>OX291541.1:37057038-37675461 GCA_946406115.1 Apoda limacodes | reverse complement strand
TTAGTCAATCTCACACGGGATTACGCGGGATCCCGCATCTTTGAAATTATGTTATAAAATCAAATTGCAACTAGAGATTTTGTGTAAAAATCAACTTTTATTAATCATTTCTTACATTAAGTAATGGAAGTTATTTCTTTTCTATCAATTAAGTATAAGTAATTAGTAATCTGTTTTCTTAGATTCATCTTTAAATTTTTGGCATAGTTAATTAGTTTTGTTTAATTTTATCTTTACTCCTAACAACTGTTTTATATTTTTAACTCAGTCTTATTCATATAATAACTAATAATCAAATCATAACTTTCTCTTAGATGCTATTACTATGATATCAGCCTATGGTGATTATTTTTAAAAATACGCTCTTAAGAGAATATTATTTGGAGCGCCTCTAAGCGTGATTCATAAAAACGCATTTTTCACTTATTTTGACACTTGCTGATAAAACACCACGAAATTTTGAAGACATGTTTTAGTAATAAATATCTAGGTCTGCAGTGTGTTAGTTTTCTGTTAAATTTTATAGTTCAAAAGTTCAAAAGGTTTTTAATAGTTGAAAAGTGTATAATAAACTCTAGTTTTTTTATACAAATGGTTTAAAAAAAGATTTTAGTTAATCAATTTTTTTTTAAATTTTGGAAAACCACAGATTTATATATATTCGGCTTGGAATTATGACTAAGAAATTTGACAGTGATTGATCAGTAAATGTCAAAAACAAATGAGAATTTCGTATGTATGAAGCCCGCTGCGAGGCGCCGCGAATCGTTTCCTCTTAAGAATCAAATGGTATTTATTGTATTGCTATATTAAACGCCGGACGGTGAATACGGAAACAAAACACTCGTCACCTACAGAAAGACGTGCGTAGGTCATGCCATTTATGAACAACTGAAACGTCGCACTCCTGCTACTCGCGATTTACGCGAATGTTTAAGTGCCAAATTTTCCATTTGCGGGATCCGCGGATCCGCGTTTTGAAGGTGCGGGATCCAGCAGGTAAGTAAAAGCAGCCCGTTTTGCGGGATTGCAATCCCTATTTACATTCTTTTGCCTGCGGCCCCTTCTAAATTCGGTTGAACTTAGATAGCTTTGTGTCTAAAGATTTGGAATTTTGCCAAAGGTTTCTGTTACAACGTAAGCGAGTGCTGAAAAAGGATTTCGCAAAATTTTACCCTTAGGATGGTTAAATAGGGGTTTGTCGTTTGTACGTCATTTTTTAAGGTAATTGCCTAAGAAATGATATTTGGCCTTTAAGTTAAAAAAAAAGATTGTGTTTTCTTGGAAAGGGGAAAACAAGGGGAATTAAATTAAGCCAAACACAGTTAATAGCTTTTTTGTCAAAAGTCTACGCAGACGAAGTCGCGGTCAGAAGCTAGTATACAATAAATACTGAGATGCGTCATGCTGAGTGCATGCATACTTTACCGTTGTAGAAATATTGCACCGTTTTGTTAAAAAAAACTCAAGTGCAAGTTTTGTATTTCGCAATACTACAAGTATTTTATATTATTAAGTGTAAGACAAAACTTTAGGGTTCCGTAGTTTAAAGTAAAAAACGGTACTGTTATAATTTTTGCATGTTTGTCTGTCTGTCCATCCGTCCGTATGCTTTATATGTAGCTTAATTATGATTTTGCCATCTTTAAATCGATTTTTATGCAATAACACAGAAAGTTGTCTTTCGTAAACCGCTATAAGTGTTTGTAAAGGATAAGATTTTTTTTAAAAGGGTAACTCTCGATACATTGAACTAGTTGAAACAATATTTGAAATATAACTAATCAAAATCTCTTAGGCTCTTAATAAATTTCACCGGGGAAAAATTAACCTAAGGAAAAAAGCCGGGGCTAACTATCTACGCGCTGAAAAAAGGTGCAACCTCACAAACAAAATTCATATACCTATATGCTAAAGTATTTTGTGTAAAGAGGCGTTCCTCCACATTATGATGTGGGTGTGCCACTGGGTAATAACCGTGACGTTATTTATTATAAACATAGGTTTTTATACGAGGTATGTTCCTATTAAGAAATGATTTTCTCTTGATATAAATCTTTCAGAGTTAAAAAAAGTATATACCGCTAAGGGTTAGTCAGTCAGGCAGTCTGAATCTGAATATTCCATAGGCTTTTACTGGTACAATATACGTATAATAGTCAGTCAGGCAGTCTGAATCTGAATATTCCGTAGGCTTTTACTAGTACAATATACGTATAATAAGTCCATCAGTCAGGCAGTCTGAATCTGAATATTCCATAGGCTTTTACTGGTACAATATACGTATAATAGTCAGTCAGGCAGTCTGAATCTCAATATTCCATAGGCTTTTACTAGTACAATATACGTATAATAAGTCCATCGGTCAGGCAGTCTGAATCTGAATATTCCATAGGCTTTTACTAGTACAATATACGTATAATAGTCAGTCAGGCAGTCTGAATCTGAATATTCCATAGGCTTTTACTAGTACAATATACGTATAATATGTCAATCAGTCAGGCAGTCTGAATCTAAATATTCCATAGGCTTTTAGTGGTACAAAATACGTATAATATGTCAGTGAGTCAGGCACTCTGAATCTGAATATTCCATAGGCTATTATTAGTACAATATACGTATAATATGTCAGTCAGTCAGGCAGTCTGAATCTGAAGGAGTGTCAAGGTCTGAATGGTAATATTAATTACTATGCAAGTAAATAGACCCTAGATTTCTTCTAGTTTATTGCATATTAATATTATATATATTGGGTAAGAAAAAAATATTGCACTACATAAATCACAGTAGTATGACGGAAAATCTTTTTAGAAAAATGTTAATACTGACACCGTAGCAAGCACCTGTGTTTATACTCTGTCAGAGCATACCTTTCGAGGACTTAGTTGACTTCTAATAGATATAATTTTTTCGTAAACAAGATTTTGTAAATCAAATAAAAATACTTGACATTCTACAAAGTGTGTCGTTTGAATTTTTATGAGGTTCTCATTTTGAATTTAGGCCTTTTTAGCGGTAACAAAAAGTTACTTTTATTTAGACAATTTCAGGTTTTGGAGAATAGATAAAAGTATGTCGGCTGAGACAAAGTATCAAGGTCAAGTTGCTAACCATTAAACCATCATCCCACGTTGACATGATATCTAAAACTTATATATATATATTTATTAAAAAAGGAAATGAAATATGAACTAAATGAAAATAGTTGTACATACTCGTAACTGAAACTTCCATCCAAATCCATTTCATTTGATAGACGAAGTATTGGTATAGCTGGTTCAGTTGTAGAAGAAAAAAAGAAGTTCGGCGCTGGAATGTATTGAGGTCCTAGAAAAGATGCTGCTTTTACTTGATCAGGACCATCGTTTCTTTGAGTTTCTGCTGATATTATCATCCGTCTGGTTGCAGGAGTTTGATTAACTGGGGGTCTTCCTCGTTCAAGAAAATGATTCGGAAATTTTGTGTCAATTCTGTCGATTGGTTGTTGAAAAGCTGGATTTTGATTATTTCTCATTTCTCTTCTAATAGGGTTTTGATTTGATTCTGTATTGTTTATTCTGCTTTGTTGAATTGATTGTGTATTTGGTGATGATCGAATTTTAATATCTTCATCATTATTGTCTGTCCCATCATATTTTGTTTCCATAGTTGATGATAATACATGTGGAAATGGAGTTGGGTATACAGAGGGCGCTTTTGTGCCAGTTGGAGGTAAGTATAGGAAGGGAATCTTGTTAGTTTCTTTGATCGGGAAGTATGGGAGAGTAGTGTGGGACTCGGGTGGCAAATAAAGTGTGTTCACCGTGGTAAACGCACCTGGGTTAGCTGTTTGGAAATGTGGCGGGAACGAAAAATCTTGTTGGAATTTTTGACACTTTACACCCACTGCCAAAAAAATTGTTAATGAAGTTAACGTTATCTGAAAGAACATACATTTCTTAGTAATCTAAAAAACAAATCTCTTTTAAATTCGCACAATCACTGCACTTACCAGCTTCATTTTTTTGAAGCCGTATTTGGTTTGGAAAAACAATAGTCATACGTCACAACTGTACATTGCAAGAAAATGCAATGATAATGAAAATGGATTCCGCATATATTTATACGCACGCGATGTCTGTGGTCAGGCATTCTTAAGAGATATTTCTCTAAGTTTTCTCTCAGTGCGTCTCACTTTTTACTGCGTTGCTTTACGCTGTATAACTGATTGTATCAACGAGTTATAGTGTAAGATTATTTTGATTCGCATCAGAGCCGAGAAGAAAAAGTATTTACTACAAAGTTTAAACAGGCATACAATAGTTCAAGTTTGTTATTTTGAAATAGGTGGTCTTTACATTTTATACACAGAAAATACCCAGATTCAAGACAAATACAAATATAAAAAAATATGTTTGTCCTATGCGGGAATCGAACCCACGCCTTCGGACAAGTCTCTTTCAAGGTCAGATGGTTAGCTAGATCAAGAATCAGATGATAGAGAGACCTCCCAGATAAAATTGGTTAGTCATTGGATGGGTGGCCGCCAAGTAGCGCATTTTTCGGGGCTCCTCTATACTTCTGAGGGCACGAAAAACCATAGGTCCTAGCTGTTAGTCATATTATTATAACAGCAGTCGTTAATCCAAACATGGGCCTTAACTTATGGCCTTATGAGCAGCTTCAAAACAGTCGATAGGCCATAAGCATGCCACCATAGTGGACTATGACCTAAGTATCCTTTTTTCAACGAGGGGCTTGCGCCTTTGCTGTGGGTACGAACGAAGGCTCAGGTAAAAACTAAGTAGTGATGTCAAGTAACAGTAACGTTTTAGTTTGTTCGCAAACAGTCACTTTGTCTAGTTATGTTGTATCTGCTAACCCTTTTTGTTACTGAAGCAGGTAATTAGTAACCAAAAAAGTGACCCTAGCCGCTTTAATGCCAAATAAGTCACAAATAAAATACATTTTTTTACGACTTAATTTTTAACAAACTTATTGTAAACAATGTATGTGTATAATAAAAAATGAAATGAGTTAATTGGGCATAAAAAGGTTTACATAAATAGATTTTTTGGGACCTGTAACCTAAACGTGAGAAACCTGTGTTTTAGGAACCAGGAACCCTCCAACTTGCCACTTATTAAGTAATACAATTATAAAAAAAGGTCATGTGCGAGTCGGACTCGCGCACCGAGGGTTTTGTTTAAGGTAAACTGTTTTGAGGTATCAACTTACTTTGCCGTTGTCAACTGTTGTCCTAATACATCGACATAGGTCGCGGTTCGTTTATCATCTTTAAATAAGTTTATAATCGTAAAAGAAATATTTTTTTTGGGGTGTAACAACATATTTACGGTTTTCAGATTTTTCCTTGATACTACATGGCATTGCTTTGTGCCGGATTTCATGATTACGTACGCTTTGTACGTACGTGTGTCACAAAATGCGATAAAAATGTCCGTATTTCGGCTGTATTTTTTATTGCGTTAACTTAAAAGCTTGATTTTTTACAGCTTCAAGGGAGGTCCCTTACCTTACCTTACCTTACCTATTTGATATTAATTTTAACTTCCTTCACGCATTCCTGAGAAAAAGGGTCTTGATAGACAGACAGACTGACAACAAAGTGATCCTATAAGGGGTTCCTTTTGAGGTACAGAACCCTAAAAACAACAAAAAAGAACTAACAACAATTGTTAACAAAAAGCAAGTCTTTAGTAACCTAGAACCTAAACTAGGTAAATATACATAATTTTAATGTTCAGATAGAATTTAGCTATTTATACGCTTGTATAATGATCTGTATGCTGAGGAATTCTCTGAAATTATGCCTACAGCTACTTTTTATCACCGCATCACTTGCCATTGGTTGGAAATTTGTCCTCCCACCTTAGAACCTAAATCACACAAATAGTTTAAAAGGTGCTTTCTCCCCTCTCCGCAAACGCTTCGGATCTCTAGGGACTAAAGTGCTTATGGAGTTTTGCAAGAAGCAAGTTGATGCATGAGTAGGTAATGCCCCTGGTGTTGCAAACGTAGGCTACGGTTACTGCTTAGTATAAGGCTATAAGCTTCTTTGCCACATTGTTAGTATAAAAAACAAATATGACATAAGATCTGTGTGTGTTTTTTAAGCTTAATTTTTTTTATATAAAAATAAATATTCTTAATCTTAAATCGACACGTGTAAGAGATATGATAAGTAACTATAATGACAGACATAATATATGCAGAAAAACAGTCAACGACCAGGGCGTGGCTCAACTCAATAGAACCTTATTTATGATTGTCACATTACAATACAACGATTACGAATAAGTTTAAAAAATGCCGGTACTTTGATCTAGAATATTTTTTTTTTTTCAAATATAATTTAAGACTCAAAAATCTCACAAATAACATAAAATTGGAAATTACTGTTTGACTTTATCAACATACTAATTTATATTTTTTACTATTCTTTAAATTAATTACGCTTAAAAAAATTGTTTTATGTAGAAAAAAAAGCAAACTTATAAAGTTAGACTTTTGCTACTATAAAATGAAAGAATAAAAAGTCGATGCGTTTTTGACACATTCTTTTACTATTGCAGTGCATTGTTAGCTTCATTTGTAATTGTTGAGTTGTTTTGAAGCTTCATAGCTGAAAAACTTGAGTTTCAAAAGCGTGACCTACGATAGGTACCAACGGAAAAAGTTTTTTTATCTATATTATTGCTTATTGTTTGATAATAATGGGGTTTTAAATTTGAAATTTTCATTTTTTTTTAAATTACAAAATTGTCACTTTTAATAGAAATTAAACTTGCATTATAAAATTATACTTGCACAAAACTATAACATTCTTAATTTAAAAATTAGCATGACATTTGATGTTCGACTTTTAAATTTTTTTTTACATTCAGCGAAAATCAGAGTAATATTCAAATGCGAGTTCCGACGTGGGACTAACGAAGCAAAAACTGCTCGTAATGTCAATGCTGTGTTTGGAGAGGATACAGCTAACGAACACATCTGTGTTATTATATAACTGCTCTCGTAGTGGAAACTTCGACTTGAAGAATGAACCCCAAGGAAGACCAGCCACTAAGGCAAATAATTATGAATTGTAGGTGGTGATGGAAGCCAATCCTTGTCAAACAACCAAATAATTAGTTTGACGTTAGCATACCCACAATATTGACTCAATCGCAGCAAATCCCATTTTTGCCCCATGATAACGCCAGACCTCACACTGCTCGTGAAACAGTTTTAAAACTACAAGAACTGCAGTTAGAAACCGTCCGTCATGTCAACCAACCGACTACCACTTTTTCAATTTGGATATGTTGTTTCCAGGAAATAGATCAATATGCCTTCAAACAGATTGTGGAGCTTTATCAAAAATGTTTAAATGATCTTCCTATTACATGGCAGAAATGTACAAACAACAAAACTTTTTCATCAAATAAATATATTTCATCCTACGAAAAAAAAAATTCATTACGAAACGGCAATTCATACTTTAATCCCTACA
Source organism: Apoda limacodes (assembly GCA_946406115.1). NCBI lineage: Eukaryota > Metazoa > Arthropoda > Insecta > Lepidoptera > Limacodidae > Apoda > Apoda limacodes. The sequence goes on along the minus strand of OX291541.1, from coordinate 37,667,963 downwards.
TATAACTTGACAGGTGCAATGCAGTGTAAAATAGGTATATAATAGAACGTTATTGTCAAGGTCGTGAAAGTAACCCTTTGTTGGAAGACTAGAGTAAGGCCGAAGCGAAGGTAAGGCCGTCAATAATACGAATCCAGCAATGGCCTCACAGCCGAGACTTGTTAGCTTACTCAACAATGCAGGGAAAAGAAAATATTATGCATGTAACGGACCATACAAAGAAAATAGTATAGGATTTTACTGGATCCTTTTCTATCCAGAAAAGTTTTTTTTTAATTTATTAGCAATCCGGAATCGATGTCCTTCTTGTGTTCTTTTTCTGAATTGAATTTAAACTTTTTCTAGAGTTTTAGAGTTAATGTATAGTTTCGTATATATAAGGCGTTTGTTTAGAAAGATTATACTATCTCTTTGTCTGTGTAAGTATAAATATATACATGCTTCAACTTCGTTATAATTTTAGGATAGTTCTTTAATAAGTTAACAAAGTTAGTTGTACAGTTTCTTTGAGGATAGGTACTTTTATAAATTATATGTCTCTCTTTTAAAGAACACGGTATTTAGGGACTGGGATCATTGATCCTTGTTCTGACATATTTTTTCTGCCATCGGTCACATAATAAACCTGCCACGGCTTTACATGCACGCAGCAAGGTCATCGCTGAGGGGTTCTTGTGAGAACTTCTTAATGAACCGGTATAAAAAGTTAGTGATCAAGATCAAGAGTAAAAGTGATTAAAATTGAATCAGATATTTTTAAGAAATAGTGTCTCGCGATATCTAAATACTGTTTACTCCTGAAAACGGGAAAAAGTATTCGATGTCCTTCCCCGTACCTCTGTGGCAAAAAACAGGTCATTTGGACTCACAGCAATTGGGTTAACGCGCTGCGTTGAAAATCAGTGATTCTTTTTCCTTTCCTATTTCCTATATTAATTTGTATCTACCTGCCTTGAGGTTAATCTTTGCTATAAAAATATTTATCTGCATTGATGGTGTAGCCATAGATATGGCATTTATGATATATTTTCTTCTTCAGGGAGTCATAAGCGAAGCAAGATTACTTCTATGTTTGTGTTTTAGGTTTGTGTATTTGTAAGATTGATACTAGGACTTTATAAGTCACTAGGAGAAGTTTGTATCTCATATTTTATGTTTTTAAGGACTGACTGTTTACCTACAACTGTTTTAAAAATTATTACTTTATATATCAAACACAAATAGTGTTTGTTTTAAATTGCGCACTTGGGAGGGGTCACAGGGTGGCGGGTCGGTTAAATTTTTAAAATTTTCAAATAATCCGATCCATACATATACATAGATTGTAATCAAAATTAGACAAGGCAGCCATCTTGCCAACAAAATTGTGGAACCCAATGTTTTTAAAAAAAATCGCTATTGCCATATTTAATCCGGGGGACGTTCCGGAGTTTCGTTCCTACGCGGAGTTTGGCCCTTGGCCTCACTCGTCTTGGCCCAGCCGCACTATTGTGCAATTAGAATAGGGGGTCGCAATGGGGGTTTAGATATTTTTTTGAATTGTTATCGTCATCAATAGGTGTGCAAATTTTCAAAGCAATTAGATGTCTTAAAGTGGGTGATAATTGCGTTAAAAGATTCCTATATCAAATTATTATTTTTAGTGGAAAAAAATTAGGTGTTCGGAAGTCTGAAAGGGGAGTTAGTTATATAGGACAGTGTCGTGACAAACGAATTAACTTTCCCATCCTATTCTACCTCATTACGTACATCGCTTCATTGTCAGTGTGGCTTTTTTTTTCTTTCTATCTAACGTACGTAAGAGAGAGAGGGTCTCTCTTGTGCTTAAAAAACATGAAAATATTATGGTCTTACTATTGCTATTACTACTTCTTATCTGTTTGTCGTTCCGACGTTATTACTATTTTTTTTTAAATAAATAATATGGCCTGCAAAAAAATAATAGCAACTATTCATCATTTTTTTTCTTATATAGTCCTATAATTATTAACTAGATTTTAGCTTTGCTCAAAGAAAAAAAAATCACCTGTCCATACATTTTTAGGCAATGGCTTTTAGCGATTTCGATTTTCGGACCAATTATAATAACCTACCTCAAGATAAGTTGATAAGCTCCACTTTTTTCTTCGAGGTACAAAACCCTTAAATTGTCATTGCCAACATTTTGGTATTCGCTGAAAGAAACTTACAATTAATACCGCTCTGTTTTTATTAACTATTTAGTTATATTATTAAAATATTGTTTATATCTGAATGAAATCAATTTTATCAATTTGGAATATCTTTTGAATAAATAAATAAATTTTATACAATCAATTACTTAGCAAACTAACTTTTAATTATAATGTTAAACGAATATAAATTAGTTATTAATGAATAACATTAGCTCACTTCATTTTCTAAATTTGTTATCTTCCACCAAAATTCTTTGTAAGCAAATTCATGACAGTTACGATAAATCAACTTAAGAGGAAAAAGTCTCTAATTAAAAGGCAGCAATCTCCTTCGGACTTCTTATTCGACGGGGCAGTGGTCGATAAATGACTCGATAAATTTTAATACTACACTCATGCCAAATGTATTTTTTTATGAAGTGATGCAACATGTATGGCTAGTGTCAATGGCACGAAATGAAAACCGGTTTAACGAATTTCTTGGTTATTGCGGAGATAGCGTCGTGTAATGTGGCTAAGTAAAGCTCGGAAGCTGTTGTGGCAACTTAAGATGAGATTCTTAGATCTTGGGATTGTTTTAAAGTTTTTTGCTAGATTGTAGATGATTTGAGATCGTATTTTTACTTTTTGTTGTTTGTTTATATTGCAGTGCAACCCTTTAAACGAGACAATGAACACGTTTCATTATGTATGAAATTCCTTACATTCAACTTAACTTTGGTAATCCACCCGATAGTGAACTAAATTAATTTATAACCCTTCCCTGACTTATTTCTTGTAGTTCATCAAGAACTGGCGAAGGAGCAATATTTTACCACTTATTTCTCAAAAGATGGTGGTTTACTGATTATGCGACATATATAAAGCCAGTTCAGCCAGCCTTAGTCCTGATTCACTGCTATCAGAAGCAGTGTTGCATCGATAGGCTCACCACCTGTCACACAGGACTAAAGTGATTGATGGAAAGATTTGTAGGTTGGTGGAAACTGATGTCCTCTTGTGGAGTTAAAAACCGTGTTGAAGAAATTAAATTGTTAAAGCCAGGAAATTCGTTTTGTCTAGCTTTTTTATTTCAGTTATGTAAGCTGTTTCTCTTTAAAATACAGTGTTTCTCTTTAAAATGTGTGAATTTAATTTATTTATTTAAGTACAATTATGAATTAGTAGATCTTATTGAAAAGTCAGCATTAAGCTAGCTTGCTAGAAAAGAAAGTAAAACCATGTACTTATTTTTAATTGACATAAAATATTTTTTAAACTGTTAAGACTAGATGTTTGCATTTTTTTTTTAAGATTTAAGTATTTACCTAAGCTATGTTGATATTTATTAAGAAGAATCCGAATCAGATTTTTCCCATACAACCTTCGGTCAACTAAATGTCCACGACTGTAAATATTTTCCTTCAATCCTTAAATACCTTATTATCTATCATCCATTTATTTATTATTGTTACGAAAGCATATTCAATCATGAAATGTTTTAAATTTAGCATATATAATAATAGAGGGATATCAAAATACTAATGAAAAAAGTCGTCTTTGTAATCTTAACTAGAAGACGTCCACTGCTAAATGTTGGCCTTCTTTATTTTACAAATATTAAGCGGGGTTTTTGCTAGTTTTAAAAAAAGTACCTACATTAAGTATTAAGGGTGGTAAGAAGAAAATTACTAACTAGAGGTTATTTAGAAGCCTAAGGTGTAAAGTACCACCCGTGTTACACACTGTTTTAAATAAAAATATAAGTTGAATAAATAACTAAACTCACCAAAACAAAATTGGAATGGCAGGAATAGAAGTAGAGAAAACAGCTCCACCGCCAGCTGGCACTAGATATTCTAGAGTTTTGAGAAAAGTTTTGGCTGAAGTTATAACATACTTAAACATACAAAACCTATTTTAAACAACAGTATTGCTTTTATTCATATTTCATATAATAGGCGTGTCATTGCTGCCCGTGGTTTCTATGAGAGCGCGCCATGCTTTAAGAAAAATAAAATTTACAATGCAAAAAGCCCGTGGGAGTAATTAAGGTTTTAGCACCCGCTTTGCCTGCACATAATGACATTATGTATTTATACATTAATGTACCGTTTGTTTCTTTTCAGGTAACGATCAGCAAGCAAACAGTGATTCTTCTAAATAAGGCAAAAAAATAAGGTAATTAAAGTTAATGAAACCATCAATATTCTAGAAATCCCGTATTTATTAAATTAGAAAATTTCTATCTACATTCTTTAGATTAAACTAGTTCCTAACATATGTATCACAATCATTTCGTTCAGAAAATCAATGATCGAGTTCACAATAATGATCGTGACCAAGATCACTGGAATGATGTATGTGTACATCATTATTCTGATAATCGTTATCAATATCAACTGTAAACAATAGCTTGTGAGTTTTAATGATATAAATCGTATTATTTTTTTGATTGATAAACGATTCCATATTGATAACTAAATCAATATTAAAACTGCTGCTCTGTATAACATCTAAACACCTATTTCGTTTATTAAATTATTTATGTGCGTCTAGATTTACCGTAATTAGAAGGGAAGTATCCACTTCCTTGTGGACGGTTGTTATTTTGTGATGGATACTGTTGGTTTTGCGGGTAGAAATTGTTTGGTTGTTGGGGATTGTTGGGTTGTTGTTGTGGTGGTTGATTATAAGTTGGTTGGTTAGCAGGCGAGAATGTTGGTTGTGGTTGATTGTTGTTACTTCCCTGAGATGGCTGTGGTGATTGTGGTGGTGAAGAAGGTTTGTATGGAATGTATGAGGGTCGGTCAGTTGCTTGTGCTGGAGGATTGTAAGTAGGTTGAGGAGTGTATGAAGGTAGGTAAGTTGATTGTGCTGGAGGGTTGTAGGTAGGTTGAGGAGTGTATGAGGGTTGGTAAGTTGATTGTGCTGGAGGGTAAGTAGGTTGGGGTGCTAAAGTTGATTGTTGATAAATTGGCCGTTGTGTTGTAGGATAGTACTGTTGATGCTGTTGTTGGGCAATTAAAATTTGTTGTTGCTTTTGCTTTTCTGCTTCTTCTTTAAGATTTTGTTGTACGGATCTGTTAAAAAAACAAAACAACCTTATTAGGTATACAACAACTTAAACTACAACTAAGTATAACTAACATCAGCAAAAATATCCAATATCCAAAATTTTACAGTGTGCTTAGCCTCTTACCAAAATTGTGTTCTGTGTGTGTATTCTAAGACATATTTCAAGTTTATAAAATTGCTAAAGTCATATCTTGTCGGTTATCGTTAGTACAATATAGTATCATTAAAGTTGTTTTATCGATATAAATTCTATCACGATCAGTTGATCATAAAAATTCACAAAAAACGACAAACAAAAATTAAGTGAAGTTGTTACTATATCTATGTACGTTATTCGTCAATTTCATTGACGAAATATAAATAAATTCGATATATAAAAAGCAAATAAGGCAATAAAATATCCTGTAATGTACCTTAAAAGCATATCACGTCATTATTTACAAGTTCGTTTATGTGTTTATGTGTTGCTCAAGTAATTTAACTAAAAAAATTGAATAGTATATAGATAAAAATATCGTAAAATTTTGTAATAAAGTTTTTACTTCCTATCGGAAAGTTATAATGGAGAAAATGTGTGATGGTGTCCTTCGTGATTGACGACTGTAGTTGTTAACATCTAAAAAGATACAAAAAACAAGTTTTTATCCAATGTTTTTTGTTTTTGCTCTATGTAAAAAAGGGAATACATGTATAAAAGTTTTAAACTGCAGCCTTTAATATAAAATAAAAATAATAACTTATTGGCTAGGTCCGAGTCATTATCGCACTTAAATTAAATATAACAAGAACTGAATTATAATCAGCGCCATCCAGCGACAATAATTTATATTGTTTAGAAAAAAAATTTACCCCCTGTAATTAAATTGTTAATTTAGTTTAGTTAGTGAAATTTAAACTAGATGGCGCTAAAATATACATGTACGTAGTTCCTGATTGTAGGCTAGACGTAAATAAGTGTTAGTACGGTTTCCTCGATGCGCGAGAGTGAGAGACTCCTTGGCTGGTTTTTCCTCATAATTAGTTAACGATATTTAAATACTAGCTTTTGACCGCGATTCCACATGCTCTAAATTCGGTTGCAGGTGTAGGATTTCAACGGCAACGCTCTAATTATAGAAAAAACAGCTCACACCTGACGTTTTCAAGTAACCTATGTCCTTTTCCGGGACTCAAACTATCTCCATGCCATATTTCACCTTAATCGGTACAGTGGTTTAAGCGTAAAGAGGTAACAGACAGATGTATTTGATGAATTTAATGTTAATAATCTATATGATTTAAGATATATTTAGTGAATTCGTTTGTGTTGTGATGATGTTTCTCTTGATTTTTCTTATATATATGTATGATTTGTTTTTAATACCGCTAAGGTCGCAAACAAGCATACGGTCCGCCTGTATACAAAAAGAATAATCTTTTTGTAAAAAATAAAAATTTAAATTGCGAACTTATAAGAAAAAAAAATACTATGAGATCTGTTAATTTATTTGGTTAGCTTTAAGTTTTTTGATAAATTTGATTATAAAAGACGGCAAGGTGGTGGCAAATCATTCCATCAGCGACTGGCTGCAAACTAAAAACTGCCCTTTAAAGCTGTAGACCTGTTTCTCGGAGAATGAGATAAGAGGATGTTTTAGGCTCGTATTTATTTCTGGGCCCATGATAGTTTATCATAAAAATAAATTGGTTACACCGTTTTTAAGCATAAAAAGGTGTAGCTTTCTTCACACTTCCATTTAACAGTTTGGCATTATTTATGGAAATAGTTACATGAGTTCTAGGTGGGATTGTATAGAATATGTAAAATTAAAATTGTCAGTCAGTTATGCTTCCAAAGCAGCAAGTTTTACTGAATTTCAATAATTGTTCAAAATTTACTATTAATTTCCAAAAGTATGCAATGACCTATCTGTATGATTTCTTTTTTGCTATTAAAACAGTCGAATAAAAAAGTTTATTTAATTATCTATAAATTATACTGTGTTCTCGCAAATGTGTTGAAAAACGTTGTATGACATTCGTGCAGAATTGGTCTTTACAAATTCGTGTCTATGTTAAGAACATTCGTCTACTCGTTTGTAATAACCAACTTACCGCAGATATATCATAAATAACTATCAAGTTCAATATACATGTCTTTAAAAAAAAGAATAGTAATATTTACTATTTACTGTCAAAATTTAATGAAGTCCTTAAATATTTTTTTATCATATGTATTTAGCAAACCCCTTAACTTTAACAGTTAAGTTCAACTGATTTAATTTTTTTTACTAAGATTTTTAAGTATAACTTACGCAAGAATTTCAGGTGACGCTGTGGGAATGTGATCTCCGTAGGCATGGAAACCTTCGGCGTCAGCCTTGTAGAATACGGTTATGTTCTTGCCATCAGCAGAAGTGTACGAGTACCATCCCTCCTTGACAAGGCTTTCATCTTTTGAGTTAGGGTGGACAAAGTACCCATGCTCGCTGACGTGCGTACCGTCCGTGTTCACGTACCTTAAATTATAAAAGAAAAACATTAATGCTTAGATAAACTGCAAAGTGTTAATTTACTAAATTTCTTATTTGAGTTAATATTTTACTGATTACTGTAGCTTAAAATTTAAACAAATTCATGCAACCCAAATTGTATGCTAAATTTCTTAAACAGTTTTTGTTTTTTAATATATTTTTTTAATTGGGGATAACTTGAGATTTGCGTGTCCAAATGTTTAGCTGCAACTAGCTTTGTAACTATATTAAATCCTATATTATTCCTCTTCAATAACACTTTCGTTTCCGAATATCCTTAATCGAGAAACAAAACCTGAGGCAGAATCTAAGCCATTCCTTTCACAAATTCAATTAAAATGTATACTTTATGAGTCGCAGTGATATTTTTAAAAAAAAACAGTAATTAATTTGCTCATTGAAGAACTGTAAACCGATTAATGAAGTCATCAGAGGTCCGTGGCCGAAAACAAGGAAGGAGAAGTCATAAACTACATCAGGTATATCAATTCTTGGTAATGTACTAGATGTAGAGAATGGATAATATAGGAGTAATCTATAATTTGCGTGCAAAAAGGATACCAGCAGCATAGCCGATAACAGCGTCTCTTACGCAGTTGTGGCTATTACGAGACAGATAGCCGACTGTATATACTATGCTGATGAAAATGAAGACGCAACGGACATACTATTTTTAAAAGTAAAGACAGCAAAAGAAAAAAGACCAACATAAAAATGGCCATGTAGAGCAGAGACGAAATGGTTATGGAGGCGTTAACAAAAGTGCAACAGATTAGATAGAAAAAACACTAATACATTTGTGTTTTAAGAACATAATATTTCGATGTAATTGACTAAGTTCATGATATGATAAGGATGGAATAAAATGAATAGCAACAAATTATAACTTTTCGAATTAGATAATTCGTTTATGTATAAATTTTATTTCGTCTGTCTGTGCATGACAGATTTTTAGTTTAAGTTACTTTTTTTAAATAAGGCGAAAGAATATGCCTTATAGGGACAATACAGAATCCTCTATGTTTTTAGTTATATTTGCCTATTAAGCTACAGATAAATATTATGTAGTTTAGCAATAAATACTTAACATCTGAAGTGTGTGTATGTATTTAGTACAATATTTGTACTCGTCAAAGTACACCAGATTTTAAATTTCATGGTGATTGATCAGTAAATGTCAAAAAGAAATGAGAAATTCGTTTGTATGAAGCCCGCTACGAGGCGCCGCAAAGTGTGCCCTCTTAATACTTTCGTAAGGATGACGATTTTTTTTGTATGGAGTAATATATTTTAAAATACTAACTCGTATTTGTAGCTGTTGTCGTTACCCATTAGATGCTCATTCTTGATTATAGAGGTGGCTGGGTAGTAAGGTTTTTGAGTTGACCAAGTAGGCTGAGGCTGGTTCCAGGGATTCTGTTGTTGATTCCAAGTATTCTGTGATGGTTTATTCCAAGTATTCTGTTGTGGTTTATTCCAAGTCTGTTGTTGATTCCAGTTTTGTTGTTGCTGTTGATTCCAGTTCTGTTGTTGTTGTTGATTCCATAATTGTTGTTGATTCCAAGAGTTTTGTTGTTGCTGATTCCATGATTGTTGTTGTTGATTCCAGTTTTGTTGTTGATTCCAGTTTTGTTGTTGGCCATAGTAGGCTCTTTCGGCTGTTTCAAGTGTTTCGTCTTTCTCAATTTCTTTTTTCTCCTTTATCTCTTTAGCAGTTGATATCGCCAAAATGACGACGAAAACAAATAACTGGAAAAAAAAATCAGTACTATGAGACCTTTCCGTAAATATCAAAATTAAGAAAAGTAAAGTTATTTTAAAAATACGCATGTTGTAGCTAAAAGAGAGCTTAGAAGTAACAAGTGTTAGTATTGAATTTGTAACAAATAAATAAATATTTTTGGACATTTGGACAAAATAGATCGTTCTAAGAAACATATTTTTGGTCCTCCGGCTTAAAATTGTTTATAATTCAACACAAACATAGCTTGTTTTTATACTTTTAAGTTAATTTTACCAAGCTATTAAAATATAGTGCACTAAATTCGTTTTCACCATGGGTTCTCCAACGGCAAACACTTGATTATGGTAACGAAACTAAAGTTGATCCATGTGAAATTCGGTTAAAGTTTTTCCCGTGAGAATTATTTCCAAAAAAAAGTGTCTTTTTCCGTCTCCCCAACTATCACTGTGCATTTTAACTCAATTGGATGATCATAAAGATAAGCTGATGAATGATATAATTCATAAATAATTTTTATTACTTATAGAACAACATACATGACACGTAGGTTCTTTGAAATAAAAGCTAGCCCATGTCATCTGGGATAATATAAGAAATCCGACTATATATCTAATTTGGTTAAGAGGAAATAACCCAACTAGACGAATATAAAAAAACTAAGCGTGACACAAATTTGAAAAACAATTGGTGTCACGCTTGTACCCGAGCCAAAATATCGACGTGCGATAGTGATAGCTGTAATTCGGGCCAATTTTAAATCGTGAAAATCTTTAAAATTGGGGTATCTTTTTCCTCACTTTTCTAATCCAAATCTTAGCCAAATTCAATTACTTTACCTGACTCGATTATGCATTATTGTGTGTTCGTATGTTTTGTTGTCTTAATGAAATAGTTTATATATTTGTACAGCCCAGGTCATAAGATGTCATTAAAAAGAGGCAATTTTTTAGACTTTTGCTCGGCCCTAGTAATTTATAGGGAAGGTAAACCAAAAAAAGCAAAACATACATACATTATAATTTTGTATTTGTATCATAAAACAATAAAAAAAACACGGGAATAAGTTTGTATGGGGAAAAACAGCGGAATATTTCCTCTTTAGAAGTTTTGGTGGAATAAAGACATTCGTTCATGAACCCTCGAAACAGTACACATTTTGTTTTGGTCAGTCATGTAAATAGTCATGTATGTAGGTGATCTGTAGTTCTTACAAAACAAAATTATGAAAAAAATAATTTTAATAACACATCGAAAATCCACAAAAAAGTTAAAAATAACCCCCACAAGCAGACATAATGACAGAACAGACAAACATTGACCTGCGTATTTATTCTCTTTGCCGTATTAGCAAATAATTAGTGCCTAAAACGCGTTAAACGTCTGCTTGAAAGGTTTATTTTACTTTTTAGTGGATTTTTAAAGACAAATTGGTTTTAAAATTTATTTGATTTTTTTTTTTTTAACAAAACGTCAAAATCAGTTTTTTTACTTGCAACACAAAACAAAACAAAGTGATAAGGAAGAAAATTTGTGATTTTGAAATATATATTTATTTTTTATTAAAAACTACATTTATTGGGATGAATAGGATATACGTTTTTCCATAAACAGAAAAGCTAAAAAAGAAAAGTGTAAAGAAACTATATCCTTTAAAACCAATGTATTCAGTTTTTACTGATTTAAACTGTCTATATATCTCAAAAAAAAATTTAAGGCTCTTTTGCTATGACAAAACAATGATTTAGGTTCAAATAAGAAAAGTCCGCGTAAAATATTGTTTTAAACAATATTGTTTTTTTTTTATTCTGCATCTGATTTTTTGCATTTCAAGCTATTTTTTTCAATTTACTGTTTAAAATTTACATGTATTTACATCTTTAGTCTTTAGGTATTCATCCAGCAATTGCCTCTGGGGTTTATTTGTTATCACAGTTATATTGATTTTAAGGTTACAAAATAAGACAAATAAGCAAAACAGGGTGGAGGCCAATTCCGCATTTTTACTGACAATGGATCAAATAGCTATGCTGAAGTTTGGAATACTAGATATTTAACAGTTTCCTTAACATAGCACAATCAATATGCACTATTTACTAGGTAAGTACTATATTAAAAAAAGGGAAAGGATTTTATTCCATAACAATTTGTCCAGGCGTTTGCAGAAACTTATTAAAGCGTTCAAGGAATAACTTTAGTGATAGAAAATATGAGTTTTTATAATTGTAGCTTTTTCTTAGCTTTTAAAAAAGCGCAAGCTGCAGAGCTTTGGCAAGCTTTTGAATCAAACGTGGGTAGATCACGTACTTCGTAGGTGTAGTGCGGTTAGAACGGTCTTTTATCTATATTTCAATTTGAAGAATGTTACTTATATACAATAAAAATTTTATCAAGAGAAAGATATATCTATGAAAAATAAAAATAAACTGATATAATAGCTTTATATATATTTAGTTTTTTTTTTAAATTGAATATTAAAATTTAGTCTGACAATGACTGATGACATTTTTTGGCAGTTTTCCGTAAAAATAACATAGAAATGTGAAGAACTCACCAGTTTCATATTGTGTGGTTTCTCGTTCGCTGGCCGTATGGTACTGTCTACGCTAGGGGATATACGCCTTTAAATACTTCTAGATCCTGCGGCCTGGCTTTGCTCATCTCCTTCGAGCGATCTATGACCTCAATAATATATTCATAGTTGTAATCTTAGGTTTAAATTTTTATATTTTTGGATTCTAGGTATTTTATACAAATCTGACAAGCTGTAGAAGGTAACCTTATAGTAAAGTGTAGTTACAACATAAAAATAGTGATGTACTATAACTTTGTTAGTTTTTTTTTATTTCAGTTAAATATAATATTGTTAAGACTTGTTTCTGTATTTTAAGAAAGGTATCGATTTTTTAATACAGTTTTAGTTGCTTTTTATACAAAATTTGATGTAATTTTTTAACGATTAGTGTACAGCGTATTCAGTTTGACTACGTTAGACCTCAATAAATTATTATTATCTGATTAGCATTTATGCTAAAATGAAAGGATAAATCTGAATAACTTAATTTCAAAATATCTTTAAATACGTGAATAAATAGCCATACATTTTATTTATTCAGTTGTTTAATATCTTTATAATTTTAAATATTTCAGAAGAATCCATTCTTGCCCAATCATGTTTAGTGTGATTAGTGGACAAACAAATCAATCGATTACAATAACAGTATTGTATCTAGAGCGTTTTTAGTTTAACTACATTATTAGACCTCAATAAATAATTATTATCTGATTAGCGTTTATGCTAATATGAAATGATAAATATGAATAACTTAATCTCATAATATCTTTAAATACATGAATATATAGCTATACATTTTATTTATTCAGTAGATTAATATTTTTATAATTTTAAATATTTTTGAAGAATCCATTCCTGCCCAATCATGACTTTCTTCATATACTTTTTAAATCTTATATCAAACAAGTACTTTGTAAAAAAGCATACTACAATATTTCAGACTTTGTAAATGATAAAAATCCTTGGGACTGAAGATGCTCAATTGCAGGATGCATAGGTAAACCAAATTAAAATGGGAATAATATAAAACTGTACAGCTAAAATTTTAAAACATTGATTGTATTTTAAGTTTTTATGATTTTTTTTAAAAAGAGTAACTATCGAGTTTCTTGCCGGATTCTTTTCGATAGAAATCAACAACATTGTGAACCGGATTTCAAAAAATAATATTTCATAACTTTGACGATTCAAAAGTGATTGTACAATCCTAATTTGAATTAAACATTTTGACTTTGACTTTACTTCGTATATAATTAATTGGCAAGGGGGGGGGGGGAGGGGACATCATTCTATCTCTGGTCTATCATTTTACCATTTATTAGTTGGCAATTTACGATGTATGGGATGTTTTGTTGTCCATTGTCCAGATATATTGCTATCAGAATCAGTGTTGCGGCAATGTACTCACCACCTGTTACGCAGGACTAAATAGGTTGAAAAAAAAGGCGTGTGTCCAGCAACTGTGGAATAAAAACCATAAAGATACACATAGATACATAACCAAAACTAATAGTCCATTGTTTGTTGTTTAAGGAAAGCCTGGGGTTGGCCTTGTGGCCTGGGTAAAGAAAGAAATTGATTAACTACTAAAAAGAAATGGTATTTATTTATTTCTTCGTCACTTACAAGGTTATTGCGGAACGTCAACAGGCGAAGGTATTTGCAATGGAATATCCATAATTTTTCAAAAACCAGTGCCAATTATGACTTTTATTTTGGTGACAGATACTGGTTTTGTATCGATATACAATATACAATTTTAAATAATGTTATTCGTTATTGAGAGATTACATATTACATATTATTATTGACAAGTCTTAGGGCCGCCTAAGTCCAAATGTCCAAACTGTGCGGTTTCAGAGAAACTTCCTCCCGCGAACGCTTGGGTTGTGGAATAAGCTCCCTGCCAAGGTTTCCTCTAAGGACTATAGTATGAGGTTTTTTAGTGAGAAGTTTTTAGATTTTTGAAGGGTCGGCAACGCGTGAGTGATACGCCTGATGTTGCAAGCTTTCATAGGCTGCAGTGACCGCTTACCATCAGGCGGACCACAAACTTGTTTGCCACCTTAGTGGTATAAAAAAAGACCACAGGTAGCAAATACATCCAGTCATAGATATATACATACGAAACTTTTTACATCAATCATAAGTTGCTACGGCAATATTTCGTCCCGTAAAATTAAAAATTGGGGTAATCTAGTACTATTACTACTTTTTTGAGCTTTGGTATACCTACTAATTTTTTATAAGTTTTGATAGGCCATTCAATCTGAAGTTCATAAGTTTTTTTCTAGATTTAAGTTAGTCTTGTTTGAAATCGACAATTAGTGTTCCACTTACACGTTGCAATCGATTTTAAAGATAAATATTTACAAAACGATGATATAAATGGATCATATTTAGAAAAATCGAAGTTAGTTGTAATAAGACTTCCAAATATAGATATATTCTGTATCTAATCTAATTGGCGGCAAAAATTTTATTTCATACACCTAAAACAAAAAATAACATTTTTGTATAACAAAACCAATAGCTGCGTCTAATATAAATAAATGATTTAAAATTTTTATTTTTTCTACCTTTTGCCCGCGATTTCAAAGGCAACCCTTAATTATGGAAAAAAACCGATTCACACTTGACGTTTTTAAGTAGTCTATGTCCTTTCCCGGGACTCAAAATATCTCCATGCCAAATTTCATCTTATTCAATACAGCCGTTTAAGCGTGAAGAGGTAAAAAACATACATACAGACAGAGAGAAACTTTCGCATTTATAATATTTATGGATTTACTTAATATATAAATTAATATTTGCCCAATAGGTTCAAATTCATAGAGTAAGTACAGCAAATGATGTTTGTCATACTTTTAATAAATTTGCAAAGAAAGTACGTCGCAAAGGCTCCCGGAACAGCGTTTCCATGACGGTAACGAACTTGACCATACCTTACGTACGTTGTTGTATATACTCTATTAGAAAAACATTATAATTTATTGTAAGAGTTTTTTTTAAGAAAAAACAGAACTTTCCTGCTTATTATTTTAGGCTGAGTTGCACCAACTTAACTTGAACGTTAACCAGTCGTCAAAACTGGGAGATTCTATGGAATTTTCTGACTAGGCAAATTTTCATACAATTTCCCATTTTCGACGGCTGGTTAGTCAAAGTTAGTTGGTGCAACCCAGCCTTAGTGGTTTAATTTGTGGGCTTTTAAATTAAATTTTTACAATAAAACTTACAAACCAGTGTGACATTTCATTAATTAATACTGTAATATTATGAATGCGAAAGTCAGTTTGTCTGTTTACCCTTCTTTCACATCGCAATGGTGCGTGTATTTATGTGCTTGTGTTGTATTTATATTATCTGGATTCCATAACACAAGCATTGCTTACGTTGGGGGCCAGACGGCGCTGTGTGTGTCCAAAAATATAATTATTATTATTTTAATTTTTTTTTGTAGAAATAAATATTTCAAAATTGCTTAAATAACTATATAGACAGCTAAAGCTTGCTATGGTAAACTTCCTTACTATAAGCAAGGTGTTGCCGAGGGAATCCTATACCGATTACTGAAATAAGCCGGGCGGAGCCGCGAGAAAAAGTTAGTATACTATAAAGACAGACCTTAGGTTTGATAATATCAGGAGCTATAATAATAATGAAAATAGTGACTTTTATGCTCCCTACTGATTTAATACAATACGGTTCTAATCTAATCTAATACTTTTAGATTTGTGTCATGTAGAGTTGTTAATTGTATAGACCAAGAGGCCACCGTAAAAAAGCTGTCAATTACTGAAAAGATATTTTTTTCTGCAAAGCTAGAATTCATCCGGACAATGAGGTTAAACCATGGTTGCCCAATTAAAACCTCAAACAGTGTGGGTAGGTATTTTTTTTAGTGTTTAAAATGGGGGGTCGAAGCCATCGCAAGTGGGGTGTCCTTTAAACAAACATTTCTTTTGCACATTCCAAAGATATATGATATAAAGTATTTAGGAATAAAACAAAATAAAACACCACGACACTCATCCCGTGAGGGGTGGTCAGAGATTTTATGAAAGTATGCCCGTAACACTTACGTTTCACCGATGGTATTCCGTCCCACAAACGTGATAGGTCGTGAGCCTACCGGGCACAAACCAGAGTCGAGACAACTTAATAATGAACAAATTGTTTGCCCGTAGCGGAGATCGAACCGACATGACTACCGAACGCTCTAACACTACGCCACTTGTTGCTTTTAGTATTTAAGAGTGTGTGTATTTTTGAGTAAAAAAAAACACTAAAAAAATATAACACAGACATACATCTAGCAAACGATACTATTCAGTGGTAACGATTAGAGTCACGGAAAGCAAACTATTGATAAAAGCACCTAAATTTGTATGGCGTTACCAACTGTTAAATAATATTAAATTTGTTTCTAACGTATAGTGAGCTTGCATAAAGATGAAAGTCATGTTCGTCGATCATTCATCCACACATCTTCGGGACTACGTCTTGTCTGATTCGCAGGTCCAATGACTCACTCTCCCGAGGTATAACACGCATTGGAATTTGTGTAAAATATACCTTAACATATAAAAGGCTTCGTCCTGAATGACTAGCGGATCAACGCACAGCCTAAGCCGCTGATCGTAGAGACCTGAACCTTGGAGGCTGTGTTCTTTGAATGACATACGCATCCGATAAGAAAGGATTTTCCAAAAGGGTCAACTGCGAGTCCGACTCGCGCAATAGGGGTAAACCGATTGTAATGAAATTTGATAACTTGTTATGCACACGCTGGGAATGATTTCTGAGAAACAAAAAAAGGTTCAATTGCGAGTCAGAGAGGGTTAAGTGCGAGTCGGACTTGCGCAATAAGGGTAAACCGATTGTAATCAAATTTTGGTAAGTTTTTATGTTCACGCCGGGGCAGGTTTCTAAATTAGTACAATCGTTTTACAAAAGGTTGGTGCGGCATTTGTTTTAAAAAAAAACAACGTTCGCCGGGTCAGCTAGTATTCAATATTTTGACACTTGAACTCTTAAAATTGCTTGATCGTTAAAACACGATTTTTGACATTTTACTCGATGCATTATTTTTCGGTCCGCAGCTAGCATAAGCATTAGTTACCTTTACTTATTATATTTTGCAAGGACTTTTAGTAGCAGTTTGGTTTAAAACTAATGAATGAATAATTTCACGCATAAAAAAATGTTTGTTTGCTCGGATCTACTAGTAATTAATAGAGGAAAGCCGGTGGCCTTAGTAGCTTCCACTAGTAAATAATATAAAAAAGCAAGTGGAATAGTAAGTTCTACAAGTAATTAGTTAAAAAAAGTTCAATGAACAAATCCTTTTATTAGTTCATTAATTAGTGCTAAATTCGGTTATCGCCGTGAAATTTCTACGGCAACTCCTTGACTATAGTAAGAAAGTTAGCTATAACAAGCTTTAGCTGTAGCTATATAGCTGACTAGTTATATAACTAGTCCACGTGGAATTGTGAAATGTGGAAACTTTTGAATTTTCCGGGATAACAATTTTCCTATGTCCATGTCTGTCACTTCAATAAACTCCGTGCCAAGAATCAGCTTTAGCTGCTTTACGCAATAAGAAACAAACAAAAAACAAACAGATTAGTTGGGATATGTATGAATACAGGCTAAGGAATAAAAAAAAAAAACTGTATGATAAAGAAATCATTCAAACTTGTCATGTTGTCGATATAGAAGGTAATGATAAATCACAGTTTAAAGCTACATAAACTGTAGTTTAAGTTAGATCTACAGAATTTTATGGTCAATATAAATCTTGTTTTGCCGTTAATCTTAACATATCTCAAAGCTTTAATTAGATAGGTACTGTTGAGTTAAGATATGATAAAAGTCATCATTTTTTTTTAGTTGTTACTATAATTTATTAAATTCTCACGTTATTTATTGTCGAAGCGTTTAAGTATGAGAATATTACCTTATCTCATTCGTAACACGCAAAGTTGTGAAAAAACAGCCTAAGATACCGGAATAAAATTTTATGTGGTTGTTTTTTTCGGTTTAATAAATAATGTTATCGTTTAAGTAAAGTTTTGTTTATACTTTAGCAATAAATATATTTTGCATTTACATAGCAAATGGTCGCGTACAGTGCGGTTTCAGAGAAACATTCTCCCGCGAAGGAATGTGCTCCCTGCCAAGGTTTTCTTTAAGGACTACAGTATTTAATTTATATTAATGAAGAGCATTCATACATTTATTTATACAATTCGCCGAAGGACCTAAGTCAGCTCGAACCGGTAGGGAAGAAATGTTCTTGAGTAGTGACTGGCAGAATGGATGACGCGATGTGGTGGGACGCCCAGCTACCAGTACTTTGGCTTAGATTTATATGAAAGTAATGTACCTTCCAAAAGCTCTATTTAACTCCCTCGCAGCATAGTTGGTAGTACTGCTGCGCAGAGGGTGTGGGTTTAATTCCCGCATTGGATAAACTTTTTTGTGATAAAATTACAAATTAGTAATATATATGTATTTGTATCCGTTGTTTGGTATCCATTACACAAGCTTTGCTTAGTTTGGAGCCAGACGGCACTGTGTTTAATGTCCAAAAATATTTATATTTATTATTTTGTTGGTACCGATTTTGAAACCCTATCTTTAGCGTATCTACCACGGTCTTAGCCGGTTTTTAGTATGCTAAAGTGTTTTTTACTTGGCGTTTAACTAAGTAATTTATAAAGTTCTATAAAGTGTAAATATTCAGATAAAAGTTCCATCTAGGTTAATAAAACTTGAGTTATATGTGCAAGTAATTTCTGCAATAAACGTTGGATGGCTGATAGCGTCATCCTTGTGCGTCACCTCAAACGGGTATGAATTTTCTAAGACAATTGTATTTATTTCTGGAGTGTATATGTATATGATAAAATAAAAAAGGCCTTCTTAGATAGGTTGTGTTGATTAGGTTACCTCATAAACTCGTTTAACTTGTAGGTTACTCAATCTTTTCTCGGAACAACCTCATAAGTCTGTTACTAAATCATAATGGGTATGTTTTGCCTCAGAAAAGTTACTTTAGATCATAGCGTTTTTAGTTTTGGATAGTTTTCACTTTCTTTCCGATACTCATGGGAAAAAACCCACTACCTAATGGCTGGTAAAGTATTGATACTAAGTTTGCAAAGCTGACGAAAACCTTTCTAGAAAAGTTGCCTGCATATAGACAATCTAGCCGGCCAACCACTAAAGTAAACCGCATAGCGCTTGTATCGGCCTTACAGTTAGACAGCAAATACATTTTTATTAAGTACCGAAAAAGTCAACACGAAAATTAACACTGCGTAAAATTTAATCTTCAACGCAAGCCTGTAAATTTGCGATGGTATGGAAAAAGGAAATAAATCAGCGGATATAAGTACCTATATGTTCTTTTAAACTTTAAATCCATATTATCCAAAGTCGTAGTTCTGTCATAGAAAGTTGAGTTTAAAAAATTTAAAGACTTAAATTTTAATGTTTGGTTGGAAAGAATTAAAGACTGCGGTTTTTAAATTTAAATGATCGTACACAGTAATGCCTTACGCGTTATCTTCTTAAATGCCCTATCTGCATAACGATTAAGCTATCCGTTACAGGTCAAATAACTCTTGATTTTTAAATGCCCTATCTGCATAACGATTAAGCTATCCGTTACAGGTCAAACAACTGTAATTTTATATGTTTTTACTTAATTAAGTATTTATAGTGGTGTTTTGTTGACAAGCATTATACGCGTTGAAGGCGCTATATGATCTTTATGCGCATATTCGAATGTTCTGTTGACCAAAAATTAATGCGCTCTATGCTGAATTGGAATTGGAGTGATTATGCACCAGCTAATAAAGTGATAATTCATAATATTAATAATTAAGACTATTGGCTCATATTTATTTAGACACATTATGACTCCACTATAGTTTCTTTTGTTTCTTTAGCTTTTGTTTTGTCTCCACTAAAGGGCACAGGCCTTAGAGAAATGAGGGTTTGGCCATAGTCTACCGTGGTGACCTAGTGCAAATTGGCAGACGAAATCGAACTAGTGGCCACTTCACTATTAGAATTTTCAAGTCCCTGGTGAGGCTCTGATTTGGAAGACTGCCGTCAACGTTTTGACAACAGCCACCACCGTCGGTTTTACGTATGGAACGATGCTCGGGCCTATCCATCGCCACCCACCACCTGATGTTGTTTTGCTTAACTTTTCATATCGTTTCTGATATATAAATACATAATTTATGTTATATAAATTATTCATTTTCAACGATAAAACACCTGACATCATTCGTGTAATTTGTTAAAAAATCTTCCAACATCGTCCGAGTCCTGAGACATTTTGATGGGTTGAGGAAAACCGATAGTTCAGCAGAAATTGTATTTTTAATACAAAAAGATATAGGGCTTAACCTTTTATTTAAAAGAGATAAGGTAAAAACAAGTTAATCACATTATTAGTCTTTTAATTTAGAAAACCGCAAGACTGAACTTGTATTTTGTCCATAAATTATACTGACTGTCGATGTATTAGTTTTTAACGTTTCATATTAAGTTTGACAAGTGGAAAATACATTTATCACTTTAAAGTGTCTCTGTTGGTCTTTTAAATAACGAATTAAACTTTGTACTCTTACCATCGATATTTCATATCGATGGCCCTTACCTATCTATTATCCCCTACATATGTCGCAGCCATCTAGTTAAATAAGCCAGCTAATTGGACGACTATAGGCCCTTCAGTACACGACGGCATCCAATTAAATGGCAGAAAGAAACTAGCCAAGTCATTGAGCGCATCGTTTAATCAGATGCCTGAATGTCGTGTAGTCATTTAGTTAAATTGGATATTAATTAATTTGTGATGTTTGAAAATCTGAACTTAACCTAAAAACTTAGTAGGTACTTATTATTTACGCAACTCAGTTTGAGTTGTGGCATTTAGATTCGCTAAGTATGGAAAATAAATTATCATATAACTAAACATATTATTATATAAAACTTGGCTGTAATTCTCCGCTTGCTTAGCTCGCTCCGATACGAAAGAGAATCTGAGCCTAACCTAACATACATAATTCCAGAACACTCCCCTCTCCATCTCCAAGAGCATTGGGATCCTTGGATTTGACATCTCGATCACCGATTAAAAAAATCATTTTTTTTCCATACTTAACGATCTGCCTACGCGCCCAAATAACTGGCTAGTTTAACCAGATGGCTGCGACATGTTTTATGATAAATAATAAATAAATCTTTATTCTCAGACATTGTAAGTCCATACAGAGTGTTAGTATTTCTTAAAAACTATGTTAGTATACAAACAATTATTTATTTCTATTAAAATTTTTACAATCAAATTAAATAAAATACAATAAAATAAAATATAAATAAATTCAAAATTTTAACATTAGATTTTTTTAAATACTGCCCATGTCTTCGCCCGACTGAGGCACTGTTGATTTTCAGATGCATCGTTATTTTCAGCCAGGGATAGTCCGGTTTGTCAGCAATAACCTTGAGTATGTTGTTGGCGCTGCACCGCAAGCGTTGCATCAGGGAGGCTACTTTTTATCTAATGACGGCGTGGAAGCCATCCAGCTCCTCAATCAGCTGATTTATTTACAGATTGAACAGTCATCGTTTTTAATCAAAGGGCTGCCTTTCATAACACCAAGTTGTTAAACGTTGAGTGATTCTAGTTTAATTAACTATCGACCTAGGCATCTCATTGGATGCCGGCGTTTAATTAACGGCCCTGGCGGCTAATTAGGAGGCTAATTTAACAAGATGGCTGCGACATATATACATAGTAGTCCATACTAATATTATTAATGCGAAAGTAACTCAGTCTGTCAGTCTGTTGGTCTGATACCTCTTTACGCTTACACCGCTGTACCGATTAATATGAAATTTGGCATGGTTATAGTTTGAATCCCGAGAAAGGTCATAGGATTTTTGAAAACGTCAAGTGTGAGTCGTTTTTGTTTCTGTAATTGGGGAGTTGCCGTTGAAATCCTACTCCGATAACCGAATTTAGGGCGGGTGAAACCGTGGACAAATTTGACATGGAAATAGTTTGAGTCCTGGAGAAGGACATAGGCTACTTGAAAATGTCAAGTGTGAGTCGGTTTTTTTTTCTATAATTGAGGAGTTGCCATTGAAATCCTACAGCGATCACCGAATTTAGGGCCGGTGGAACATAGGGCGAAAGCTAATAAATTAATATATATATATATATATATATGGACTAAGAGACTCATACGCAAGAAGACCAACAACTGTTTCTGAAAACAAATCGTAGGTTTTATGTAAACTTATCGTAGATTTTATGTAAACTAATCGTAGGTTTCATGTTGAGTAACAGTATAGGTAATAGCACTTCGATATTCTTATACCAGCCTTGATCTTGCCAGCCTTCATACGTTCCCACTGTTGGGGCATGGCCTTCCCTCATAGGCGAGGGTGATTTGCGCCATAGTCCACACGCGGGCCCAGTGCGGATTGTGGACTTCACATACGTCTTTTTTTTTCTTGACGTATGCAGGTTTCCTTACGATTTATTCCTTCACCGAAAAGCCAGTGGTGTAAATAAATAATATTATTGTGAATAAATAAATAATATACTTATAACCGATATATTCTATAATTATTATATATTATATATTTTATAATTGTTACTGGGTACGCTACTAACTATACTTTAATTTTTCTGACCCTCTGATCTTGGGTTTTTTGTCGCTAGTGTCGTTGTAAATTCACATCATTTCAATATGGCGACTGTAGTTTTGATTTTTGAGCACCAGGTCGGAAAAGTTTGTTGCATTATATCTTTGCAGTACGGTAATTTTGTTTTATCTTTAAAGCACAAAGATAAGCAATCCTTGAACAGCTATCGGAGGTAAATATTTAGTAAGTAAAAAGCGTTTATGCTGATTCACTTTCAAAATGAAGCACCTACAAACAATTTCTGCTTGTTTACCGTTTAGCAAAATGTTCCTAGTAGTAAGTTCATAAATATAAAAATTTGTCCATTACTTACTTTCGCAGATTATAAAAAAATTAAAAGCCGTTTTTTTTTAATGCCTAAGGTGGCAAACAAGCATATAGCCTGCCTATTGTTGAGCGGTTACCGTAGTCTTTGGACACTTACAATACCAGGGGCATTAATTGTATTTCGCCGACTCTTTAAAATCCTGACTATATTTACCCCCATACTGTAGTCCCTAGGAAAAACCTTGATGGAAGCTGATATCACCACTTTAAGCGTTAGTTTTAATTTTGTGAACAGTCGCCATATGTACGTACTGTACTCTTACGTATGTAAGATGATACTTAGCGGGCAGCGGTTGCATATTTTCACACTTTTTTTTAATTTAATAAAGAATTCAGCTGCTTCCCAATATTTACATGGATACTTACCTCCATCGACTTATTTGTAATGTGTTATTTGAATAACTGTATAGTGAAGGGTTACCGTTATTGTTCCTTTAATTTTTTTCTTTTTTTATAGTTAAAATACTTCTTATAGGTATAATAAACGAGAAAGTTTGTAAGTTTTTACTTCTTCACGCCACAACTACTACACTGATTTGGCTGAAATTTTTAATAGAGATCGCTAATAGGTACACTGAATTAACACATAGTCTATAGATAAATAGATAGCATTTCTTCTAAGGCGGCCATTTTTCGTAGAAACTCTATTTACAACTGTTCTAAAAATAGCTTAAGACCTATTTCAATAATATTTGTGTTTTCATTTTTTAGTAATATGCTATTAATTGTTCAAAGGGAAATTTAAAAAATCTAGTTTGGCTGCTATCTGTGCCTTAAGTTACAAGTGATTGTCTTTCTAATTGGGTCAGATATTTGGATTAGCTGATATTTTTATCCAGTAAAGAGCCACGTGCCACCTGACATGTACCCACATCACGAGCAGGTGACGTTAAGTATCTGGCTGGATTTCTGGTTTTCCGTTTTCTTACCACAATTTGTTAGCAAATTCTAATAAAATTTAAATACATAGATAATATTGAACGTACGTACATGTCGAAAATTTGGTAAAAAGAAAGAAAATTTAATATTTTTGAGGAAAACTACAATATGATTATTAACGCGAAGGTAAATTTTTATCCCAATTGAAGTATTGATACTTTTCTGCAACTACTAAACAGACTTTAATCAACCGTTTGTTATCAGCAGAAAGGTATAGCTTTATTTGTAATAATTTTCTTGTGGAGCTTTAAAAAAGAGCGGTCGTCAGGTCAGGTAGTAGGTAGGTTAGTAGGTAGTCAATAATTGTTCTTTAATTAGTTTTAAGTTAGGTATATTTCTTAAAATTACTAGCAAAATATCTTTAATCAAGAATGTATGTATTAACGTTTTTACAATACTGTTACCTCGGTTGCTAAGTAATCCATGGAGAAGTCATAAAACTTTGGAATTTACAGCGTAACGGTGAGTTAACAAAAGTTGTCAGAGGTATTATGTTTTATTATTTTCTTATTCTGATGTTGACCCCGAGACTTGCATGCTTTTAGAGTTCCGTTGACGTTAAGACAATTTTGTGTGATTCTTTTTTTTTACCACTAAACAAACAAGCTGGCGGACCGCAAGCTGATGGTAAGCGGTCACCGCAGTCTATGGAAGCTTGCAACACCTGGGAAATCACCAGAGCGTTGCCACCTTCCGATTTTTCTTGGGTCTACTGTTTCACCCTTATGAAATGTTAAAGACTAACAGTTATATTAAGATCAATTATAATTAATAATGGCAAGGTTTTGATGCTTTAGTTATGGGTGAAACCAGTGGCTGTATGTATATACACCCGCATTATAATGTGGGGAAAATTATTTTAACCACCCACCTAGGCTCTGCGTGACAAGTGCTGGAGGTGGAAGGAGTGGTGAGCCCACCGCTGCAACTGTGTTTCTGATACAATGAATCTGGACATTTAAAAAAGTACAAAGTACGAAATATTTTATTTATTTATGAACATAATAATTATTTACTTACAGGAAAATTCCAAAGCATCTATAATCAAGTTACACAATTTACTTAAATATATACTTCGACCTAAAAAACACGCACTACACTAGTTATTAAAAACATTTGGTATCTTAAATCATACTGTTAATAATTTAATCCATACTAATATTATAAATACGAAAGTGACTCTGTCTGGCTGTTTGTAACCTCTTCACGCTTAAACCGTTGAACCGATTTACATAAAATTTGGCATGGAGATAGTTTGAGTCCCGGGGAAGGACATTGGCTACTTGAAAGCGTCAAGTATGAGTCGGTTTTTTTCTATAATTAAGGCGTTGCCGTTGAAATCCTTCACCGATAACCGTATTTAGGATGGGTGGAACCGCGGGAAAAAACTAATTAGTACATAAATTATATATGTAGACGCACATTTACATTAACATGCATATATTCATACACACGTACACATACACATGTAGGTACTCATGTACTAATATACCTACCTACCTAAATCAATCGCGCTTTGCTCTGTATTATTTTTTGAAAAATCTTTTTATTTAAATCGTATTTTTACATAAAAAATAAAACTATATAGGAAAAGCCGTTTACGAGATATGCATATATCTATGTATGTACAAGAATTGCTCGTTTTATGTCCTATATATATCTATATATATAAAAATACGTGTCACGTTGTTTGTCAACCCTTTCAAAATAGGTGGCGCGCCAGTTGTTTTAAAAAAGAGAAACAACGTTCTCCGGGTCAGCTATCTGTTATTTGATCCAACTTAAAAGATAGGATAGTTTTGATTTCGATCTGTCAAGTGCGAGCCGGACCTGTGCACTTTAGTTAAAAACCAACGTTCGCCGGGTTACAGAGGGACGGCAGCAAAACAACGTTCTCCGGTACCGCTAGTATATATGTCACCGTAAAATTGTAAATAACGTTAGGTTATAATCTATCTAGTGAGATTGTATACTATGAAACAAAATCAGGCAGAAATCGCAATGTATAAATCTTTTTGGGTGGGTTAGGTTCAGTTTCTCTTGTGATCACGTAGATGCGGAGCCAGCGAAGCGAGCGGAGCGATCGAATCAAGTTTCACATAATCTAAAAGATACACTTTATAATATATTTGTTCCATAGTATACAATTTTACTAGATAGATTATAATCTAACGGTATTTACAATTTTACGGTGGCATATATATAAAAATTACGTGTCACGTTGTTTGTCCGCGATGGACTCCTAAACTACTGAACCGATTTTGATCAAACTTCGTAACTATCTGTTATTTGATCCAACTTAAAAGATAGGATAGTTTTTATCTCGATCTGTTACGTGCGAGCCGGACTCGGGTACTTTAGGTAAAACCAACTTTCGCCGGGTTACAGAGGGACGGCAGCGTAAGAACGTTCGCCGGGACCCCTAGTATAAGATATAATTTAAATGAATACATAATTTAATATTGTATATCTGTTTAGAAACTAGAATATACAATAGTGCATATGTTTTGTTAAACTGAGTTATTTACATACACTCTATTAACGCTTTAAAACGTTAATTGCTTAAAGCTATTGTTAAGCTATCTAAGTTGGTAGTAAGTTAAAACTGGATTCAACTTATGGAACCACTTTTTCACTAAAAATACCTACCTACTTCAAATACTGCTTCCAGTCTAAAACAAAAAGTGGTTTTACCTCCAATATTTATTAAAAGATCCCATTTTTGCGGTTTGGAGATCGTATCGTGGACCATTATCTCGCTACACAGGTATGATAGCTAAAGTTAAAAATAACCCGTTTAGAAAACGACCATTTTATTAAATAAACTGTATTTTTTAACAGTCAAATTATTAAAAAAGTCTAAAATTATCAAACCAAGTAAATACTGACACAGGTATTTGAATATGTATAACCAAGTAAATACAGGTAATACCAAGTAAATACAGGTATGCGATAACACTTGTTGTCGCGCTGGGACCAGGGACAAGATACCGATGTGCGATAGAGACAACTGCGCCTCGGGTTGATTATACCTAATCACAACCATCATAAGCAAAATTTTGTAAACTCCATTTTTCTCCTTCAAATCTTAACTGATTTAGTAGAAATTACTCCACCTGTGTCTGTTTTATTTACTTACACACATATTCCTATGACATATTCAGGCGGGAAAAAGCAGGAAAAAATCTAGATGTTTTTAAAGTTATTTATAAGGGAATGGCATATCAAAAAAGCAAAACATGCAGACGTAGTGATTTTGTATATTTATGATAAGTAAAAAGTTATAGCTTTTATGCCAAAATTTAGAAAGGAAACAGGGGTATATAATTTGGGGTTACAACTGCGGACTATTACAAAAATATTTTTATCTTTTTTTACATATGCTTGACACGTACTTTATCTATCTTCGAATAATGATACAGTTTGTGTTGTTTTATTGTTAAATACTACCTTTTCAGATCGATTTGTCATATCCGAAAACCAAATTGTCATAGAAATCATAAGAGACGTTTTGTTTCAGTTTGTTTTAGGACATTGAACTGATGGATGAAATTTTGTTTTGTGCACCCCATCGTGGGTTATTGTTAAGCAGGGCTTCACATTTGATTCGACTTTTTTGAATAGTTTTTGTTTTACAGATGTATATTTTAAGAGTTATTGGCTTCGTGAGTTGAAAAATTAGTGTCCCCACTCTAACTTTTGATTCTAAAAATTTAAAAATAAACCATGATAATAGAATAGTGCCTTATAAATACCGTTTTTTTTAATTGTTGTTTAAAACGAAAACTGTTGTAAACAAAATCGGTTTACCGATATTTACAAGAGTTCTAATTCTACGGAACTATAAGTTGAACAATACGCAATCTTCTGGCTTTTTTTATACTTTTTTTAAATATGCATACCAATTATTTTAACAGAAAGATTTTTTAAGTAAAAAGTCTCATATTTCACTGTTTTCTTGGTTAAGAACAAAGGTAGACGGCACATAATAAAATTATAGAAGTGTCATGTTTTTGATAAACGACCCAAAAAACGCGTGTGATCCTTGAGCATTAATGTAACATTTTTAAAACTGGTTTAAAATTATAAGAGTGAGTGACCTCGAAAGCTTGTTTACCCAAACCTAACAATTCTCATACTCATGGTTGAATTAAAATAATCGTTTAAATTCTTGTCATTTCGCGAATTGATAGATATAGTGAATCATTTTTAACTTAAATCTTTCATTTATTCTAGGAACAGTTATATTTCAGACACAAAGCAAAAATTTAAAAAAAGTATCGTATTTAGAGTTTGGTAATTTTAATTTTTTTTTTTGATATAGCCATAGATGTTTTATGTTTTCTTCTTAGACTAACCTTCAGGGAGTCATAAATGGAGAATAGTTATTTTTATACAAGTGTGTAAAAGCTTTATTTGGTAGAAGTGCCGGCTTTAAATACTGAGCATAGCGAAAGATTTAAATACACGAGACCGAAAAAATTTGCTCACGCGTCTAACATACAACTTTTCATCTCTACCAGCGAGAAAAATATTTTCACGTGACTTTTCTGGTAAAAAGTTAAGTTCGGAATTGGAAACTTGTTGTCTTAATTCTTCGGATGTCAGAAAAATATCTTCGTAGCTTGTATCGCTCATTTTTTAAACAAAACAGAATTATTAATAAAATAAACATTCTTATGTTCAAAAATAGCGTATGGCTTGCCGCCATTTTACTTTGTTTTTTTTTTTTAATTGAGGTTGCGATCGGAATTGTACCTACTACAACATCTGCCATTGCTATCAAAACAACGTATGATATTTTTAAGTTAGCTGTATAAACTTTTAATAATACTAATAATTTTATAAAAACTCACTTAAAAACGAATATATGCTATGTAATTATATTCTTAATTAAAATGAACATGGTTAAGTATTTGTACCGAATTTTTTCTGACCAGTCATTGTATTGTTTTTTTTTCATCATCGGGTTAATTTCAAAAGTCAATGTTCGAACAGTGAATTACTTTGCCTCACTAGTGAGCAAAATTCGATTTTGCTGAATTTGGGCAGTAAAACTATCCTTTTCGTGCTGGTGAGGTGAAAAGATTATTTCTATGTATGTATTTTTATAGTGTATTTCTTACTTCTATGAAGATTTTGTGTGTTTTTAAGATAGGAATTGTGTTTTTTAAAGCCAAAAAAAGATTTAGGATATCTGAACAATTTCCCGTTTTTTATATTCTTTGAATTTAATGAACAATGAAATTGCGCCAGAGGCTGTGCTAGCATGACACTTAGTTTTAGATATGTGTACTGCAAATTATTGCAATTTTTTACCTAAACCTAAAAATTTAAACCTTGAAATGGAAAAATTATTTATATTATCAGTTTAGTGATTTTTGCATTGTGCTCAAATAAACAAAGGGACATAAAAATTGAAACTAATCCAAGTGTTCGACACTCTAAGAACCAAGTGCACTAAACGACGCAGCGGTAAAAGCGTTTTACTCCTTCATTAAATATATGATAAAGTGTATATTTACTGGTATACTGATCTACGAAGCCTAGTTATTTCGGTATTTACATGGTAATATACACTGGCCTTTGTACAAAAGTCACATGGTGTATTTCACATGATACACGTGGTGCTGAAAGCTTTACAATATATTTATTTTACATAATGCTTTAACGGTTTTTATAAGCACTAGATACGACCTAATGGTTTCACCCACATAATATAGATACACTTATACCAATTTAGTGCCTACAGTATTTAAGAAGTAATAGGCAGGGTGAAGGTAAAATTTCCAATCAATCGTTTAGCTATTCTTAAGTTATAAAGTAGCATACAAAAGAACACATAAACCTTTTTGCTTTATTAAATTAGTATGGTAAATAGATGCATAAGCATAAGTCCCGCGAACACTTAGGTTGTGGAATGAGCACCCTGCTAAGATTTTCTCTAAGGACTACAGTATGGGATTTTTCAAGAAAGAAGTTATTAGATTTCGAGAAGGGTCGGCAATGCGCGAGTGATGCCCCAGGTGTAGCAAGCGTCAATACCGTAAGCTTGTTTGCCACCTTAGTGGTATTAACAAAAGGTTTTTAATTTCATTGTACTGCAACCTGTCACATAAAAGCTTTAATATCAAACATATATCCATCATCAATGTGTGAGGTCTTGCTGACGACAGATTGATGAGTGGAGGGCGACCTTAAACCTCTGTCTCGACCCTCATTTGTTATTTCCG
This sequence comes from Apoda limacodes, assembly GCA_946406115.1. Lineage (NCBI taxonomy): Eukaryota > Metazoa > Arthropoda > Insecta > Lepidoptera > Limacodidae > Apoda > Apoda limacodes. The sequence goes on along the minus strand of OX291541.1, from coordinate 37,637,658 downwards.
AACATTTGTCAACACGTCTTGACCTCTTGTCTTGGCGATTGCTTCCGTAGAAGGCACCCGTCATGTTCAATTACTCTAAATTTGGTAGCTTTTTAAAGAATTGTGAAGTACATAATAATATATCGGATATTTTACCTAAGATGAATTTTTTTCTTCATCATGATGATAAAGTCGGTGGTGGCCCAGGGTTTCGATTTCACCTTGCATCCTAAGAGACGGAGGCTTAAGCCAGGCGTTTACCAAAGAGTCTTTTTCTTAATTTCTCAAGTACATTGATTATTCACACGACTGGCTTTTCAGTGAAGGAAAATAACGTTAGGAAACCTGAGATGTCAAAAGAAGACGTATGTGAAATCCACAATCCGAACTGGTTCTGCGTGTGGACTATAGCCCAAATCGCTTTCGGTGAGAGTAGGTCGTGCCTTAAGTGTGTAACGTGATGGGACGTATGAGGCTGGTAAGGTAGGAAAGGTTAATATGTTTCAGAAGGACGTTAAGATGCTAGTGCAGCTTCAAACATCGAAAAAAGCCTACATCGCCCTGCGTGATATAATCTTGCAATTTCCGGAAAAACTATTTTTCTTCTCTTAGTTCTAGAATTACGAGTATCTTACCTTTATTTATATTATCCTTAATCGTTTTTACATAAGACACCTACTAAATTCGTCAGACTTACAGAAATGCAGACAGACGGACGGATAGATGGACAGAGACTATAAGTGTTCCCTGCTATCATTTAGCGACGGAACCCTAAAAAATATTATTAATTGTTACATTTCTTATAACTGACGATCAAAAGAGAGCGACATTGTAAGCCAAAATAAAATCCTATAATGAATGAGAAGACTTCGGGAGCAAAAAAACGTGGATTCTGCAGGGCTACAAAAAGAAAAGAAAGCCAGCCGTTATAAATTAGAGGATGCATTGAATATCCGAACATCCGCTAACCAATGTCAAGTTGAAGGTTAATGAACTTAAGGCGCAGACGGTATTTGACACTTGTTGACTATTTATTATGTCTATATTCCATAGTGTCTACATAATTGGTGTGTCATTTTACATGTTTAACTTGTGTGATACATGAATGTGATTTATGGATATTAATATTATTTATGTTTAACAGTAAGCTTTAACTGAGTATTATTTGTTTATTGCATATATGTTGTTTTATTAAAAATATTTTGTTTTATTAAAAAATATTTTGGATTTACTTTAGTATCGCAGTTTAAATAATATGTATAAGTATGATTAAATTTTTTTTTTAAAAAAGAACCAGGTAGAGTATCACTTTAGGGAAGGATTTTGTTAAAATTCGACTTACAAAAGGGTAAAACGGAGACCTAGAGTCCATGTTACAACGTGTTTATCAGTTTTATCTGTTTGGGGTAAAACTTGCAATCGTAATTTCGATAACTATCTGACTGGCTAGAACGTTTAAATTTTCAGAAAAGGTCAGAACTCGGTGAAAATACAATCATCAATTGCGAGCAACACCATAACACCAATATTTACCGCCATTTTGTATAAAAAATAAGTTTACAAAATCGTAGTTGTAGAAGCGCCACTTATGTGATGAAAACAAGTAACGTGATAAAATAGTATTTGTTATTTTTCTCATCATTTGTCTTCATCATTTTTAAGGAATGTAAATTTAAAAATATATTTTGGTTATTTACATTTTTTAATATATTTTTCAGAAAATTTTGATTAAGAACGTTCATTTATGCCAAAAAGTAAGGTCCATACACTTACCCAATTGCAATAGAAAGAAGTCAAATAAAAACAATAAAAAAACCTATCTGGTTCCTTTGCATAAACCCCGTGCTGTAGTTTCCGCTGAATTTACATACTTATGTGGGGCACGGCATTTCTTACATTTTACCGTGGCCATTTTCTTTCGTCAGACATAATATTTGCATTATTTAGTCTGCAAGAATGAATTTATTGTGCCGAAACTAACAACACTAAGGTGAATTACGCCGTTGTAGGTTGACTAGTCACTATCGAAAAAACAAAATTTCAATATTTAATGAAATATTTGTTCTTTTATTGTAAATATATCTGGTTTGTCTTGTAATAGTATTGAACCTACGTCTTTGGTGCAGTAGGCAAAATCACTTTCAAATAAGTCATTATAGATACAGAGTAATTTCTATGCATAGATCGTAGAGTAATAGTCCTACAACTATGAAAATCTTAGCATGATTTTTCCCACTAATTAAAATGACATTAAACAAATAAATATTATTGTATTTTTAAATTAATAATACGGAATCAAATTGTTAACAGTGATTACTTGCAAACACAATATATATATGTCTTGATAATATAAGGAAGTAATTATTTATGTGGCCAAAACCGTTACTCTAAAAAATGTGTCGTGGCTTTCTAATATATTTGGCGAATTACTGACTTTATTTTTCTGGATTTCTTGTCCTTTCTTAATTTCACTCACCTAACTTGCGGTTGCGTTAATTAAATAGGCTTCTATTTTTAGTAAAAATAAAAGTTATATTTTATTACAAGGAAGGTGACTGCTTTTAACTTTAAATTATAAACTAATTTACATTGCAGAAAAATATCTAAAATGTAATTAATTTAACGAAGCTAAGAAAAGTGATACAAAGTTGCCTTCTTGTTATATAAACCTTCAAATAACGGCCAGTACCACCCTGTCGTCCATACCTAGAAAAGGGAATCATCCTCTGAGGGAGTAAAATTGGGGATGAAAGTTTGTAAGGAACATAGTTTTTCACAATAGATGATGTGTCTAAGTAAAAACTTATTTATTTATTTACTAAATAATTACCTTTGTGTACAAATAAATCTATGAAAGCTATTATTGAACTTTGAAATTAAGAATTACTTATTTTAGTAATTTAAACAATCACGCAGTATTCTAAATGTTAAAGTTGTATTAGAGTAGCTTTTTAGATTCATTTCCACCTTTCAAGCGTTTAGACAGACATTTTGCTTTTTAGGGTTTCGTACACAAAGGGTGCTGACAGAGCCCTATTACGAAGCTTACGCCTGTCAGTCTGTCTTTCTGTCTATACCTAAATAAGTATAAGCCTGAATTTTTACAGAGGCATGTGTTATTGTGGTGGTATGGCAGTCATGTTAAAACAAATAGGAAAAATTTAAGGGGGTTTTCATACAATATTTTTACTGATTTTGCTCTATCGTTAACGCGGCAATACGTATTAACCTTAAACTTTCAACGATTGTAGTGTAAGCTCTAAGTAAATCAACAAATTCTGGTCAAGTGTGAGTCGGGCTTAAACATTCTGTGGTGGTAACTTCGACTCGCACTAGGCCGTTTTTTTTATTTGTGTACTGTACTGTATTCTATGCCAAAAACTACCTACACAATACGTTTTTTTTTGCGGCCGTGTATCCATTTGTTATACTGTCCAGTTGGTTTAATTAGTTCGAATTAATGATAGATTCGTATCTGGGTAAAATAAACAGTTAAGCTGTGTCGTAATTTACATGTCCAAAACATAACCGTATGTAATGTTTTGATATTTTTTTTCTAGACACGTAGCAAGATTGTCATCTCTGTTAATAAAGATTTATAAGGATATTTTGCGACATCGCCGTCCTTGTAGGTTTAAGGAGATATATCCGATACCCTTGGGGCGTTTGGACTTTGAGTGTTCTTTTGCAGTTGAAATATTTATTTTTTGCAATTTGCCTTTATTTATATTTATGGTATACATAAATTTAGATTACTTTTTAACTTTTTAAGGGTTTTACTTGGGTTTGTTAATTATGTTGCTGTATATTTATGTGTTTTTGATAGTTTTTGTGTGATAAACGACATATTGCTCGTGTGTAAAATAAATACTAGCTTTTGCTTGTGGCTTCATCATCTAATTTAAGCTATCGGCGCGGCGTGGGATTTTTTACGCAATTCTTGCTTATAGTAAATACTACTACTCCTTATTCTGTCCTATATTAAGCATGTTTGCTGTATAGCATATTGTAGGTATAGTTATAGTTCGTGGACATGGAAATTGGTAATAATTATTCCAGAGGAAGCGTCTGAATTTTCGGGATAAAAAGTAGCATATCTCCTACTTCGCCTCTTTAATTTTCAGTGTTTCAGATGAGTTGGATACCTTGATGTGTGTCGCATTGACAGGAAGGAAGGACAAAAACCGACAAAGTGCGAGTCTAGTTGGCGCACCGACGGTTCCGTACAAACTTATTATATGTAAATAGTTCTTCCATGAGATCAAATTACACAGGTATATGTCTTAGTTATAGATTTTTTCCTATATTTGTGATGTAACATTTTGCTTCTTGCCTAATTTCATAATTTTAGGTCAACGGGATAGGTTTCGATTTATTTAATCAAATTAATGAAATTCAATATGCGACAAAAATGTCCGTATTTTGGGCATATTTTTTATTGCATTGACTTAGAAGCTTGATATTTTTACAACTTTAAGTGACTGTAGACTTTAGTATTTAATATTATTTTTAACTTGATACCTCAACATGTTCTTGAGTACAAGGGTCTTAAAAGACAGATATACTTTTTTTTAATGTGTTATAACTACAAATTATGGAATTTTAAATTTTTAACTATAATTGTGCTGTAAGGACCTTGCTTTGTGTCAAATTGCTTTCTTATTTACATTATAACTATTGCTGTCTTTTTAAGGCGCCTTCCAAAAAGGAGTAGGTTCTCTTTTTTGTTTTTCTATGCATGTTTCTTGACAATTTTTCATGTCTGTGAATTATCGACGTATTTCGCTGTGTTTTTATTATCGTATAAGGCGTTTATTTAGAAAGGTTCTACAGCATTAATAAAACAACTTGCCTTTGTTTATAGCCACTTAAACAATAAAACTTCGGTAGATTTGTGACGCGCAAAACTGAGTTTATAACGTATAACATATACCGTTAATAATATTAAGTTAATCGTTTCCAATTCCATATTTGGGAGCATCAGGATGTAGGTATTACTAAATATGGAATGTTATTCAAATCATTGATATATTCCTTAAAAATAGATTTAGTAGTATTGGAATTTAAAAGTCGGTGTTAGCCGAGGGGTTTCCATTTCATTTTGCGTATTGAGTGGTGGAGGTTCGAGACCCGGCGTGTACTTACCAATGAGTCTTTTTTTAATTTATCAATGTATGATTATTCACACCACTGGCTTTTCGGTGATGGAAAACATCGTGAGGAAACCTGCATACGACAAAAAAAAAACGCGTGTGATCTATGGCCCAAATCTACCCCAGCAGTAAGGACGTATGAGGCGGATTAGGATTGTATTTGGGAATATTTGAAACTGTCAAAAGTCTATGTGATTTGGACAAAAAAGAAAAAAGAAAATTGATATCATTAATCAAAGTTTGATAAATTTTTCTGAACTTTTTTTAAATAAAAAAAATTAAGGTTAGTATATATAACCGTATTATCCTACTAATATTATATATATAAAAGTTTGGAAGTTTGTTACTCAATCACACTTTAACCACTGGTCGGATCGGGATGAAACTTGGCACACATATAGGCTAGGTCCTAAAATAAGACCTTTATTCCGGAAAATTAAAAAAAATCCGTGGAAATAACTATAACCGAGCTGAAACATACTATAGCTACAGCTACAGCTTGCTATAGCAAACTCCATTAGAATAATTAATGAGTTGATGTAGAAATTCCATGCCGATAACCAAATTTAGGATTTTTAGGGCGCGGAGCCGCTGGCATAATCTAGTGTAGAAAAATCATCATAATCGCTATGATCACAATAACTTTAAACTTTTATAACTAAATACATTCAATACGCTTGGGTTGTGGAATGAGCTCCATGCCAAGGTTTTTTCTTAGGACTACAGTATCGGGTTCTTCAAGAAAGAAGTTATTAGATTTTTGAAGGGTCGGCAACGCGTCAGTGATACCCCTGGTGGCTGGTTGCAAGTGTCCAAAGGCTACGGTGACCGAACACCATCAGGCGGACCGTGAGCTTGTTTGCCACCTTAGTGGTATGAAAAAAGGTACAGTGTTGGTTAATGAAGTATAGTATAAATTAATTTAGTATTTGTCATCTTCGCAATATTTGTCTGTTCCATCTCAGGGTATTTCTTTCATTTTAAGGATTTGCTGGTGACCAGTGTCTTGCAAATACTGCACATAGGGATAGAAAAGAATTTTTTTTTTTTTTTTTTTTAAATACCACTAAGGTGGCAAACAAGCTTACGGCCCGCCTGATGGTAAGCGGTCACCGTAGCCTATGGACGCTTGCAACACCAGGGGTATCACTTGCGCGTTGCCGACCCTTCAGAAATCTAATAACTTCTTTCTTGAAGAACTCCATACTGTAGTCCTTGCAGAAAACCTTGGCAGGGAGCTCATTCCACAACTTAAGCGTTCGCGGGAGGAAGTTTCTCTGAAACCGCACTGTACGCGAAATACATATAAGCTCGTCACGACTGGCGAAAGAAATCGATAAAGACGTTTCATAGTGTATCAAGTACCAATTACTTCAATATCAATATGGCACATCGTTAGTTTCTAAAATTTATGCGACAGCAGTGGCTTAGATCTGGCTCATAAAAATAGGATACCTTTCATTTTAGTACTAAATTACTTAAAAAAAAAGAATAGTACTTCTCTGACTCCGTAGTTAAAAATCAAAACTACATTCGCCATATTAAAACGATGTGAACTTACACGCCACTAGCGACCATACGACGGGTCAGAAAAGTTTGTTCCACTGTACACAATTCTGGTTTATACTTCTACTTTTTTCTTTTTTAGCGTTCCGTACTTGAAAGGTAATTAGGAACCCTATTACTAAGGCTTCGCTGTCCGTCCGTTCGTCCGTCCGTCCGTTCGTCCGTCCGTCCGTACGTCTGTCACCAGGCGGTATCTAATGAACCGTTATAGTCAGACAGTTGAAATTTTCACAGAAGATGTATTTCTGTTGCCGCTATAACAAAAAAAACTAAAAAAAAAGAAAAAAAAATATTTAAGGTGGCTCCCATACAACATACGTGATTTTTTTGCTCGTTTTTGTAGATAATGGTACGGAACCCTTCGTGCGCGAGTCCGACTCGCACTTGGCCTATTTTTTGAATTAGTTTTATACTAAGATGTAAAGTATCCTATTTATATTACCGAATTTTAAGCTGCTACCGCTTTCATATAATAGTTAGAAATGCCATATTAATGATGTAGAAATTGTTACTTGATATATCGCTTATATTACTTTTCTATCTTTAACTTACCCAATGATGGTTGATGATTTTACAGACAGACAAACTAACTTTCGCATATAGATATATTTTTTATTTACAAAGAAGATTAATCTTCTGCTTCAAAAAGTGTCCTTTTGTTATTAAAATGTACGTGTCCTAAAAACAAAGTTTATTCACGCACGGCCGTGGGTGTTGAAATACAATTACTTTTGTCTTTTAGGACTTGTTGTAGATGAGCACCGCATTCCATAAAAACGTTGTTTTTTGTTTCATTTAAAACACAGTGTGATTTAAGATGGTAAATGGCATCGGGCCCATCTCTCACTTGGCAGGTTTTTGCTTTTTTGACTACATTTTTTAATTTTGACCGACTATTACTAACTAACTTGTGAAGCCTACTTAGCTTTGCCAGTTTTCCTTTTCTTTTTGTTATATATGATACTTCCATGGTCCCATGCATTTGCAATTTAAAGCTTAATATCGCTAAATTGAAAAATGATCTTTACATATATTTAAACGAGCTATCCAACGACACCCCACACTATGGGGTAGACGAAAAAAAATATTCATCCCCACTTTACGTGTAGGGGAGGTACCCTAAAAACATTTTTTTTGTAATTTTATTTTACCACTTTGTCTGCCTAATTAAGATTTATATTAAGATAGAAAGCTGTTATTTGGCATAATCAAGATTTATGCCAAATAACAACTTTATAGTACTAATGGTCTCTGAGCTAAGCCGCGGACAGACAGACAGACAGACGGACGGTCATGGCGAAAATATAAGAGTTCCTTGTTGACTACGAAACCATTATGAAAATGGTGCGCTTTTACCTAATGATCCCAGGGTCCAGGGCCTACAAAAAAATTGAATAACTTCATCTTCAAAAAGCTCTTGAGACTGGCATGTCAAAACTAGCAGCGGCAGCGGTGGAAACCTACATGTACAACGCAACGCATACCGGAAAGAATGTGATCAGTGTTGGTCATGCAAGAGCTGTCTTCACAGGAGGAGAACTCCGAAGAATTAATCTTCTTTGTAAATAAAAAATATATCTATATGCGAAAGTTAGTTTGTCTGTCTGAACTCACTATGCAGTTGGCTGTTGCAGCCGTTACTGCTTCACCGGATTGTTTTGGGCGAGTCTCTGAAGGAGCCTCAGCCCGTATAGCGCCCAACGCTCAAAGGCTACCCGCGGCGGGAGCCCCGGCTTGGGTTGTCGCTCTTGGGGGCGTCGCTTCGACCGGCGTGAGTCTCGAACTTGAAGGTGAGTCCCCGCCAGGTTTGATACCTCGTGTATCCTTGAGGGAGCCGACAAACCCGGCGACGTTGGCGTCGTGTTTGGAAGGAGGCCCTATTCGGGGAGGTCGTAGAGACTAATCTCGCTATCTGAACAGCGAGATCGTCATCTGTGGCCGTTAGTACGTGCCGAGGCCGCGTAACTGTAGTTTTACGACCGTGCCGAAGTCGATCGGGGGGATGAACGTCGTCTGCGTGAACGCTATACTATAACATCACTTTTTGTGAACGAAACCATAGCGCGATCTAATTCGACGCCAACGCCATCTAGTTAGCAAATAGGAAACATTTTTATATGGTGAAAAATTATAACACATCTAAGTTATGGTTTTACACGATTTTTTAACATAAAATAAATGGTTATGTGTGAGTAGAATAATTAATAATTAAGAAGCAAGTCAAATATGCGTCGTTAGATTACACGTTGTTACAGAATGCGTTGAAGAAATAAAGGTTCACTGCTCATTCCCCGTAGGTGAAAGCGTGATAATATGTAGCATATATGTTGAGCCGACTTCATAATAATATTCGTGCAAAATTTGAAGTAAATCCATGTAGTTATTTTTGAGTTTATCCTGGACATACATACAGACAAACAGACAAAAATTCGAAAAACTATATTTTTGGCTTCGGTATCGATTGTAGATCACACCCCAAGTATTCTTTTAAAGAAATATTCAATGTACAGTTTTGACTTTCCTACCAATTTATTATATGTATAGATTAGTAATGGTTCAAAGTCAATAGTGCAATAAAATTTTCTGACCTGGTGGTAAAAAATCAAAACTACAGTCGCCATATTGAAATGGTGTAAACTTACAACGACACTAGCGACCAACAACCCAAGACCAGAAAAGTTTGTTGCACTATTGTGCTACCACTCTGCTATTACTTTCTATGTCAGTCTCACAAGAATGCCCGTGAGAAGTACACTGTGATGATGTCATTAGTGTTTTATGTTTTCTAGACATTTAATGGGTTTAACCAAAACGGTAAGCTAGATTTAATTTCACATTTTAAATACTTTTTTCTTAATAAAATAGCCATTAAATATTAAACTAGACATGGCATTTTTAAATATATTACAAGCTATAAATTTAAAAACATTAAATGTTCTAGCAAAACAGAAATACTGATAAACCTACCTAAATAAATAAAATAATTGAGTTGTATTTCATTTGCAAAATATTCAAACTATGTATAAACTGGTCTCGAAATCGAGCTAGGTACTGCTGATTGACACATCCAATAATGTTGTTATTAGGGTTCCGTGCCTAAAGGGTGCCACAGGTTAAGCTATGCTTTCCGTGCGTCTGTCTGACTTCTAAAGAGACCGAAGTAGGTACAAGCCTGAATTTTTACCCAATTCGTGTAATAATAGCGGATTATGTAGAGCATACAAAAAGTTCAAATTATAAAAATTTAAGGGGCGTCCCTATACAAGAAACACTTTTCGTTGTTTTTGCTCTATCTTAAAAACAGTAATACTTACAAACTTCAAACTCGCAGTTATTATGTATGGGCTCTAAAGTATAATAACAAATAATAAAGACCAGGCTAGTGTCATTGTGAGACGGACTCACAGTATTACCATTTTCAATTATAATACATATAAGCGTTATTTAGCGAAAATAGCTGGATTATTTAGAACAACAGTTACACGTTTGTGTCTTGGAAACTATACTCGAAGTTAAGCAACGTCGCGTGTGGACAGTCATTCGATGGGGGACCGCTTTGCGGCACACTTTTTGTTGTTGCTTATGTTTGCATTATATGGTGGTACGGAATCCATGGCCCGACTCGCACTCTACCGATTTTTCTCTACGACACACGATACATTATAATAAACGACAAAATAACGACGACATTATAATAATCCCTATGCATATATATGTATATATATATAACGCATCATTTGTCTTTTTCTATTTCTGTTAAGTTTTGATAGCATGTCATGTAAGGCAAATTGTTATCCCGAAAACTAGACCCGTGGTTCGTCTCCTAGCATTTAGATTCATTCATTGTACTCTATGTTTTATATGCCTGCATTCGATCGTTCTATTGATCAAAAACAAATGTGCTCTATGCGGAATAGTTCTAACCCTTTTTAACCGACTTCAAAAAAGGATGAGGTTATCAATTAAGTTGTCAAAAAATGTGCGTTAGAGTAGACATATCTTAAAATCAAAATACACAAATAGTGAAAGACATTTTTGTCTGTAGTTTCAACTCTCGTTTTTATTTGCAACGCGAAACAAAAAAAAATGCCAGTATTGTAGCAAGTGGTAGTCTTCTGGCTTTTCGAAGGTTTTTACACAACCCATTTGATAAATAAACGTGATGTTATGTATGTATATTAAATACAAATGTATAAATAATGCGTCATACATATGTTGTATGTATACGTAAAGAATACTTCATTCATTTATTAATAGTTCAATAAAAAAATTGACTGTAAAAATAAAATTTATAACAGGATTACATTTTCTGCGACAATCAACATAATGCTGATTCTTTAAAATTCTTTTTCTTCAATCTTTAAAAATCTTTGAATTTTGATTCTATCTTTTCTTGCTGTATTTATATTTCTTTGACCGCACGCTCATTTGCCTTGTATTCACAATTATTTAGACGTTTGAATCCCATAATAACCACGCGCAGTGACCTTGCACTTACATAATGAAATGTCATGATATTAATGCCATAATCTGCCTTTAGTCGGAGAGAAGTATTACATAGATTAATGAAATGTGCAGAATATGACATTTTAACAAAAAAATAAATTAATGAAGACCCACGTCTCTCCGTTGTTGTCACCCATAAATACTATGAGCACTATTTACTGTTCATAAAATTTCGGTAGGTACAGTAGGTACACAAGGGGGTTCCGTACACTACAAAACGAAGGAAGATCTTTTTTTTATTTTTTCGTTTTACTAAAGAGCTTACATATCATACTTACTATATCTTACTATTAGGTTTTCGCAGTATCCATATTACAGTTTTTATGATACAGCAAAAACTATAAAAACGTATTTCTTGTATGTAGACTCCCGTAATTTATTTTATTATTTAGAAGGGAGAGCCGGTATAATAACACAAAGGTATTCTATGAAAATTTCAGGCTTTTACCTGCTTCGCTCTAAAAGATACAGCCCCATTAAAGGGTGGGACAGACCTGAGCTTAGTTGGTTAATAGGGCTCTGTTAGCACCCTTTGGGTATGAAACCTCAAAAACATGTCCACGATTTTTCAACACGTGAGAGACGGACACTGGAATCCAGTGTTATCTTAAATGGATCATACTATTCCTCCATTTTTGGATTAATTTCGTATTTAATCAGCTGTCTAGGTAAGCCATTTAAATGAGATTTTAATGTTCGATTTAGGAATAATTTAAATTCTTTAGATTCGATAGTTGTGAGAGATGGCAACAGGAATACTAGCTAAAATGAAACATGGCAGAACATGGATTATGAAAAAAGCAAATCCAAGCTTAACACCGAATTTAGTTTCAAGAACATTGCTACTAGTATCTAACCTGAGAATTTTTTTCATCCTTTTACTTATCAAAACTCGTGAAATAAAAACTGCATAATAATGCGTTTTCAGGCAGTTTTAATTGTTTGTTGACTTGAAAATTCTTACCTTTCCTTGTTATATTCTATTTCACATAGCATGATGTGGAAGAAACGAAAGCTTTTACTAATTGCAGCCCCTAGTGACGTTAATGAATGAATTAATGGGTATGTAGTTTTGATAAAGTAAATTATATCTTTATCACGTATGATTCATATAATAATATAATAAAATTATATTCTATATTAAAAACTAAATTGTAAAATGCTACGCACCATGCTGTTTTTCGAATATCATAATACAGTTTCAACCTAGTTTGGTATTCGACGTGAATTAGGTAAAAATGAAATTTCTAATAATCATTTAACTATTGTAACAAAATTTACTACACAAAATCACCTTATTTTCCTTTGATCTACCATCTGGTATGTAATTAAGTGTTGTAAATCTTTATCTGAATAATACAAATATTCTTTTAATAGGTAATGTAACATTCCTTTGCATATGTACATAACATAACATTATTTTTGTATTTGTTTTTGTGTCATATAAAATCTTCATTTTATGTTTTAAGTATCTATTGTACATTTCCAAATGGGCGTTGAATATCATAATAAAGGTTCACCTAGTTTGGTACCAAGAGAATGATAGGGTTTCCAATTAACTTTTTACTGTACAACTAAATTTACATTTTAAAACACCTTAAATCCTATGTCTACGTCTACGTCTGTAATGCAATAAAAACTCTTAATTCGTAATGGAATATATCTAGGTTTCTGATAGACAGAGCAATTTTGTTTTAAACGAAACCTTTTCGGAATGTGTTGTAATTACAAAATTAATAAACAAAATTATGATAAATAGATTAACAAGTTGTTTCTAACAAACACACTAAATCGGTCAAGTATCTTAATGTATAGATAACAAATGCCTATTTCCAATATAATATATATAACGGTTTTATTATTGATTAAATAATTTGTCTATCAGAAGGAAAGAGAAAGGACCTACAACTAGAACATCCATTTCTTTGCTTTCTTTTTTGGATCTTTGTTAAACTGCAAAATGTTTTGTTGATCCTTTTATTCGATACGATCGTACTGGAATAGCTTTGTAAATTTATTCGATTTATTCCATTTACATGGATCGTTATCATTCACTTGTTCCTGCTTACGTATCCACTTCATCCAATTTCGCTGTCAAATAAATATTGCAGATTAATATCGTGAAATATTTTTTGAATACGGGAATTCTGTTGTTTAATGTTCTCTGCTGTCTATGAAAAAAATGTTTTTGTTTTTAAAACCGTTTTTGAATTAATATTCTTATTTTTTAATACACCTTATTTGAATTATATTGAAACACTAGCTTTTGCCCGTGGCTTTCACATTTCAAGAAAGATCGCTATACAAAGGTATAGCTCAAGTAAGTTCACGTTTTCAAGAAAAAGTAGCCTATAGTATTCCTCTTTAGGGTTCCGTACCCGAAGGGTAATTAGGAACCCTATGACTAAGGCTCCGCTGTCTGTCCGTCCGTCCGTCCGTCTGGGACCAGGCTGTATCTCATGAACCGTGATAGTAAGACCGTTGATATTTTCACAGAAGATGTATTTCTATTGCCGCTATAACAACATATAATAAAAAATAGAATAAAATAAATATTTAAGGGGGCTCCCATACAACAATTTATAATAATTCATTTTAATAATAATTATAATATTTTTTTGCTCGATTTTGCTCGATGCCGATACCACGGCATCAGGTAGACGCTTCGCGCTTCTGGTTATTTAGTTAATGAGGTGCTTCATAAGCCTAAACCCCGTAATGGGACCTTGCGCGTGCGAGGGGTTAAAATATGCACAGAATATTTAGTTATATAGTCACTTTAAAAAGCAATAATTAAATTAAAATAAACAAATATTTAAGGGGGGCTCCCATAAAACAAACGTGATTTTTTTACCATTTTTATAGATAATGGTACGGAACCCTTCGTGCGCGAGTCCGACTCGATCTTGGCCGACATTTTTCCTTCGTCTTCCTCTGTACCACTGTACAAAATATCAGTTCAATTCGTGGCTCCGTTGCGACGCTATTAATACAAACAAACAGACGCTTGGGTTGTGTAAAGAGCTCCCTGCCAAGGTTTTCTCTAAGGACTACGGTATGGGATTCTTCAAGAAAGAAGTTATTAGATTTTTGAAGGGTCAGCAGCACGCGAGTGATACCCCTGGTGTTGCAAGCGTCCATAGGCTACGGTGCCCACTTACCATTAGGTGGACAGTAAGCTTGTTTGTCACCTTGGTGGTATATAAAAAAAAAGACTTCAAAATTTGTATTAGTTAGGACACAGATTAGGTTTATATGGAATTGCGGTTATTTTTGTAAATAAAACCAGGAAGGTATACATACAAACATTAAGTTGCAAAGAAGAAATAACGTATTTTAGCAATTTTGGTAAATCATGTCCAATAGTGGTCGGCATGCAATGCCTTTTTTTCTTTTTTTTACTTATTTTGATAGCCCACACGATAGCCATCCTATACAAAAAAATTATGATGTTATAACTACGGGAAATATTTTTTAGAACTGTGCCTGAAAATAATTGTTTTAACCTAAAGTACCTGTGTTTCAAACGTCTATCATCTTTATAAATAAATATATATATAATACATAATAAAGGGAGTATAAGAGAAGTAGGTTTGTATGGAAAGTTTTAGGAAAATAATTGAGATAATTATTATAATGATATTTTTGTTTCCCATTTAACATGTGATTCTAATTAATAAAGTGCCATTTTATTATTTCGGACTCCAATTTAAATTTCAAATAATTTACGGCCTTCATCTATCATACATAACAGTTCAACGTGTATAAATCTATGTCGAATAACAAATACAATACCCAATTTAAAGAAAACAATCTGATAAATGCCTAGGTGTGTAAACAACATAATTTCAAATATTGCATTGGTCAAACAAAACGAGTCAATGACCTGCTGTTACGTCCTTTTAGAGATTAAGGTGATGACGCATTTAGGTATATGATTTAATCTTGATATTTGATGCTCAGAAATTGATACATTTCTTTGCAAAAACGGGTTGTTTTTATTTTTAAAAGCGCAAGGGACATAATAAGTGTACTGTTATAATAAATGCACGACCAAGTAAAGCAAGTAATAACATGAGGTCGTATTTTTGGAGTAAGAATACTAACGGGTCCTTGAAGAAGGAGGCTTAGGCCATAGTACACCACGCTGGCCTAATACGGATTGGCGGACGCTTGTAGAGCTAGTGGCTATCCGAGTTCAAAGTTTTTAAGCCCCCCATAAGGCATTTGACTTGGCTGTCATAATATGACAAACAGCCAGGGCAGATGGTTTTACGTGCCCTAAACAAAAAAATCAAAACACGTGAACTGTGCTTATATTAAGCTGTGAGGTATTTACTTTTTAATCATACCACATTCACATGTGGAAAAACCCAATTTATTGAATAAAAACTATGAAAGGAAAAAAAAAAACGAAATTAAATTAATTCTATTTTTATGATTATTGTCCATTCGTATATTGAGAGGATTTAAAGACGGTGTATCATAAAAGTAACTACAGGTATCATTATAAGATTTATTTTCCTGTACTTTATTTGCATGAAGTTTTTTTGATGCTCAGTCAAAGAGTGTATATGAAGTTTATCATTATTATATATATAAATTTTTTTTGTTTTATTTTATAGTATAAGTTTGAAAACTAGCTATCAGATTATATCAAATCAAATTCGGATAAAGATTAAATCGAATATCTGTAACGGGAATGTGAAAAAGAGTTTTATGAATATTAAACAACAATATGCCAGATGATAAATGAATGAATCCATAATATTGCATACTAATATTTCTGTCTGTCTGTCTGTCTGTTACCTCTTCACGCTTATACCGCTGTATCGATTAAGATGAGATTTGGCATGAAGATAGTTTTTGTCCCGACAAAGAATATTGCCTACTTGAAAACGTCAAATGCGAGTCGTTTTTTTTTCTATAATTGAGGAGTTGCCGTTGAAATCCTACACCGATAACCGAATTTAAGGTGGGTGGAAAAAGCTAGTTTTAAATAATTTAAAACTGGAGGTATTTCTTCAAGCGAATGTGAGCTTTCGCAAAGCTCATCTTATATTTTATGAAAATAGATCATATCTCTCAACACATTGACACAAATTATTTTTTACTTCCTTATAAAATTCTCCTTAATAATCTACAGAAGTTGTTTAAATAATTTAGGTTCAGATGTATTTAAAAAAATAACAGCTATGATGCACCTTAGGCTTAGGTCAAGAGTCAATAAACTTGTAATAAAAATCACAAGATGTTAATTTGAGTTAGCTTCCTAATTCCTAAACATAAAAATTGTTTTATTACCGGTATAAAATTACACATGATTTATGTAATTTTCTTGCATTTTTGGTTAATTGGAATCGAATCGAATATTTTTCTAGCAACGACCCAACCGAGCGTCTGTCACGATTTTTTAATTTGTTTTTTTATATGCATATCTGAAAGTGCTTTGAACTTATCTGTGGATTTTTAGGGTGCTGTACCATAACAGTAGAAAATAACCCTTATTGTGAGACTTCGGTCTCTGTTTCTATAACATCGTGGTTGATTTTCTAAGCAACTTGGGTACAGTTGTTAAATTGAATTGCCTAAAAGCTGGCGGAATTTTTTTTAGTAAGATATTAAAAATGGGGTTCAAATAAGAGGTCAAATGTTAAAGTTAAAGGAGTTAAAGTAGAGTTAAGTATAGCAAATAGGGTAACGGGCTTTTTTTACATAAATATGCATTGCAGCGACATTCTTCGGTAATTTCTTGTAGGTTCAAAAAAGTCGGCCAAGATTAGTAGGAACGTTTGAAATACAGTGTACAAAATCATTGACATGTCAAAAAATCTGTTGAAATTAAGTAACATTCGTCTATCGGAAACGATATGCGAAGTAAATAAGTCCGGCGTGGCCAGTAGGTTCCTAGATGGGTAACCGCCTAGTGGCACATTTTTGAGCTCCTCCGTGTTTCAGAGGGCCCGTCGTTCCTGGCTGTTTGTCATATGATAGCAGTCGTTAAGCCAAGGCTGCTTGCAAACTGTAAGATTCGAATGGCTACTAGCTCGACAACGTTCGTCAACCACACAAGCCATCGTGGTGGACTCCAGCCTAAGCCTCCTTTTCCAAGAAGATACATGTGTCCCTGTAGTGGGCCGTATGACCTTATTCCTTATTCTATGGTATAACGACTGTGGTGCCGAATTCCTCGGTGCGCGGGTTCAACTCGCATTTAACAGTTTTTTTGTCTGGTTGAAAACTATACAAACAATACAAGAGGTATAATGTTGACAGTAGTATGTAATGTTAAAGATCACTAGTTAGTTATAACTAACTAAACTTTGCACTCAAACTGTGTTTAACGCAATCTATCTTTTCGCAGATCACTTCAATAGTTTTTTTTATGCGTATTTAATAAGCAGTGCGATGAGCTTTGAGATATAGGCCAGATCACGTAAATACGTTTTGTGTAAATTTTGTCGAGCGTCAGAGCGATTAGAATAAGCATATGTTATAGAACCTGCTTTTGATCAGTACATTACCCCAATGAGAAATTTTTATTTAATTAAAATACATGCTAAAGAAAAATCTGGAAGTGGTCACATACAAAAGAAGAAGAAGCTACGAAACTGCTCTTTTAAATGCACTATATGTTAACCCCGGCGGCCGACTTTTAATTTCTTGAATCGAGGTCCATAGACTTTTACGCATTATCCTTTCATCATTTTCTTTCCGTTTATTAATAGCCTTTTAGGGGACGGCCATTGTCTATTGCACGCGTCTTGTGCGAATTTCACATAACTAGGTCACTCTAGACTCGTTTTATTCATTTGAACATAGAATTAAAAAATAAAAAAATAACCTATTCTTTATTCTATCATAATTTATCCGCTGGTGTTATCTATGGCTTAATAGTTTCATTTAATTTTTTGTTTGACCAAGATTACCATAATCGTGTAATAAATCGTTGAAATCAGTAGAATAATAGAATTTAATTTAGGTATATATAACACTTGTCTTTACTTTAAAAGATTTATGTAGATGAATGTTTCCTAAAATTTAAATATGTTTAGCAAAATTTTGCCGTGGGGAAATCAATTTGTTTTCTGCACAATTTCCGAAATGGTAGAGTTGATTCATAGTTTCACAATTTTTGTTGATGGAAGATGACTTACTCGCAATAAGCTTAGTCCAAAGGAGAATGTCTGCTGTCCATAGTCACTCTGCCTGCAAGAACACTTAAAAACACATGTATATGATAAAAGACTATAAAATAAAATATATTGACAGATATGTCTGTAAGTAAAAAACTTAGGTCTTTTATTTTACAAACACTTTTAGTTTTTTATCGTTTAAAGTCACTGTCTAAAAATACATTTATCTAAATAATATATTATATTGATATTACATTGATATAGAAATCGGTTAATAAAAAACTTGAGGTTTTTTTAGGTTACAGACATTTTTATGTTTTTAAGAATAAGTTTTTACAAAAGTTAATTGTTGTTTTATGGTACTCGCTGGTACCTGGATAGTACCTGATTCTAGAAAAATGCCAACAAAATGGCAGATATAACTTATCATTTTTTTCCTTTTATTTATTGTTGCAAATTCTTCCCTTAAACAATTCTTTTGTAGTCTTTATAAACTATTATTTTGTTTTTTTTATCTAGACCATTCACGTTTCCTACCAAATTGTTTGGTTTCATACAAAAAAAAATAGTACTGATGTATGGACACACAGAACGGACACATTTTTTACTCTGACTGGCACTTTTTTATTTTTGAGCCCGGAATAATTGATCTCCTTTTTGGTATCACTTATCCAAAATAGAACATCACCGTTTATGCTAAAAACAAAAAAAAAAAACTATATATAGATAAAATACGAAATCCTTATTTCTCAGACTTGATATGGCGTGACGTCATTCCATACACTTTGTTCATTATTTATTTTATTAAAATTGTAATTCCATACACTTTGTACATTATTTATTTTAGATAAGGAAATTCTTATAAATAACTAATATTAAATACAGTTATATTGAAATATTTAAAAAACCTGTTGAGTGCGAGTCGGATTCGTCATGCACCAATGGTTTTTACCATTTTCATAATGAATCAGCAATATAACGAGTCCTTCAATAAATAATAACTGAAATGTTTTAGTTTTTTTTTCTTAACGGACTGGTACAATCAACACAAATGCAAGCATATCGCAATGTCATTATCAAAATACAGCCGTCATTCGGGATGATTGTTTAAATATGATATATACAAGAATATTTTAACATTAAAACAATATTAATAATAAAATCAGCGCCATAATTGTATGTTATTTATATCGCGGTCAACTATAAATGTTTTATATTAATAAAGTATAAATAACTACGTCTCACACCAACTCTGAAACTAGGCATAAGGCATATACATATACCGTCTTCGTTCGTTCCGTGGCGTAGGTAAAAAATAGGTGAACCTATATATGAATTAATCATTTTCAGAATATTTACAAAAGCTATATAATAGGTAACTTAACATACTAATTATCCTGGGTATCCTAGGTTGATTATCACACAAAATCCATACTAATGTTATAAATGCGAAATTAACGCTGTCTATCTGTTTTTTTTTATATTAGAGGAGGGGAAATCTATAATGGACACCCTGAATGGACTGGGTGTCGGACTCCCACCGTCTAAAACCCTTTCAGATGATGTGGATTGGACATAAGCACCATAAGCTTATGGGATACCAGGAGCTGATGAGGAAATTTTAAAGTTCCCACGGGAATAACTATAAACGAACTTCAGCTACAGCCATAGCTTGTTATAGCAAACTTCATTAGTATAAAACTCATCGCGCGTCCGGTTAATTAGTAAATGAGATGCTTCATACGCCTAAACCCCGTAATGGGACTCGTAAGAATCCCGCACCGATGACCAAATTTTTTTTTTAATTCCACTAAGGTGGCAGACATGCGCACGGTCCCGCCTGATGGTTAGCGGATGTAATGAATTATGTAATTAAGGGTGGATGGACCCACTAGCAAACCTTGTCAGAATAAACCCATTGAATCCTAATCCTAGTTAAACAAATTTGAGATCCAAACCAAGAGCTCATAGCGGTGATAGCGTTTAATCGATTAAATAAACGTTATTGTCTGACTAACCAGACAAACTGCATATAATTTTATTAAGGTTACCAGAAAAATTGTTCTTTATCCAGTCCAGTAACAATACCATCTAAGAATAATGTGGAAAACGTAAATTTTTTTTTTCAAAAATAAAGTAAGAAAGCAAACGTGAGATTAGGAATTTTCAACAATTATGTCTGACAAGAGATAATGAGATGTTACCTCAGAAGTTTTAAATTAAAGGTGTCATTAAGTATCACATTTGTGATGTTATGTATTTAACCCTCTAGTTTCTGAATGTTAGGTACATAAACAGTATTAAAACTGCTCACCCTTGTATTGTTTCGGGATGATAAATTAGCACAGCTTACCTGCCGACTAGGATTAGGACCCCTGCAGACTCCATCGTCACCCCTTGCTTTATGTCATGCTATTTCTCTTTTTATTTGCATTTGATCATTTGATTAATTCATTTTGAAACAATAGGATAAATTTTATTGTAGGTTGGTATAAAAACTTGTATGTCGATGATTGTTTCCAGGATTATAATGTATAAAAAGAGGACTTTACTGGACATTGATATTGATTAGATTAATTTTTAAATAAATTCTGCTGTAACTTGTCATGCTAATGACAAAAAATACTGTAACATGACAAATTGTTTTAGACATCAAAACACAAAAGAGAATGTAATACAAATGGAGGACAATATTTGTATTAAGCTTGAGCCAGTAAAGTAGAATCGAGATTGACGCTAAAATCACTTTTAAAAATAAAAGCACCTAATAATATTGTAATTTCATCTCGTAAATGTACTAAAATTGAAGTCAAAACAATGAAGGTTTATTCATCGCCACGTCCACAGTGTCTCCTCGAGTTTTTGCCGGGATGTTCAAGCCATACGAGATATGACGGCAACGTCAGCCATCTTGGCGATAAATTACATGCTTCAACTTCAGGCTATCTCGGGTTAGCTGAGGCAAAATTTTCGTTACTGATTTTGTGTTTTAGCTAGTTAGTGATACACATAGCACTAGCGTGTTCCACGGCTTAGTCTGCGTCATTTTTGTAAAGTAATTCAACTCTTAACTATATTCTGGTCCTGGTAATGTAGATAATAGACAGATAGATAGTATGGATTAGTTTAGGGACTAATTTGTACTAATTATACCTATTACTATACAAATCAGACCATTTAAAATATTAGTAGTTTTTAATATTTCATAACTATATAAATAATGTTAATAAATAAATAATTTTTGGTCAGTATCTATACACAGCGCCATCTGGTCCCAAACTAAGCATAGCTTGTACTGTGGATACCCAGACAATGGATACAAATACATTTTTGTAAATACGTTTTGTACATATATAAAACGCCCAGTCTCAAGACAAACACAAATGTTTATCACATACATGATTGTCTTGTGCAGAAATTGAACCCACGTCCCTTGATTCAGCAGTCGGGTCAATACCCACTGAGTCACGAAGCCGACGTATAAAACTCATATTTTTACAATTCCTTGTATCATTAAAGTCATGAGTTTATTATAGTTTACTGCTTGAAGTTAGCCATGGTAGATAGACCTGCCCACCGTAATTACCACAAGGCATTCTCTTTGTGTAATCGGTGTAATGGGCTAGAAGCTTTGCTTGCCGATATGCAGTCTTTACTCTCGAACATGAAGTTAGCAACGAGTCTGCTTCCCCGTGCAACAATCGGTCTTTAGACAGACATAATGCAAGTTATTTGGCTTGCTTTGGTTTTGCCTCTAGATTTCTTCATTGTGAAATTTGCAATTTAGTGCCACATCGAGTGCAGTTCTCTCCAAGACTATTCGAACGTATAGTTCCACAGAATTTTCAACATTTAAAATTAGTTTAAATAATGTGACACAGTCATTAATATATAGAGTAAAGATATGGCCAGTTGAATACTTTTTAAAACTACGTAAAACTTTGAGACTTGGTCAATACGTAAAATCATCTTGGTCGTGCCCCGCGGTGTTAAGTTTTTAAGACCACCAGAACAAAAAGCTACGTCCACTTGAAGACCCGGTTCTCATGAAGTACGAGTAATATGTATGTCTTTGGTGCAACTTGAATTTCAAATAACTTGCAAGGAGAGAATCTTTTCTTGGAGATCAGATCAGATCAGAGGCAATGTCTCTTACTTTTTTGAATGTTAGTGTAACTAACAATATTATCAATATTTAATTTTTAATCTCCAATATGTTATTGTATTGTGATGCAACTTTTTCTGACCACTTTCTCAAGTTACAAAGTTTCAAACTCCCAGTAGAACAAATCAGGTTTATGTGTCTATATTAAGTTATTGAGCGGTTTCGATTTTACGGAAACTTTTTGCAACATCGAATTCCAAACAACTTCAACAAATATTTTCTTCGACAAATGCTATGTATTTTATTCTTTTGAAATATTGGTTACACTATTAATCTGTAGTAATATTATAAATGCCACAGTTTGGATGGATTTTTGGTTGTTACTTCATCACGCCTAAACGCTTGAACGGCTCTAGAGGAAATTTGGTACAGTGTATAATTTATCTGGAGTAGGACATAGGCTACTTTTAATCCTGGAAGATTCAAAAGTTCCTAAGGGAATAACAATAACCGAATTAACTATATCTACAGGGAAAGCTTTATATACTTCTTTAGTAGAACAAAGAAGTTGCAGTAAAAATCCCATGCCGATCCCATATTTTAGAGTGGGCGATGCCGCTGGCAAAAGCTAGTACTAACTACATTTTATTTCTCTTCTTTAAATTGATGAATTTCCTTTTGTCAGTCCGTGTATTATGAAACTAAGACTTTTTTAATGTTAATTCTGAAATCCTAGTCCTCACTTAGGCAAAAAAAGGCGAGGGTTACCTCGCCAACAGAGTTTGGCTGTTGTGACGTAAGAGTTCTGTAATTTTAAGCACTATATACCACAAGAAAGAAATACTAGTACCAATTTATTTTTATATCAAAAATCTTTGAATTTTCTACGTCATTATTAATTACTTTAATCTTACCTAATTTATATTTTAGATTAATAAGTTATTTATCTTATTTAAATTAGTATTATTTTATTAATGAGTAGCTGACCTGGCAGACATTGTTTTGCCTTATTCGTTACTGACATCCTTGTCTATCCCCCGTCCCCGGCACTATTATTTCGTTTTCGCTAATGGTTCTTTACGAATTTTCTTTTCTTTTGCTCTGCTCCAAAAGGTCGTAGCGTGATGTTAAATAGCCTATAACTTTGTTCAAGATTTTTTCAAATCCGAACATTTTCTTCAGCTTTGTTATATTAGTATAGAAATAGTATTATAACTAAAAATAGTAAAGTATAACTTTTATAAGAGTAATTTTACTAATGTGGGACTTGATCCGGAAAGGGAATCTGTTGTTACAAGACGGATGGCAAATTAAAACGCCAGCCGTGCTTTGGGCGATGGTGATTGAGCATGAAAAATCACCTTTGCCAAATTACATTTCGATTACCAACAAGATTTCGTAAATTATCGATCAAAGCGATTAGAATCTTGCTCGACACATGGGCCAATAGTGTCAATGAAACAAAAGATAATTTACTAGATTATAATGATATATTGTTAATAGATTATTGAAAGGTGTACGTCAAAGTAAACGATAAAAGCGATAAAAGTTATGAATAATGTCATGTGTATTAACGTTACTTAGCTTTAAATCTAAGTCATTATGATACCAGGTTGTTGTATTCAGTTGTGTGTTTATTCTTTATATTTTTTATAAATGTTTATTATCTCAAAACTCCTTCATTTATTTGTACATATATGGAAGGGTCAAACCACGGATCGGTCCCATTTAAATTTAGTAAGATCGGTCCAAGAAAACAACAGTTAGGTAAGAAAATCTCTTCAGTTGTATCATTCTAGACTTTGATTATTTAGATGACCTTCTATCGGACTCTAGACTAGCTACGTATGTTTCTGCGTGGCGGAGGCACCACTATAAATAATATTTACAAAACAATATACGTTAGAATTATTCCTCCGCTTTTTAATACGTGCAAATTTATATGACGCGCACCCTAGTCGACACCTGAACATTTTAAGGCTGGATGCACTGCGGTGCCTATTTAAAATCGTAACGCATCAACTATGGTACGCGCTTTGAATTTCAATTGAAAAGAATTTGATAGGAATTATTGGCTTAGAGATTTGCTTCAATAATACGAATTGGTGGCTCTCAGTAAAAGTGAAAAAAAAAAACCTTTTATCTGTAAAACGTCAAGTGACAACATTTGCTCGCGATTCAGCACTATTGCGGCGATCTGCATATTTATTCGCATTGAAGTCGATTGCTAATACACCTAAAATGGGTCATTAAAAGCAGAAATACTGACAGAACATAAGGCTACAGTTTCTTTTTGTCAATGTTGAATGCCTACAGAACTTGTTTACTTTTCTTTCTGGTATTTATATTTTTATATTTGGCAATCGACTTCAAGGCGAATAAAACATGTAGCTATTAATTGTTCTGTCAATTAGTCTAATTTAGGGGCTCATTTTTTTACTTTTTATAGATTTGAAGTGGAATTAATGTTTTTGTTAAACAAATTTCAGTTAGTCGTCAAAATCATTAATCAAAGAAACTTAGAAATTTCTAAATTTTTTGGTTTTTAGTGGATTTGAAGTCAGATTATTGTATTTATTAAGAA
Organism: Apoda limacodes; assembly: GCA_946406115.1. Lineage (NCBI taxonomy): Eukaryota > Metazoa > Arthropoda > Insecta > Lepidoptera > Limacodidae > Apoda > Apoda limacodes. The sequence continues at coordinate 37,612,629 of OX291541.1, read as the reverse complement.
AATAGTTTATTGTGACTTAAATTTATGCTTATGTTGCTATACCTAATTATTTATAACGTGCATAACATTTTTTACTGAAGTACTGAACTTAGACTTCTTGAAACGCTCAGTAAACGTCTGCTATTATCTATTCTGTACCCCAGTTAACGACGGTAATGCTGGATTTTTCTAAAACTTCATGAAAAACTGGAGGTATAACATTTAATACAAAAAAATAACGTAAATCATAATGTTTACTACGCAGTGATGTATTTACGTTGCCACTCATACAAATCAAATCAAGATTTTAAATCAGACAGAAACAGCAATGTACTAATTCGCGAGACAAACACTGTTGGAGGTCGCTACGGAAGAGGGTAGAGGCGACGCAGTGGCTGGTGCGGCGCGCATGCGCCCAGAATCTTACCCCATTGGTGTAAGATGACGTCATCGGGGTGAGTCCTTAGCTGTGAGTGACACCAACAGTCACCCCTGAACCGTTGTAGGGTTCCCTTGTGTCGATTGTGACGTTGCCAAAACAAACGTTCAAATCATATTTTAATCCAAGACTGTGCGTTGATAACAAGAAATCCGTGCTTGTTGGTGATTCCAATACTGTGGAGAAAGAGATTTGCTGATCTTAGGTAGAAAATTGCTGTCTTTCATTAAGGTAAGGTCACGTTGTACATTGTTTACTCTTCTGAAGTCAGTGTTCTTGATGATTCTACTGCGTATTTCATGCATGACTTGGATTTGAATTCAAACTTGTCATAAATTTTAAATCTTGTTTTCTTTTACTCTAGAATTTTATTTCTTAGGATACATAGTGACATTTTTAGAGATCCCAGTTTCACTAAGTATATTTTTGTTTGAAATGTCTTTAACAAGTAGAAATGAATGAAGATTATCTTAAACAAGATTATGTTTAATGATTTATTCAGTAACTTATTTTATTGTGATGATAATATATTTCATGGAGATAAGTGCCGACATAAAAAAAAGAAATCGATGGCGTTTTAAAAGAGTTTGACGTAAGAACTTGGCACAAAGAGGAAATCTTAAAGTTTTCAAATAAGGATTCTGATTTCAAGAATTAGTTTTCGTGAAAAAGTATTTTTAATATCATTATCGTGAGTGGTACCATTAGATTAACTCCATTTTGAATGTAATAGTATTTAACGTTAAATTTTACTATCGTTAAATAAGCAGTAATAGATAATTGTCATTTAATCCATTTAAGCCAAGTGTACAAATCAAAGGAAAGGAACTATTAATTTTCTCTTCATCAAGCATAAACTGAATAAAAAGCTCAAGAAAATAATATATTAATAAAGAAATAGAATTTTTTTTACTGTCATAAAATAGTTGTGTTAACGTCCTTGACGCCTAAAAGGTAGAAGTAGGTAACGAAAATATTGTCTTTCAAAGTATTTTTGGTGTACTTATATAAACAGAAACCAAAAATAAGGTTTGCTTTGCGCTTTAGAATCAAAAGAAATCAGACAAACACGGAAGCATGGCAACCAATGCGGCACAGTGATTTTATAAACTTATTGTCTACAAGGTCTGGATAATATTCTTTACTATTCAGAGCTTCTTTCATGACGAACAATAGCAAAATATTAAAACATATGAGGGGTTGTAAATTATGTAAAGATTTATGAAAGAAGGAACTTATAATTTGAACCTAAAATTATAGTATGGTAAGATACACTTCTAGTTACTCCATAACTCGTTCAACGATAGTTTCCTCGACAGATACTCTAAAATCATATTCCATTTAAATCAAGAGTACGCTCACGTTTCAGTTTATATATTGAGTGGCTACGAGGCTACGTAACTTGATCGTAGATATTAATGTCTTCTACTGTGTTGTACATCTTTCGACATGGTTGGTTAACCATCGCTGGCTCTGACATCCCCTTTGAATATTCAAAAGAAACAAAACGTGCGGTGAAAACGTTGATAGAAGAAATTGTTTTGAGTATATCCTTGTTACATTTTACGTTGTAAAAGCAAAGTCATTTAAATAATCCAGGAGCTGTAAGGGATAATGCGTCCTTTAGTTAATTCGCCGCTCTGCTCATGCTTAGTATCCTTGTTAGATATATTTGTTGAGTAAAAGTGTTTAGATTTTCAATTATATTTGGGCTTCGTCTTAATCTTCTTAGTAACAAACACGGCATAATTCCTTTTTAATGATTTGCGGTTCCGTTTTAGAACAGTATTTGTTAAATAACAACGGTGTATAGATTTTTGATTACAACCTTAGTAATTAATACGAAAATTTTAAAAGTATTTTAGTAATTGAAGTTTTCAGTTTTTTAATGTATTTGAGTTTGAACATATTCTTTTTATTTAAATATTTCTTTTTTTTAGCCTATTATTATTATTTCGCCGTTCTGCTTATGCGCCTAGTTCGATGTGTTTGTTAAATCATGAAATTAAAAAAAATCTTTCATTCACCAGTGCATAGATTTCAATCGTTCATTTAAACAATGACATTGTACATTATTTAAAATGTCATTAACAAATGTCTTATAGTAATTATTAAGTTTCCATATTATACTAGCCTATAAGAAAAAACCACAAATATATATTACTACATTTGTATTATTATTGAGTTTTGTGTAATATGATTTTTTTTTATTGTTTTTTCAGTGTAATTTCTTTACTGAACTGTAGGCGAATAAAACTTTTGTTAAAAGGTTTTATGTTAATTCCTGGAACAACTTTAACTGTGTTAATCACCAAATGTTTAACAGAAAACTTTGTACTTTTTAACAATGTACTTGCTCGGAATTTTACTGTAATAACAACAGTTTAACATATATAATCAATTGAACATATATTTTACTTAAATTTGTAGTGACTATGAGCTGTGTTTGATGAAACATGGACGAAAAGTAGTTTTCTTTTTTGGACAAACAACGTTCTGCAAATTTTACGGAGTATGTAATCTTAGGTCTCTTAGCTCTTTTCATCGGCGGCATTTCCGGTAAGAATTCAACGCATTGAATGCACGTACTTGAGGGGTAGATGGTAGAGCAGTGAATGCACTGTAGAGAAAATAGTGATTGTCCCCATGTCCGTGTTTTGTTCATCGATATAATTTACATTATGAACTTGAACTAGATGTCGATTCTCCAACTATAGAGATGAGCTGAGATTTCTATAGCTGTGTCATTCTTATTAATGTTTTCATAGCTTGGCTAACATTTAATAACATAATACAATGTGAAATTATAGCTTTATATGCCAAGATGTTCGGATTAACCACAACTTTCTTTTATATTTATCGTTAAACGGTTTGTCAACATTAGTTTTATCTACATTACACGCGTTTATTGTGTCCGTATTCATTTTACTTACCCGACTGCGGAAAAAGAGGCCCAAATGTATGTATGACCATTTCATTGGAACGCTCTACAGCCTGAACGGTTTGATGGATTTAGACATGCGGGAGTCACTTGATTCGTCTTGATTGTGAGAGTGACACTAGGTATTTTAAAATCTAGGTATCTTGCATGTTGGTTTTTTATATAATATATTTTTGTTTTGTAAAAATTACTCAGATATCAGCGCCAGATTTAAGATTTCATTTATTTCCGAATTTTAAGGAAAAATTAATGAAAGTTTATATTATGTTTCAATTAATCAAATCAATTTGGAAGTGGAATCAATTTAATGTCTAGTTATTAAATTAATGTCTAATCTGAGTATCGTCCGTAAAAGAAATAAAGGTAATTAGTGAAATGGACGGCCACACACGGCGTTGAATGGAAACGGTAAAACTAATCACTGCAGAAAAGGTGTTTGACTACTAGCAGTTCGCCTATATGTAGAAGCAATTACATTACCGCTATAAATTTAGCCCGCTTTTCAAGGTGCATGTTATCGTAAGAAGGCTAAGCCTTAAAACTTAGCTTGCTATAACCGTAAATTTTTTTGTAGTAGTTTTTACATAATTAGGTAACTAGAATACTGTCAAAAATATAAAAATATATGTAAGACCTGTCGCTTACTTCGTATGACCAAACACTGATTTGGTTAAAATTTATTGTAAGTATAGAAGATGAATGTGTGCATAACTTTACGACTTTTGTCTCCAGAAGAGGGTAACCAGTGGCTGGATACACACCTACAATACAATGTAGGGGAAAGCCTCTTCAGTAGTAAACCAATCGCCGCAACTCTGCTTCTCACGCTCTGTGGCTGTATATTCCATACGATGTCCAGCTTAAAAGTAATAATCTATGAAATTCAAGACCAGGGACAGAATAATTTACCCCCATAACCAATTCCTGCCTGACTATCTGTAAGAAATAAGTCAAGATAGGACAGGAAAAGACGTCAAAACGCTTTTTTTTTTCTATTTTTGTGCTTTTAAGTTAAGGGTTCATTTTGTAACTAGTATTTAGTTACAAAATGAACCCTTAACTTAAAAGCACAAAAATAGAAAAAAAAAAGCGTTTTGACGTCTTTTCCTGACGTACAACCAACCAAATGTTTTTTGTTTGAATGCGCTAAACTCTAGAACCACCAGTTGGCAAAAAATCTTTGTATTTGATAGCCCAACCCTTAAGGAAGATTCTTAGACTTTTTAACATCACGCTACAATCTTAAGGAGTCGAGAAAAACAAAAAAAAAGACAGCAAATCCTAAATAAAACCGAAGAAATAGTGCGGGGGAGCGTTGCGACCGGGGACGGAGGATGGCAGCAATGGACAGGGCAGAACAGAAAGGTTAGGTGGTATTATATAAAATAGTAAACTGACTGACTGATGTATTAACGTACAGCCCAAACTGCTGGGCTACTGCTACTAGATACTTAAAATGTTGCACAGAAGTTCCTTTTAAAACGTAGGCGATCACTAAGAAAAACTTATTCCCTAAGGGGTAAACTTCCGTAGTTTGGAAGTACACATGGAAATCTATAATTCATTTTTGATGCTCAAAGCATAGAAAATAATTTTGAAAAACTATTCGGACTTTACCTTAAGAATTATGATTGACGTGTTTCACCTTTTTAGGAAAATCATCTCCTAGAGGGCAAAATAGTAGATGAAAATTTGTATGAAAATTATCATATTATTGTTGTTGAAACCATATACAGTTAAAACCTTTTTTTAGAAAAAAACACGTGGACGGGAAAAAGCTAGAACAAGATGAAATTTCAACGAAAAAGAATTAAAATGACCATACAAAAATACTAACCGGTTTCAATTACATTTTCAAATACAGCATTTAAAAAATAAAAAGAATGGGAATATTGGCTTACGTCCCAGTAGAGATCTTGGAAAAGAAATTTAAGCCGTAAATTAACAAGAAGACCGATCGCTCAAAGTGAGTGTGCCTGATCGGAATCGTTCTATAATCGGTCCTAATTTGATTGGCACTCGCGCAGCTGGCGTCGACGTGAAAACTCTATTACATTCTTAGTTAGTAGGGTTTTGTGTTCGTCTACGTCGTATAGAGAAATTAGCCTGTTTATCGACTTATTTACGATACCCTTGGCTTGGTGCTTATCTTGAGTATATTTCTTTACTTTTATGACTTTTTTATGCACAAGTAGATAGGTGTAAACACTTTGATTGTGACCTTTACTGAACATTTTTAGTGCTTTTTATATACTGAAAATATCAGAGATTGAATTTTATATCTAGATATATTACCAACTAACTTTTGCCAGCAGCTCCACCCGCCCTAAATTTGGTCATCGGCGTGGGATTCTTACTTCAACTCTTTAATTATACTCAAATAATTAACTAAAGCGAGCTATAGCTGTAGCTATAGTTCGTTTATAGTTATTTCTGCGGGATCTTTTGTATTTTTCGGGATAAAAACTATCCTATGTATTTCTCTGGGACTTATAATTTCTCGATACCAAATTTATTCTAAATCATCGCGTTTAAGAGTTCTGAGGTAACAAATAGACAAACAGATTTACTTTCGCATTTATAATGTTAGTATGGATTAAAATGTATTTTTTATTGTTTCGGTTATAGATTTAGAATTTAGCGTAGCGTAAAAATCCTAGGTCTGTGGTTTGGGTACAAAGGGAGTAACTAAGAATAAATTAAAGTAATTTTTCAGATAATTCTTTTCATTGCTTGTTGGCTGAAATTAAATGTGGCAGACAATAACAGTAACATTAATATTACACGCGGTATCTACACTTTCGAGATAATGACCTAAACACTTGTAAATTAAAATTGATATTGAAGGCCTATTATGCGAGTCGTATAATATTAACTTGTGTTTCAAACCTGTGATTACATAAACTGCTTCACTTAAACCATTGTTAATTGGGATCATTGAGTAAAAGTTTTTTTTAGTTTACTACATCCTAATCCTCGTCGTCTAACACGAAATTGACCAATAGTCGAACAATAAAATTATAACCACTCAACTTAACGGATATTGAATCGATAAATGTTTATACAAAGCTTTCGTTTCTATATCCAATATTGTTAATTTTGATTCAAATTAGCTTTGGTATAGACAAACAAAGTGTTCAATGCTAACAAAGGGGTTATTATACGCACCAATCCCACTGGACATGTTAATTTACCTTGCCTTGTTGAATAATTTTATTTATACATAAACTAGCTTCTGCCAGCGACTTCGTCCGCGAGAACTTTTGAAAAAGAAGGAAACCTTTTGACTGCTTACGGAAATTGTATGTAAAACATACAATAATATTGAAATTCTTATACAAATGTTCATACCGAATTCAGGGCGGGCGGAACCGCTGGCAAAATCTAGTAGATAATAATGCCAAAATAAAATCGACGTTTTCATACGTCTTAAGTATATGAGTATATATAATTTTAAATTAATTTAATTTAGTCGAAGACGAAACTGAAATATTATGACAATTTGTTACACTAAAATGAGTTCTTATGTAACATTAACATAATCGAACATGAAGGAAATAATGAAAATACCCAGAATGGAATATAGATTCACCAACTTATATGTGAAATGACATAATTAGAAACTGAATGTCACACCCACGGAAAAAAAATGTTTCAAATTCGTTTCTTTATTGTATATTTGTATAGCCTATGTCTAATTAAGTTTTATTCACGTGTGACTTGTTGGAACCGATAATAGGCTGTTGTGAATATCGTTGCCAATTACTGTATTTAATACAATCTATTTTGCACTGCACAGTATCCAACACCAATCAACACGCCGGACACTGAGCCCTGGAAGTGGGTTGAGTAAGTTATGTATATAGCAAAATGCACAAGAGTACGTTTTTGTTTTGTAAATGTCTTTAGTTTTGAAGTAACCACCTTTGTGTGAGCATTTTCTGATATTTTTTTTGATCGTTTATTTGTTTTATAAAATTTGCCGCAGTTAAGCTCTAACACACAAGAGGTAGCCTAAAGTAGCTATGCACAAACCAAAAATACAAATATTTGTCATCATTATTGCCACCAAGGAGTGTCGCCTTAAAATTCAGTATATTTTTATTTTCTGATCAAGAAGCTGCTATCACAGGGGGTTTGTTAATTGGTTGTTGTGACATATATTTCGAAAAGCAGCTTGAAATTTTATATTATTGGTTTTACGTATAACTGGTAAATCCTTCGTTAGTGCTCGCCTACGTAATAACAGAAATCTCTGTCTTTAGACTACTGGGGTAGTTTGGGCTGTGCGTTGATATATTAGTCAGTCAGTCTGTTTACTCTTTTATATTTATAGATTATATATTATGTAGTATTATTATTGTATGCTATCTTCGTATAAGTTTAACCAAGAACATAAAGACACGGGACACAGAACAGGGTTCCGTAATTATATTCCAAGGGTTTTCATCAGTGTTTTAACGAGTTATTATATTTTTTTGAGAAATCGAAGATATCTTCGTTTTGGGCCGGTATAATTCTAGATTAAAAACTATTAATAACTTTTTGTTATAGTTAAGATGAAACAATGTTTTATTATTTAGAAATAATTAAATGTTGAAGGACGCATATTTAGACGAAAAATTTAGAGGATGCTTTTTAATACCTTAGACATTACCTTGGACATTATAATGCGTTGAACGGCATTTTAAAACACTTTTTAACGACACCCTTTTCAAGGTTTCGTTAAAAATATCCTTTTGGAGCGGTTTGTGAAAAAGGGGTTTGAATATTTTACCATTTTTGCGTTATTTAACTCTATCAGCCATATTTACATTCGAAAAGAGATGATAAATGATTGTTTGTAACAGATTTTGAATCCTTGTCAAAAATCGTTTATTTTTATTTTAAAAATAAAATAATTATTAAGAAATATATATAACTGATGCTAAAGCGAAACAGCCAACACTATATAAAACAAAATTTAGTACAAAAAATACATAAAAAAAAAAAAGAGTGGCTAGTTACCTAACCATAATACTAAAAGGGTAGTAAAATAATTTCATCAAGACCATGATTTTGTTGTTACAATACTGTGACGTGCGGGAGGACAGACGGACATGCTGCGGCTGCGGAACCATAAAAAAGTTTTCTTATATTTAGCAGGCTTACCTAATATTGTAATATCCTATGTTTAATGGTTAAAGGGCGTTACACTTTGCTCTACTTAGCGTAAAATAATGAGATGTAAGAATGAAAAAGGGAGAATATATCAATCTTTTGTCTTCAGAAGTGACACCTTTACTGGCGGGAAATTAAGGTCTTGAAAAATGGGTGGCCATTATGGAAATTATTATTTGTTTGTAAATAAAGCGGTGCTTTAATAGCAATTTATTAGGGGGAGTATAGGGATTAATTTGGTGAATGAAGAAATTAAGTAACTTTTATTCTGTTATGATATTATATAATAAATAAAAATACCCTGTCAATTGTTTGGACTTCTGCTATTTATAGCACTAGCAAAATTTTAATGGTGATTTTAAAGTTAATGGAGTTTTTCAAGAAATAAGAGAGAGGTTTTTTAATTGTCGGCAAATCGCGAGTAATGCCCTCCAAGGGCTTCCGTGACCGCTTAACATTAGACGGACTGTAGGCTTGTGTGCCACCTTAGAAGTATAAAAAACAGAAGAGAAAAGTCAGTTCTGTGTTATGTTTAGCATTTATAGTTGCAAAAGAAAACCGTGACATCCAGGACGGCGTACGAAAACCGAAGTGTCACCACAATAACGGTGTTTTAATAATGGTTTGGCACAAAATCCTTAACACCCATCTAGTGCGAGTTTAAATCGAATTTCTTGCGATGTTTCCCGACTTAGAGTTGGAAACTACTATAATAAAAATGTTTTTAAAGGAAAAAAAAATGGAAATTTTTCAAAAAATGTACAGAAAAATGTAAGTACCATTTTTTGACGTTTATTCAAATTCTGTTGAACTAGAATTGTACGAAATAACCAGAATGCCCGGCCGGCACTTTATCAGGCTAAAAAAAAAATCACCGACGCGCGTCAGAGGAAAAAAGAAACTGAGAAAATAAATTTCCAAGCAAACTATTAATTAAATATGAGCTTACCCACACCTACGCATACGCTAAGATGAAACAAATTCATCCTGAGAGATTTATCACCTCCTAAATTATTACTAAGCATGTTCAATTTGGCGGACGAGCCAACCGTACTTGCTTCGAGCTATAAGCGATTGAAAAATTGTAGCGTTCGAGGCTTACGCAATTTCATGCAGCCTGTGCGTGCTGATACGTCGCCTCGGGGACACTCGGGGACATTCAGAGGATTTTGGGTGTCACCTATAAAATCTGACAATCAAGGGTGCGTTTGAGCGATACGATTCTGTTAGATTAAACGTAATGAACTTGATCGTTGAGGGATGCTATACGCTCCGAGCTACGAAAATGTTAAATTTAAGTTATAGCAGATGAAATAAAGTTAGTTGTGAGTTTATATTAAGTTGTATCATAAGTTGCGTAGTTTATTTTCAGTTTTGTATATGTTATTTTAGTAAAATCAACTTCTGTTATAAAGCTAACTGACAGTGTAGTTATGTGTTATTCTTCACACTGGAATTTAGCGGCATTTCGTTAAACATGTGCTCAATTGTAATTATTAAATAAAGGTTATGTATTGATTTTTTTTAGTGTTTCCTGATGCTATGAATTGCTAAAAATACTAAAGTTTATCAATTCAGAACGCATAGTTCCTGATCTGTACATTTAGGGAGAGTACAAGGGGCCCAAATAGGATTAAGCGATGGCGCAGGGACAATTTGGGTGATTATCATGTACCTACAATTTCAGGCTCGGTTTTATTTTTTTAAGCGATTTGAAATAAAAACTTCTTATCCATTATCCAATCCAAAGAATATGATATTCATAAAATAAATATGTTGAATGCTGTAGAATATTTTAAGCCAATCAAATCACCTTCTCTTGTCAGTCTAGACGTCCACTGCTGAGAGTAGGCTAAATTGATTTTATCAACGTACGATCTGATAAATCCTCAATCAAAATATTATACCAATTACGGATTTTATTGTTTCGAACCTTATCTCGTAATTGAACTTTAAGCACAACTCGTTTTACTTGCAAAGCACTGATTAAATTTTTTTTTTTTTTTTATTTTCTATCAGGCGGCAAACAAGCACACGGTCCGCCTGATGGTAAGCGGTCACCGTGGCCTATGGACGTATGCAACACCAGGGGTTATCACTCGCGCGTTGCCGGCCCTTCAAAAATCCAATAACTTCTTTCTTGAAGAACCCCATACTGTAGTCCTTGGAGAAAACCTTGGCAGGGAGCTCATTCCACAATCCAAGCGTTCGCGGGAGAAAGTTTCTCTGAAACCGCACTGTACGCGACCATTTCGGTTCTAAAGTATGAGAATGAATTCCCCTGCCTATGGCGAGCGGTGTGATGGTAGAAAGTAGCCGTGGGCATTATTTCGAACAATTTCTCAGAACACATCCCATTGTACAAGCGGTAGAATACACACAGGGAGGCAAAATCTCTCCTCGATACGATTTTTGGACGCCAGCTTCATCTTATCTTGTAAATGATCTTAGAACTGAACTTCGCTGGAGATGTCGACACCAAGGATCCCAATGCTCTTGGAGATGGAGAGGGGAGTGTTCTGGAATTGTGGGACTACAATGAATGGGGTTTTCTTAGGGGTGAACGCGCAGACTTGTGTCTTTGTAGGGTTGAATCGGACCAAGTTTACCCGTCCCCAGTCAGAGACCTTGGACAGTGTGGTCTCTATTTGAGGCACAAGTTCTCCGCGGTTTTCCTCCACAAGGGAACGAGGGATATTTGCACGACAAGTGTAATAAGTTTCTCCAGTACTGTCATCTGCATAGCAATGTATGTTGTTGATGGATAACATGTCATTGATATGCAGGAGAAAGAGCGTAGGAGACAGCACAGAGCCTTGCGGGACACCAGCATTTTTGATTTTTTTCCAGTTCGATTTTTACTAATTAAAACACGTTTGACAGCGATTTTGCCATCATGGCTGTATCTACGGCAATTAATAATGACAAAAACGCCGATTTAAATATGCTAGATTATTTATATAGGTATAAAATTCTCTTAAGTACAGACTTTAGAGAGTGAAACACAAATATCAAAAAATTCATTACTTGACTCAAATTGTATGGGAGCCCCCCTCAAATATTTGTTTTATTTTAATTTAATTATTTATTTTAAAAGTGAATATATACCTAAATATTTTGCGAATATTTCAAGCGTCTACCTGTTGCCGTTATCAATATCGAGCAAAAACGAGCAAAAAAAAAAACTTTTTTAGTATTTCTTGTTGTAGCGGCAACACAAATATAAAGTGAAAATTTCTACTGTCTGACTATCACGGTTCATGAGATGCAGCCTGGTGACAGACAGACGGATGGACGGACCACAGAATCTTAGTAATAGGGTCTCGTTTTTTACCCTTTGGGTACGAAACCCTAAAAAAATTAAGTTATATGCTGGTTTGCGACCATAGTGACGATATGTCCTAAAAATACAATACTGAAACACGAAGGAGGTATTTATGTGCTGTTTAAACAATTTATATTTTTCTTTCTTAACCACTTAAGTGGCAAACGATACGGCCTGCTTATGTTGAGCTGTTACTGTAGCCTATAGCCTAGAAACACAAGGAGTATTCCGTTAGTGTTATCGACCTTTAATAGTTTAATTATTGACTTGTCAAAAAAACCTTAATTGTATTTTCTGCCTATAATTGGTTTTATATGAAGTTCTTTTACTACCACTTTAAAAAAGGTACGTGCTGTGGGCTGGCTCACAACTAGCGTGGTCTCAAGAGACCAGGATGTGCGCATTTGTGCATTTACATAAGTATTGACGAGGGTCGCAAAGGAAACACGTTTTCGGTGGTGAACCTTGCAGACATTCTAATGAGCTGTCACTATTTTGTATACTTTTTCTTTTATCTTGAAAGTTTTCGTATTAAAATGTATTAGATTTTTGATTTCTAGATGAAATGTGTTCGGTTTTCTTTTGATTCGTAATCTGTAAATAATTTTAATATTAAAATTATGTGGTTTGGTACTCAAGTAGTAACTTCAGAGGGTAAAAATTGTAAAAATAAAAAATATCCTAGTATTTTTTCAATTTAAAGTTTTAGAAGTAGTCTAATTTGATTGAAGTATATTTTTATCAGTTTTTTATAAAAAGCTAAATTTATAAAAAAATGGAACGTTAGCAAGTACCACACGAGCAACTTCTTTTAAGAATATTTTTAACAAACAAACCACTAGACCGAATTTGCTCAAACTCTTTTCAGATCTAAGTCATGACGTGGTGTATCGATTGATATGGCCACGAAACAAATTGCTAATTGGTTCATAAGATATCGAGAAGCAAAAAAATTTGTCAAAATTTATATTTAATAAAAAATTTGGTTGAAATTACATACGTGCAGGTCCTACATGAAAGTTTTGTAAAAATTACTAATAAAAAGGTTATTTCAACTATGTATGCAGAACAAAATTCACGTGGTAGGACCGAAATAAACCTTTAAATAGGTAAATCCAACAATTTTTTTTTCAGTCTATGTTATAAGACAGAATAGCTACAATGATACCATGATATTTATACATTAAAAACAAATAAGATAGGTTGATAAAGGGTCGTAATAAAACTATCGATCGTTTTAATGAGAAACTTCACTTATTTGCGCTTAAACTAACTGTGACAAAATTTTTATGATCATTAATTAAAAATTACTCAAATCAATTTTGGTATCTCGACTCTTAGTTTCCTATAAAAAATCCCGTAGGAAAAGACCAATTCCTTTTATCTAATAAACAAAAGCGGCAATTTTTTATTTTTTTTGCCTTAAAACCTTATTCGGACACTTAAGATATTTTTTCCTAAATCCTCCCAATCGTTTTTAAGTGATGTGCTAACCAACGAAGAGCATTTAAATTTTATTTATAAAGATAATACAAATTTTTATATTTTCTGACAGCTTGTTACGAATACCCAACTTGTTTAAACAAAACTGATCCCCTGTGCTATTCCAAGTTTAAACAGTACGTGTCGCTGTCATGTATTATTAACTAGAATACGCGGTTCTCTCTCACCCTCAAGTTTGGTGCGGCTATTTAGTAGGGTCCTGTTAAGGGTATGGGAGAGGAATAAAGATATTGATTTAAATTGTAATTAAGTACTTCAGTAGCGAATAATTATAGCTTAAGTTTGAGGTGAGAACTTTCACGAGGAGTTATTTAATTATGTCTTTGAAATACCTTTAAGACTTGAACCATAAAACTCAAAAATCAAATTATATTATACTGTATCTTATTGTATGTAAATTTGAAAACCGCCATATTTAATAGAAACAGAATCAAAATGTTATGACGTATATTTTCTGGGGCCTGATTCGAAACATTGCCTATACAGTTCGGAAACTTAGTAAGTAGTTTTCCAAAAACTTGGAAGTTTAACTTGGGTCTTTTTTAAAACGATCGGCGTTCTATATATATATATATATATATATATCTTGTTCTTGTTACCAGCTTTCATACGTCCCCACTGTTGGGGTACGGCCTACCCTCATAAGCGAGGGTGGTTTGGGCCATAGTCCACACGCGGGCCCAGTGCGGATTGTGGACTTCACATACGTCTTTTTTTTCTTGAAGTATTCAGGTTTCCTTACGATGTTTTCCTTAACCGAAAAGCCAGTGGTGTGAAATCAGTGTACTTGAGAAATTATGAAAAGACTCATTGGTACACGCCGGGTTCGAACCCTCCAGGACACATAGTGTAATCGAAACACTTCCGCTACCACCTACTCATATACATGTATGTATATAAGTTAATATACAGTTAATGCTGAATATTACAAAGGAAAAATAAAGAAAAGAAAAGAAAAAAACATACAGATTGAACAAGACACATCATAAAACATATTTTCTTTTTAGACACAAACATGAAATAAAATGGTATAGAAACAAAACAGTTTGAGTAAAGTATATACATTAAAGCTTATTGCATGAACATTAACAATGTAGAGTAGAGGACTAGTCATGTCCTCATCTATTCAGGGTGGAGCAGCCTCTACACTCCATTTTACAACGGAGTCTTTCCGCCGAGCTACCGACTAGCGACTCACTGTACCGCAATCGTACTTTGTTTTTGGAGAGCTATTCCACTGTAACCTACATTGCATTGTTTGTACCACGGGTAGTTATTTAAAGTGGATTACTCTCAGTAATGGACAATGTTTTAGACTTTATAGCTGTTTTTAGTACTTGTAATTGAGTGAGGTAACTTTATAATTTTCTTTTCACATAATTATTGAAGCAAATATGTATACCTAGGATTATTAATGTAAAAGTTCTTTAAAATGTTTAATTAGATAACTGACCTATTAAATTTTACTCACTGATAGATTATTATAGGACATTTTTATCCCAATCAACAGTTATCACATCATGCATGAGATTTTGCTACGGACATCATTATTGGGTACATATTATTATAGTACTTAAAACACTATCATAACTGTCATATCATCTTTTGGAACAGTTTGCATTACTTTTAAGTTTTATTCAAATAAATATTGAAAAAAAAAAATTATTCTATTATAAGCATATGACCTACAATCTTACTTTTATTCTTGTTAAATATTTTTTTTGCATCAAATCGAATACACGACAGTCGATTTTATGTTATTACTTCACTTTGCCCGCGGTTCCGCTCGTGCCAAATTTTTTATTGCCGTCGAATTTCTACGGCAGTTATAGAAAAAGATTGCTATAGCAAGCTACGTGGAATTTGATTTTACTTGTTTCTGCAGAACCTTTAAAAAAAATTAAATTACATTATTAATTAAATTCTCTTTAGGGAAGTTATTAAAATAGGTCCAATAATTGACATCGCTAAATTTGCGTTTTATTTACGTTTTGAGACCTGAAGAATCGTTTGCCATCCTTTTTAGGGTGATGTCTATGTGTTGTATGTGTGTATGTATAAATGTTAGTTTTTTTTTTGCGCCTCGATATCTCAAGAACCAATCAATCGAACTCGTGACCATATCAATCGATACGCTATGTCATGACTTAGATCTGAAAAGAGTTTGAGCAAAATCTTTCCAGCGGTTTGTTTTTTATCGCTTAATAACTGTTTTATTTTAAGACGCAATGATAATCTTTAACAATAAATTCTCAAATATAAAAAAAATAATTTCAAGAGAATTTGCTCGTGTGGTACTTGCTACCGAACCAATTTATTTATTTATATTTTTTTTTTTAATTTTGCTAGCCTTTGCCTTTTTTCATCTCTTTACTCTTCTTCAGCTTCTTCAGCTATCTCTGTGCCAAAGTTTAGCTTATTTAGATGCTCCGTTGCGACATGAACCAAGGATAAACAAACAAACACACTCATTTTTGCATTTGTAATATTAGTATGGATAGTTTCTTATAGATATTTTATTTTATAAATTATAAGATTTTCGTAAAATCTGTTGAAATTTGTCGTCAAATCCTACTAGACAAAATTTAAAAAATAAACAAGTAAAAACACGTCTTCATTATTTAAATCCGCACTTAGAACTCCTAAATATCTTGTTCACGGTTCAAGAAAGCACAGTTTCAAACCGAGTAAAAGCTTAACACTACAAATCTGAAAGGCGGGCAACACATGTCGATATATTTTATTCATAAGCCTGACGTATAAGCAACCACCGCAACGTGTGGGTCCGGGTGGTATTCTGACGCCCTAGACGACTGTGTATTTCAACGAGAGGGATTTTTTTTTTTGTTTTTATCCACTTAGCAAAACATTAATTCAAGAGATATTAGTACCTTTAATAAAAACTATCACGTCTCACCAGAGTCTTGTGGTTAACAAGAAGTCGTTATGTAGTTCGTTCTGCTTACGGGAAACTTTCTTAGTATAAAATCCTTGTAAGTTTTATTAAATTGTGTGGTGCTACAACACCTGTAGTGCATATCACACACTCATGAGTCTTAACCATAGAGATACGGTCTAAACTCATAAGTGTGTGTGGTATGGACTACTGTTTTCTGTGCCTACACAGACACGTGCCAATACAGAATTCAGAAATTTTAAAACTTGTTTAGGTGTTCTTCCTACACGGAGAAAAAAAAAATTTTGTTCGAATTAAAAAACTGTTTATTAAAATGCGTTAATACTAAATTTTATTAATTTAAAAAAAATATCTGGAAATTACAAAACAATATAAATTTAAGTACATTTTATTAATTCCATAAAATAATAACAACAAAATAGTTTTATTAATTTCCGTAATTAATAATTTGTACTTCGGATTACAGAAGTTTACAAATCCTATAAAACTTTCCTCGTATTTATGAGTAGGGTAATTAATATTAACATATAAAGCTTACTAAAGATTACAAAAGTTTTATTAAAGTGGGCAGATAAATCCCTACTTGTCATTACAATGAAGGCTAATTAACGTTTACAAACATCTTTCTAAGAATTATTGAAGTTTACTAATAACAAACATCATATCGTACTGCTACGAGTTAAGGTTGACGTCACTCGTCTTACATCGCGCTATCGAAGATTTTTCGATAGGTCGCATATATAACGACACACCGAAATACAGACGGCAGAGCTTTTGTGGTGAATCCCGACAAAAGCTCTGCCATCCTTTTTACCTTAGGCCGCCCTCCGCGGCCTACTCCCCTTTCTCTTTTCGGTCGTGCCATTCCCTGGCAAAATAAGACCAAATATCTCGGTGTGACCATGGATAGTCGTTTGAACTTCCAAGCTCACACCAAAATAGTCAGAGACCGAGCCGCTTTTGTCCTCGGTCGTCTCTATCCCATGATAGGCAAGTATAGTAAGATGTCGCTTAGAAATAAGCTAAATCTTTACACAACTTGTATCCGCCCCATACTAGCTTATGCTAGCGTAGTCTTTGCGCTGTCCAAGCGCAATCTCCACAAACTCCAGACCCTCCAAAACCGCTTTCTCAGAGCGGCCTCTGGAGCCTCTTGGTACGTTCGCAATGCGGACCTACACAGAGACTTCGAACTTCCCACGATTCTCCAATACTTTAAAGACTTGGCAGTCCGCTTCTTCGAGCGTACGCAAAATCACCCGAATCGTTTAATTGTGCAATCCACAACGTATCGTCCCCCCGATCGACCCGGTCACGGTCGTAAAACTATTGTTAGGCGGCCTCGGCACGTACTAACGTCCCCAGATGACGATCTCGCTGTCCGGATAGCGAGATTAGTCTCTACGACCTCCCCGAATAGGGCCTCCCTCCAAACACGACGCCGACGTCCCCGGGTTCGTCGGCGCCCACAAGGATACACTAGGTATCAAAGAGTGCCGGGGCGCTTCTCGCCCCCACTCAATCGCAATCGTACCCGCGTAACGGGGAACTCCCCTCCTGGCGGTGACTCACCTTCGGGTTCGAGACTCACGCCGGTCGAAGGGACGCCCCCGAGAGCGACAACCCAAGCCGAGGCTTCCCCCGCGGGGAGCCCTTGAGCGTTGGGCGCTATATGGGCTGAGGCTCCATCAGAGTCTCGCCCCAAAAGTCCGGTGAAGCAGTAATGGCTGCAACAGCCAACTGCATAGTCAGCTCAGAAAAAAAAAAAAAAACAAGTAAAGTATGACAAAGCGTTCTCCCGGTATAACTCCTCACCTGGCGGGGGATTACCTCAGGATATTAAGCCTGAGCTGAATAGATTTGACGCACTATCCGCCGAACCCCTCCTTCCTTCATCTACCAGGTACACTGAACAGTTATTATCAACTGTTCGCTTCGCATCACAGAGTGATGCATCGCAAATTTTACTTATTGACGCACTATCCGCCGAACCCCTCCTTCCTTCATCTACCAGGTACACTGAACAGTTATTATCAACTGTTCGCTTCGCATCACAGGGTGATGCATCGCAAATTTTACTTGTTTTTAGTAAACAACACTGTTAATCCAACAAGACTAGTTTTATTCCTGTTAGTAAATACAATAAGTAAAACTAATTGATAACCTTCAGTGTAATTTACTTGTCCTCGGAATTACTAATATTTTAGTGGTTAATAGTATTATTTACTTGCAGCTACAAAAGGTTTTTCTCCGTGTATGATGTTATTTAACTAATTAAAAACATGTGGGTCATTTTCATAGTAAAATTCTTATGATAGCAACACTGAACGCATCAGAGGCGACACCGTTTATTGAACAGATAAGTTGGTGGCACTGTATTTACTATTAATAATTATTGGTAAAAGCCAATTTAAAGCCCTTCGAGATAATTTAACATCGCCGGACTATTGAAATTGGGATCGTCGTCGGGAGTGCTGGAGATATAAAAAAAAAACCAGTAAATTGGCAACCCTTCCTTTTTAACAGTTCGTTTTAATATGTAAATGAATTGTTCAACGTCTTTGCTGCTGACCGAGTTTTAATAAAATAAACAAAACAAGCTTATCAAACAAATCACTTTCAATTAACGAAGCTGATAGAATATTGGTAAAATTAGTTACTAAATGGATTTTCTTACAAAAATAAATAGCCAATTAATACATGTAAGCCATTATATCTAAATTTATGAATTTTACTATTGTGTTAATATACACAACAGTTATTCCGCAAAAATATGTTTGTAGTCCAACAACAAACATACACCTACTTATGTATGTCAATTGTTAATTAATGTATCAAAGAAGTCGTTGATTTTAAAATATTTGTCAAAGTTTATATTTTATTATAATTAAACCAGCTACTAAGAAAATACACTAAGTTGCTTTGGTAGGTTATTTTTAGATCGAAAATTGTAACATTGGAATCTCTTATTTATATTTTTGGATAAACTTAAGAGGATACGATTCGCGCCGCCTTACAGCGGGCTTCATACAAACGAAATTCTCATTTGTTTTTTACATTTACTGATCACACACACTGTGAAATTTCTTAGTCATAATTCGAAGCCAAATACCTAAGTCTGTGGTTTTCCAAAACCTTGTTAAATGTTTTTATTAACTAGAAAACTTTTTTAAAACCATTTGTATGAAAAACTAGAATTATATAATATATATATAATTTAATAGAAAAGTGGCACACTGCAGATCTAGATATTTATTACTAGAACATGTGTTCAAAATTTCGTGGTGTTTGATCAGTAAGTGTCAAAAATAAGTGAGAAATTCGTTTGTATAAAGTACGCTGAGAGGCACTCCGAATCGTATTCTCTTAAGTTGACTTTCAAAAAAGAACGCGTATTTTTGTGAATGCACTTGTTTTACTTTTTAAGTATAATATTTACAAAAGTAATAATTATTAAATATAAAATGTAGACACTTATCCTAAGACGAATAGAATGTATTGAATTTACGCTAAGTATGTTTGTATGTAAGTCAACTATGTTTATCAAGAGATTTCTCCAAAAGTTTTTATGTATTTGTACCATTCAATTTAGGACAGAAAAATTAAATTAAAACAAGAATAAAAAGTTATAGAATTCTGAACGCAATACTTAAAAGTATTAGCGTATCGTGTAGCCTAAATCTATCGCCCTCCCAATTATCTGAGTGAGATCTACTTTAGTTTTTTTCCAAATATCGGAAAATATTGGGCTCCCTAGTGTCAAACTAAATGCTGGGACATAAGGCCATAGAACCACAAGAATCTTTATATTTAATTTATAATATAGCATTATGAATGTCACAATAACCAACCAATAAATGTTGATATGGGATATGTTTTGATATTTCTAAACTAATATATAAAGCTGAAGAGTTTGTTTGTTTCAACGCGTTAATCTCAAGAACTACTGGTCGGATTTAAAAAATTCTTTCAGTGTTGAATAGCCCATTTATCGAGGAAGGTTATAGGCTATATATTATCACGCTAACACAAATACGAGCGGAGCACTAATAAAAAATGTTTCAAAATCGGGGTTTTTTTCTATACTAATATATAAAGCTGAAGAGTTTGTTTGTTTGGACGCGCTAATCTCAGGAACTACTGGTCGAATTTTAAAAAATCCTTACAGTGTTGGATAGCCCATTTATCGAGGAAGGTATACATCATCAAGCTAACACAAATAGGAGCAGAGCACTAATATAAAATGTTTCAAAATCGGGGTTTTTTATCCTTTTGAGAGCTTCCGCTGCGTGCGCTGCGTAAACGGTTAGAGTTTTGCAAAAATCATGTATGACAGAATTAAATTAAAAGTTCTAAAAAAAAGTCCGCGATAGCATATGTCTATATTTTAAGGTTGGCTCACTATAACCTTTTTTATGCTAACCATATTTGTTCTACAATAATGCATTATTTGTGAAGGTGTTTTTATAAACATGATATTAATCTTTATCCTAATAAATACGTTATTTATCACAAGCATTTATTTTAAAACAAAATTACCCTGTTCATCATTCTATTACAATGAATATCTTCGGAGATATCGCAGTTTTAAATAATTATCAAATATTGCGCGCGCATTTATGATGTGCGGGGCCGGCGGGCAGTCATGAGGGGGAAGGGCGGTACGTATTATTTAAAAATATTTTACCTTCTGTGTTTTTTTTATAATTGAGGAGTTGCCGTAAGAATCCTATGCCGATAACCAAATTTAGGGCGCGCGAAGCCGCTGGCAAAAGCTAGTATTATATATTTAGATAATATGTCCACTTTGATGTGTTCTGTGTAAGGTTTCGAAATTATGCCCACAGCTACTTTCTAACATCGCAGCGCCTGCCATCGTCAGGGAATTCATCCATAAACCTTAGAACCTAAATGGTCCTGATCACGTCTAATGCGGTCAAAGAGGAACTTCGTCCTGTGAACGCTTAGGTTCTTAAATGAGCTCCCTGCCAAGGTTTTACAATATGAGTTTCTTCAAGAAGGAAGTTCTTAGATTTTTGAAGGGTTAACAACGTCCATATGCTGCGGTGACCGGTAACCATTGAGTGGACCATTAGCTTGTTTTTTCACCTTAGAGGCATAAAAAATCATAAACACATGCAAAATTAAAAAGCCAAACTTATGTACCTACAAGAACAGAGTTGCGAGAATTTCCTGAGTCAGCTATAAATCTTCGAAAATTTCGAAATCGCTAACAACTTGGTGACACAACTAACAAAGTTACTTGAGAACTATAACAATATTCTAGTGAAAGACAAATGTCCCTAACGAGGCATCTGAAGTGCGGGTCCTCCAGGGCTACGTATATTCAAATACTTGCGGCCAGATTCTCGGTACGCTGTCGAGACGTGACTAAGCAGTCTTCGACCTTTGGACGTCGTGCTTTAATCCCGGAACTTCAATTTGAATTACCTACTATTTTAACATTCTGGCAATTATTACATAATTTAAAATAAACTCCCCCATCGTGTCTTTATGCTTGTGGATTTTCATTGTAAACGCATTTTATTCAGGTTTTAATTTAAGTGTAGAGTATTTTAAAAGGAAGGTACTTATTTATAGGTCTTTCATAGAGAGAGGCCTGTCCTCCAGCAATGACGCGTCTAAAAGCTGATGCAAACTACAATGTGGTGTGTTGTTTAAACAAACATACTTTTAGGGAGTTGAAGGTATATTGCTTTTTTAATATTTATTAAATTCTATGGAGGATTGTGTATTTTAAATATTTGTGTACCAGGAGTGCAGAAGTTGTATGGAAGTTTTGTTGTTATAAATTATTGTTCTCGATACAGAATAGTCAAGTACAGATGATTCTTTTAAATAATGTTTCCGTTTCTTACATTCGTGGTTTCAGTATGGCGGAAATTGGAATTCATTTAAAAAAAAACTGTTCCTAATTTTACTAAACTAGCCTAGCCTTTTTTTTACAAAAACAGATCGACACAGTATCGATTTTAAAGCAGAAATCTTTGTCTCAGAAATCGTATGGCAATATATATATAAAAAAAATGTGGGGTTCTTTAAAACGGAAGTCATTAAATTTTCAAAGGGTCGACGACGCGCGTGTGGTGCCTATGGTGTTGCAAGCGTGCATAAGCTGTGGTGACTGCTTTCCACCAGGTGTGCCCTTAACTTGTTTGCCACTTCAGTGGTATAAAAAAAAACCTTTTCGTAATTTCTGAAAAAAAAACGCATATAACCCCTCATCTAAGTTTATAAACTAGTAAAAATAATTATGAGGGTAAAAAATCTTTTTTTTAATGTAATATTTAGTTGCATATTTTTTTACGTTTCTGTGTGTTTGTATTCATGGCATCGTCATATCGTGTGCATGAAAATGCAAAGAAATTACATCGAGAGCAAAATGTGAGTTTTATGAGTTTATTGCTCTACGTAAATGTTCAGGCAAATCGTAGATTTTAATTTAACAAAGGTTTTTTGTCTGCAGAAATACGTAATAATATTTTGTATATGTACGTCATAGGCATGTTAAGTTTATTTTTAATCGACTTAAAAAAAGAGGAGTTCTTCATTAGTCTGTATGGCTTTTTGCGTGTCTGCAACGAGATTAAGATTTGCGGATTAAAAACATATATGTAAGAGTTAACTTGCGGATTAAAAGTTTTACGGTCAACGTACGAACTGTCTATTGGCATAGCATAATGTTCCGGCAGTATGTCTGCTATGGTTTATATGTTTATAGTTTTTAGTAGAGTTTTAAAGTAGCATATATTTTTTTTTATATTATTAATTCAAATTCGATTTATTTTTTTACAACTTCGCTTAATTTTTTGAGCCCTCTGCTAAGAAGACTAGCTGCTTTATAGTACTATATATTACATGAACTTACTAATAATTGCACAGAGCTAGAGTTATGCTATCTTAGTGTTACTCTCAGTCACACTTTTTATTAATGGTCTCAATATAAGTATTAACACAATAAGCGGTTGCCGTAGTAAAGAGAGAGCGAAACAGTACTTCACCGCGGTGCAAAGGTTGTTGCTTTACAAGTCGCAAGTTCGGCCCCATATGGGGCACTGCTGCCATATCTACGTCCATACCGGCTTGGCCCTTTTGACTTGGTTCAACGGCGAGTTGTGAGAATCCTAGAGTAAACCTCGACAGTGAGTTCATTCTACAAACTATGCTTTCGCGGGAAAAAAAACTTCTGAAACAGCACAGTGCGTGATAATTAAATTCTAAATGATCTAGAGAAGTTTTCTCAAATATTTTGACTTTATACTATATATATATATTTTATCGCTACGTCATTTTGTTGGACTGTACAGTGTTTTTACCTATAATATAATAATAAAAATGATTAGCCTCTTAGCCTCGTGTAAAATAGAAGAAAGAAAGAAAGGAATAGGCTTTCCTTTTTTTTTAACCGTGCGTAAAAAAAAACAAGTGTGCAACAAAGGTGCAAATCTGGTTTAAATAAAATGTATCGCAACAAAACTTGTTAATTTATTCCAAGCCTGAATGGGGACGCTAGCGGAATGATGTACACATTAAAATTTGAGCCTCGTCAGGTGCTAAGTCCATAATTTCCCCGGGGAACAATTCAGGATGGTGTTTTAAGGGTTTTCATGAATGGCAGCTCTAATTTCTAATGTCGACCGTCTTGCTCCCAGCGCCGGAATTATTAACTAAATGTGACCGTGAAATCTTACAAGTTGGGTTTGTGGTTGTTAGTTTTGAAACAATTTTTATTGGTTTATTTAAATTACCAATAGTTGAACAAAACTATTATTTTTTATTTCTTTAGAATACGAGTTAGAAATGTCATGTGTGTTTTAATAAAACTACATACTATTGATGTTAAACTAAAAAATATTTGGGCTTTATTATTTAGATAATTTAACAGTAATATTTTGTTCCAGGTATGATTCCAAGTTTGGTGTACATTCTAGTGACTTACAAGTGCAGTAAGTACATAATTTAAAAGTTATTCTGCTATATGTAGTGATTTTGCTGTACAAATTTAAAAAGGCGTATTAGAGATACGTTTACGATTACGAGATACGTTTTTAAATGATGCCAAAAATTGGAGGACAAGTGACTGTGAATATTTCAAATTATTGAGATACGCGATTTTGGTTTAGGACAGAATTATAATACAAAAAATTAAATAGAATTGTAAAGTTTGTTCTTAATGATGAATGATTAAAATACACTTTATTGTACATAAATACACGGAGAAAAAAAATATTTAGTGAGCTTGTGATTTTTTATTTCTGAAATTATCTAATTTATTAGAGACATTCACCTTCTTGCATAACATACTTTTTTTTTCAACAGGCTTTTTTGTTTAGCTAAATTTCTGTAAATAAATTAAAAACTTTCTTACTTTTTTCTTAATCTTATTTAGAACTAACCAATATTTGGAGTGACGATAATACTTAAATTATGATATTATATAGCACTTTAACTTAGAATTTACTTTGATTAGAAGTTGAGAGTGCGGTATTGCCATAATTTTAACTTTACCATTTTATTACAAGTAGAACGGCAGAGAATGCAAATTCATTTCATTATTATCGCTCTACATACAATGTAACGTTGAGACTGTAATTGCTTCGTTGTTGACGCAAGTCAGTAACACTTTGCTTTTTAATTTGAGCAGGCAAGTTCTTTAATATATAAGTATTAAAGACCCCATTAGCGTACTTTTTATTATTATTACATAATATGAATGTCAGAAAATAACAGGCTCATCATATCAGCTCATATTGGTCCACTGCTGCACATAAGCCTCCTTTATGGCTCGCCAATTCTTCCGGTCTTCTACCTTCCGAATCCAGCCACCACAGCCACTCTTTTAAGGTTGTCGGTTCACCTGGCTGAAGGACATCCCAAGTTTTGCCTTCCCATACGCGGTCTCCACTTTCGCACACGCCTGGTCCATTAGCCGTCTGCACGTCTGACAGGACGTGGTCAGCCCACTGCAACTTCACAGATTTGCTGCAAGTGCCTACGCTTAAATAAAAGGTTATTCAATAAAAACACAAAAAATGGAATGTGCGCAAAGTTAATGCAGCTGAAAGCATTTCGATAGACTTTCATTCCGGGTATCTTAATTAGGTTAAGTTAAGTTAAGTTAACATGGCCAATATTATCTAGTCAGTATGATCGCGAACTGATAAATAGTTCCCACAGAAATAAGCACGTAGTATGCATACACCTAGCTCGATTATTATTATTAAAATTAATGGTTTTACTTACAATCCAGTATAAAAATTTAAACTTAAGGCACTTACACACTCTGTAAACAGTTGTTTGTGAACTAACAACAACTATGTATTCATCGTGTCTCTTAAGTCACAGTTGAGGTCACACTCTCGACAATGGCCAGACAAACTTTAAAACCACGCAGTCAAGCTAGAAATTACTAACTTTTACAGCAAGTATGTGAAGTACAGACACCCCTGGTCGTTGCTCGAAGCCTCGTTATGTTACGGACGTGTACCAAAGTTTGCTCTAAAAGAAATGTGATAATAAAAAAAAAGTATATGCTAAGAGTATATATTTTCAAAATGTGTAGATACCTAAATTATAATAAACTAGCATTTAAGTAAGTGAGTAAAACGACTTTCGAAAAAAAAAAAATTCTCATACGAATTTTCATCCCTTTTTTTGCTTCTTGGGGATGATTTTTAGAAATCGGAAAACATGTCAATCTTGGTTTTTAACTTGAGGCCGAATACTAATCATCATGCATTTTGTTTCAAAAATGACTGATTTCCAGCCTCTATTTTACCCCCTTAGGGAATATATTTAGTTGTCATAAACAAATTATTAAATAACAAAAAATACTTTGATTTTTTATATTTCGATAATATCGTAACGATAATAATATCTAACACTAAAAAAACTTAACATTTGAGCGTATCGATGTTTAACTAATGTCACTCGCGACAATGACGTTACTGCAATTTAGTTGATTGCGATAACGGTTCTGTCTTTTTGCGTTATTATTTTTTATACATTCCTTTATTATTTTTAATTCTGTTTCACCAAAGAAGTGTGGCGACGTTACGTAATGAATTCACTAGTACTCCCGAGCGTGAGCAGGGGGTTTGGATTGTTGACACGTTGACAACTACACACTGCGATAGGCGACCATATCTTTCACAAGCTGCTTTGGGATAAATCGTACTTGCAGTACAGTATCAGAGAGGGAACCGTAATATTTTATCTGTCCGCTCGAGCGGTCAAATATGAAATTTGAAAATGGAACGACCTTTTATAAACCCGTATAAAGAGATAAATCATCAAATTTTATTTAAATTTTGAACTGGCACAAAAAAATGCGCCATTTAATTAATTAAAGAAAGAAATCACAAAGGCAAAATTACCTAAACTATTTTTGTTATTGTCAATACAGTTGTCAGTATAGGTATTTTCTACGCGCATGTTTGAGAAAAGCAATATACAAGCCTTGGCCACAACTGAGCATAACCGGACTCTGTGATGTCTCGTCCCGCATACTTACGATTTTGATGCGTTTGCGGGCCGCGTACCACTGCTTCAAAATAACGACAGTCATCGTTTCTTGCATGGGCAGCGTAAGCACGAAACTAAGAATTATTTTGCCTAGATGAAATTTAGTTAATTTTTAAAGTTGCTATATACATACAAAAAATAATTACAACTGCTATATATGATTATTTAATTTTTAATTACGACATTAACCTAAGCTCTGCGTATGTATAATGTTCTATGTATGTATAAGCTAAAGCACATATTGCATATGCATTCTAAGCTGTTTAATAATTTCAACACAGTATTTGTGCTCGCAGCACCGTAAAATCCATTGACCCGTTTATCCGTAGGCTACGTATAAAACTTCAATTAATAACTTTGCTTTTTAATTTGAAATTGGAGTTTAGACACCGAGAATTCTTTGTGAGGAAGGGGATTGAAATCCCTTGTCTTTCAATCTTTAATTAATTCGATAAGGATTTCAGAACTTTGGCAATAAGAAATTCTAACTATATTAATTTTTATTGTTTTTTAATTAATACCAATGTTTGAAGCTGCTGTAAGCGTTATTTTGCATTAAGGTCTACCTACGGGTGTCTTTTGAACCATCAGACCTGATTTTATATAGTCAAAGTTCTAAGACAACTGTTTTTATTATTTTTTTTAACCAAAGTAGATACTAAAAAATACTTAACAAGTAAAACTAACTTAAAGAGGCTGTATTTTTATGTAAATAGTAAGTTACTTTTACGCCACATCGGTTTAGGTGATTTTTGAAGGCGGGTTTTAGAGTTGATTAATAGTAATACCCCAAAAAAAAAGAAACGGTAGGTTCTATACATACACATTGTAACTAACCCCCCAAAGAACACATACTACCTCCCTCCTAACGTACCTACCTACCTCCTCCTAACGTATATACCTAACCAGTAGCATAACCATAACCAGTATGGACATAAAAGATAAAAGAGAATATGAACACGAAACTTGAAAATTTAAGTATAAAGGTTTCGAGCGTTTGGCTATGTGATCGTAGTATCGTATCGTGGTAGGACCTTATTGTGTAACGTAGACCGCAGGTTCTTTAGGAGAAAAACTGAAACACCGTTTTAGTAATGAAAATAGTATCCTCTACCCCTATGCGCTCCCACGGTAAGTGTCCAAACCGAGGCTAACTAAGCGCATATCCCCCGCATGAGTAGAGGTGTGAAATCATAAATGGTATAACTATTAAATTATGGTTGCAGCCGAAGCTGAAGACCGAAGTCTGAATATGTAGTTTCAGGAACAAATCCTTGTGCATAGCACAAACACTCAGCCTTAGGCCAAAGAGTGTGACATCCGTTCGCACAGACACAGCCATGACATTGTCAAGAGAGCACACCTCGTGTCGCACTCCGAAGAGCAGGACGCAATAAACTCCACTGAACCATTTGTGTAGGTACTAATTATTATGTACCAATGGAACAGCCATGGAATTCACCAAGAGGGCATGCCCCATGCTTAACACACTCCGAAAAGCAAGATGCAATAACCCCCCCGCATCCATGTAACATCAGTCGTAGATTATAAATATATTTCGGTTTTCAAGCCGGCGTCCACACCATACATGATCAAGGATTCATAAACAGGTTGTCTAGGTATATTATCAGTTCAAGTACGAAGAACTATAGTTTATAGTTTATTTGATCGATTAACGATACAATAAGTGTGAGTTAGATTATTTATGTAATATTCAGTATCGCAGCTTTTCAGGAATTTAGTCGCGAGCCAAATATGATTCCATAAGTTGTCACCAGTCGCGTAGGTGAAGTATCACTGTCGCCAACTCCCCGCAACATGGCAACGGTTTACGCTGCAATTTAAACAAAAGAATAATTGCCTTCTTTCGCAGGTTTTCGACTCTGACAGACAGCTCGGGGCAAGGACCTTTACCCTTCTACACTGTGTAATCTGTTGTCGTCGTTCAAGTCGCTCGGCACTGAACTCACATTCGTATTTGACCCAATCTAACAGATCGAAACGTTAGGCGAGAGATGTTCAAACCGTCTGTGAGCTAAGCCGATGTAACTTGAAGCCACTAACGAATGTTAACGATAAACATTCTGAGGGATCAGTAGGTTTTAGGCTTCCGATCCCCGGGCATGCCACCATCATCTCCTTGTCTCCTCCTCTTTACTTTACTCAGGCGAGGCCTTTTTACCTGTATTGTATAGTAGCAGTATAAACAATCAAACATAAGAAGCAACATCCATCGCTAATTCACGCAAAAGAGTCACATTCCAATATTCAGGTCACTACAAAACTGCCACCTTTTATTAGTCATCAGAAAAGTACAAAATTCTTCTCATATTAGAATGTATTCACTCAGTAAGACATCGCATTTTATATCAATTTATCGTATTTTGCATATGCCCACCTAATACGCTTTCTTTATATATTGTGGCACCGCAACGCTCGCCGCTGCCTATGTATGTCTACGTAAACTTATGCTGTCCCGGGTGTTCTAGTAATGAATTTTATTTTATTTTCATATTTAGGTTTTATATTTATATCTTGTACTACATAAATGTGTTAAGCCCGTCTTTTGGAAGTCTACAAAAATATTAAAGACCTCCACTGCCACGATACTGGCTAACTTTTTCTAAGTCTTCGATTTTCCACGATCCTATTAAATTATTATTTTTGACCATTTTGTTAGTTTTATAAATATTATAATTAATTATAAAAAAATGTATAATTTTATTTTGTGATTTTTTTTTTCTTTTTTTATTATTAAATTTTATTTTTATAAAATTTAATATGACGAAGGACGAAGATGGCTTGGTAGACGGGTAGGCTTGGTAGATGGGTACAACATCTTAAACTACAATACGCAGAAATTTAACTTAAAAGGAGCTGGCCTCTTTTGAAACTAGTTCTTCACCATAAGTGTAAGTTAATTTCTATGGATTGTTTAATAAAATTGTTTGCATTGCTTAAACTTTTACTTTGAACTTGTTAGAACACTTAAAACACGCTATCCAAATAACACAAAACAAAAATTAAAAAAAGATGTGTGAAACTAATATAACAATACCGATCAAAGGTTTTAGGCAATCTCCAAAAAGCTTGTAAGGTTTTTTATTTGGTAAGTAATTTGTGTGTTATTTTGTTATGAAACGAGAAGAAATATTAAAATTATATCTCAAATATAATTTTCAAATGTTAGACTGAGGAGAAAAGGGCGACCGAGCACTTAACCCCAACTTACCCAGTCTGCGTCTAGGCGAGCTCTTCACAGCACCTCTTCCACCTGACTAGAAATGCATTTTTCGCCTTTGAAGTGGAAATACTGATAATGGCGGCTTTCGGTAAAGACTAAGTGATTTTTTAAAAGTTGCTTGTTTTTGCATAATGAAGTTAAGTGAACAAAATAGTACCTCACTGTATTATTATTGATTGTATAAGATTGGCACGTTTTTTTGGTCAACGATAGGTAGGTAGGTGAGTACTACTTACTTAAATTACACTTAAATTAAGCTTATTAAGAGTGAGAAATACTTAAATAAATTAATATTAATCTCATCTAAAGATCATCAGGATTTTCTCTTATCATCACTATCATTATCATATTCTCCTCAGTTGTAAACGTTCAATATAGTACCTTTCGGACATATGTATCTACAACAGCCGTTATTTGGTGTAGTCCTGCGGCTCTAATCAGATTCTAACCATATCATGTCGACAAGCGATGCCACTTCTGTCGTACTAACTATCCGATCTACTGATCACCTTCTCAATTATATTTTGCCTTGTTTGTTAGTTTCTTTGTTAAATTTATAAAAATAATATTGTTCATTTGTAACCTTACGAGAGAGATTTTACATTTGCTTAATTTTCATTAAAAGTAGTTCAATACGTTATTGACGCGATAAAGATTTCACTTACAGAAATAAGCAAGAATAGTCACAAAAATTTACCTTCCGAATATTATTGTAATAAGTTATTTTTAAGAGAGTGAAAGTGAACTTTAAAGTTAAAGAAAAAGCCATATATTGACAGCAAATGTAACTTTGTAGCCCTTTGGCATTCCGTGCGGGTGATCAGAAACGTTGTCGCAACCCTGTAGAATTTCAATAAAGAAGCTGCTACAAGAAATATCGTCAGTAGGGCGACCCTTACTTCCCTAATAATGGTCGACCGTATAGGAAAGTAAAGAGTAATATCTCCGCCAATATGTTAGCCTTTATGAGAAATTCGCAGCACGCAATATGTTTATTTAATGAGATCATTACACTATGGTCGTGCACGCTACTTCAACCTGCCCCTATTGTTATCCACTTTGTGATTAATGTAGAACATAAACATATTTGGGTTTTTATTTGAGTTCTTAAGATTCCTAAATTACATGGAAATTGAGATATATTTTAGGATTTCCCTTCGATTTGGTTCACATAGACTTTTAGCGAGTGACATTCTAAACTGGTTAACTGGCCTTGTACATGACGAATAAGTGATTTCAAAAATTCACTTGAATTTAAATGTTTAGAACTAAATTGTTAAATAACTTTTATTGTTCGTCATAAATAAACCCTATCCCAAAATAGTTGAAATATAAAAGCGAATTACTGTTTTTGTATTTAACCTTTATAACACCGATATGATGTATCTATTTGGCCTAATTTTTAGTAGAGTAATAGCTGCAGGGACGGAGAAGGACAATGGAAACTTTTTTATTCTAATCGAGAGTTCCCACGGAATAGTTTTACGAGTAAATAGTACCGCAAGGTACTAGGCTTTTACGTCGCAATGGAGCAACGGAGTTATGTGATTTTGGACACTGGGACAGTAAAAATTATAGAGGACATAAAATACTTCTCGTAGGAATCTTAGGCGATGACCAAATCCAACACCGCGACCGCGTTCAAAAATTTATTCTATCTAGGTTTGGTGCTCTTTAGGGTTCCGTACCTGAAGGATCCAAACGGAGCCCTATTGCTGTCACTCGTGTGTCCATCTGTCCGTCGTTTGTCACACAGGTTTTACAGCCAAACCGCTAGAGTCTTCAAATTTTTACAATATAAGCATATTGCAAATTATAAAATTTAAATGTTTTAATGTGGTCCCATAAAAGTAAAGGGGAGTGCGAAAAAAATATTGTGACCTCCCCATCGGGTGGAATAATATGTTTAGAGGGCGTTATGTTAATAAATACTATATTACTTGTTTTAAAAATATTGGAAAACAAAAAAATGAGAATTGAGAAAGTCTAGCATTTCAAGCTGACTAGCTTAAAACCTATGAATTTGAAATTTGGTGATAACGTATTTAATATTAAAAATACCAACATTAAATCCAGCATTTATTTATTAGATTTTGTCTTTGAAATTTCCTTATTTTTCCTATTACAAATAACTTGATTTTGCGGTTAAATGCGTAGCTTAGAAGGGATTCACTCATCTACTGCTTATGAATAATTCTGCCATTCGGACGGTTTATATTCTACAATTAGTACAGAACCCTAAATGTGTGAAGTACTACACGCATTTGGCCAGTTTTCAATAATCTAAAAAAATTGCTTGCTAGCAATTAAAAGTAATTGGTAAGATAAATTCGATTTGATTTCCAGTTTTTCCGCTTTAATACGACGACATCGGTATTTCGATAATGTCCATGTTATCTCCTATGTATCTCCCCTCACGAATGGAATTTATCTGGGAGTGAGCAAGCGAAAAAATACCGTAATAATGAGTAGGGGACGTTATTTTCTAAGTTGTTTGTTTTGTGCGACTGCACTTTGATGTTACATCGACCACCACACAGGTATTGTTAAATTTTAATTATATTTGTAATAGCTAACCCACTAAATGTTGCTTTGCTATCTACACTTAAAAAGTGTCCATAAATTATATACCAAATCCTTCCTCTACAAACATAATTAAAAATACCAACATTAAATCCAGCAAAGTAGTTACTCAAGTAACGAAAATAATCGTGAACAGACAGATGGACGGACGCGACGTGTTAAGTATAGTGTAACTAATTGCTTATATAGTGTTAGCGTAGCGTAGCCCCCTATGCTACATAAAATCAAAAATTAATAATTAACAAGCGTATCACAACTTTGTTTTCAGTAGCCTACTAACTTATTTATATTACTTAGTGTTTGAAAACAGATTGTTTACTTGTTAGTTGTTTCATAATGTATTGTACTAACTTTAAATAGAACTTTTTGACGGTTATTTTTGGCAGAAATTAACATTGCTTAGATTTTAATGACGTTTTAAAAGTGTTCTTAAAAACCTACTTGAATAAATAATGTGTGCTTTCATTTGATTTGATAAACAATAAAGTAAATAAGGATGTTGCATTACGAACAAATAAATACATAACTTTAGAAGTTATTACATTAAGTTATATAAACATCGAATTCTTATGATGTTAATTTAGTATCAGTAATTTTTTAAAAACCGTATCTGTATTTAATCTAAAACAACAAAGTACGAACTCCTACAGACTATTGAACAAGTACAGCATCATAAATATCTAATAAACAGTAATATTTGTTCTTTATATTTTTACCAAGGTCAAAAAAGGCGAAGGCAGAATTTAAAAGTCAGCAGAAGTCATAAAAGCAAATCGATAACACGAATTTAACCCTCCGTTTGTACCCTCTTCTATTTTCCGCGTTTTGATTTTCCGTTGATTGGGTTTAAAATGCCCGCCCGCTATTTTGATAAAGCCCACAACAAATGAAAGCGGTGGGACCCCTATGAGAATTATACGGAACTAAATTGATAGCAATAAGTGAGCTATGTTCATTGCATATTATAAATACACGATTCGATCCTTTGTAAGAGGATGGTATGAATAACGCTTTATGTATGAACATGGTTTTTGGTTTATTCACATATTGAGTGAAGTTATTTGAAAACTAAATCTAAATACACGATGTGATTGGTTTTTAAGCGGATAGAATGAATAACGATTTATTTACAAACATGGTTTTTGGTTTATTCAAATATTGAGTGAAGTTATTTGAAAACTAAATCTGAACACACGATGTAATTGGTTTTTAAGCGGATGGAAGGAATAACGATATTTGTACGAACGTGGTTTTTAGTTAACTTAAATATTGAGTGAGGTTATTTGAAAACTAAATCTGAACACACTATGTGATTAGTTTTTAAGCAGATGGAATGAAAAAGACTATTTACGCACGTGGTTTTTAGTTTACTTAAATACTGAGCGAGGTTATTCGAAAACTAAACCTGAACACGCGATTATATCGTTCTTAAGAAGATGGGATGGGGTTTACCGAATTGTGAAGTTGTAACAATTTTGATTTGTGTCCGATACGGCGGTAGGCTCACCAGCTATTCTGATTGGGACGGAATACCATCGATGCAACATGAATGTTACGATCAAAGTTAAGACCTGGCACCCTGACTTGAATTTTTATGACTCTACCACCCACCGCATATGAATAAGGTAATTTTTCCCGATTTAGATTTCCTATAGAAACATATATTTGTGCGGGAAATAGGCCTGTTGTGACGTAAAGGAAAAGTACCTCGTGGGTGTAACTGATGACTTTATTTTTGGTACATAGGTAGCTGGACAAACAAACAAACACAAAATATTTCTATTCCAGTTGGACACTGGGTCTCCGGTAATGACCGAAATCTCAAGCAAAAGCTAGTGTTCTTTTAATTTGGATGGTCCATTGCTAAGCAACTGACCACGCAATGATATTGTATAGACTTTCTTATCCTGTTAATTATTCAAGTCATTTAAAATTAAAGGAAGGGAAGGTTAGAAAAAATTAATGTTAGGGATAACCACATTGGAAACTCACATTTTATCTTGTTCAAGTTTATGGCAAAAACTTGTAGGTAGTATAATGTAAAATAAATGTGCGTATTATTTCCAAACAAAATAGAAATTTACTCTAAGCTTCTGACTGCACACATAAGAGTTTGATTCTGCTAAAGAATTCCTATTTCTATAATTTCTTACACAAATCTCTTTCTGACTGAATTCTGTTAGTGTACGCTTTTTGTCATCTACCTTATGGTCCAATTTCAAAAAATTGGTTAACAAATGATACATGTTTTCATTTCCACGTCATGACAGCAGGGGGAGGTCGTATGACGGGCGACAACCTCTAAAATCCAATATGACAAATTCGGAAGTACGTGATTGGAATGAGTACGGGATTCGTATTTATTTTCTCCTTGTCCCATCAAATTTCGAGACATAACCACCTGAGCTGTTCTGTTACACCTAAGCAATCAGTTCGTGCTGAAAAATGGGAAGCCAAAAAAAAATATGGCTTAGGCGAAGAAAACAATGAATTTGATAGATTGTGATTACGATTCTTTTAATCAAAAACTAATTTTGCAAGATTGAAAATTATTTCCCTCGACAGTGGCAACAAGTCTCTTCTTCGAAGACGGAGGCTATGGCCATAGTCCACTGCGATTTATCAGTTTAAATTAGCTCACATTTTCGAACTAGTAGTCACTTGATTGTCAGAATTTTCAAGTTGCTGTCATTTGGCAACAGCCAACTTCATAAATATAGATAAGAATAATTGGGAGTTTATATCAAAGTTTATCAATTATACTGATAGGGCAAAGGTTATACATGAATACTACTATTACAAAGATAGCATAAAAAAAACATTGTTGTGGTCGATAAATAAAAATAAATACTGAATCCTCCGTGAAAAATCAAAAAATTCTAAAATATCCTAGAAAAGCCCTAACAATATGCGTTGGTTTTTTTATTGCACAGAATTTGAATAAGCGAAAATTTGTATATCAGAACGGTTCCCGAGTGAAATTATTTAGATTCCTTGAAATGGATTTGCTGCATCTAAAATGGATTTCTATTTGGGACTTGAAATGGAAAATATATTTGCAAATGCCTATAATCAATACTTGTTATATTATAAATACGTAAGATTGTTTGTTTGTACTTTCTTCACGTTACAACGCTTACAGCTTTTATTTGGCTCAGGGATACTTGAAAGTACATAGAAGAACAAAGCACTTTTTATCTCGGAAAACATCGTAAGTTCTCGCAGGAAAAACTATAACCAAATTCCACGAAGGCAAACCATAACTTGCTATAACAATCTTTCTTATTAAAATAATCAAGAAGAGTCACAAGAATAACCGAATTTAACGCAGACGGAGTCTCAGACAAAAGCTAGTTTTTTTTTAATAAAATGACACAAAAAAGATGAAACCAAAATGAGCATTATTTATTTGACAACGAAGCAATTAATGTTTGAAAAGTCCTGAAAGATAAATATTTGTTGCGAACTACCCGAACCTGTAAAAGGCAGTAAAAGATCGATGAGTAAAAGTAACACTAAAATGCCTAAAGCAATAGCCGTGGGGTGTGCTTTCAAAGTCTATATACTGTTGAGAGTGAAAGATTTAGAGGCAATAACGCACGTTGTTCGCGCAGTGCAATTCGATCTTATTGTTCGTTGGATCGGATTAGTCTCTTACCAAGATTGGTTTGGAGCTGGCATGTCTATTGTGATGTTTGATGGTAATTAATAGACTTCAGATTCGAAAGGTTTCAGGTCTGTTTGAAGACCTATCTATATCCATATTATATATGTACAGATTGCTCACACTTGTGCTAGTTAACTTAAATGAGATCCGTCTTATAACCAAATATTTTGTATGTTTTAATTTCTGTTTAGATCATAATGTTTTTGCAGTCGGGGTTATGTTTTATTTCATTATTTATTTTTATTCATAGTTTTTTTAGTTTTATTTGTTCCAATTTTTTTTACTCGAGCTTGACTATTTTATTATAAATGTTATATATTTTATCTCGCCTTTGAAAGCCCTTTATTTTGATACCCAACTCCAGGGTTTTGTGAAAAAAAAATTATCTCGCTGGCACATTAAAGCGCATAAAATTCGCCATTTTGATTTATTAAGAATTTTATGTACCCAGTGTCACTCTCACAAATTGAGAGAAATCTAACGACATTTCTTAAGCTAAATCCATTAAGCCGTTTAGGCTACATAGCGTGCCAAAGAAATATACATACATACTTAAACTCAAAAACATAACTTTCCTTCTGGCGCAATCGGGTAATAAACGCAAAACTAACTCTGTCTGTCTGTTACCTCTTCACGCTTGAACAGCTGTACCGTTACCGATACCGATTTGACATGGAGATAGTTTGAGTCCCGAGGAAGGACGTAGGATAGTTGAAAACGTCAAGAGTAAGTCGGTTTTTTGACGTGACAACGTCTTATAAATTGGTTTGCCGGGTGACACTTCAAGAAACTGCGTTACGCTCCGCTCACGTTATGCGCTCACAATGAGAGCGAGTGAGAGGCACGCGGCATGGTTAGCCCGCCTAAGAGCGAGAGAGACAGACATAAAAAGTGAAAGGCACAAGTTGTCACGTTACAATGTTAATAATATTACGATTAATAGCAATGGTTTTTTTTTCTATAATTGAGGAGTTGCCGTTGTAATCCTACACCGATAACCCAATTAAGGGTGGGTGGAACCGCGAGTAAAAGCTAATAAAAAAATATTTTACTTAATTAAGATCAATAATGGTTGAAATAAGTTGTAATAAATATGTAGTGTTATGTTGTTCTTTGTGAATCTTGTTGAAGATATGTAAAAATATTTAAGATTTTTTCCCTTCAGTAATGTTTTCACGTCAGCGTTAACCTCAAACACAGCAGGATTTGCTATAAAATTTGAATAAAGAGGTTTTTATTCTTTCAAATCTGATGCTCTTATACCAGGATTACCATGTGCTTGAAGTTATTATTTAAATAAAGTTTGATTTTAACATTTTATGTTACTAAGCTCCAGTTTACTATATTAAATAACACAGCCTAACATTAATATCATTAATTATATATATTTCAGACTAATGTAAAGGCAGTTTAAAGTTCAGTGGTTATTCTTGACAAAAAATAAATTCAATTTGTTCTATTATTTTTTTGTTTACTAACTTTGTTTTATTATATTAATAGTATTTCCCGTGACTTTGTATGCATGGGTTTCTTTATAAAAAAACCTTTTAACTGTTCATCGTGTAACCTATTAAAATAATTGAATTGTCATATAAACTTTCTTCCCCTACTGGATGATTTTTGAAAAGCCTTGAAACACGCCAATCCTTATTTTCAACCGAATGGCCAAATACCAATTTCTATGCATTTAGCTACAAAATTTATGGTTTTTCATACAATCTTCCAAACTTAGTTGATAAATTTGAAAAAAACCCTATCATAGTGGAACGTACCGTTCAAGTAAGGAACCCAAAAATTTCAAGTTTCTAGACGCAGTTTGGGCTGTGTGTTGATAAGTTATTAAATCGGTCAATCAGTTTTTATTTTAGGGTTCCATACCCAAAGGGTGCCAATGGAATCCTAGTCTGTCTGTCTGAATCTTTTAAACCGAAATGGGTAGAATCCTGAAATTTTCACAGAATATACGAGTATGTTATAATAACGTATTATCTAACAAATAATAAAAAGTTAAAAAAATAAAGACATTTTTTAGTTTTTTTTGCTCTATCGTATAACAGTTATACACTTAAGCTTTAAGTTGCAATGAATATAGTGTGAACTCTAAAGTATAGCAACAAATAATAAAATAAAAAATAATCTTAAACTACCGTATCAGCGCCATTTAGAGAAAATAGTCTAGATTATTAAAAGAAACAGTTACACATTGTTTATTGGACACGATATTCAATGCAACTACGGGCTTGATCAGTCATTGGCTGGGTGACCGTTTAGCGGCACACTTTTTGTTTTTGTTTATATTTATAATACAGATTCCATTATTTAAATCGTTAACAGTATTTTACTGTTAACTAATAAACTTTAAATAACAATACAATGTTGTATTCCTAAAATACGCTAAGGTGTTTGTTATTCACCTAAATGATATGTCTTTTATGTGAGATGACTAGAAAAAAAAAAAAGCTGAAGCATATATATACAAAAATCATGACTCTATCAAATTTAGAGTGTTTTGTTTTCACCACATACTATTTAATGTAGTGGATTGATTCGTACTACATTTTTATGTACACTTTATTTTAAATCACGTCTTTTATTATTTAATACAATAAAAGCACAAATAAAAACCTCACAAAATAGAGCCCTTCTCAATCTACTTCTAAGTCTCCGAGACATGGAAGCCATTTGGTCATTCTTTTCTTAAGGAACGTCAGAGAGGGTGAAAATGAAATTAAATTCTCAATGAAAGGAAGATCTTGCCGTGAGATAAAGGGGATCTTCTATGAATTATAAGCTTGTGAAGAGTTTTGGGGCTCATGCCCGAACAATGGAGTAATTGTACAATTATCTTTTGTATGAGTGCAAAATTGTCTTTTTCTGGTCTAAAAGGATGTACATTAAACGAATCCCGAATTTAAGTGTTTTATGTAATGCATTTAGTTAGCACAATCCATGTACTTTTTATTTTTGCATTATGATGATTTTTAGGTACCTTATTATTATAGTAGTTATTAATATTTAACACCGCTTGCAGTCTGCTCCAGCATTACAAAGCTATAATTGCAAAAAATCTACATTCATTTGATAATAGATAGTTAATTCTGAAAATCGTTGAACTATCGATTACTGCATCTAACATAAATTGCAGATTTCTAAAATTAACAAACTTAATTTTAAGCTTCGATCGAGCTGGGCTGCCATTCATCTATGTGTATATCGTATATTGTAAACAAGATATAATTATGCGAAAAACGTGAAATAGGAGTTATTATGACACAGGCATATTCCTTCCGGAGACATTTGAACGGAATGAGAAACTTGTGCAATTAAGGAAGTGCAATTCCAGCTAAGGCAACCATACATAATTGCCATATTTGTCATTAGATCATAGAATAGGTTATTGTGATTTTAACAATTATATGACTACGCTTTTGCCCTAAGCAAATTTGGGCACAGAGAGGATACGTATAACTTTGAATAAGGTGTGTGTTACGATATTTAACTGATTTCTTGTTGCTTCAGTCATTATTATTTCCCACTATAGGGGCATAAGATTCTCCTTAGTGCAAATTGGTGACAACGTCTGCCAATAGTGGACACTCGATTATCAGAAATTAGAAGCATGAAGAAGATTAGAAAAAAATGAATCTAGGATTTATTGGATAGGCGACCACCTATCCGATGAATGACCACAGCCGACCTCGCTTAACTTTGAATACTGTTTCCAAAAGAAAAATCATACTGTGGCACGAGCTCTTAATAAATCAGATTCTTTAATTATTTTAAATTGAATACTTGATTGATTGAGGATTAGTTAAGAAGTTAACATATTGATAATACCTATACCGATTTTGCTGTTAAATATTCAAATTTTGGCAGCGCGAGCGAGTTAAATCTCTAATGGCCATTCATATTCATGGTGTACGAATATTTCTACCGTGCGACAATCGTAAATTCTACATTGGCTGTGTTTCGGACACCCTCTCCGCTATCGCCCATAATTTTCGATTTTACGTACAATTGAACGAGATCATCACCATTTCAAATGTCTATAGTATGATTTACTATGTAGCATTAATATCAGAATCCATACTAATATTATTAATGCTAAAGTAAGTTTGTTTGTTGGTTCTTTTTGTATTTCCTTCATGTCGCAACAGAACATTCAATCGAGCTGAAATTTGGACAGGACAAGGACATAGACATCTTATTCTGGAAAATTTAAAAGAAATAACTATAACTGAATTCCGTGTGGACTATAGCTACAGCTGTACCAAACTTCCTTACTATAATCAGGGAGTTGCCGTAGGAATACCATGCCGATAACAGAATTAACCGTGCATAGAGCCGCAGTCCTCATAGGTTCAAACTGCAAAAAACGGAACCCTTATGGATTCGTCATGTCTGTCTGTCCGTCCGTATGTCACAGCCACTTTTTTCCGAAACTTTAAGAACTATACTGATGAAACTTGGTAAGTAGATGTATTCTGTAAACCGCATTAAGATTTTCACACAAAAATAGAAAAAAAAACAATAAAACCCAAAGGGTTCCCCATACTTAGAATTGAAAGTCAAAAATATTTTTTTTATCAAACGAATACGTGTGGGGTATCTATGCATAGGTCTTCAAAGGTCTTTTTTCTAAACGGAATAGTTTGCGCGAGAGACACTTCCAAAGTGGTAAAATGTGTGTCCAAAGTGGTAAAATGTGTATCGTCGTTCACCCTGTAACATAAAACTAAAAAAAATATATGATGTACATTACCATGCAAACTTTCACCGAGAATTGGTTTGAACGAGATCTAGTAAGTAGTTTTTTTTAATACGTCATAAATCGTAAACCGCAATTTACCTTTCATTCAATCAACGCAAATATCAATATAAAAAAAAACATTTCATTTTTATAGTTAATAGTACGGAACCCTACGTGCGCGAGTCCGACTCGCACTTGGCCGATTTTTTGGAAACGCGTCAAAAAATTTAAATTGTTCTTCAAAACTGGTCGTGAAGTATTCTTGAAGAGATCTACTAATGGAAGAAAGAGTGAGGCACGAGTTAAAAACTTCTTTCGATGCTTGAATTGTTTTATAAGCTTTATTTAGCCTTTAAAATTAGAAATAAGAAAGTTATTTGTTGTCTACAGTATTGTCTATAAAAAACAGATAACTTTCTACAGATAAAAATCAATACTTTTTAAATTGACGAAGTCAATGAAGAATTCCAGCTTTAGCCAAAATATTCACTTGGAAAAACTCAATACTATCAAGTTACAAATTTACAAG
This sequence comes from Apoda limacodes, assembly GCA_946406115.1. Classification (NCBI taxonomy): domain Eukaryota; kingdom Metazoa; phylum Arthropoda; class Insecta; order Lepidoptera; family Limacodidae; genus Apoda; species Apoda limacodes. The sequence continues at coordinate 37,571,047 of OX291541.1, read as the reverse complement.
TATTTTGTTTCAGAGTTTGGTTATTAACATTATAAAAGGTCTGCAACTCACTCGATTCATCTTAACTTTAGCCGACCACGTTCACCCTAATACAATTAGGCTTAGCTTCTAACAATCTACAAACCACTTAGTTTAATAAGACAGAATACTTCAAGACCCTTGAGGAGGAAATTGTGTTACTTACCTATTGTCTGTAGCTTAAAAATAAGCTTTTGTTTAGTACCTGACTTAAATGTAAAAGGCTAACTTCGTAAAGTAGTAAAGTAAGTAAGTAAAGTAACGGGATGTTCTTATTATGTCAATGTTATATTCGAGTACATAGACGTAATCTTTTTAGATGAATTTAAGCTTTTGAAAAGCTCTTAGTTAATGTCACCTATTAGTGAGGTACAAATATTGCACATCTATTGATAATCACTTCTAATTCAAACCAGTTGAAATTTGATATCATGTTTAGCCAAAAATATTTTGTTCCGTAAGTAATCAAATTACATTTAAAATATGTCACAATTTATTAAACATAAAACAAAAAATAACCCTAAGTAGATCAGCTCCAAGGATTTTTCTTATTTAGATGCTCAGATATTTTATAGTAACCTTTTTTGTATAACTTTTTCTTATCACTGATTTGAATAAACCTAGCGGCAAATTCTGCATGTCCTTGGACCTTACTGGATTGAGCTAGTGACTTATGTAGCCAACTTATATGACTAGTAAAATATTAGGATTGTCCCTGTTCCTCTTGATTATGTATTTTTTTTGACATAAAGAAGGTTTTCATATATTTATTAGGATGTCAAAGTTTGAACTAGAAATTAGAATTTAGTGATACACTTTCTTGTTTTAAATTGCACAAATAGCTCGTTTTCCCAGACTTAAAATTGGGTTTACTACAAGATAGAAGATAAAATAGCCTTGCGGTGCTATTATCTCTAAGTTGCCTAATTTTTTTAACCGGATATGTTGCAGAACTAAGTCTTTTTGCTAGGTTAGTAATGTAAGGATCCCGTTAAAGTTTGCTATCTACAGTGATGTCAAAAATACTTGCACCCACAGGATTTAATCGTCGTTTTTCGTTTCTATATTTGTTACAACCTGTCTGACATAAGTTAAAATGATTCGATAAATTTGTCATTTTCCTCATTCAGAAGATTATTTGTTAAGAACTATTCCATTACTTAAGAGATGGCATTGTTTACATCCGCGATATTTTTTTTAATCTCTACTCGGTTTAAAAAGTAAATATGTATAATCAGCAAACAGTATAGTCTAATGCCTATCTTGTCTATGGTATAGAAAATCATAAATATAAACCAGAAATAGGAAAGCCCTAGCTCAGTTGATCAACTTTGCCGCGCAGTTCTGCTGCAGTGTAATTCCGTTGCCGCTTAGTGCCTGTTGTCTCATATTATTTCATATAATGAAAATTAAAAAAATAAAATTCAAATATAAAGAATATTTTGACGCTTCGTGTCGCTCAGTTCCGCTGTGGTGCAGTTACGCCTAGTTCGGTCTTACCTTAAAGATCTTTTTGACTATAGAATAAAGATATTTTATCAAGGACCTTTCTCTTTTAAAATTTTTAACCTACTATAATTTTAGGTTAATATATCAAAATATTTTAATTCCTGTAGGATTTATTTAGTTAATTTTTATTTTTATTTGTTTTACTAAGAAACAAACAGTCGTAAAATAACAAGAGTTACATATGATTTTATAAATAAGGCCTATAGTTTCCTTATTTTTTAATTTACATAAATTTACTAACGGTCAGCAGATCAATTAAAAATAAATAAAAAATAAAAATAAATGAATAACAGATATATATATATATATAATGTTTAAATTTTTGCCAATACTCCTTTGTCTTACGCGATTCTGTTATATGGCGTACACTGTCAATCAAATTTTTCTACCTCTCATAATTTAAATCGGGTTGCAAAATATATAAAAGTTTTGCAATTATAAAAAAATGTTGTTCGTTCCACAACATCTGGCAGCTAATAAGCAGAGGTCGAACCAACAAACAGCTCCCATCTAATGCTAAGCATCATTGTTTTCCGATGCGTCCCGCTTTTCCCCATGCATAAATCTTGATAATATGCAAATTTTATTTCATTAAGGCGGTTGGACTATAAGCAATATGGGTCGGCTGAGTTACTGAGGGTCGGGCCTTGGATTAACTAATGGCCGTTTATCTTGTAAAGATCCCTTAGCTAAAGTCCAATGTAGTGAGCTGCGTTTAAAATATTAATAAGACAGATTTCTTTATCAGTAATTTGTTGCCTGAAACGTAACTATAAATAAACAAATGGTTAAATTTATTTGTAATATATTGCTGTATTTTTATTATGTGCACATGCACACATGCATATATTTCGATTAACTTAGTCGTCTTCAGTGTTTATTATAACATGATAAATGGAAATATATTATGTATAAAATAATTTTTGATAGATTTGACAAACAATTGAACAAGATCTTCACCATTTTCAATATTTGTAGTAAATTTATTTGGTATAAGAGTTTTGGTAATTCTGATTACTTAGGTAAGAATACTTAAACCACTTGTTTGCTAAGATCGTTTTACAGGCTTTAAGAATTCTTACCCCCAAACCCAAACTCAAAGGTATTGCGTGTAAATTCTCTGTGTTTGCCTACACCTTTGCAGCTGTGTGTGATATACAGTTACTAAGATGTGATCGTCCTTTCATCAGTTGAATTCGTCTCTTACACTCGGCCTCAATTTCGCTGGTATCTTTTGAAAGAACTACGCCAAATGTAGACCTTTTTTATGTACTCTCATTTCTTTTTTGCAGAATTTATTCTCACCATATTATTTAAATACCATATTTCAAAAACTACGTGATTCACATTTTTTCTACTCCTTCTTCTAGCACCGTTATGTCTTTTTGTTTTTTAGTCTGTCTAGTCCAAGGGTTCCCAAAGTTTCTTTTATCACGCCCCCTACTGCCAAAAATGAAAATTCCCACACCCTCCTCAGCGCAGAAAATGGCATTAAGTGGTCGCGCCACGCAATTGTAAAATACAATAATGGAATAAAGTCCAAAATATTTTTTAAATGTTTTGATTTAAAAAAATGTTTTCAGACACGTGTTGTAAGAAGAGTCAATGTGAAGTGATGATTTTTGACCCCCTTTTGCATGACGTCAAGCCTCCCTGGCGCGCCCCCTTCTTTTATATAAATGGTCTAGTCGATTCTGAAACGCTGCACCTGTTGATATAAGGAAGACAGATGTTATATGAACTATTGTTTTAAATTAAAATATATGAATTATATCAAAATGCAGCAACTAATGAGAACATATACCTACATACTTAATTAAATAGGCAATTTTTGCCAGATTCAGTATTTTACCGATTACATATTTAGCTATATACTGTTATTACTGTAACTAACTTCGTCAAATTACCAATCAACTCCCATAACTCAAAAGAGAAGCACAGAGTAGCAAGAAACACCATCATTCGATTTGTTTTCGAATTACGGAGCGACAAACAATAGCGTGGTCGGAGCGTATTCATTTCGATCATTTGCGTGATTTGATCATGATATCGTTTGTTTCATTCGAAAATTGATAAACGAACGCAGCCGTTGTTAGCTGAGTTTTCATATCAGAAAATAGGATATAAATAATTGATTTCTCATCCTTTTTGTGATGTAGAAATTGAAATGACGTTGATTAAATGTTGCGTAGCATTGTGAAAATTTCGATGTTTAATTCTATGTTATGTCTTCGTATATTCAAAGTTTAATCATAACATTATAATCACGGCACATGTATAGAAAACATGTGCAACTCAATAAACTTTGACGTCCTCTATTGAATGAAGGCTTCCCTCATATTATGACTTCACATGGGCTGGCTTTGATCCCCTTGCTTCCAGATCTCTGTATTCAGATCGTATTCCTACCAACTCAAATTACTTACAATCCGAAACCGCCATAATCTCCTTGCTTCCAGATCTCCGTATTCAGATCGTATTCCTACCAACTCAAATTACTTACAATCCGAAACCGCCATAATCTCCTTTCTTTTTTTTACAACCTAATTTTCATGAATCTTAACTATCTTAACCAAGTTTCTCTAGTTGAAAACTCATCTTGTATCATCAGAGAATTCGCTATTTTAATAGACACGAACTTTCCTGGATTAAACACTCCTTGACATTTCACCAATTAATTAAAACAAGTTTTTTACTTTACAAGCTTATGAGTCAATAGAATTCTTTGCCACTCAAAAGTGTTTTTTGTATAATTTCATTCAATCTTTATATATTAGAAATTAATAAACGGTCACGAAACACTATATGTTTAGTGAGTGAAACGGTAGTATTTCGTGTAGTTTTTTATTTCTATATAAAAAATATAGATACGAGTCGAAAGGACCGAGTGTCGCAGTGGTAGAGCCTGCGGCTACGATGTCAATTTCTTCAGTGACTGGCCCCACACCCACATTATAATGTGGGGGACAGCCTCTTTCCACCAACCATTTCAGTCCAGTGTGACAAGTGGTGAGCTTATCATTGCAACACTGCTTCTGATTCATAGTATCTGGACTAAAGTTTCTTTATATATGCTCCACGTAAATTACCAAATTTAAGAAAGTAAGTTGTAAAATAGTCGATCGGAAACAGGATAGTCCCCTTTGCCAGTTTGGACAAACTAAAAAGTAAGTCAAAATTGGGCAGGGGGAAAGAAACAGAGAAGTTAAATTGCTGACTGATTATTATCAGTATAGTTGCTTAGCCAAAATAACGGGGTTTTTAGCTACAGTTATTATGTAGCTATTGTATATTATATCGTAAAAAACAATACGGTTATTTAAAATCATTAAATTTTTCAGTCCACAGTGGAACAATTTTCCCCCTTCATTTCCTCACAAAGGCTTCGCATATTTAAGCACACCTTTGTAGCTTTAGCGAGAAACAGTGCTCTTTTCGAAATGAAAACGCGACTGTTTATGTTTTCACGCAGTGATTAAAGTGAAGTGTCAAAAACAAAATGGCAACATGGCGTCTGAGGGACGCTATTGCTCTGCGTATAAAGCAGCGGAAGTAGATTGTGGCTTTGACGGGGTTTGATTACAGCAAACTTTTACTATCATAGTTACAGTATTTTCTGTTCGTGTTTAAAAAAAAGGCAAAGGTAAATAAGTTTTTATACGGATAGAAAGAGAACTCGTGGCCCAGTAACATACCAAAAACGATATGCGAAGTTAAGCAACGTCGGACGTAGTTACTCCTTAGATGGGTGACCGCCTACTAGCATATTTTCTGTGATCCTTTATGTTTTACAGGTTGCAATATGCCAGCAGTAATTAAGCCAAGTTAGAGGCCTTATGGGCAGCTTGAAAGCTCTGACACTCGAGTGGTCACTAGCTAGAGAACGTTTGCTGATTCGCACTAGGCAAGATCAGTGGATTATGTTTTAAGATAATTTTACTAAGGAGAGGTATGTGATTCAGCAGAAGGGAAGGCTGGGGAAACTGAATGGCATCTGATAAAAAGTATTGGTAGCCATAAAACATACTAATATTATCAATGTTTTCTCAAGCAGTAATTTAAGCAGGCTTAGCTAGTTATATGTAGATGGTTCATTCATCAGCATTTTCTTGTAATTCGCATAATAACGTAAAGAGATGTACATCCTTAGGTAAAGTTGAACATGGCCTTTTTGACATCTCACTGAAAAGATACGCCGTAAAGGAAACTACGTGCCTTAAGACCAGTGCGGAATGGCGGGTTTTCCATGCCATTCTCTTTTTTTTTAAGTATGGTCATGCATCCATTATTGTGTTATTAAATTATAAAGTATATCATATAGATATATCAGATGCGTTTGACCAAGCTTCTTATGTCAAAAGGGGCAGAAATAATAATTTAACTTTTACATTTAATATATGAGTATAATATCTGACCGACTCAACAGGCAACAAATATTCTAATTTTAATTTTAAATCGCTGCCAAGATACAAGTGAAAAATATTGCAAGCGCCCGTCAAACTGTCACTTAAACGGAATAAATGGGTTTTCATTCACTGACATCCCTCTTAGCTTGGAGAATTGACACCTTATCTTCAAAATGCAGTCTAAAAAAAACAAAAAGGACCGCATGGAGTGAAATAGTAGTCGCTCTAGAGCAAAATCCCGAGAGATTACTTACTGAGTGATTGCTCTTTCCAAACTCTTGTGATAATGTTCCTTGAAAGTGAATGTTGGCTGATCCATTGGATGATTTACCTTCTTTGAGATGTGTAATATTATGTAAGGGAAACAAAATGTAATATATTTCCTTTACTTTTGCTGTGAGACCTTGCTTATTGGCACATTTCTGATTCAGGTCAACAGTATGTACATAGGTTTATACATACTATATTTAAATATGCGGCATAACCAGCCGTATTTTATTTGCATTAACTTAGGAGCTTGATTTTTTCACAGTTTCAAGCGACCGTAGATTTAAGTATTTGATATTGATTTCAACTGGATAGCAGCACTAAGGTAAGGAACCCTACAAAAGACAAAATGCAGGGCTAAAATCGCATGTAGTGAAATAGTCGTTGCCGTAAGGAGTCGCTCTAGAGCAAAATCCTGAGAGATTACATACTGAGTGATTGCTCTTTCCAAACTCTTGTGGTAATGTTCGCTGAAAGTGAATGTTGTAGCTGATCCATCGGATGATTTACCTACGGTGGGATGCGAAATATTATGGAAATGATTTAGGGGAAACAAAATGTGACTTTATCTTTAAAGATGCATAGTTCATATTTGATTAAATCCCGAGATGGAAGCTGTGTAATGGGAATCGTTGAATTGCCATCTCGACGTGAGACTAGCAGTCTGATGGGGAAAGTTTCCTTATTATTTTTTATTTATTATAATCCACACTGTTTTGTGGTGGTTTTTTCTAATATTTGATGTTCAAATGCAGTTATTTTACATTATATTTTCTAGTTGTTTTTTGTTTTTGATTTTACTTTTTTTCATTTTGATATCTTTATGTCACGTGATAGCCAGTTTTTGCAATTGTGTGTAGTTCTTCTCGGAATTAAATTGTAAATGCAAATTGAAGGTATCAATTTATTTATTTTTATTTTGTATTTAGCTTACTTTATTTGTTACGGATTTTTTTTCTTAATGTTAAGAATTCTATTGAGGAATATTTAATCTAGAGATACATATATTATAGGTGTTATTTTTATTTAATATAAATATTTTTTTATCAATATTTATACATTTATGGTTTTAGATAAATTTTGACAAAATTTGTTTATTTTGAAGCATAATTTGTTTAATGTGAACTTAGACGAATTTGTTCAAATTGAGCTACCGGAAATGTAATCCCGCATCAACGACACTTGATAGCGTGGCCGTGGCGTCGACCGTTTCCGGTGGCGCGCTTCCGTTTCCGCTACGCGTACTGTTGTTTATTTAATTTACAATCAGGTTTATTTGTTTGCCGAGTTGCCGGTGTAAATAAATAATTTTTTGAAATATTATAAAAGAGAGATGGCAACATTTGTTACTCAAATTACAAAAATGTATGGATTTGGAGTTTGGCAAACAGGTTTTTATCCTGATCGAGAGTTCCCAGGAAAATAAGTTTTCTTGCAAGAAAAAAAAAGCAAGAAACTTTTTTTAGTTATAGATAGACCTAAAAATTCATATTGCGTATTAAGCTGTAGGTATAGGCATCTAAAATTGTACAAAAGTGTACCTTTCAATTACCTCAACAAATTGTTGACTTGGCTATGGAAAGCGTTACAGGAAATGAAGGATTAAAATTCACTGGAAATAGATGTAATGTTTTGGCACGGATGCAAATCGGACGAGTTTTAATTAATATATATTTCTACGGTGCAGTCGACATTAATCAAAGTCGGAAGCTACGCTTTATTTATTATAACGTGAATTGAAAAATATGCTGATTTATTTTAAAAATATGGATATATGAAGAAAATCGAGGAATAGTTTTATAAAGGGTTGTGTTCTGAGGAATCGCACCAGGAATTGCCATCCTTTTATCTTGGTTTGCACCTAAATGGTCCCGCTCAGTCCGGTTTCAAAGAAACTTCCTGTCCCGATATCTTAGGTTGTGGACCGAGGTTTTCTTTACGTACTACTGTATGGGGTTCTTAAAGAAGAAAGTGATTACATTTCTACAACGCGCGACCCGCGAGTTATACTCCTGTTGTTGAAAGCGTCCATACGCTACGGAGACTGTTTCAGGTGACATCAGGCGGGTCGTGTCTTGTTTGCCACCTTTTGAATAAAAAAATATGTAGTCAGTCTTTAACAAAATTTTGGTGTTTACATAACTGATTTGCTCTATTACAAAATCAGCTAAAAATTTTAAAGGTACTAAAGTTTTTTTTGCTTATCTTAAATATTTAAATTTACCCTAAGTTTCCTGTTCTGTTCAAGATAGCTAAAATGCTAAAATTCCAGAATAAGTTTTACTCGTGGTCCAAATCCCTACCTAGAGTCTAACCTAGTCAAGACCTAGGTCTTGTGAGAGAACTTGTGAAATTAAGACAAAACCATTTCTAACACCGATTCTAGGAAGCCTTAAATTCAGATTTAACTATACAAGACACACGATGTGTGCAGTCTTGAAAACTAAATACTGAGTTTGTCTTCAATTATAAATAATTAGCTACGAAATCAATAACTTCGTTTCCATGTCAACTTTTTCAAATAAATTTAAATTTTACCTTAAAGCAAAATTGAATTTACCTCGATTGCTGTCCTGGAAAATCAAAAGTAACCGACAAGTCTACGTCATTTGACCCAAGTTCATTATAAAGGCGCGTCCTTTCCAAATCCATTCCACACAATCTCCCTCACTGAATAAGGTATTTTCGGCAATCATTGTAAAAAACCGACCGGTCAGCGGGGATCAATATAGAATACAGTTTTCCCTCAGATGAGAATATAATCTGGATTTAAAAAAAACGCTTTCGTCGGTCCCTGACAGTGTTAGAAGGATGTGGTTCCACTTTTGGCAGGTAAAGAGTATTGTTATTTTGGGTAGGATCATAATTTTTTTTTTTGCAAAACTTATATGAGTTACCACTTACCATGTAAATATTCACAGTATTGAGAGCTTTCACTGTGAAATATTGTGGTACAAGATTTTACCATCGGCTCCACCCTCTCTTAATTTGGTTATCGGCGTGGGATTCGGTAACTCCTAAATTATACTAAAGAAGTTTGCCATAGTAAGCTATAGCTGTAGCTATAGTTTGTTCAAGGGGAATTAGTTTATATTTATTCCCGCGGAACTTTTTATCTCAGTCTCCTCAACTATACAACAAACTTTCAGATTTATAATATGTGTCGGCTAGGATCTCTAGTATTGTTAGAAAAGTAGATATTATATTTTATCCTTAAGACCGACACACAACTTACCTAAATTTTATCGGATTTAATTTTTGTACAGATACGTGTAACTATTTCTAGTATATTTAATGCATTAATATTTTATGTTAATCAAGTATTTAATGCTGGAGGGGGGTTTACCTATCACTGTACATGTATTTCATTTAATTAGAACTCTAATTACAAAAAAGGTTCTGCTATTTGCTGCAAATTTTTTTAGTTTTCAGTTTTATGAAAAGTTGCATTTTCGATTCATGTCTGGTCTAACTCAAATGAGTAAATAAATTGTGTAAATGTTCTATAGTCATTTTCGATTTAAATTTATTTCTTTCCCAAATCGAACGCGTAAGCCCCGCTTATCGCTCATATAAGAACTGCGTCGCAATAACGTTTCTGATAAAAATGCGCATATAATACGATCAAGAAAAGGAGACATTTATGGATAAGTCCCGGTTTTGTTGTGGTTATATCGTCTTTTCTGTGTCAACATGTTATAAAGAAAATGATGTGATATGCGATTATGAGCTAAGCGTAGCTGCTACATGATCCGTTGCCAAAAATAGTCTTGTCACAGCATAGGCAATAGCATATCAGGCAGTATTCATTTTCCTGGCGCTGACTCACCTTCGGGTTCGAGGCTCACGCTGGTCGAAGGAACGACCCCAAGAGCGACAACCCACGCCGAGGCTCCCCCCGTGGGGAGCCCTTGAGCGTTGGGCGCTATATGGGCTGAGACTCTTTCAGAGTCTCGACCCAAAAGCCTGGTGGAGCGGTAATGGCTGTATCAGCCATCTGCAGTAGCCAGTCAGAAAGAAAAAATCTTTAATCAAGGAGTTGCCGTGAAAATCCAATGCTTATAACAAAGTTCAGCGTAGGGCGAAAGCTAGTTATAGAATACATCGAAATCATTGGACATAAGTTAATTTTTATCAAAATCCATTAATTAACTATTTTATGTGTAATTCGAAAACAGATAGGAAATTATTCAAAGTTTTATTATCAAGTATATTATATTGCTGATTAAAATTAGCTTGTTACCTTAAACAACCCAAAAATTTAAGAAAAAACGCATAGAGGTCAGGCCTGAATCGTTTACCAAAATAAAATAAATAATTAAAGTCTCTTTACTTGCGGCTGATTGCCTCCACGCTCCGTGCGAAACAAGTATGGCCACCTATATTTTTTCTACACCACCCGACTTTGTACCGTAATTACTGACAGATGACGTCAGACATTAAAGTAATTTGGTCACAGTTCAGTTTAATATTCAGTAAGATAACTTTTAGATCCTTATGATATTTACGGCAATGTTCAAAAAAACAGGTTGGCGAAAGTGTAAAAATGAGGCAGTTTTTAACATACAAATAAACAATGTTTAGTTATCTTTGAAAATTAGCTTAGTACTATCGTCTGATGTTTCCAATGGTGGAGCACACATAAATTTATTCGTATTTAACAAACAAAGCGTAAAACAACTCAAATATTAATAGTGTTATTATATTTGAATGGTGAACGGTTCATAATTGTGGACATTTTCGCGATTGGTTCTGCCCTAACAATTTTGAATAGCGATACAATTTAAGCGAGCCCCTAAAAATAGTATACACATATCGAAATACTATTTAGACTGATTTCAATTTTACTGTGGTCAAGAACACTTTTAGTTTAACCTTATATGTACGAGAAGAATCTCACTAAGATTTTATAAGAGTACTTTAAGTGAAAAATAACTTAGAAATGTAATTGTTCTATAAGATTTTATGACCTAATAAAGGCTTACATATATCGTAAAGTTATTGAGTTCAGTGTTTATAGGCCACGGCTTGAGACCGCAGTAGAACATAATTTAGATATAAAAATTAATTGCATTTGTTTTATAGGGGTTTCCCAGATTTTTTGTTTTAAAAATCTGAATTAAAATTATAGGATTTTCAATATTGTTACAAATAAAATTAATCACATGGTTTTCAGATAGTTGCAACAATGTAACAAAGATTCAAAAAAAAAAAAAATTATCTGCATTTACCGAGATTTTTTTTTTTTTTTTTTTTTTTCTGAGCTGACTATGCTGTTGGCTGTTGCAGCCATTACTGCTTCACCGGGCTTTTGGGGCGAGACTCTGAAGGAGCCTCAGCCCATATAGCGCCCAACGCTCAAGGGCTCCCCGCGGGGGAAGCCTCGGCTTGGGTTGTCGCTCTCGGGGGCGTCCCTTCGACCGGCGTGAGTCTCGAACCCGAAGGTGAGTCACCGCCAGGAGGGGAGTTCCCCGTTACGCGGGTACGATTGCGATTGAGTGGGCCCCGGCACTCTTTGATACCTCGTGTATCCTTGTGGGCGCCGATGAACCCGGGGACGTTGGCGTCGTGTTTGGAGGGAGGCCCTATTCGGGGAGGTTGTAGAGACTAATCTCGCTATCCGGACAGCGAGATCGTCATCTGGGGACGTTAGTACGTGCTGAGGCCGCCTAACAATAGTTTTACGACCGTGACCGGGTCGATCGGGGGGATGATACGTTGTGGATTGCACAATTAATCGATTCGGGTGATTTTGCGTACGCTCGAAAAAGCGGACTGCCAAGTCTTTAAAGTATTGGGGAATCGTGGGGAGTTCGAAGTCTCTGTGTAGGCCTATTGCGAACGTACCAAGAGGGCCCAGAGGCCGCTCTGAGAAAACGATTTTGGAGGGTCTGAAGTTTTTGGAGATTGCGCTTGGACAGCGCAAAGACTACGCTAGCATAAACTAGTATGGGGCGGATGCAAGTTGTGTAAAGATTTAGCTTATTTCTAAGCGACATCTTAATATACTTGCCTATCATGGGATAGAGACGACCGAGGACAAAAGCGGCTCGGCCTCTGACTATTTTGGTGTGAGCTTGGAAGTTCAAACGACTATCCATGGTCACACCGAGATATTTGGTCTTATTTTGCCAGGGAATGGCACGACCGAAGAGAGAAAGGGGAGGTGGCCGCGGAGGGCAGCCTAAGGTGAAGAGGACGGCAGAGCTTTTGTCGGGATTCACCTCCATTCTCCATTTCCGAAACCACTCGCCTAGGGCGGTGAAAGCGGGTTGGAGTCTCTCAGTGATTCGACTCACTTGCCTATCGGTGGTATAGAGAGCGGTATCGTCCGCAAAGAGGGCTAAATGGGTACCTATCGTTTTAAGGATATCGTTAGTGTACAGAAGGTACAAGATGGGAGCGAGCACGGAACCTTGCGGGACTCCTGCTTGTGTGGGACGGGGGGAAGAGAGAGTGCCTTCAACTTTGTAGCGAAAGCTACGATTCAACAAATAGTCTCGTATGATGAGCAAGAGACAATCAGGCAACTGAAAGTTGTACAGTTTAAAAATTAAACCGTTTTGACGGACTTTGTCGAAAGCTTTTGCTACATCGAAGAAGACAGCGCCCGTTTGGCAGGCCTTACCTAATACTGGTTGGAAGCCAGTGACAATATGTTCCGTTATGCGGAGGACTTGATGTACGCATGTGTGTTTGGCATGGAAGCCGAACTGCTCGTAAAATGCCTCTGGAGACTATAGCGTTCCGTAGGCGAGCGAGGAGGAGGCGTTCGTAGAGTTTACCAAGGGCCTTTAGTAAACTTATAGGGCGATAGGAGGACGGCTCGGTACGAGCTTTGCCTGGCTTATGGATGCCTATAACAATTGCATCTTTCCATTGAGAAGGAAAGATGCAATGTTCCATAGCAGCGTTAAAGATCGCTACTAGGAGGCAGATAAGGGGAAGAGTGAGGCGCTTTAGGATATCGTTAGAGATACCGTCCGCACCGGGGGCTTTACGGGGGCGTAGGTCTTTGATGACCTGTACGACTTCGTCGACAGTGACAGGGGGCAGGGGGTCTTGTGGAGGCAGAGAAGTTCTGCGCTCCACTTCGCCGTCTAGCTCGCGCACGTGGTCGGGATCGATTTACCGAGATCACAATTTGATCAGATATCTACTCTGAAAATAAAAATAAAACATAATTATTATGTATTTTTCTGGAATTTACTAGATATTCGTACAGCTTGTGTTTCACAAGCAATAATGTATATCATCAATGATATACCATCTAATAGAAAGCAATGAATTTCCTTTTTAAAAGGACCAACTGCTAGCACCGTCTGAGGCTGAGGGTATCTGTAATACCGTGGCTTTTAGCTTTCTTGTTTTGCCCAATCATGCCCATTCATTTGCACCATCCTGAACCAAGTCAGAATAGAAGAAATTGATGGACAAAATCCGCAAATATAATACAATTAAGTATCCTAGGAGGGTAAGATAGAGGTATTAGCAATCGCACATGTCAATAGTAATCAATATAAGTCAATATTTATTAGCTACCATTTATTAACCGATAGAAAATAAATCAGAGGCGTATAGAAATCTTTTCTAGTTGCTAAGTGCAGAACTGTATAAGTAAACTAGCTTTTGCCAATGGCTCCTCCCACCCTATATTTGGTTATCAACGGGGTATTCCAACGGTAACTCTTTGATTATGCTAAGTAAGTTTGCTAAATATAGTTCGTTCAACTGTAATTTGGTTATAGTTTTTCTGCGGGAACTTGTCGGGATAAAAAGTAGTCTATATCCTTCTCCGTATCTTTGACTATGTCTGTACCAAAGCCCAATAGGATGCTCCGTTGCGGCGTGATTGAGTAACAAACAAATTAACGTTCACAAATATTAATAGAAACACTTTAACGTTGTGTTTCCTGCAGGAGAATGAAACAAAATTTTAATAGTTTTATTACAGAATAAGAAAAAATTTTTGCTATTTTGATTTTGTATCAGTAAAAAAAATCAGTGTGATGTGGCCCTTATAATAAAATTTTAAAACAGTAAAGATAAATACATGTAAATTAGCCTTAGTGCATTGTTGAGCTAGTTGCAGAAACAATAATTTTAATATTATCTAGAGTTTTTATTAGTACTAAGTAGGTACATAAGTAATGCATATTAGAAGATTTGATGTGTAATGTAAAAATGCTATTTTTAATTTGCAGGCAATTACTTAAGTTTTTACTCAAAACAAAATAGTAACTTCTACGTACGTTTTGCAAATATTTTTTTTCAAGTTATCAAAGTGCAATGACAAAAATTTACATCACGGTTTTGTTTTTAATTACGTCATTAAACACATATAAAAATGCAACAGCGATTTGTTACCTTCCGCATAACGTGCCAACCTACTTATATTACAAAGTTAATACTGACATAATGAAATGTAAAAATGTATTCCACCCATTTCCTTTCAATAAACTTTTGCTAAAAGCATACCTGAATATTCATGAAGTGTCTGTTCTTTTCAGGTGGGTGTATTGAATTGGAAGTCGGCTCAATGCGGTGAGAAAATATTCTCTTTTTTCAACTTCAAGTGGAACTTAGTTAAAATGAAAGTTGTCGGAGAGTCTTTACTGTCTAATTCTTATTAAAATGAAAATCACGGTTAATTTAATGTATTTTCTTTGCTATTTCTTTCTTCTTTTGTCACTGCTTAACAGAACCTGAACGTGGAAAGGAAGATAATAGTTACCATTTCTTTTTCGGTTTTGTTGTTGTGTACATATATTTCAGTGCTGTTTTTTTTTTTTAAAAAAAAGGCAGTTATTACTGTCGGTATCATGGCGGCGTTTTTTGCTTATTATAGCAGTTTCAAGAATATATCAATGGTAAAGTGTTTGTAAGTAGCAAGTGGTTAATTAACTTCTCTTGAGGAAAGTTATTATAATAGGTCCGAAAATCGAAATCGCTAAATTTGAATTTTCTTTACGTTTTGAGACCTCGTGAATCGTTTGCCATGAGTTTAAGAGTGATGTCTGTGTGTGTGTGTGTGTGTGTGTGTAAATTTTTTTTTGCCTCTTGATATCTAAAGAGCCAATGGACCAATTGGTTTCGTGATCATATCAATGATACGCCACGTCATGACTAGGATCTGAAAACGGTGTTAGCAATATCAGTCCAGCGGTTCTTTTAGAGCTAAAAACTGATATTTTTTAAAGACGCAATAATAATCTTTCTGTCAAATTCTCAAATATAAAAAAAAATCTCAATGAGAAGTTGTTCGTGCGGTACAGCAAGTACCGAACTAATTTTTTTAACCTTACTTACAAGGTAGTAATTTTTTAATATGAAGAAAGCATTTTAGCATTTTAATTCAAATTGTAAATACAATCAAAGAATCCAGTTTGTAAATCACGGTTTTGAACTTTATTCATTGAAATACATATTTAGGTAAAATTTTAACTAACCCTGGAAACCAGAACGAATTTTGCAATAAGCTCTCATTACACTGGACTTTTTTTCTTTATGACCATCAAAGGTTGCCTAATAGAAATTTGTTAAAAGTTGCCTCTTGCACGTAAGACATGTAATATAAAAAATCTACGGAGCGAGTCGGACTCGCGCACGAAGGGTTCTGTACCATTATCTATAAAAACGGCAAAAAATCACGTTTGTTGTATTTAATACAACTTAAATATTTGTGTTATTTTAGGGAGCCCCCTTAAACGTTTATTTTATTCTTTTTTTTTAATATTTGTTGTTAAAGCGGCAACAGAAATACATCTTCTGTAAAAATTTCAACTGTCTTATTATCACGGTTCATGAGATACAGCCTGGTGACAGACGGACGGACGGACAGCGGAGTCTTAGTAATAGGGTCCCGTTTTTTACCCTTTGGGTAAGGAACCCTAAAAAGTATTACTTAAATAAAGTATTAAGTATCATACCTATCTGTATTGACAATCCTATTTCGTTTAAGTATCATATTTACAACTTGTATTAAGGATATCTATTACAAATTTGAAGGAATGACGTTCATTACTCTTTGCTCTTGATTAATTATATTTATGAAAGCGTAAGGCTTTCACGCTTTCAAGGTAATCATAACAGTATTGTCGAAGTTTTCAAAGAAAACCCTTATGAGGTATTATATAAGGTTCTTTTTCAGACATAAATAAAAATGGTTATTATTACAACTTATAACTAGACTAAATTTACATTGTGTTACATTGTGGTCGTGTGTGATAGCCGTACCGATAAAATGACCAAGAACCCTTTACCCTATTAACTTATGAACTCATTTTGCGAGGTGTTAAATTTATGTGTCGTTAAAACAAGTAACATGAGAAGGGTAGCAGACGTATAGCGGGCAATTGTTTGTGGTATAGTGCTGAAGGAAAATATAAAATATGTCCAAAGTGCAATATGAACTCAATTTGCAGCACTCGATCAATCTTCAAATTTTGCGGCCAAAAGATCTGAAATAAAAGCCATTAGGTCTCAAGACGAACACAAATTGTTCATCAAATAAATGTTTTCTTATGCGGGCACTGAACCACAAAGCCTACATCATTCAAATTGATCGATAATTAAAAAAATATTACAAAAAACATTTAAAATCACTCCTACATATAAAACATGAACTAAAAAGGAGAAAATAAGCCCCCATATATCACGGAGCAAAAAAACGTGGGCACATTTCAACTATCATACAGCAATACAATCAATTCTATAGGTATTGGAAAAAGATAACTAAAATACTAATAATAGTTTACAATTAAATTTTTACCTCTGTGTAGCAGATATGTATATATTATAAATAATTTTCTAGACTGACTAACAGACAAGTGATATATTGTTAAAATCGGTTAAGCGCAAATTGGAATTGCGCACTGTGGGTTCCGTACCACCATTTACGTAACTTACGAACACAAATAAAACCAAAAAGTGTGCCGTTAAGCGGTCACCAATCCAATAACTGAACAACCTCAACGGTGCTTAACTTTGAATATTGTTTCTAATAAACAAATGTGTAAAACTGTTTCTCTTAATATTCCAGACCATCTTCGCTAAATGGCACTAATACGGCAAATTAAGATGGTAATAACTTGAGACGTGTCACACTTGACCGATTTTTAATATTTGTTGTTATTCTTTAAAGCTAACACTTAAATCACTGCAAGTGTGAAGCTTGTAGTTATTACTGTTCCTTCGATATAGCATAAGCAACGAATACGTTTTACATACCTGTATGGGGAATTACCCTTAAATCCTTAGTCATTTCGACCTTTAATTATCTTATCGGATATGTAATCCGCCATTTAAGCACATATTTTGTAAAACTTCAGGCTTTTACGTACTTGGGTCTTAAAGAGACTCGTAGAGCAATTAAATGGTCGGGCAGACAGAAAGACCTTTGTGTATAGAACCTTAATTAACACCCAACGGTTTAAAACTGGGGGTCGCCTATAAACACAAGTAAACAACTAAAATATATTGACTGTAGGTTTGTATATGTCCAACGTCCTAAATCTCTTCAAGTCTCTACGGCAAAATCAATAATCACTTCCACTGTCTCGGTATTGAAAGAAGTGAAGAAGTCACGTCTCGTGGCTCGCCACGGCAATGACTCCCAGGGGAGACGCAAGATTAACGTGGCCACACTGTCCTCGGGCCTAAATCACATTATGGTCCCTTACTCTTTGTTTAATGTCGACTTAAGACGTACGTTACTTTGGGATAAGATTGTGTTTTCTTTTACGAGATTTTACGGCTTTGTTATCTTCGGATATCTATTGTTAAGAAAATTAAACAACTTTGCTTGTTTGTTGCGTACACTAATACTTTGAAATAATATGTTGTGAGTAACCGAGTTAAACATATTTGGTTAACAACCTATTTCGACATTAGGCAATCTATTTTTTTATTAACCTTAATGAATAAAAGGGTTGTAAATTATTGTTTGATACTGATCGCTTATGATATTATTTAATATTAAGGAGGATAAACATTTTGAGATAAGTTCACGCCTGGCTTTCACCCAAACTTCATCACCAGAAAGCCTTAAAACAACAACAGAATTTTAGACAAAGTCATTACGCTTTAGGGAAGCAGTAACCCAACAGCTGATTTTTGCTTAAAACACTGTTTTTTTTAGTATTTTAAGTTACGAATTAAAATCTTAGCACTGTGGTAAATGTTTACTCGTACATACTCATTAGACTTAGTGAGGATATTTATTTAGTACCCCTTATTCTGTTACAACCGGTATATTCGAACAAAAAAAAGGTATATAAAAATGTATATGTCACACTTTTTACATTCAGAAGAAAGTAGCCAGTGGCTAGATATACTCCCTCATCATAAGGTGGCGGACAGCCTTTTTACCAACCAATTAGGTCCTGCGTGACTGGGGCGGGCCTATTGTCGCAACACTGCTTCTTATGCGTTATATCTTGACTAAGGTGGCATTTTATTATGTCCCATACTTGGTACACTGTCAGCTTTAAAGTAATAAACGGTAAAATACACCTTTAAGACCTGGGACGGATTGATACCCCTTTGCCAGTTCCTGACGAACTTTAAGAAGTTAGTCGGGATTGGGCAGAGAAATAAAAAACTAACAACAAATGTCATACAGGACCACATTTATAAATAACCAGATTTTGCCAGCGGCTCCATCCGCCCTAAATTGGTTTATCGGCGTGGATTGTTTACGTTATTAAGAGAGGTAGGGCACTGCAAGTACTGCCCGAACAAATAAAGCGGGGCATAGCGAGTACTTGCTCGAATGAGCGGCCCGAACTGGGGAAGTACCTCCACCTTACAGAAAACCGCGGCCACAATAACACTAACATTGAGTAGTGTTGTGTTCCTGGCGGTGAGTAAGGTTGCCGGAGGACCGACGGTGCTTGTTGTTGTCATTGCTCGGCGTAGACGCGGCATGCTGGTTCGGCGGTCAGGGAGACCTGATGAAACGGCTGACCGCTGGCCGCCCGCAGGTTGAAAAGGTTTCCGAACCCAGGGATCACTTAATCTCCGCCCTGGGAGGCTGATCCGCCAACCTGTGTAAAGTCTCTGAAGTAGTAGTCGTGCCGGAGAAGGAGACCGGAGTGGACCCGGCTACTACAACAGAGGGAGATCAGGAGCCATTCCGCCCGCCGTGCCAGCAACCATATCATCTGTGTTGAGCTTCGGCAGTCTTAGTACCGCAACTTTTTGTCTTGTAAGCTGTCTGTGCAGTGAATCCTCATCCTTACTCTAAGTAACAACATACAAAATGGCCAGAAATAGAAAAAAGAAAAGAGTTTTTATAGCGGCTACTCCATCCACATATAATGTGGATTTTTGCAACATAAGGGGTATTCACGCAAATCTTAACGCAGTCCATCATCATCTCTAGACTGCGAAGCCAACCATTCTTTTTCTAACGGAGACACAGATATCCTGCCCGGCCGACACATCATACCTTCGTTATCCCGGCTACAAACTCGAGCACAATTTTTTGAGTCGTGCCGGTGTATGTATGTTCGTCCAGGAGGATATCTACTGTCGCCGACTTCATAGCCTTGAAGACAGGGACCTGTCGATATTGTGGGTGCGCGTAGATCATGGCGGCCACACTCGTATCTATGCGTGCCTATACAGGTCTCATAGCGGTGACATGGACGTAACTCGACTCTTCACGCACCTGAGTTTGACGACTAACCAAGTTCTAGAGCAATATCCCACATCAGAATTAGTTATTTTGGGAGACTTTAACGCCCACCATCGTGAGTGGCTCAGTTCTCGAACCAATAACTATGCAGGGATATCTGCTCATGAATTTGCTCTGACCTATGGATTCTCTCAGCTGGTACTTTCTCCAACGAGAATACCAGATATAGAGGACCATACGAGCTCCTTACTGGACCTTCTGCTGACTACACATCCGGATGGATACTCCGTCTCAGTGGATGCGCCTCTTGGCTCCTCGGACCACTGTCTCGTCCGGACTCAAATTTCGTGCACACAACCCGATCCTTCTGGGCCAACTAATTGGCGTCGGGTGTGGCATTATAAGTCGGCAGACTGGGATGGATTGCGAGAATTTTATGCATCGCACCCGTCGAGGCAGCTCTGCTTTAGCTCAGATGATCCTGACGTCGGCGCAGCCGCAGTTACTGAGACAATCCTCGCTGGTATGGCATGTTTCATTCCTAACCTGCGAGTAGCTGCCGGCGTCAAAAAACGACCGTGGTTTAATAGGTCTTGCAGAGAAGCTAAAATTCTTAAGCAAACTGCGTATGAGGCTTGGACCACGGCTCTTAATAAAAAGGATCCGAATACTTCTGAGTTAAAACGGAAATTAAATGCTGCCTCGAGGTTCAGTAAGAAAGCAACTGCCAGAGCAAAATTCCAATTCATCGGCAAAATAGGTGGGCGACTTGCGAGCTATCCTTCTGGGAGTCGTGCTTTCTGGTCCCTTGCTAAAGCTGCCGAGGGGAACTTCTGCTAGTCGTCGTTACCACCACTGCGAAAGACCGATGGTGACTTGGCCCACAGTGCAAAAGAGAAAGCCGATCTATTGGGCAGTCTCTTTGCCTCTAACTCGAATATGAACGACGAAGGCGCTGTACCACTTACTTTACCGTGGTTCGGTAAGACGATGCCGGAAATCTCTATAACACAGCGCGAGGTCCGGCGGGCGTTGCTTTCCCTAGACGTTCAAAAGTCGAGTGGGCCAGACGGCATACCAGCAGTGGTGCTTAAGCAGTGTGCTCCTGAGTTATGTCCTGTACTCACGCGCCTCTTCACGCTTTCCTACCACACTAGGCAATTTCCGTCTTCATGGAAGACTGCGAACGTGCACCCGGTGCCCAAAAAGGGCGATAGATCAGATCCATCGAATTACATGCTCTGATAGCTTGGACATTAATGCTGGTGTCCCGCAAGGCTCTGTGCTGTCTCCTACGCTGTTTCTACTGCACATCAATGATATGTTGGACATTAACAACATACATTTTTATGCAGATAAAAGTACTGGAGACGCTTATTACACGGGCCGTGCAAGCATCCCACGTTCCGTTGTGGAGGAAAAGCGTGAAGAACTTGTCTTGTCTCAAATCGAGATCGGTCTGTCCAAGACTGGGGGCGGGAAAACTTGGTCCGATTCAACCCTTCAAAGACACAAGTCTGCGCGTCCACCGATAAGAAAACCCCATTCACTGTAGTCCCACAATTCACACTCCCCTCTCCATCTCCAAGAGCATTGGGATCCTTGGTGTTGACATCTCCAGCGATGTTCAGTTCCGAGATCATTTGCTAGACAAGGTAAAGCTGGCGTCCAAAAAACTTGGTGTACTCAACAGAGCGAAGCAGTACTTCACGTCGGGGCACAGGCTGCTACTTTACAAGTCGCAAGTCCGGCCCCATATGGAGTACTGCTGCTATCTCTGGGCGGGTGCACCCGGATACCAGCTTGGTCCTTTTGACTCGGTTCTACGACGGGCTGTGAGAATTGTCGACGATCCCAAACTCACTTGCGTTATCGAGCCCTTAAGTCTGAGGAGAGACTTTGCCTCCCTGTGTGTGTTCTACCGCTTGTTCAATGGATTGTGTTCTGAGGAATTGTTCGAAATGATGCCCACGGCTACTTTCTACCATCGCACCGCTCGCCATCGACAGGGAATTTATTCTCACACTTTGGAACCGAAATGGTCGCGTACAGTGCGGTTTCAGAGAAACTTCCTCCCGCGAACGCTTGAGTTGTGGAATGAGCTGCCAAGGTTTTCTCTAAGGACTACAGTATGGGGTTCTTCAAAAAAGAAGTTATTAGATTTCTGAAAGGTCGGCAACGCGCGAGTGATGCCCCTGGTGTTGCAAGCGTCCATAGGCTACGGTGACCGCTTACCATCAGGCGGACCGTAGGTTTGTTTGCCACCTTAGTGGTATAAAAAAAACAAAAAAAAACGTTAACTCCTTAAATCATACTAACGAAGTTTGCTAAAGCAAGCTATACCTAGCTGTAGCTCTAGTTCGTTTAAGCTCGGTTGTAGTTATTCCCGCGGGAAATTTTAAATTTCTCATGATAAAAAGCTAATATCCTATTCCAGGACCTACTCTATATGTGTGCCAATTTTGAAAAGTAATATTTTTTTGTACAATATACAAAAGAAATACAATAAAAACTTAATGTAAAAGTTTGGATGTCTGTTACTCAATAGCGCTTCAACGACTTGAAGCGAAATAAAACGTATATTCTGATACTGTAACCAGGAAATGAGAAAATTCATCGAACAAAAGTTGTAGTTTCTGATATTTGGTACTGATAATTGGTAACTTACTCAGATATACGTAACTTTGTTTAGACTGCATGATAAAGCACTCACACAGAGAATAACTGTAAATTAATTGTTTAAAACACATATTTAAAAATAAATTTATAAAAATAATGTGAATTAATATAATAGTATTTGTTAACCGTATACTTTGTAGAACAGAGTTTCGTTCCACTACAGAATTTACTGGCCAAACTCGCGCTTGACTTGACTTCGCTTGACTTCTTTATGTGTTTTTTACTTACACTTTTTTGCCTTTTTTTATTGTTTTTTAGAAAATCCGCCATAATAAAAAAAAAACTGTAAAATTATCAGGCATTTAATTACGTTAGTCTAAAAAACTCTAAAAGATAAAGCCTTCTAACGGTGGCTTAGTAATAGGGCTCCGTTGGTAACCTTTGGGAACGGAGCCCTAAAAAGATAAGTTTTGGAGTGGAGACAGTGATATAGAAAGCGCAGTGTAGGACGGCCGCCTACTAGGCGAGAAAGACCGCGATGGAGATAAGCGGCTCTAAGACATTTCTGTAAGACAACTAAGGATGCCCCGTAATAGGCAGGAAGTTAGATGTGATAATAATTTTTATGCGATGTATCAAATAGTCAGAGATTTAGTGCGTATTATTTGAAAACCAACAAAAAATAACAATAGTTATCAGATACTATTTCTTATCTAGTTTTAAGTCACAAAAACCCAACAGAATGGTTCTGCGACAAACTTATCAGAAATTCAGTTGCAGCACAAAAACGAGTACTTTACAAAAAACAAAAATCGCTAATCATGTTTCTGTTTTCGACAGAGTTTCGGAGAAAAGTTTTGTCTGGCAACACTGGACTTTTTTTGCGTCGCCCTGCCAACACCACACGCCATACAATATCCAATATTTTGCTTGTTTTTTCACCCTTGATTGCTAAACTTTTACGGATTGTGACCGGACAAAAAGTGTCGTGTAATTTTTTGTTAGATCGCGTTCAAACGGGTGTAACGAGTTATTTATTGCGGGGTCGTCGAAGGTCGTGCGCGAAGTGTGGACATCACGTTTTGTCTAAATGTCCCCATTTTATTACATACTGAAGCGGTTTTTAGTGTGACCAGCTGGATATAAAACGTTTTGGGTACAAATATAAAAATTCATGAGCACCAAATAACATTAGATTTTTTGATGTTTTCGTTAACATTAAAACATGTTAATACGTAAAGAATTTGTGAGTGTGAGATACTTACGATTTTTTGAATGGACGGTTTAACATTTTTTTATTTTAACTTTTTAGCAATAAAATCAGCAGGAGTGTTCTAGTTGCAATATTTTTTTAAACTTGTACCCCATGGTTATTTTAAATTTTTCTTTTTTCCTTCCTTTAAATTTTATTTTAATAATTACGTGTTATTAACATTTAGTTGATTCGGATTGAATGTCACACTCTTAACTTTTTTTTGTTAATACTTGTACAAGTTTTTAATATGCTGAATATGTAACTACTTTTTTTCATATGAAACACGGGGTGAATAAACTGCAGCACGATGTAGGCTGTAAATCAGTGCGCGTGACGTCGGCGTGTCGTAGCCTCGGGGCGCTACGAGAGCGCTACGCGGCTGCTGTATCCACCTCGTAGCATTGCGTAGCACGTAGAATTGTTTGCTGTTCGTGTTTGATACATATGCTTCACGAATTCGGAATACCTTCGACGAGTTTAACAAAATTCTATGAAAAGGAAAAACGTTAGTGTTGTATAAAGTAAATTCTAAAGAATGAGTCTATATGGGGAAAGAGGATTTTCAACGAATAAAGCCCAAATTTCATAAATATTTTTTTACGTGAAAACGTTTATTGAGGAAGTTTAAAAAAATAAAAATTTGCAGTTTACCATACTATGGCTTTTGTCGTTGTGTTCTTTGACACATCAAATTGGTTCCGATTATACGTTGTCAATGTCCATGTGTTACTTAATGTTTTCTTTCATAATTTAGTAAGCCAAAAATAAAATTGTTCTGTGGCGACGCGACGTTGCGTGCGGAATTAAAAAATAGTGACCTGTGATTTTGGCTGAAAAAAAAAACTATTTCCTTGGGAATAAAGGGTCTGGAATTAAAAGGGAAATAAATAACATGAGCAACGACAAAACTTTCAGTATAGTATAGTATGGTGTTTCCACTTAGATAAAATAGATAGCTCTCCGTGTTTTGTAACGCGTAATTTGCTTATATTGAGAATCATGTTCATAATTTTTTTTCAAAAATAAACAATGTCATATGACAGTGAACAGTGCAGCGAAAAGGATATTACCACACCCCCTGATATAACTAAATAGCCAATGTCGACACGAAAATCTTATAACGTAAAATGTTAAAAAATCTACTATACTTTTAACAATTTTTTGGTCGGACCGTATGAAAGCATTATATGCAACACTCATGTTAAAAGTGTTGACTATCGCAAAAGTTGCATAAATAGCTATAACAGACAAGCTTTCCATTTATACTTCGTTATTTACGCGAAGTGATGAAGAGAAAAAATAATTATATTTTTATTCAAAACTTATTGGATTGTTTGCTCAATAAATATTCCTTGTCTAATTCAAACCAACAGACGTAGAAAATTATGACAGAAAATATTCTGAATATTTTTCTTTTATTATCGTCTGAACATCAGAAATAAGTAGTCTTGTGAATCCTAAGATTCAATATGTTTTTAATGGAATCGTTAGAGACGTGTAGATAAATCGATAAGAAAGGTTAAGCTTCTTATAATGATACTGCAAGGTGGGTAAGGAAATAGGGTGAATTTTGCTATCCCTAGCAAAAGCAGTATTAGAAGTTAAGAGTTGAAGAGAGAAAGAGTAGGATTAAATTTTAATGATCACATTTTAAACCATTTCTTTTTCAAGTAATGGTGAGCCAGATATTTTTTGGGTTATTCGTTAATTATTCTTAAATCATCCATATATAATTCTAAAAAATCGCACGAGCACGAACAGCTAGATTAATACAAAACATTGTGTACACTCACTCCTCTCAAACTTGAGTCTTTCATAACCGAGTAAATACGGTAAAACAGATTTAATTTTAATGCAGTAGACACAAAGCTTTCAGTTTTCTATTTCGACTTACACTTACACGATGCGGACCGTGTGCTTGTTTGTCACCTTAGTGGTATATAAAAAAAAATTTGACGTTGATTAAGGTGCCAAATTTAAGGATATAGCATTAAATTAATAAATCCAATAAGCTGTGCCTATACGAAATATTATTAAAATCTGCTTAGCAGCCGAATTCCTATCTCTTGGAAGTCGGTTATAAAAGGTTTGAAGTTTTCATACAGTATGTAATCCTGACTCTGACAAGAAGAAATTTTAGCGGCTTCTTTTCAGTCTACAGAACTCTAAAGTATAAGTGTAAAATTGCTTGAGTATTGCAGGCCTACTTGCTTTTGATTACGATTTCAATTTTAAGTAAAAAAAAATTCCTAACACCAATTGGGGTTTTTGTTCAATTCTAACTCTAGAATCTCCTTAAAAAGAACTCTTAAAGTTGGTTCTTAGTTTGTATGAAAAACATATAATCTAAAGGTCCTAAGCCACATTCGTCAAGTTAAGATTGGTCAAGTTAAAAAAAATGAGTAAATTTGTTCTAAATATCAAAGAAAAACAAGTTGTTTGAATTACCTATTTTATGAAAGAACTAGCTCTTCATTGCGGTTTTACCTGTTTAAGATAAGGGTTTAGTATAAGGTACAAATGTCTAGGTTTATTTCAGTCTCTTATCATATAAATAATAAATATATAATAAGAAAAACTATTTATTTTGTAAAATTACGCTGACCATAGAGTTTCTTTAGTTTACATTATAGAATGTCAATTTTGATATATTTGACATTTATTACAGTTAATGGCAATGATGTCCTGCGTGACTGGGGCGGGCCTATTGTCGCAACACTGCTTCTTATGCGTTATATCTTGACTAAGGTGGCATTTTATTATGTCCCATACTTGGTACACTGTCAGCTTTAAAGTAATAAACGGTAAAATACACCTTTAAGACCTGGGACGGATTGATACCCCTTTGCCAGTTCCTGACGAACTTTAAGAAGTTAGTCGGGATTGGGCAGAGAAATAAAAAACTAACAACAAATGTCATACAGGACCACATTTATAAATAACCAGATTTTGCCAGCGGCTCCATCCGCCCTAAATTGGTTTATCGGCGTGGATTGTTTACGTTATTAAGAGAGGTAGGGCACTGCAAGTACTGCCCGAACAAATAAAGCGGGGCATAGCGAGTACTTGCTCGAATGAGCGGCCCGAACTGGGGAAGTACCTCCACCTTACAGAAAACCGCGGCCACAATAACACTAACATTGAGTAGTGTTGTGTTCCTGGCGGTGAGTAAGGTTGCCGGAGGACCGACGGTGCTTGTTGTTGTCATTGCTCGGCGTAGACGCGGCATGCTGGTTCGGCGGTCAGGGAGACCTGATGAAACGGCTGACCGCTGGCCGCCCGCAGGTTGAAAAGGTTTCCGAACCCAGGGATCACTTAATCTCCGCCCTGGGAGGCTGATCCGCCAACCTGTGTAAAGTCTCTGAAGTAGTAGTCGTGCCGGAGAAGGAGACCGGAGTGGACCCGGCTACTACAACAGAGGGAGATCAGGAGCCATTCCGCCCGCCGTGCCAGCAACCATATCATCTGTGTTGAGCTTCGGCAGTCTTAGTACCGCAACTTTTTGTCTTGTAAGCTGTCTGTGCAGTGAATCCTCATCCTTACTCTAAGTAACAACATACAAAATGGCCAGAAATAGAAAAAAGAAAAGAGTTTTTATAGCGGCTACTCCATCCACATATAATGTGGATTTTTGCAACATAAGGGGTATTCACGCAAATCTTAACGCAGTCCATCATCATCTCTAGACTGCGAAGCCAACCATTCTTTTTCTAACGGAGACACAGATATCCTGCCCGGCCGACACATCATACCTTCGTTATCCCGGCTACAAACTCGAGCACAATTTTTTGAGTCGTGCCGGTGTATGTATGTTCGTCCGGGAGGATATCTACTGTCGCCGACTTCATAGCCTTGAAGACAGGGACCTGTCGATATTGTGGGTGCGCGTAGATCATGGCGGCCACACTCGTATCTATGCGTGCCTATACAGGTCTCATAGCGGTGACATGGACGTAACTCGACTCTTCACGCACCTGAGTTTGACGACTAACCAAGTTCTAGAGCAATATCCCACATCAGAATTAGTTATTTTGGGAGACTTTAACGCCCACCATCGTGAGTGGCTCAGTTCTCGAACCAATAACTATGCAGGGATATCTGCTCATGAATTTGCTCTGACCTATGGATTCTCTCAGCTGGTACTTTCTCCAACGAGAATACCAGATATAGAGGACCATACGAGCTCCTTACTGGACCTTCTGCTGACTACACATCCGGATGGATACTCCGTCTCAGTGGATGCGCCTCTTGGCTCCTCGGACCACTGTCTCGTCCGGACTCAAATTTCGTGCACACAACCCGATCCTTCTGGGCCAACTAATTGGCGTCGGGTGTGGCATTATAAGTCGGCAGACTGGGATGGATTGCGAGAATTTTATGCATCGCACCCGTCGAGGCAGCTCTGCTTTAGCTCAGATGATCCTGACGTCGGCGCAGCCGCAGTTACTGAGACAATCCTCGCTGGTATGGCATGTTTCATTCCTAACCTGCGAGTAGCTGCCGGCGTCAAAAAACGACCGTGGTTTAATAGGTCTTGCAGAGAAGCTAAAATTCTTAAGCAAACTGCGTATGAGGCTTGGACCACGGCTCTTAATAAAAAGGATCCGAATACTTCTGAGTTAAAACGGAAATTAAATGCTGCCTCGAGGTTCAGTAAGAAAGCAACTGCCAGAGCAAAATTCCAATTCATCGGCAAAATAGGTGGGCGACTTGCGAGCTATCCTTCTGGGAGTCGTGCTTTCTGGTCCCTTGCTAAAGCTGCCGAGGGGAACTTCTGCTAGTCGTCGTTACCACCACTGCGAAAGACCGATGGTGACTTGGCCCACAGTGCAAAAGAGAAAGCCGATCTATTGGGCAGTCTCTTTGCCTCTAACTCGAATATGAACGACGAAGGCGCTGTACCACTTACTTTACCGTGGTTCGGTAAGACGATGCCGGAAATCTCTATAACACAGCGCGAGGTCCGGCGGGCGTTGCTTTCCCTAGACGTTCAAAAGTCGAGTGGGCCAGACGGCATACCAGCAGTGGTGCTTAAGCAGTGTGCTCCTGAGTTATGTCCTGTACTCACGCGCCTCTTCACGCTTTCCTACCACACTAGGCAATTTCCGTCTTCATGGAAGACTGCGAACGTGCACCCGGTGCCCAAAAAGGGCGATAGATCAGATCCATCGAATTACATGCTCTGATAGCTTGGACATTAATGCTGGTGTCCCGCAAGGCTCTGTGCTGTCTCCTACGCTGTTTCTACTGCACATCAATGATATGTTGGACATTAACAACATACATTTTTATGCAGATAAAAGTACTGGAGACGCTTATTACACGGGCCGTGCAAGCATCCCACGTTCCGTTGTGGAGGAAAAGCGTGAAGAACTTGTCTTGTCTCAAATCGAGATCGGTCTGTCCAAGACTGGGGGCGGGAAAACTTGGTCCGATTCAACCCTTCAAAGACACAAGTCTGCGCGTCCACCGATAAGAAAACCCCATTCACTGTAGTCCCACAATTCACACTCCCCTCTCCATCTCCAAGAGCATTGGGATCCTTGGTGTTGACATCTCCAGCGATGTTCAGTTCCGAGATCATTTGCTAGACAAGGTAAAGCTGGCGTCCAAAAAACTTGGTGTACTCAACAGAGCGAAGCAGTACTTCACGTCGGGGCACAGGCTGCTACTTTACAAGTCGCAAGTCCGGCCCCATATGGAGTACTGCTGCTATCTCTGGGCGGGTGCACCCGGATACCAGCTTGGTCCTTTTGACTCGGTTCTACGACGGGCTGTGAGAATTGTCGACGATCCCAAACTCACTTGCGTTATCGAGCCCTTAAGTCTGAGGAGAGACTTTGCCTCCCTGTGTGTGTTCTACCGCTTGTTCAATGGATTGTGTTCTGAGGAATTGTTCGAAATGATGCCCACGGCTACTTTCTACCATCGCACCGCTCGCCATCGACAGGGAATTTATTCTCACACTTTGGAACCGAAATGGTCGCGTACAGTGCGGTTTCAGAGAAACTTCCTCCCGCGAACGCTTGAGTTGTGGAATGAGCTGCCAAGGTTTTCTCTAAGGACTACAGTATGGGGTTCTTCAAAAAAGAAGTTATTAGATTTCTGAAAGGTCGGCAACGCGCGAGTGATGCCCCTGGTGTTGCAAGCGTCCATAGGCTACGGTGACCGCTTACCATCAGGCGGACCGTAGGTTTGTTTGCCACCTTAGTGGTATAAAAAAAACAAAAAAAAACGTTAACTCCTTAAATCATACTAACGAAGTTTGCTAAAGCAAGCTATACCTAGCTGTAGCTCTAGTTCGTTTAAGCTCGGTTGTAGTTATTCCCGCGGGAAATTTTAAATTTCTCATGATAAAAAGCTAATATCCTATTCCAGGACCTACTCTATATGTGTGCCAATTTTGAAAAGTAATATTTTTTTGTACAATATACAAAAGAAATACAATAAAAACTTAATGTAAAAGTTTGGATGTCTGTTACTCAATAGCGCTTCAACGACTTGAAGCGAAATAAAACGTATATTCTGATACTGTAACCAGGAAATGAGAAAATTCATCGAACAAAAGTTGTAGTTTCTGATATTTGGTACTGATAATTGGTAACTTACTCAGATATACGTAACTTTGTTTAGACTGCATGATAAAGCACTCACACAGAGAATAACTGTAAATTAATTGTTTAAAACACATATTTAAAAATAAATTTATAAAAATAATGTGAATTAATATAATAGTATTTGTTAACCGTATACTTTGTAGAACAGAGTTTCGTTCCACTACAGAATTTACTGGCCAAACTCGCGCTTGACTTGACTTCGCTTGACTTCTTTATGTGTTTTTTACTTACACTTTTTTGCCTTTTTTTATTGTTTTTTAGAAAATCCGCCATAATAAAAAATACAACTGTAAAATTATCAGGCATTTAATTACGTTAGTCTAAAAAACTCTAAAAGATAAAGCCTTCTAACGGTGGCTTAGTAATAGGGCTCCGTTGGTAACCTTTGGGAACGGAGCCCTAAAAAGATAAGTTTTGGAGTGGAGACAGTGATATAGAAAGCGCAGTGTAGGACGGCCGCCTACTAGGCGAGAAAGACCGCGATGGAGATAAGCGGCTCTAAGACATTTCTGTAAGACAACTAAGGATGCCCCGTAATAGGCAGGAAGTTAGATGTGATAATAATTTTTATGCGATGTATCAAATAGTCAGAGATTTAGTGCGTATTATTTGAAAACCAACAAAAAATAACAATAGTTATCAGATACTATTTCTTATCTAGTTTTAAGTCACAAAAACCCAACAGAATGGTTCTGCGACAAACTTATCAGAAATTCAGTTGCAGCACAAAAACGAGTACTTTACAAAAAACAAAAATCGCTAATCATGTTTCTGTTTTCGACAGAGTTTCGGAGAAAAGTTTTGTCTGGCAACACTGGACTTTTTTTGCGTCGCCCTGCCAACACCACACGCCATACAATATCCAATATTTTGCTTGTTTTTTCACCCTTGATTGCTAAACTTTTACGGATTGTGACCGGACAAAAAGTGTCGTGTAATTTTTTGTTAGATCGCGTTCAAACGGGTGTAACGAGTTATTTATTGCGGGG
This sequence comes from Apoda limacodes, assembly GCA_946406115.1. Taxonomy (NCBI): domain Eukaryota; kingdom Metazoa; phylum Arthropoda; class Insecta; order Lepidoptera; family Limacodidae; genus Apoda; species Apoda limacodes. The sequence goes on along the minus strand of OX291541.1, from coordinate 37,539,728 downwards.
TCGTCGAAGGTCGTGCGCGAAGTGTGGACATCACGTTTTGTCTAAATGTCCCCATTTTATTACATACTGAAGCGGTTTTTAGTGTGACCAGCTGGATATAAAACGTTTTGGGTACAAATATAAAAATTCATGAGCACCAAATAACATTAGATTTTTTGATGTTTTCGTTAACATTAAAACATGTTAATACGTAAAGAATTTGTGAGTGTGAGATACTTACGATTTTTTGAATGGACGGTTTAACATTTTTTTATTTTAACTTTTTAGCAATAAAATCAGCAGGAGTGTTCTAGTTGCAATATTTTTTTAAACTTGTACCCCATGGTTATTTTAAATTTTTCTTTTTTCCTTCCTTTAAATTTTATTTTAATAATTACGTGTTATTTAAATGTTGATTCGGATTGAATGTCACACTCTTAACTTTTTTTTGTTAATACTTGTACAAGTTTTTAATATGCTGAATATGTAACTACTTTTTTTCATATGAAACACGGGGTGAATAAACTGCAGCACGATGTAGGCTGTAAATCAGTGCGCGTGACGTCGGCGTGTCGTAGCCTCGGGGCGCTACGAGAGCGCTACGCGGCTGCTGTATCCACCTCGTAGCATTGCGTAGCACGTAGAATTGTTTGCTGTTCGTGTTTGATACATATGCTTCACGAATTCGGAATACCTTCGACGAGTTTAACAAAATTCTATGAAAAGGAAAAACGTTAGTGTTGTATAAAGTAAATTCTAAAGAATGAGTCTATATGGGGAAAGAGGATTTTCAACGAATAAAGCCCAAATTTCATAAATATTTTTTTACGTGAAAACGTTTATTGAGGAAGTTTAAAAAAATAAAAATTTGCAGTTTACCATACTATGGCTTTTGTCGTTGTGTTCTTTGACACATCAAATTGGTTCCGATTATACGTTGTCAATGTCCATGTGTTACTTAATGTTTTCTTTCATAATTTAGTAAGCCAAAAATAAAATTGTTCTGTGGCGACGCGACGTTGCGTGCGGAATTAAAAAATAGTGACCTGTGATTTTGGCTGAAAAAAAAAACTATTTCCTTGGGAATAAAGGGTCTGGAATTAAAAGGGAAATAAATAACATGAGCAACGACAAAACTTTCAGTATAGTATAGTATGGTGTTTCCACTTAGATAAAATAGATAGCTCTCCGTGTTTTGTAACGCGTAATTTGCTTATATTGAGAATCATGTTCATAATTTTTTTTCAAAAATAAACAATGTCATATGACAGTGAACAGTGCAGCGAAAAGGATATTACCACACCCCCTGATATAACTAAATAGCCAATGTCGACACGAAAATCTTATAACGTAAAATGTTAAAAAATCTACTATACTTTTAACAATTTTTTGGTCGGACCGTATGAAAGCATTATATGCAACACTCATGTTAAAAGTGTTGACTATCGCAAAAGTTGCATAAATAGCTATAACAGACAAGCTTTCCATTTATACTTCGTTATTTACGCGAAGTGATGAAGAGAAAAAATAATTATATTTTTATTCAAAACTTATTGGATTGTTTGCTCAATAAATATTCCTTGTCTAATTCAAACCAACAGACGTAGAAAATTATGACAGAAAATATTCTGAATATTTTTCTTTTATTATCGTCTGAACATCAGAAATAAGTAGTCTTGTGAATCCTAAGATTCAATATGTTTTTAATGGAATCGTTAGAGACGTGTAGATAAATCGATAAGAAAGGTTAAGCTTCTTATAATGATACTGCAAGGTGGGTAAGGAAATAGGGTGAATTTTGCTATCCCTAGCAAAAGCAGTATTAGAAGTTAAGAGTTGAAGAGAGAAAGAGTAGGATTAAATTTTAATGATCACATTTTAAACCATTTCTTTTTCAAGTAATGGTGAGCCAGATATTTTTTGGGTTATTCGTTAATTATTCTTAAATCATCCATATATAATTCTAAAAAATCGCACGAGCACGAACAGCTAGATTAATACAAAACATTGTGTACACTCACTCCTCTCAAACTTGAGTCTTTCATAACCGAGTAAATACGGTAAAACAGATTTAATTTTAATGCAGTAGACACAAAGCTTTCAGTTTGCTATTTCGACTTACACTTACACGATGCGGACCGTGTGCTTGTTTGTCACCTTAGTGGTATATAAAAAAAAATTTGACGTTGATTAAGGTGCCAAATTTAAGGATATAGCATTAAATTAATAAATCCAATAAGCTGTGCCTATACGAAATATTATTAAAATCTGCTTAGCAGCCGAATTCCTATCTCTTGGAAGTCGGTTATAAAAGGTTTGAAGTTTTCATACAGTATGTAATCCTGACTCTGACAAGAAGAAATTTTAGCGGCTTCTTTTCAGTCTACAGAACTCTAAAGTATAAGTGTAAAATTGCTTGAGTATTGCAGGCCTACTTGCTTTTGATTACGATTTCAATTTTAAGTAAAAAAAAATTCCTAACACCAATTGGGGTTTTTGTTCAATTCTAACTCTAGAATCTCCTTAAAAAGAACTCTTAAAGTTGGTTCTTAGTTTGTATGAAAAACATATAATCTAAAGGTCCTAAGCCACATTCGTCAAGTTAAGATTGGTCAAGTTAAAAAAAATGAGTAAATTTGTTCTAAATATCAAAGAAAAACAAGTTGTTTGAATTACCTATTTTATGAAAGAACTAGCTCTTCATTGCGGTTTTACCTGTTTAAGATAAGGGTTTAGTATAAGGTACAAATGTCTAGGTTTATTTCAGTCTCTTATCATATAAATAATAAATATATAATAAGAAAAACTATTTATTTTGTAAAATTACGCTGACCATAGAGTTTCTTTAGTTTACATTATAGAATGTCAATTTTGATATATTTGACATTTATTACAGTTAATGGCAATGATGTCCTGCGTGACTGGGGCGGGCCTATTGTCGCAACACTGCTTCTTATGCGTTATATCTTGACTAAGGTGGCATTTTATTATGTCCCATACTTGGTACACTGTCAGCTTTAAAGTAATAAACGGTAAAATACACCTTTAAGACCTGGGACGGATTGATACCCCTTTGCCAGTTCCTGACGAACTTTAAGAAGTTAGTCGGGATTGGGCAGAGAAATAAAAAACTAACAACAAATGTCATACAGGACCACATTTATAAATAACCAGATTTTGCCAGCGGCTCCATCCGCCCTAAATTGGTTTATCGGCGTGGATTGTTTACGTTATTAAGAGAGGTAGGGCACTGCAAGTACTGCCCGAACAAATAAAGCGGGGCATAGCGAGTACTTGCTCGAATGAGCGGCCCGAACTGGGGAAGTACCTCCACCTTACAGAAAACCGCGGCCACAATAACACTAACATTGAGTAGTGTTGTGTTCCTGGCGGTGAGTAAGGTTGCCGGAGGACCGACGGTGCTTGTTGTTGTCATTGCTCGGCGTAGACGCGGCATGCTGGTTCGGCGGTCAGGGAGACCTGATGAAACGGCTGACCGCTGGCCGCCCGCAGGTTGAAAAGGTTTCCGAACCCAGGGATCACTTAATCTCCGCCCTGGGAGGCTGATCCGCCAACCTGTGTAAAGTCTCTGAAGTAGTAGTCGTGCCGGAGAAGGAGACCGGAGTGGACCCGGCTACTACAACAGAGGGAGATCAGGAGCCATTCCGCCCGCCGTGCCAGCAACCATATCATCTGTGTTGAGCTTCGGCAGTCTTAGTACCGCAACTTTTTGTCTTGTAAGCTGTCTGTGCAGTGAACCCTCATCCTTACTCTAAGTAACAACATACAAAATGGCCAGAAATAGAAAAAAGAAAAGAGTTTTTATAGCGGCTACTCCATCCACATATAATGTGGATTTTTGCAACATAAGGGGTATTCACGCAAATCTTAACGCAGTCCATCATCATCTCTAGACTGCGAAGCCAACCATTCTTTTTCTAACGGAGACACAGATATCCTGCCCGGCCGACACATCATACCTTCGTTATCCCGGCTACAAACTCGAGCACAATTTTTTGAGTCGTGCCGGTGTATGTATGTTCGTCCGGGAGGATATCTACTGTCGCCGACTTCATAGCCTTGAAGACAGGGACCTGTCGATATTGTGGGTGCGCGTAGATCATGGCGGCCACACTCGTATCTATGCGTGCCTATACAGGTCTCATAGCGGTGACATGGACGTAACTCGACTCTTCACGCACCTGAGTTTGACGACTAACCAAGTTCTAGAGCAATATCCCACATCAGAATTAGTTATTTTGGGAGACTTTAACGCCCACCATCGTGAGTGGCTCAGTTCTCGAACCAATAACTATGCAGGGATATCTGCTCATGAATTTGCTCTGACCTATGGATTCTCTCAGCTGGTACTTTCTCCAACGAGAATACCAGATATAGAGGACCATACGAGCTCCTTACTGGACCTTCTGCTGACTACACATCCGGATGGATACTCCGTCTCAGTGGATGCGCCTCTTGGCTCCTCGGACCACTGTCTCGTCCGGACTCAAATTTCGTGCACACAACCCGATCCTTCTGGGCCAACTAATTGGCGTCGGGTGTGGCATTATAAGTCGGCAGACTGGGATGGATTGCGAGAATTTTATGCATCGCACCCGTCGAGGCAGCTCTGCTTTAGCTCAGATGATCCTGACGTCGGCGCAGCCGCAGTTACTGAGACAATCCTCGCTGGTATGGCATGTTTCATTCCTAACCTGCGAGTAGCTGCCGGCGTCAAAAAACGACCGTGGTTTAATAGGTCTTGCAGAGAAGCTAAAATTCTTAAGCAAACTGCGTATGAGGCTTGGACCACGGCTCTTAATAAAAAGGATCCGAATACTTCTGAGTTAAAACGGAAATTAAATGCTGCCTCGAGGTTCAGTAAGAAAGCAACTGCCAGAGCAAAATTCCAATTCATCGGCAAAATAGGTGGGCGACTTGCGAGCTATCCTTCTGGGAGTCGTGCTTTCTGGTCCCTTGCTAAAGCTGCCGAGGGGAACTTCTGCTAGTCGTCGTTACCACCACTGCGAAAGACCGATGGTGACTTGGCCCACAGTGCAAAAGAGAAAGCCGATCTATTGGGCAGTCTCTTTGCCTCTAACTCGAATATGAACGACGAAGGCGCTGTACCACTTACTTTACCGTGGTTCGGTAAGACGATGCCGGAAATCTCTATAACACAGCGCGAGGTCCGGCGGGCGTTGCTTTCCCTAGACGTTCAAAAGTCGAGTGGGCCAGACGGCATACCAGCAGTGGTGCTTAAGCAGTGTGCTCCTGAGTTATGTCCTGTACTCACGCGCCTCTTCACGCTTTCCTACCACACTAGGCAATTTCCGTCTTCATGGAAGACTGCGAACGTGCACCCGGTGCCCAAAAAGGGCGATAGATCAGATCCATCGAATTACATGCTCTGATAGCTTGGACATTAATGCTGGTGTCCCGCAAGGCTCTGTGCTGTCTCCTACGCTGTTTCTACTGCACATCAATGATATGTTGGACATTAACAACATACATTTTTATGCAGATAAAAGTACTGGAGACGCTTATTACACGGGCCGTGCAAGCATCCCACGTTCCGTTGTGGAGGAAAAGCGTGAAGAACTTGTCTTGTCTCAAATCGAGATCGGTCTGTCCAAGACTGGGGGCGGGAAAACTTGGTCCGATTCAACCCTTCAAAGACACAAGTCTGCGCGTCCACCGATAAGAAAACCCCATTCACTGTAGTCCCACAATTCACACTCCCCTCTCCATCTCCAAGAGCATTGGGATCCTTGGTGTTGACATCTCCAGCGATGTTCAGTTCCGAGATCATTTGCTAGACAAGGTAAAGCTGGCGTCCAAAAAACTTGGTGTACTCAACAGAGCGAAGCAGTACTTCACGTCGGGGCACAGGCTGCTACTTTACAAGTCGCAAGTCCGGCCCCATATGGAGTACTGCTGCTATCTCTGGGCGGGTGCACCCGGATACCAGCTTGGCCCTTTTGACTCGGTTCTACGACGGGCTGTGAGAATTGTCGACGATCCCAAACTCACTTGCGTTATCGAGCCCTTAAGTCTGAGGAGAGACTTTGCCTCCCTGTGTGTGTTCTACCGCTTGTTCAATGGATTGTGTTCTGAGGAATTGTTCGAAATGATGCCCACGGCTACTTTCTACCATCGCACCGCTCGCCATCGACAGGGAATTTATTCTCACACTTTGGAACCGAAATGGTCGCGTACAGTGCGGTTTCAGAGAAACTTCCTCCCGCGAACGCTTGAGTTGTGGAATGAGCTGCCAAGGTTTTCTCTAAGGACTACAGTATGGGGTTCTTCAAAAAAGAAGTTATTAGATTTCTGAAAGGTCGGCAACGCGCGAGTGATGCCCCTGGTGTTGCAAGCGTCCATAGGCTACGGTGACCGCTTACCATCAGGCGGACCGTAGGTTTGTTTGCCACCTTAGTGGTATAAAAAAAACAAAAAAAAACGTTAACTCCTTAAATTATACTAACGAAGTTTGCTAAAGCAAGCTATACCTAGCTGTAGCTCTAGTTCGTTTAAGCTCGGTTGTAGTTATTCCCGCGGGAAATTTTAAATTTCTCATGATAAAAAGCTAATATCCTATTCCAGGACCTACTCTATATGTGTGCCAATTTTGAAAAGTAATATTTTTTTGTACAATATACAAAAGAAATACAATAAAAACTTAATGTAAAAGTTTGGATGTCTGTTACTCAATAGCGCTTCAACGACTTGAAGCGAAATAAAACGTATATTCTGATACTGTAACCAGGAAATGAGAAAATTCATCGAACAAAAGTTGTAGTTTCTGATATTTGGTACTGATAATTGGTAACTTACTCAGATATACGTAACTTTGTTTAGACTGCATGATAAAGCACTCACACAGAGAATAACTGTAAATTAATTGTTTAAAACACATATTTAAAAATAAATTTATAAAAATAATGTGAATTAATATAATAGTATTTGTTAACCGTATACTTTGTAGAACAGAGTTTCGTTCCACTACAGAATTTACTGGCCAAACTCGCGCTTGACTTGACTTCGCTTGACTTCTTTATGTGTTTTTTACTTACACTTTTTTGCCTTTTTTTATTGTTTTTTAGAAAATCCGCCATAATAAAAAATACAACTGTAAAATTATCAGGCATTTAATTACGTTAGTCTAAAAAACTCTAAAAGATAAAGCCTTCTAACGGTGGCTTAGTAATAGGGCTCCGTTGGTAACCTTTGGGAACGGAGCCCTAAAAAGATAAGTTTTGGAGTGGAGACAGTGATATAGAAAGCGCAGTGTAGGACGGCCGCCTACTAGGCGAGAAAGACCGCGATGGAGATAAGCGGCTCTAAGACATTTCTGTAAGACAACTAAGGATGCCCCGTAATAGGCAGGAAGTTAGATGTGATAATAATTTTTATGCGATGTATCAAATAGTCAGAGATTTAGTGCGTATTATTTGAAAACCAACAAAAAATAACAATAGTTATCAGATACTATTTCTTATCTAGTTTTAAGTCACAAAAACCCAACAGAATGGTTCTGCGACAAACTTATCAGAAATTCAGTTGCAGCACAAAAACGAGTACTTTACAAAAAACAAAAATCGCTAATCATGTTTCTGTTTTCGACAGAGTTTCGGAGAAAAGTTTTGTCTGGCAACACTGGACTTTTTTTGCGTCGCCCTGCCAACACCACACGCCATACAATATCCAATATTTTGCTTGTTTTTTCACCCTTGATTGCTAAACTTTTACGGATTGTGACCGGACAAAAAGTGTCGTGTAATTTTTTGTTAGATCGCGTTCAAACGGGTGTAACGAGTTATTTATTGCGGGGTCGTCGAAGGTCGTGCGCGAAGTGTGGACATCACGTTTTGTCTAAATGTCCCCATTTTATTACATACTGAAGCGGTTTTTAGTGTGACCAGCTGGATATAAAACGTTTTGGGTACAAATATAAAAATTCATGAGCACCAAATAACATTAGATTTTTTGATGTTTTCGTTAACATTAAAACATGTTAATACGTAAAGAATTTGTGAGTGTGAGATACTTACGATTTTTTGAATGGACGGTTTAACATTTTTTTATTTTAACTTTTTAGCAATAAAATCAGCAGGAGTGTTCTAGTTGCAATATTTTTTTAAACTTGTACCCCATGGTTATTTTAAATTTTTCTTTTTTCCTTCCTTTAAATTTTATTTTAATAATTACGTGTTATTTAAATGTTGATTCGGATTGAATGTCACACTCTTAACTTTTTTTTGTTAATACTTGTACAAGTTTTTAATATGCTGAATATGTAACTACTTTTTTTCATATGAAACACGGGGTGAATAAACTGCAGCACGATGTAGGCTGTAAATCAGTGCGCGTGACGTCGGCGTGTCGTAGCCTCGGGGCGCTACGAGAGCGCTACGCGGCTGCTGTATCCACCTCGTAGCATTGCGTAGCACGTAGAATTGTTTGCTGTTCGTGTTTGATACATATGCTTCACGAATTCGGAATACCTTCGACGAGTTTAACAAAATTCTATGAAAAGGAAAAACGTTAGTGTTGTATAAAGTAAATTCTAAAGAATGAGTCTATATGGGGAAAGAGGATTTTCAACGAATAAAGCCCAAATTTCATAAATATTTTTTTACGTGAAAACGTTTATTGAGGAAGTTTAAAAAAATAAAAATTTGCAGTTTACCATACTATGGCTTTTGTCGTTGTGTTCTTTGACACATCAAATTGGTTCCGATTATACGTTGTCAATGTCCATGTGTTACTTAATGTTTTCTTTCATAATTTAGTAAGCCAAAAATAAAATTGTTCTGTGGCGACGCGACGTTGCGTGCGGAATTAAAAAATAGTGACCTGTGATTTTGGCTGAAAAAAAAAACTATTTCCTTGGGAATAAAGGGTCTGGAATTAAAAGGGAAATAAATAACATGAGCAACGACAAAACTTTCAGTATAGTATAGTATGGTGTTTCCACTTAGATAAAATAGATAGCTCTCCGTGTTTTGTAACGCGTAATTTGCTTATATTGAGAATCATGTTCATAATTTTTTTTCAAAAATAAACAATGTCATATGACAGTGAACAGTGCAGCGAAAAGGATATTACCACACCCCCTGATATAACTAAATAGCCAATGTCGACACGAAAATCTTATAACGTAAAATGTTAAAAAATCTACTATACTTTTAACAATTTTTTGGTCGGACCGTATGAAAGCATTATATGCAACACTCATGTTAAAAGTGTTGACTATCGCAAAAGTTGCATAAATAGCTATAACAGACAAGCTTTCCATTTATACTTCGTTATTTACGCGAAGTGATGAAGAGAAAAAATAATTATATTTTTATTCAAAACTTATTGGATTGTTTGCTCAATAAATATTCCTTGTCTAATTCAAACCAACAGACGTAGAAAATTATGACAGAAAATATTCTGAATATTTTTCTTTTATTATCGTCTGAACATCAGAAATAAGTAGTCTTGTGAATCCTAAGATTCAATATGTTTTTAATGGAATCGTTAGAGACGTGTAGATAAATCGATAAGAAAGGTTAAGCTTCTTATAATGATACTGCAAGGTGGGTAAGGAAATAGGGTGAATTTTGCTATCCCTAGCAAAAGCAGTATTAGAAGTTAAGAGTTGAAGAGAGAAAGAGTAGGATTAAATTTTAATGATCACATTTTAAACCATTTCTTTTTCAAGTAATGGTGAGCCAGATATTTTTTGGGTTATTCGTTAATTATTCTTAAATCATCCATATATAATTCTAAAAAATCGCACGAGCACGAACAGCTAGATTAATACAAAACATTGTGTACACTCACTCCTCTCAAACTTGAGTCTTTCATAACCGAGTAAATACGGTAAAACAGATTTAATTTTAATGCAGTAGACACAAAGCTTTCAGTTTGCTATTTCGACTCACACTTACACGATGCGGACCGTGTGCTTGTTTGTCACCTTAGTGGTATATAAAAAAAAATTTGACGTTGATTAAGGTGCCAAATTTAAGGATATAGCATTAAATTAATAAATCCAATAAGCTGTGCCTATACGAAATATTATTAAAATCTGCTTAGCAGCCGAATTCCTATCTCTTGGAAGTCGGTTATAAAAGGTTTGAAGTTTTCATACAGTATGTAATCCTGACTCTGACAAGAAGAAATTTTAGCGGCTTCTTTTCAGTCTACAGAACTCTAAAGTATAAGTGTAAAATTGCTTGAGTATTGCAGGCCTACTTGCTTTTGATTACGATTTCAATTTTAAGTAAAAAAAAATTCCTAACACCAATTGGGGTTTTTGTTCAATTCTAACTCTAGAATCTCCTTAAAAAGAACTCTTAAAGTTGGTTCTTAGTTTGTATGAAAAACATATAATCTAAAGGTCCTAAGCCACATTCGTCAAGTTAAGATTGGTCAAGTTAAAAAAAATGAGTAAATTTGTTCTAAATATCAAAGAAAAACAAGTTGTTTGAATTACCTATTTTATGAAAGAACTAGCTCTTCATTGCGGTTTTACCTGTTTAAGATAAGGGTTTAGTATAAGGTACAAATGTCTAGGTTTATTTCAGTCTCTTATCATATAAATAATAAATATATAATAAGAAAAACTATTTATTTTGTAAAATTACGCTGACCATAGAGTTTCTTTAGTTTACATTATAGAATGTCAATTTTGATATATTTGACATTTATTACAGTTTATGGCAATGATCAAAACTTTCATTCTACTTGTGCCAATGTTTGGTACAGTTACCAAACATTTATCGTTGGTTAAATGGGGGAAATTTTTCACTCAAAGTGAAAAGGAACAAAAAATGTTACCCTTTACCACTGCTGGGTGAATTATGATAAAATTACTCCCAACTTACCACCTGTGGTTAAGTGGACATTGTTTTGTCTCAAATGACCACGATAACTAAAGGTCACCCTGGGTACTCTACGGCCTTCTTTTTTCGCCCTACAAATTTTTCTGTCAAGATTTTTTCTCTAGCCATAATGCCTAGCGTAAATACACTATAATGTAAAAAAAAAATCCATTTCACACATATTTAAGTTCATATTAAGCATTTAGGTGTCACTGCATTCAAACTCACACATTGACAAACGCCCAAACCACACGTGCGCATTTACTACTACACGGGCAAAAGCTCTCAAAGTATCAGGTGTTCAACATGAATATCTAATACTAATAGAGTGCCGCTACCTTATCTATAGCTATAGGGGTGTAAATCATCGACTAGAACGTTTTAACAACTTCCTTGTGGGAAGAAACAGCCGGTTCTCGTGTTGAGAAAGTTCGGTATCTGAGAATAAAATTGCCTTTTATTTTATTCGAACAAGTCCCTTTACATTTAAGTGTCTGTCGAATTGGAAATTTGGCATTATTTAATACTAAGCTTTGACTTCATCAGTTTTTAAGTTCATTTAAGTAATAGTTACTATGTATTTAATTTGTGGGCCTGGAAGACGTCGTTCTGTCCTATGTGTCCTTTAGTGGCGAGTTATAGCGAAATTGACAACAAAAAAACCTTAAAAATCTCTTCGATGTGCCAAGTTACTTAGTGAAACGGTAAAAGGGTATCGGAGTTCATTGATCTTTTACACATACATATTGTCTAAAATTAAGAAGATAGTCTCTGACAATACTCATTGACTTAACTTATAAGATTAACTAGGTTCTGTGGAAATATGCTGGTTCAATAAAGAGAAGAAAGTGCAGACGACCGTAATCTCATCAGGATTGCGGGAGACAATTGTATCTAAAAGGATAAAAACTATATGTATGAATATCATTCGGTGGTTTAATGTTCACAAAATCATCATCAGAAATGTAAAACAATATAAATGATAATTTGTACAAAATTTTACCAAAAGATGTTCTCCTCAAGGTAAGGACGCTTCGATTAAGTTAAATAACTAAAACCGTAGAAGATATAATGAACTAGCTTTTGCCCGCGGTTCCACCTGCCCTAAATTCGGTTATCGGTGTATAATTTCAAAGGCAACTCCTCAATTATAGTAAAAAAATTGACTCACACTTGACGTTTAAAAGTAGCCTATGTTGTTGCATGGGACACAAACTATCTCCATGCCAAATTTCATCTTAATTAGCACAGCAGTTAAAGCATAAAGAAGAAACAGATAGGCAGACCGATAGAGATACCTCCGCATTTATAATATTTATGTATATAGCTTTGTGGCGACGCATTATTAGTACGTATCTCGTCGCAATAAAAAAAAATGTTTCAAAAGGCGTTCACTTTTAATTAAGACATGACTAAATTAATATTTCAACTAAACTTTTCACATTTTTTATCGCATAAAAAGTGTCACTGAGATATCAATATTTTCGCAACAGTATCATTAAGCTAAAAGAGGATGAAAATAAAACCTTAAAAGTAAAAAAATAAATCTTACTTTACTTTGGTGAACTCCGAGACAATTTTACTAAATCTCGAGTCGTTACAACGGAATTTGTTTCTAATTTGTATCGCATTAGGGTTGGTAATCGCTTGAAGAGTTTATTCTTCAGGGGTTAGTAGGCGTTAGAGATCGTCACGTTTAAATATGATTTATGCAAGTAATTAAGTTAAGTACATAGAAGCATTACGAGGTTCCTGCGTGGTGGATAGATTAAAATGTTCCGCGGCAGTCGAGATCCAAGATCCTTTGTCGCATCCTTGTTTCTACGCCGCAATAAATTATGCATTTTCTCACGTTGAACAATGAATTTGGGGACGTGTTGTCGTGTTACTTACAATGAGATCATGATTACTGTTGATCATTCGTCTTACATTGTTAAGGGTTGATGTGTTTCCTGTATATGTATACAAGATTTTGCCAGCGGTTCCGCCCGCCCTTAATCGGTTATCGACGTGGAACTCCTTAATTATACTAATGAAGTTTGATATAGCAAGCTATACCTGTAGATATAGTTCGTTAGGGCTCGGTCACAGTTATTCCCGCGGGAACTTTTGAACTTTTCGTGATAAGTAGTAGCCTATGTCCTATTTCAGGACCTAACTTATATGTGTGCCAAGTTTTATCCCGATCCAAGCGTAATTGTGCAACAAACATCCATCCAGACCTACTTTCACTATTATAATAATATTAGTAGGATTTGAGCGTTTTATTTTATTTCGAAAAATTTAAATTGCTAACAGAATTAACTTTAGCAATCCCTTTTTTTTTTGAATTCTTAACAAAATAGCAAGAAACTAGGGTTTCCGGTTTCTCAAACTTTTTTATTTCACAAGGCACGGAAATTCTCGACTAGGGGCCTGATTCTCGTGCTGATAGAGATAATCTCGCATTCGAGATATGATTAATTGATTTACTCATTACTTGTTAATATCGATAACTGTTAGTTGATATATCTACTAGTTTGAACTAGATATGTTAAAAAAAACATGATGGATTTCATTTGCAAATAGTTTTTCGTATTCTTAGAACCTCTCTTTAGGCATATTTCGTACGCTAGCGGTCTTCATACATCTAGTGGTCGGTAGCAGTAGAGATGGGATGTAGCACGGAAATTAGTATGAAGAGGAGTCAGAAGTAGTGATATTAGTTAACGGCTAATTAGTTTTGAATTGGGTGGGGGGGGGGGGGATTTCTATGTATGCATATTTATTGATACCTAATGTTTTTCCTAATTATCTGAAGATTTGTATATTTTTATGATTGATGAACTAGGACTTTATAAGTCAGTAGGAGTTGCTAGTGCTTGCTTGCCTTAGCCCTTAAGGTCACAACTAATTTCTTTTTTTAGATTTTGAAAATTCAGTTTAGTGTTATTATGATACATGCAATTAAAGCTAGGAATAATAAAAAAAAAATCTAAGTGTTTTAGTTTCTGAGATATTTGATGTATATTATAATATACATTGCTAACGATACAAGCACAATTCTAGCATTAAGAATGTATATTATATTATACAAAGTTACACTTGCAAGCTACGTTTTGTGTTACATTTTTATAAGATTTAGTAATTAAACTGCAAAGACTCGTCTGAAGGTTCTCTATCGTTGCTTCATCCAGACATAGAACACTTGGGAAATCCAAGCTGTAAACCCAATGCACCAGATTCTGAAGTTCAAACTCCACTCACTCCTATACTAGAAACAGTTTATTATTTTCACTTACCTTACCTACCTTAAGGGTAAGATAGTATCTGAATAAAAAACTGATGTACCAACCGACGAACGGATTAAAATTGTCTTAATAAGTAATACTAAAATGTGTTTCGTAGGAATGTTTTTTTTACATAAGAAATATACTTACTAATTATTGTAAATGCGAAGAGACGGAGAAGGACATAGCCTCCCTACATAGTCAAGGAATATCAAGGAAAATGTAAAAGTTTCCGGATGAAAAATTTATTACCAAATTGCACATGGACGAATTATAGCGACATCCATAGCTTGCAAACTTTTCTACTGCAGTCAAGGAGTTATCGTAGATATTTTACTCTGATGATTTAATTATGTGCGAGCGGGTACGCGGGCAAAAGCTTGCAAACTTTTCTACTGCAGTCAAGGAGTTATCGTAGATATTTTACTCTGATAATTTAATTATGTGCGAGCGGGTACGCGGGCAAACGCTTGTATCAATGTATTTATGAATGTAGGTATTACAGACATAAAATAAAATCTTTACTCTTTATGAAGCTACCTTAGCCCAGATACGCAGCACTGTCACGCAGGATTGAATTAGTTTACAAAGCGAGGCTGACTCCCACATTATGGTTACCCCTTTCGGGTAAATAAGTAAGAAAAGTCGTGGGACATAGTCGGTAAATTACGTTTCGTGTTTAGATTAGAAGTTAGTACCTACCTAATTATACAAAGACTTCGTTAACAGTAATATAGTCGATTATATTCGCATATAATACATATGTAAGTAGATAAAGTTTATTCACTTAGTTACAGTCACATCGAACAAAATTTTTGTGTTGCGAGTTCAAGGATACCTTTGTTGGCGCATTTCAAAAACGCTAAGCATTTCTTATTGTTCATATATTCATATGTAAAATTTTAGTGTTTAAGAGGCTAAGAGAGCCAACAAGCGCCGCTATTTGATATCTTGAATTTTTTTTGTAAAAAAGCATATAGTGGTATGCTATTCTAAGAACGTTATGTTTTTTCTAGAATCTGGAAATTGTAGATGGCTTATCTGCTAAAAGCAAAAACGGTTATCGTTACCAAAAATGCTATCCACAGCTCGGATCTTGGATACAAGATATACCATTATAAAAATTGCTAACCACTAGCTTTAACTTTTCGATTATATCGCTTTTTAAATACGCTTTGTTCTAAAATAAAATCCAAAATATCAAATAGCGGTGTATCGCCGAGCGTTATTTTGCGAGGCTATTTATGTATAGTCAGATGTTATTTGAAAAAAATACATATTAATACATTAATCCGCTTGTGACACTTGATGTAAGCTTTGTTGTTGTTGATATTGTTGACTAACTGACAAGATTAGTTATTCATTGAGTCTTTCAAGATATATATTTTAAGGAAACTATGTAAGAGCAATTAAAAAGCAGAAAATGGATGTTCTAAATAAATTTTGAAAATTTAGCCTTCACAGAAATTCAAAACAGAAGGAAAACATGTCTTTGCCATGTCCAATGTCTGTTAGTTTATTTTTGGTTGCACTTTTTACTTATAAAAAATTAAATAGGAACATTTGTTTATAAAAAAAAGCAGTTTTTAATATTAAAATCTATACATCTCCTCCTAATAATATATATGTTAAAACAACTCCTGCGAACGCTTGGGTTGTGGATTGAGCTCTCTGCCAAGGTTTTCTCCAAGGACTACAGTATGGGTTCTTCAAAAAAGAACTTATTGGATTTTTGAAAGGTCGGCAACGCGCGAGTGATACCCCTGTTGTTACAAACGTCCATAGGCCACGTTGACTGCTTACCATCAGGCGGACCGTGTGCTTGTTTGCCACCTTAGTGGTATAAAAAAAATCTAAACTACAATTTCCATTTCTATTGTATTATCGCTAAAAGTTTCTACCTTGTACCACTAATGATGACTCATTCTTTACGTCGTAAGAATAGAAAACTCTTTGAGCTAACATGAGACAACTACGTGACAATTTATTTACGGAAAATTATTAATAAATTGACAGTTTTTATTGTGTTTTATTGTCAATTGAATTATCTGTAACTTAACACATATGTACACATAAGAGAGGTAGAATATTTATGTATCTAAGTATTCATCCTAACTAATATATATTTGTAAAATGTAAGCTGATTTTGGTACAGAGATTGTTGCTTGTTTTTATAACGAAAAATTCTAGCAGAAATAACTATAATAACTATATTTTTACTTTTATCTAAGAGTTGCCGCAGATAGTGAAGTTAGCAGAGCCGCGGGCAGAAGCTAGTCTTAACGACTTGACTCAAAAATGCTAGAACAGTAGCGTTATTAAAAGAAGTTAACACCCATCAATGAAATGTTGTTTAAATAAATCACATGAAGGCATCAGCTGTAATAAAATAAAACATAAAATTATACATTCATAAAATAAATTTAATTTTTTTTTCTCCTGGCCCCAAAGTAAGCAAAGTTTGTGTTATGGGTACCAGACAACGGATACAAACACATGAATATTACTTTTTTTTTAAATACATACATATCATACATTATTACACCCAGACTCAAGGCAAACACAATTTTTTATATTATGACATAAATGTTTGTCCAGTAAGGGAATCGAATTCCCCCCCCTCCGCACAGCAGCTCCATACTACCAACTAGACTGCGAGGGAGTCAAGTCATAAATTATAATATTATAAATTAATATATATCATTATTATTATTACGAAACTATGTCTATTTTTTTTAAGGCTAAACCGCTCAACAGACCATGGTACCTAATAAATACGAGATAAGTACGACTCTTGTAAAGTTTCCAATAGTTGACGGATAAAATGACAAGCTACAATGGGGCAAAAACTTTGCTATTTACGAGTATTTATGCTGCTTTGTACATTTTAAGATTCCATTACAAAATGACACTATTAAATCAGCCGGTCAAAAGGTCAGGCGGGTATTCAATTTTAGGAATATTCCAAAAACCACGCGGATTTCACGCATAGCCCACGTATATTTCATTTAAATAAATTTACATTTAATTTTTCATTATCAATTAGTTTTTTCATGCTGTCGGCTCCGTAGCTCAGTGGGTAATGACCCGATTGCTCAATTGAGGGGCGTGAGTTCTATACCCGCACATGACAAACACTTATTATTTGTGTTTGTCTTGAGAATGGGTGTTTTTTATTTTAATATGTATTTGTTTAAAAGAATTTATATCTATTTAATTGTCTCTGTTCCATAGTATCCATAGCACAAGCTTTGCTTTGTATGCGACCACACGGCGCTGTATTTTAATGTCTAAAACAATTTACTTATTTATTTATCGGTTTGTCGCAACTTAACTGTAATATATGTACCTAAGTATGAACGACTACAGACACACACATGTACATATGTGCCGATACAGTAAAATCAGGCATATTTTCTTACTCTATATTGCTTTGAATGAGCCATAAAGCACCTGTGTCAACTTCATATTCCACTTGTTTTATTATTTCAAGGTCATAAATGGTTTATATAAAGATTTTTTAATATTTCTGTACTTTATGTGCTCTACGTTGTTTTTGTTTGTCTATTTGTAGATGACTATATATTTAATTTCTCATTGTATTTTCTTCACATTTTGAGACCTGGGGAATCATTTGCGATTATTTTCAGAACAATTTTTGGAATAGCATTACTTCAGAACTAATACACAGATTTGCGTCATCAATATTTCGATTTCTCTATACTTGGAATCGAACTGATAAGTTTTTCAGAAATATTTATGGGTTCGTGTTTTATCAATTGTTGGCTAGTCAGAGCGTGTAGAGGTCACAAACAAACTAAACAACAATACATGAAATAGTTATCAGTAAAAATGTCTGTTATGAGGTCAAACAAATCAATCTCCACATCCTTAATTCACAGCTACTAACTATTTGGACTAAATCTCCTCCTTTGTCCAACACACCCTCTTAGTGGGCGTAGTTTCCCTGCCCCAGAAAGAAAGATGTTCCTACAAAATATTGCGATCATTATTAAGATGACTCACGCCTTCGGTATCCTACACGCTTCGAGCTAATTTATCGATACCGAAGATAATATAGTATCTGTATTTTTCTCTTGTTAATGTTTCGTCAGCGCTTTTCGAACAAAGTTTCCTCTTTATTGGAGACTAGATTTTTGCTTGCGCGGAATTTGAGAGATATTTATGAAATTATGTTTTTATTTGTCGAGCTTTCCACGATTTGGTTTGTTGAGTTTCCGATATTTCGGCACGGTTGACCGTCTTCTCGGATGAACTGAGAAATGAAAAGCGGTGTGATCAGGGTCAGTAATTTCTAGAGATGCGGCTAATAGTAATTTTACCGAATATCCGAATATCGAATATTATTCGGTTCGATTCTTACCGAACCGAATATCCGGCAGAACTATTCGGTTCCTCACTGTGCAATTTTATCGCGCAAGTTTATACATGCTTAGTTCTAGCCGCCAGGACTACTACCCATTCGCTACTTTTAGTTAGATGCGAAACGTCATACGAATTTTTACGGACAACGCTTAAATATTATTAACTTA
This sequence comes from Apoda limacodes, assembly GCA_946406115.1. NCBI lineage: Eukaryota > Metazoa > Arthropoda > Insecta > Lepidoptera > Limacodidae > Apoda > Apoda limacodes. The sequence goes on along the minus strand of OX291541.1, from coordinate 37,521,050 downwards.
TTGTTTTGTTTTGAGAAGTTTAAGTACAAAAAGTAATTATTTAATGTTTATTTAAGTATAATCAAAAATATTAATAGATTAAGGTAATTTAGCTAGAGTTCTTCTATGTACACCTAGTAGCACTGTATACAATGAAAGATTATTTTCTGAAGTTGGAAATATTTACAACAGACTGTTGCCGGATAGAGCTGAAAGTCAAGTTTTCCTTTATCACAACTTAATAACAATCATTAATTTCTGACTTATTTTCAATAAGGCAATGCTTAACGGTTTAATTCGAAATAAATACTACTGATTACTGAAAATAGGCTTTTGTTTTTTTTTCATAATCTTATATGCTAGTTAATGTATTGATTCAATAAAAAGTAAAAACCATCGGTGTATTAAGTATTTTAAACCTTCACTATTCAACAGTTATCAGCTGAACTGAACCGAAGAATTTATTCGGCATCAAAACCAAGTAATTTGATCGAATACGTATAGTTTAAATTTGCCAAATATGCCGAATACCGAATACTAAACGAATATTTGGCACATCTCTAGTAATTTCTCATTACATTGTTGTTTTACGACGATTGCGTCCCGTTGTATAGTCTTGTTGAGTTAGTTCACTACTATTGTCCAAACTCTGTATGCCCGAAACATTTAAACATAATGATAATAACCGCGAAAGTTTTTTACTTATGAAATTGTAATGCAAGTGTGATTTTGAACACCAAATTTCCTAACCGTTGATGTAGTTTAAATGTATGGAGTCACTTTAAAGTGGAATCAAAGACGGTGTTTATGTGTAAAGATTTTAGAATAAAATATTCTGCAACAAAACTTTTGCCAAAAAAAGAAATGTATAAGGTGCTCAATTGCATGTTTTTTTTGCATTAAAATAAAATGTATAAGATGCTCTATTGAATGTTTATTTTGTGCAAGAAACTAAAATGTATAGGTTGCTCTATTGCAGTTTTATTTATGGATAAAAATAAAATGTATAAATGGTCTATTGAATATTTATATTTTGCAAGAAAATAAATTTTAAAGTTCTTTATTTAACGTTTATTTTTAGCACGATAATAAATTTTATCCAAAAAAATTAAATTTATTGGATGCTCTATTGCTTTTTTATTCTTCTGCTATGTTATTAATAATATTGTATTAGCCACTGTTCTAAGAGTTATACTATCGCTTCTCATAATATACGAAGATTAACTTGCAGTTCTTGTAACGCCTCATCTGTACGCTGCAAGTGCAAGGAAGTTACGCGTAAGACGTATGGCCAACTCTCACGCAATCACTTTTTGTAAGGGACGAGAATTAAGTGGTCAGGGTAAGGTGGCAAGAACACGCAATTTGAGTTACATTACAATACCTACTTGACGTTTCAATTGGCTTAAATATTGTTTGGTACCATTACTATGGACTTGAGTGATGAAAATTTTGATAGCATGTCGATAAAATTGATTGCATATACTTATAAATATATAGTTATTATAAAATATATTATACTTTACTCGTAATTGTAATATTATAACGACAAGTATTCCTGAAGAGGTGATTAGAGATATTACGAATTATATTCGTAATCAATGATACATTTGTCATTCCGTCCCACAAACGTGGTAGTTGATAGGTATCGCCTACACCAGAGACAACTTTTACAATTGAAACGAGGAAGTTAATCCGAAACCTTTCCCATGGCAGGTCAATGTTCTACCACTAGCGCTACTCGGTCCTTAGTAAAGTTGCTGGGGGCTAAGTTAATTGGGCCAGAGGAACAAACTAAGTTTTACAAAAAAAACTTTTTAAGCGCAGTCCATTCTTATAAATTTTTGTAAAAAAATGTTTTTATGATTCTACGCTCTTTGTCTCCATGTCTGTCTGTCCTTTCTTCTTATATTTGAAACACTTAGAGGTATAGAAGATACCCCTAAGGTCACTTTTGCACTGGCTAGGTGTCCAAAGAAAGGGGTTCAGAAAAGAAACATACATAGTAGGTAGTAGGTAGGCCAAACAAGGTATTTATTTATTAAGTTAAGGTGATTCCTAGTCCTTAAATAAAGTAAATATTCATTTAAAGTAAAGGCAATATTTAAAAATCTTATTATTGCTCATTACTTGAAGAACTAAAATATCATCACTACCTATATTTGTTTATATATATTTACTTAAACGTAGTACTATTATAATTATATTTATTATACATGTGTATTTATATATGTACTTCTATTTATGTATATTTATACATACATTATTCATATATGTTATTTATGTGTAATTATTTATTTTATATGCATTATTGTATTCTATATATACTTCTTAATAACTGTATCGAAACACACCTACTATACTTTGTTTAACTTTATTATTTCCTCTACCCAAAGTTTGTTGGTCAGTTGTCTGGAAGAGATCGCTTTAAAGCGATAAGACCGCCTTTTGTTTTTCTCTATTTTTAAATATGTTTTGTTTGTAAATTTTTTATGCTGATGCAATAAAGTATAATAATAATAATAATAATAATAATAATAGGAAAAATATAATACAATCTTTCCCTCACAAGCGAATAAGAAAGATAGAAACCGTAAGCCTACCTAAGGGAATGCGATGAAAGGTTTTACAAAGGTTTAATATATTAAGGGATAGAAATACAGTGGTACCATTCTTCAGCTTAAGGCCCGAATTATAGTGGAGTCTTGCACAATGTCCTCTTACAAGCAAGATCAGGCCACCAACAGACTTCCCGTTAGCTTCTTAGACAAATTACATGAGCATACGGGTGGATATGTGGTGTATAATGTGATGGAGCGTTGAAAATCAGCGACACACCGAGTCTATGAACTTAGGTGCGGTTGCTATGTTGCTCGGTGTAGTAGGTGCAGCTTGTCCCGAGATATCGGTGAGCAGTGCAGGCTGTGCCGAGGATCTGAAGTGTAGTCAGTACACTCCCAGAAGCCTCGCAACGCAAGTAACGTGCAGTAGGCGCCACAGTAAGTCACGCAAGAGCGCGCGGTATGAAGTCGGTAAGGATGGTCCGTTTCAACTGGAAACGCACCAAACCGAAACACAAAGTCCTCCAGCAGTCAAGAGGTCGTCAGATTTGTTATAGATGCTGACGTTTTTGACGTGACGTTAAACCCGACCTTGTGACACAAAGTCTTCTCAGACTAGAACATAAGAAAAAAAATTGATCACTTACATGTTTTTTGTAAAAACACTTTCGCAGTACAATTAAATATAAGAGAAGTTATACCTATTATATGAGGGTATTATAGTAGGTATTAGTGGTTTATTATTAGTAGATATTAATATTATCGGTTTTCGAACATAAAGTATTGCCTGACAGGAGGTGTTAGTTGCCAATTTTGATTTTTGGGGTTCGCTATTCAAAGGTATGAAAACGACGATGGCAGTATGCCTGGATGTCGGTTAACTTCTAGAGTTTCTCGTATTGCTGGTTCATATTTCTAATGCTAAAATAAGGACAGGATCTTTATACTGTTATAGTTTGATCTCATAAAATGCATGTATGTATGTATGTATGTAAGCTTAAGATATGTAAACGTATTTGGCATCTGCCAGTTTCTCTGGCGAGGAATCTTTCTGGCGTTTCAAACGAACCAACATAAAATGATGCATTTTTCTCGTTATTTTACCAATTTCACGGTTTTCGTTAAATTTACAGTAATTAAATTCTAGGAACTCTGAGAAACGGGATGAAACATAATTTCTACGCAGTCGCTGACTTTCAACCTCTCGTTACACAAATAAGTTTTATTTAGCCGGTGTAAAATAAAGTTTTCTTATTTTCTAGAGCGGAGAGCACTCCGTTTTCAATTAACGATACGGAGATTTTCCGCGTCGTTTCACGTAATCCCGCAGATCGTAATGGAGCGTAAAAAAACCCGGTACTTTTTCTATACTGTTCCGAGTGTATTTTCATTGTGATAATTGTAACGTAAACATATTTTTACGTATATACGTATTGTATGAAAAATGTTACATATTTTTATAGCGAATATAAGTTTTAGTCATTTGTAAATGATCATAATAGTTGTTGTATTCTGTTGATTTTTCGAATTGAATTTAAAAATTAACCTTTTTAAAAGTTTCAGTTACCGGACCGTTGCTTCATCAGCCACATAAGTTTTGAGAGCCATGCTAGTTAGTTTCATTCTGCTAGAAACTACTGAAAACTCTATTAAAACTATTGACTTAAAACTTTATGTAGGTACCTACTTATTTGACTACCTGGCTCTTGGCTAATTGTTACATGACAGGTGGTAAGCAAATTCAGAGGCCACTAGCTCGACAAAGTCCACCAAACCGCATTAAGCCAGCATGGTGGACTATGGCCTAAACATCCATCTTAAAGGAGAGGCTCGTGACCTTGCAGTGGGTGGTATATAACGGTTGAGGCGTCACATAATTCAATTTTCTTGGCTTCAGTCAGTTCCTTTAATTCAGATAAAATTTAATCAGCATTTTGTAATATAACGGCGGCGTTATAGTCATAACGGTGGTGTCTTAGTAGTCTTTTTAATTTTGACGACTAAAGTAATTTGCCATTTGTATGCGACACTTGTGAAACTTTCGTCTCGACTTTTTTAGTAATAGGGAATATGCAAGGAAATTAAATTTGATGATTATAGTTAAGCTGTATATTTTATATTATTAAAACTTGATTGGCAATTTTTTTTCTCAATACCTGAAGTTAATTTTGGATATTTCACAAATACTTAAAGTCAGAGAAATTTCAAAGTTTGGATTTCGGAATTTTATACTTGTTTGTGTCATTTCTCATTTATTTTGTGAAAACTTTTACTATGGTATCACAAACGTTAATGCAATACTTCAGAATTTAATTACCTACAATAAAGTTAAAATAAATGACGTCACCTGACACTGGCATTTAAAAAACGTCGTAAGGGACACGCTTTTAAAAATTAGTATTTATATATCCAAAAGTATTTATATTTTTTTATTTTGTTTTATATTTTTCTACCCATTTTTACTTACGGTAAAAATATGCATATCCCCTTTCTTTTGGTATTAGTATCATTCCAGCCGTTTTTTTTTTTTCCTTTGACTTTAACTGCTTTTAAAAACCACAAGCAGAACTTAGCTTCTGAAATAAGTATTTATTAGAAAGGTTTAAAAAAAGGGATAGAAAAATCAAACTAAAGACCAGATATCTACCAATAAAATGAATTCCTTAGTTCGTGTTCTGAGTTGAAAGTTAGTCTGTCTTTATCAAGTTATAGACTAGCTGCTGAGCGCAAGTCACGTCCCCATGCAAGCTCTGGGGTGAAAGATTTTATGCGGTGTTCAAATACTTGGAGAGCAAAAGATTAATTACACAAACGAAAGTTATACGGACGGATACGGTAATGTCCAAATTTTTAATCGTTGTAAAAAACGTCAATATTTAGATATGTTGAAGAGATCAATGTAGTGGGGACACAATCTATCAAACCAATGTTCTTCAATTTTTACTCTAGATATTTTGTTCCTAATGTCTTTCTATGAAAACATTATGATACAAATGAGCAGGGCTCACGATAAGACTGTTTTCAACGCACTTGGAGGATAGTAAATACTCATTTAAAAATTTGTTAAAAATTGATATTTAATGGAATCTAATAGTTTTTAAAATGCTTTTAAAACTCAAGCTGGATTTCCTTTTCAAAAATAAGAACTTAGTTTATAGGCATGATTTCCTATTGCTAAAAATTAAAAAAAAATGTAAAGTTAAAAGTAGTGTAGTTTACTTACTAGGGTGCTTTATGAGCAAGTATGTTAAAAAAATAATTAAATCTATAAAGTTAATTACCGCACAAGTACGTAATGGAGAGTCCATTAAGATGCTGAAAACGGCACAGTAAAGAATGCTTTATGAGCAGGTGTGTTGAAAAATATTTATCTGAACTAAAGCAATAATTTTCAAATGTATTTTTTTTCGAAATTAACTTTTCATCTTCTATTTGCTTTTATTATTTTTCTGTCAGATTCGACAGTCACTTGGCTTAGCGCATCCTAACTGTACAAAGAGCAAATGTTCATAACGTTAATTTAATTTATTTTTATTTTATTTGAGCAACCTTATCACTATTTTGCTTCCTTACGTTTGACTTTTGTGTACCACTACTATTTGCTTCATACTTCTAGGGTATTACTTTTTTCCAAATAGATTCAATTAACTCTTACTAATAGACACCTTAAATACCTTCTTCCGATTAGAAAAAATAATTTCGCTCAGATGACTCACTGCAAATATATTGGTGCCTATATCAATTTACTCAATTCATTATATGTATAACATAATAAATGTAAATAAATGTATGAGAAATCAAATAAAAGCCTCTTGTGGTTGCAATAAAATCTAAATTATTAAACAGTGATAAACCTGGTGTTGCAAGCGTCCATAGGCTACGGTGACTGCTTACCAACATGAGGACCTTAAGCTTGTTTGCCATCGTAGTAGTATATAAAAAAAAAAATATCAAACATAATGAAATATCATTAAAATGCTTAATAAAAATATTTAAAACTCAATTACTACCCTTATCCTCGAAGGCTTATTTGCGATTCTACTATTTCAAAGCGCCTTGTGTGTTTCTTAAATATATATTTTATATACAAACTTTTAAGTATATTTTTATTATAGGTAACTGACAATATATAGTATTTTTCTCCAATAACTATGTACTTTTGGCCGTTAATATCTGTAATGTTCTCTAAGGTTTAGCGTGACACAATATCTTCGCAGTTTTAAGTGGACTACCGTAAATTGTTTCTTTTAACCCCTGGGCTTGAAAGTAGCTCAGCACGCGAGCTTCCGTGTTTTCTCTTAACGAGAGAGCGGTACAATCTGGTTGTTAAAGCTTGTGTGGCTATTAAGATAAAAGGGTTCTACGTATGAGAACACAATGGCATGACTCCGGAATACAGTACGGAATACCTACTCCGGAATGCGGAAACTATACTAACTATAACCACTACATATATTATAAACTAATGGTTTTTCAGAAACGGCTGTCAAGATTACTTTGAATATCTTCTATTTCATTTCACGATATACCTAATTAAACAGAATTTGATTATAGGAACGTAAAACCCGATGTCCAATCCAGTCAGAATTTACTTTTTATAGTAGTTTGTCTAGAATTGGCAAGGGGTATATTATTCTGTCCCTGGTCTTTCATTTTACCGCTTTTTTTTTTTATACCACTAAGGTGGCAAACGAGCTTACGGCCCGCCTGATGGTAAGCGGTCACTATAGTCTATGGACGCTTGCGACACCAGTGATCACTCTAGTGTTGCCAACCCTTCAAAAAATCTCATAACTTCTTTCATAAAGATTTTTTAATTAATATAGTGCTGGTATTTATGACTTGTAGTACATATATAAAACAATCTTAGTCCAAGCGGCGATAGGCTCACCCCTGTCACGCAGGACTAAAGTGGTTAGTAAAATGGGGCTGACCCCACATTATGATGTGAGTGTGTTCCCAGTCACTTGTTATAAAACCGTGTTTAAAAACCCCTCAGTATATAAAAACCCTGACGTTGTACATACATACAACAAACACTGATCAGAGATTTGTCACGGTTTTCTGTTTGTCAAAATAAAATTAATATTTTGTTTATGATAATTATTTTATTTTATATACTTAATTTGATCGATGCTTAATTTAGTTGACGTTATTTAGAAAGATAAGGAATAACATGGTCTGATTGATTCATTAACGCACAGACAAAATTGCTGAACCAAGAAATACGGGTATGTTTGGAACATGGTTTTTAGGGTTCCGTACCCAAAGATTAAAAAACGGGACTGTATTACTAAGACTCCGCTGTCAGTCCGTCTGTCTGGCATCAGGCTGTATCTCATGGACCGTGACAGTTAGACAGTTGAAATTTTCACAGATGATGAATTTCTGTTGCCGCTATAACAACAAATACTAAAAAAAAGTATAAAATAAATATTTTAGGGGACGCTCATACAACAAACGTAATTTTTTTTTGCTCGTTTTTCTCGATATTGATAACGGCCACAGGTAGACGCTTGAAATATTCACAGAATATTTAGTTATATATTTACTTTAAAAACAAATAATTAAATTAAAATAAAACAAATATTTAAGGGGGCTCCCATACAACAAATGAGATTTTTTGCCGTTTTTATAGATGACGATACGAAACCCTTCGTGCGCGAGTCTGACTCGCACTTGGCCGGTTTTGTTTATGACGTTGAGATCCACTTAGAATGGATTTTGCGAAATTCATCCCCTGAAGGGATAAAAAGGTTGCAGATGTGTGTGAAAATCTGTCATTTTCCATATTTAATCCATGAAATAATCTTTAGAGTAAAATTAAGATTAATTCTAGGTACTAAAATAGGAGATAAAAATTTGTATTGGAATTTGGTTATTCGTGTTTCGTAAATAAAACCATGAAAATTGGTATATGAATTCTTTGTTGCAAATAACAAATGTCGTGTTTCAGTATTTTTGAAAATCATCCCCTAAAGGGTTGAAATATGAAACGTAAGTTTGTATACAAAGGTTGCACCGCTTGATATGACGGGGAAAGTGAAATATTGCGGGTAATACTACGGTGAATCAGTCGATTATATGGTTTTATATTATAGTAGTCTACAGTTTTTTCTCGAAAGCATCTCATTTAATTATTATTATTATTATTAATTGAAATATTTTATGGAGTTAAACCTGCTTATATATATAATGGAGAATATAGTATACGCTTAATGACAGTCTTTAGTGTTGTTGACAGCAGCCCAATTAGATTCTGGGTTTGCGGGAAGAAAGCTCTGGCAGAGAAACGTACGCCCTTTGTGCTATTTTTTTTAAGAATTATTATTTCTTGTAATGTTTTTTTTGTACAATAAATGATTAAAATAAAATAAATAAATCTAGATCTGTGCTAGGGCTAACTCTTAATAAACGGTGAGATGTTAATGTTATGACGATCATAGTAAACATTTCAATGTTTTTTTTTATAAAATTGTACATTAAACCTAAAAGAAGATAAATATATTAATAAGATATTTATATTATTTACTATTATAGTTACTTATTTATTTTTTTAATTTAACATAAACATATATATAATTAAATAACGTAGTAAATACATACAACTACCTAAATATATGAATACACTTTATTTTGCGTTATTTTAATATCGAATACATGCCTCCCTTACGTTATGTGTTTCCATTATTTCCAAATTTTATATGTTTTTTAATATATAATTTGACGATATTTGTTTTATTTTGTATTGTTGTCTTTTCATCTATAATTTTAGTAATTATGATATTGCATTTTTGTCGATATAGTTTATTTATATTCTTCTTGCAGTGTCATATAATTTGAATATTTTTACTGCTTATATAAAGCTTATCACGTTTTTTTTTACATTTTACAAGATCCATTATATGGAGTTCTTAAAGCAGGAAGTGATTAGATTTTAAAAGGGAAATGTCAAAAGTAAATAAATTATGTACTATATATAATAATACACCTGGCGGTGCAAGTGTCTGTGGACTACAGCAACCAATCAGCATCAGGTGGACCGTATGCTTGTTTGTGACCTTAATAATATAATAGCACTTTTAAGACGCCTATATATTTTTTAGGTATCCAAGTTAAAACCTGATTTTTTTTTAAAAGAATTAACTGAAAATACGTATTTGACTTCCAACTTATAAGTTTCACATATTTTAGTTTGCAAAATAGTTAACATTATATTTTTGTTACTTTTCAATGAATCACTCACCGATCAACAAAATTTTGAGGTTCTGCTAGCAGATGAAGCATATATATCTTACAAAGTATCTACCACACTTTGTGCTACGAACAGGCAAACATTGCATTTAACAATAGGTATTTAATTGTCAGTTTAAAATATCTAATAAAAATTGTAACAATTCAAAGTCATGTGTAACATTGAAGCAGTTATGTAAAAAAAATAAAGACAGACAGTTCAACGCATTTTTATATTAATATACTGTAAAAATTATGAAAATGTCTGTAAAGAAATAACCATGAGTCATTCGTCCCTGGAGCCTACCTACTCTTTCGGCCATTGAATTTACGTCACAATAATAAAACAGTTTTATCGGGGTGACTCACTCAAACTTTGTAAGTACGTTAATTATGTAAATAATTTTTACTTTTTGTCTGAAAATAAACTTGATCAATATAATCTTAACAGTTTCTTGTTTGTTTAAGTTTTGTACTTTAATACAGGAGAAAATAAACTAATTTTAATTAAATTAAATTTTTTTTAAAATAAATTAAATTAAATTTTAATTTCATATCACTTACGTGATCATTTGTCCTTACAGCCACTTTGTAGAAAACTTAAATAATAAAAGCTATCTACTCTTTAACATGTTATATTTTTCCTTCAAATGTGTAAGAAGTTATCTCATTAATTATCTTATTAGCAATACGTTGAGTCCCGAACTGAGTTTGTGCAAAGATTTTTTAATTTCTGTCTTTGATTTTTGATCACTTTCACTTTTCTCTTAGTTATTAAGACGTGTCTGACTTTTTCACTGTAGTGCCTATTATTAAGAAACTTATTTATTTTTATATTTAAGGAAATTTAAAGCATCCAGTGCTGCTTTATTATATAACTGCAAATATGTAATTTATATGTAAACTCTAAATAAGAAGCATGTTAACCCAAAACAAAAGTGTGTTATTTTCGTTACAAAACTTTTCTGCAAATAAAAAACAGGCGCATCTTTCTCTTTGCTGAGATCTTAGCTGTCACAAGGCATCATAAATCTCAAGGCGGCAAGCAGAGATCAACCGAAGCGGTGCTTTGTATGATGAATGTGCGTTTTTTACTGAATTTATTGTGCTTGGCTTAGTACGAAACCGCGGGTATGCAGGCTGTGTTCTACTTAGCAGTGAATTTTAATTTTTAAAGTATTTTGGGTTTAATAATTTTAGAACTGACATGAAATACCTAGACGGATTTAGATCGTGTTTGTTGTAGCATTTGAATCACTGACCTCTATATATAGTATTGGTGGTAGTAGGTTATAGCGCTACAGCGGTCGCTGATTTGAATCTTTTAAACTATAATATAATAATCAAATAAACGAATATCTTGTTATGTTCCGTTAAATTTAGTATTCTTCAGTCGAGTATTATACTAAATGAAATATATAAAAAATGTATTTACTTGACTGAAGAAACAAAATACTAATTATATTCTCAAGATTTTTTACTGTTTTGTCATTAGTTTATTATATTTAGTTTAAAAGTTTAAATTCATTAACGAATTATATGACAGGAAAGTAAATCTTTTAGTAATTGTTACAAGATCTGTGTAACTTCAGGTTCACATTAAGCAGTAATTAAAAAAATATACAATAACTGACTAATATTTAAAAAATCGGCCAAGTGCGAGTTGGACTCGCGCACGAATGGTTCCGTACCATTATCTATTAAAACGGCAAAAAATCACGTTTGTTGTATGAGCGCCCCCCTTTAATATTTGTTTTATTTTAATTTAATTATTTATTTTTAACTAATATATAACTAAATATTCTGTGGATATTTCAAGCGTCTACCTGTTGCCGTTATCAATATCGAGCAAAAAAATCACGTTTGTTGTATGGGAGCCCCCTTAAATATTTGTTTTATTCATCTTCTGTAAAACCTTCAACTGTCTAACTATTACGGCTCATAAGATACATCCTGGTGACAGGCGGACGGACGAACGGACGGACAGCGGATTCTTAGTGATAGGGTCCCGTTATTATACGAAACGCTAAAAAACTAAGATGAACCTTAATTTGTGTAAGTTTTAATATTTATCGTGTGTCTGTCTGCCACAGCCAATTTGCTTCGAATCAACTGGACTGTTTAAGTTGAAATTTAGTACATTTAGGGATGATCCAAATACGGACGTGTTCACCGTTAACAAATAAATTTTGAATAGGGGTCACTTTCGGGGTCAAATAAGTTGTGTGTGGCCTAGTTGAGCTTGCAGCTGTAAACCTAGTATCAACTAGGTACTAGGTTTACAGTTGCAAGCTTGCTTAACTCGTCTTTCAAGGTAATCTTATCTCTCTTATGCAAAGTTTCGTTAAATTTTTCCGACTTTTTAAGTTCTTATGGAAGAAAAATTCCACCTTTTCCAGAACTTACGAAGAACAGACTTAAAACGAACAACCTCTGCTATCTCAGGGCTAAGTAAGTAACCAGGTGCACCTAGCTTGGCCCCTTTATCTTGGTTCAATAACGATTTTCGATTGTTGACAATTTAAAATACACAAGCGATATTGAACCATTAAGTCGACTTTGATTCCCTGTGTGCTTTGCCGCTTTTAAATATCGAGGCAGATGCAGAAACAGCTGGCCCTTTGCCTTGGTTCAAAGATAAGCTGTGGCTATTGTTGAGGATCTTAAAATTACTATCAGTGCCAATTTAATCTTTAAATCCAAGCAGAAAATTTGCTTCCCTGTGTATGTTCTATCGATTGAATTATAGTTTGTGTTCCGAGATATTAGTTAAAACTATGGTCACAGCTATTCTTTACCATCACTCCGCTTGCTATAGTCAAGGAGCTTTTTCTAATGCCGTAGAACCTTAATGGTCACTCACAGTACGCGGTTTAAGAAACTTTCTCCCGCGCATGTGAAACGCGTATTACAACGAATGTTACGGTTACCGCTCGATGTCAGGCCATGTTTACCGCTTTGCTACCTCAGCGGTATAGAAAAGATAAAAATCTATGCAAGCAAAGTCGAAGGAGTAAAAAATCTTACAAATACACTTTGAAAATGCTAAATGCAATAAAGAAGACAAATAATAAATAATTTTATTTAACAGTTCGCGTAATTGGTTAGTCAGACAAAATCAGGGAATAATATTTTTAGAAACTCTTGGAACTTTTTAACTATACAGAGTTTCTCACAACTTTAACCGGACTTATGAATCAAAAAATCTACGTATAAAAAGAATCATAGTTAAAAAATCTCTGTCCATCCGTCTGTGTGTCATACACTTATTCCTGGTATCACTGGTCTGTTTGAATGATTTGCAAACGGATGCCGGTGGTGTGTGGTGTCATGTCACATTTACTAGGGTTGGCATTTAACCTTTTATTCATTTTTTTTGTTTTATTTTTGCAATTTCAATGAGTTTTCAAGCTTTCTATTGCGTGTGTCGTTAGTACGAAAATGGCATTTATTATATTTTATCACACTTTATAAACTTTAGTAAACTTAAGCACTTAATCTGGCTTAAGTATGCAGAAATTTAATAGATGAGATAATAGTGAAGTGTACATATATACAACACATAAAACTAGTGAACGTGTCAATACATGGTAAATACATAATTCATACTTACAAAATAATCTAGAATAAATAGAAAATATAACATATTTTTTTTCGGCTATTTGAGAGAATTGTTTACTAATTGTTGTTTGTATATGTGTAACTTTACGGATATCTGCCTGGAGGGGTTAGCAGTCGCTGTAAACACGCCCACACCATATTGTGGGAAATAGCCTCTTTTGACTTAGCAGTTTAGTGATGTGACGTGTAAAAATCAATATAAATTTCTCTGATTTTATTGTAAGAATGTGTATGAATATAAAGTGCATATGTTACTTAAAGAAGGTTGAAAGTATTATCGGTAAACAGGCCGCATGCCATACAAACTTCCCACACTTTGTAAATTGATTATAATGAGAAATAATATAGAATATTTCCATTTTATAACTGTATTTTGCTGCAATTAAAATAAACTGTGCCTAAATACCGGAAACTAAACAAAACCTATCGTGGTAAGACCCCTTTAATTTAATTATAATGTTACACAAGCTCGAAAATACTAGTTTAAAAGTGAATTTTGTTAAGCAGAAGTCTTTTTACAAATAGTGTGTATTTTTATGTTACTATTGTTTTAGTATTATGACTTAACTATGTTATATTTTTGTCGATTTAGTTACCTAAAATATTTATTTTGAGTAAAGTATGAATGAAATTTGCTTTGATATTCTGTACTAATACAATAATAGAACCTTTTGAGATTTGAACAATTCCCGGCTAATTCATAATTTCAATTAAAAATTCACTCTAAAAGTAAATTCTCAAAAACATGAGTCCAAAATGAGCTTTTCATATGATACATTATGATGATTTTTAAACATTATTTTATAAAATTTATTTAACAGTTAGTATATGTATTCTTTATACTAAATGTTTACAAAAAATATTGCCATATACGAGTAATTTAACTTTATAAAAACCTAATGTTTATTGCATTGTAATTAAATTAAAATCAAGAAAAGCTTTTTACTTGACCAGATTTCTAAAATTTTGTGGTGACAACCCTATGTTCACCGATCACAGAGTATGGTCAAAAGATTTGATGATTGAATGACGTAAGTATCAGTGCGGACAAAGCGGACTCCATAATTTCTGTACTATAAGTCTATTTAGGCACACGTGCTGACCTACGGTTATTTTTAGAAGTTTATGAGTAAATGGAATATTATGGCTGAAGCCATATGCATACGAAGTGTTCTGAGCTAAAAGTGAAAAGATAAATACGAATCTTTTCATTCCGCTTGTATGGGTGCATATTTTAGTTATGTAGGTAGGTATTATTAATTTTGTTAAGTAACGTAAATGCTTCTGCGTGCTTACATTTTCATACAGTCTTTTTATTTTGTCGAGTTTGTTATTTCCTTTTCATATATTATACAGGCTGAACTTTCAAGTGGGCATGCCTGGCAAAATCCAAAACTATGAGGAATAGCAAAAGGTACACAAAGGAGACTCGGGTCCGATTTTGATAAAAACTTAAACTGCATCTTTAGGTTTTAAGAAAATATTATCATTCTAGCCAGAAATCGAACCAGTTAATTTTTAGAAAAAAAACCAAACGGTATTATTAAACCATTCGGTAGTGTCGCTAATAATAAACGAATTCTGGGAAGTAATGACATGAAACTTATTGAAAGTGTTAGATTTTTAACAAATTCCTTTTTTATTTTTATAAGGTTACTTAAACCTATTAAACCTTAACTAATTAATAGTTTGAAATAATGGCCAATGTTGTCAAAACATAGCTTGATTCAACGTCTTAAGGATTGTACTTCATTCAGCATCACAATATTATTGATTCCGTTTTCGTATCCGAGTCATCAATTGCATTATGTGTCTTTTTTAGATTTCGTTTCTTACTTACTACCACAAAAAATAAATCTAAAGGGGTAGGATCCGGTGACATCGCTGGCCACGGCACACAGCGCTATCTCTTATTAAGCGAAACAGTTTGTTTGTTAGAAACGATATTCAAAGTTAAGCAACGTCGGGCTTGGTCAGCAATTGGATGGGTGACCGCTTAGCGACACATTTTTTGTATTTGTTTGTGTTTATAAATTACGTAAATAGTGGCCGCCCTCGGTACGCGAGTCCGACTTGCACTAGGCCAGTTTTTTTTCTTTTAAACCTTTAACCGTGAAAAGATAATAAATATAAATAAGAATATAATGTTTGAAGATTACTGCGCTGCGAATGTGTGTATAAAAAAATATTAAGCATCATTTCGAACAAGGTACAGGTAATGTGTTTATAAAAGACATTACAATAAAATATGAAGCAGTTTATTAAAAACCAACAGTTTCCTAAGGTTTTTCGTATGTCATTACTATCCAGAATTCGTTCTTTATCACTATTGAATGGTGTAATAATGCAGGATGTTTTTTATTTTAAAATCAACGGGTTCTATTCCTGGCTAGGTATATTGATTATTCAAAAATCCAATGATGCAGTTTTAGTTTTCAACAAAATCGGCCTCGAGACTGCTTTGAGTACTTTTCGCTATTTCTCAAAGTTTCGGATTTGGTCATTCACACCTACTTGAAAAATTCAGCCTGAATATCACTGAATATTTCTGTCATTAATTCTACTTGTTAATATAGTTTTGATATAAGACAAATTTTAACCCTTTTTGGCTTGAAATTGTTTATTTTAATTTTTTTTGCTATGTTCTTAAAAAAAGCACATATTTTTTACGTTAGACATGCTTAAATATGTTAAATATACATGGAATTTGTTATATATTTTTATAGTACATAAAAAATTAACTCCCAAAACTTTTGTGCTTTCATTAATATTTCGGTTCTGTGGCTCAGTGAATAATGACCCCGACTGCTGAATCGAGAGGCTTGGGTTTGATTACCGCACAAGACAAATATTTATGATTAACAATTATGTCTTTCGCGAGACTAGGTGTTTTCTAAGTATTATACGCGTGTTTTCACAAAAAAAGTATATGTTCATATGTATTTGCATCCGGTATGTCTGGTATCCATAGTAGGTACAAGCTTTGCTTTAACTTGGAACCGCTGTGTCTTATGTCCAATATTATATTAGATTATTTAAGCCAAATAGGTACTTCATAATTTTTTCAGTTACTTTACCAACGTAGATGCTTAGCTCTCTGTAGCATAACAATTATGAAAATAATATAAGTTTTATTGGCTTGCCGTACAGTTTACATCCAGGCTTTCGACCCACTGCCGAAGCCCGAACAAGGCAAGCAACAATAAATGTTCCTGTAAAGATATATCTATTTTTATTTCGTAATTTAGGATCTATATATACAATTTTACCAAACTGTGAACTATTTACTGTATTTCAAATCGATCTTGCAACAGACAACACACAAATTATTTGTCATGTAAATGTTACAAATAGACCGTGAAACCATTCTTTATTGTTACTATACAAATACATATTTATTTTTTGTTACTGCACTTGCGTCATAGGTTTCAACAAATATGTACACAACTGAATATATAAAAGTCTGTTTTGTTGTTTTTCTAATTAAAATTTGTGATCATGCGCTAAAGGTTCCGTTAGATGTTAGAGAATCTATTTCCGGTTGATTCAGTTCCGTTTCGTAACGAATTACTATGTTTTAGTCATAGTTGTCACATGTGACTACAATATATGACTCAAATTGGAACTTTTCAGAATCATAGTTTGAAATATATGACTCAGGTTAGAACTTTTGAGAAACACGGCTTAAATAGAATCATTGTAGTCTTAAACCCGTGTTTCTCCTTCTTAAAGTTCTTCAGTAGTTACCAAAGAGGCATTATTCTAGCCTTTTCTTTTATGTAACCTCCTATTACTCTAAAGTTGATGATATAAATGTATGTAAAGCCATTTTAGTTCAGATGCATCTCATCAAAAGCTGTGTTGCGGAATTGGCTCACCATCTGTCACGTATCACGTAGGACTGCAGTAGTTGATGAAGGGAGGCTCTTTCTAATATTTTATTATGCGTAAGTATTGAGCTACTGGTTAACCCCGTTAGGGGTTAAAATCGTGATAGTTATTTATGATACAAAATTCATACAAATTTTTTGTATGTTTTTAAGTTCTTCAAGAATTTATTATAATCTTTACTAATATAATATGAACAGAAAACAGAACACTTCGTATTTTCTTCACATAGTTACGGAGTAATTGATATTTTGCATAGTGTAAGTTTAAAAGACCGTGAATTTAAACACTGGCAGAGTATTGGACAGGCTACATTTTATTCAAATAAAGTACATAGGAAAACTGCTCATAGATTTTTTTTATTTAACATTTGTATTCATGTACCATCAAATATACAAATGCATGAACCAATTTGGATAAAAATTGGCAGATCGGTAGCTTACAACCTTTGTAATAGATTGGGTATTACGTTAAAAGGAAACAAAAAATCCAATATCTACGTTAAAGACGCGAGTTACAATTACAGATTAAAAACTCGTTTTACGACTTGGTACATGGTAACGAAATAACGTTCTTAAATAAGGATGTCATTGATTTTAAGCTCTTGTAGGTAGTACCCGGATTTCAAAAAATAGTATTTCATAACTTTGACGATTCAAAAGTGTTTGTAATAACCTAATTTGAATAAAAAAAATTGAATTTGACTTTGATGGGTGGCACATATTCCCAAGCTCCTCTGTGTTTCGGAAGGCACGGAAAACCGCTAAGCCAAGTCAGAGAGAGCCGAATTGAAAACTCTGCCTCATGCCTCATGGGCAACTAGTTCGACAACGTCCACCAACCCGCATTAGGCAAGCGTGGTGAACTAATAACTTAAGATTTATGTTTCAAGAACAGGCCAGTGTCACTGCAGTGGGGCGCATAACGGCTAAGGCGATTTAGGTACAAACAATACATTACTTCTGATGTTAAATTGGTTCTATAAACAATAATAACAAGGACGTAAATATGTTTAGTAAAAATGTATGAAATAAACATGAGTCAATACAAAAACCGTATTAATAACTCACCTTATCTGTTCTTTACAACTTGGCTGTAAAAATACCCGAACTCCGTAAAAATAACCTAAGAGTATTACTAACAATTCCAGTACCGATCGATATAGGTATGCAAAAGGCATCGTTTATAACCTCGAAAGGTCATTTCAAGCGATGTGACTCATACTAGTTGAATTGGGGTCGTTAGTGGCATACGTAGTAGTAACTTGTTCGGGTAATTTGGTAGTAAAATTAGAAACCTGTACCTTGTGTTTATACGTAGCTAGCTTCGCAATGGTGCCGTGTTAAAGAAATGACGTGGATTTTTCGTAAATAAATCTAATTTTATAGTTTTAGTGAATAGGTAAATTTATTATCTATATGTCAGTGTCTAGAACTATATTTATATACATAGCAAACATGTGCTAGGAAAGTTAGTAAAACTCTTTTTGTTAGTGAATTTAGTTTTGTGTCAATAAAGTGATTTCTTAAATAGACTCTTACTTACAAGATTAGTGTGTGCTCTTGTTAATCAAGCTTAATAATATTAAAAATGCCAAACAATTAAAACACAGAGGATGGGGGTCAAAGTAGGACTTCATCTTGTCAGGATTTTAGGTTAAGTTAGATCGTGTAAATACGCCGTTTTCAGCAAATTTTGTAGCTAAACTATAGAATGTAAGAGTGTTCCCACGTTTGATACTTTGCTCACTTTTGATGACGCCAGTTTTGCTACTGACACCTATCTTTCGTGTAGCTTTGAAACGTTACGAACAAATTTTTAGCGAACGGTTGCGTACACACACAATGATAATAACACACTCACTACCATAAACAATGAATATGTATAGGCAGTTTGACAAATTAACACTAAAAGCCTTCCTCCAGACATGGGTCTAAAGTTTGATTTGGTGGCAAAAGTTACAAAAATATCGTAAACGAACGTAACTTGACAAGACAAGACTTGACAGATACTAAAATTTCAATGTTTTGAAACCAATGCTAAACGAACGGATGACAGGTGACAAAAGTAATAAAAATAATGAATCTTTATCACAAGACGAACGTGGCCTAAACAATTAACAAATCTCAAAAAACTTGCTTTTGTCTAGTGAGTGATTTTCATATATTGTATTTAATGCAAAAAACAGAAACTAGAAGTGATCATTGTTTTAACACTTGTTTTGAAGCGTGTTTTGAATCTAATTGTTATGAAAGTCGGTTAAATAATTAGGATTGTTTGTTATCTAGTGCATTGGCTCTAAGTTGTAGCAAAAATCACAAATTGTATCTACAAAACGGTAAATACGTTAAATTCAATACAAAAAAAGAATAGTTTCTAGGCGTCATAATAAAAAATACATCTCATAATAATGTATGTAACATTGTGTAATGATTTTTACATGCACAATGTTAGTATTTCAGTAATTAGCTTTCTAGCCTATATAACCCTATACAGAGCCAAAGTAACCTTGCTACTAAAATTTCATAGGTTTTTAACTGCTGGTAGCATGGAACAATGTTATTTAGAGAATACGATTCGGAGCGCATTTCAGCGTGCTCCATACAAACGAATTTCTCACTTAGTTTTGACACTTGCTGATCAAATATAACAAAATTTTGAAGACATGCTCTAGTAATAAATATCTAGGTCTGCAATGTGCTAGTTTTCTATTTAATGTTATAGTTCAAAAGTTATACAGGATTCTAGTTTTTCATACAAACGGTTTCAAAAAATATTTCTAATTAATAAAAAGTTTTACAAGACTTTGGAAAACTACAGATTTAAGTATTCGGCTTCGAATTATGACTAAGAAATTTCACAGTGATTGATCAGTAAATGTTAAAAACAAATGAGAAATTCGTTTGTATGAAGCCCGCTTCGAGGCGCCGCGAATCGTATCCTCATAGTGGTTTAAAAAAAACATAGACACTTCAGTTTACAAAAATAATCTCCATTTCCTTAATCGAATTGTCCAAGGCACTAGGGTACACAAGATAAATACCACTATCTCGACTTAATGGTTTTCTGTCTCTTGTCTTAGAAGGGCGTCCATCCGTGCCACGTCCGTCGGGTCACAGAGACTTTGATTTGTCTTCGTTTCTTGGACACTTCCCTTGATGCTAATAGAATTTGGTCAAATAGTTTATTGTATTCCATTTAAAGGTTCTTCACACTAAATGATTTTGAGAAAGATGAAGATTTGATAGTGATTTATAATTTTTGAGGTTTCATAAGCAAAGAGTGCGAACGGTGTTCCATTGACAAGCCTACGCTGTTCTTCTGTCTGTCACAGCGTTGTTTTTTTTATTGCATCATGCAATTAGGGGAAATTCACAGCATATGTGTTGCTATAGTTTCTATTGTAAAAGATAAGAATAGTGCATTTTTTCAACGTTTTGTTTTTGTGCTATCTTAACGTTAGTCTTTACGTAGATATTTTCAAATAACGCGTTGGTGGTGGGGGCGGGGGTACAGAGATATGAATAGTTTTCGTATAGAAAATGTCATATTTTTACTGTCGAGGCCGTGAAAATAAGCCGATTTTGGAAGAGTAGAGTTTGAAGGACGAATTTTACTGAAAAACAGAAAAAAAAAACAAAAATTTTATCATAGATTTTTTTTTTAAATCCACTGCCAGTGGCCAGTCTGATATTTAAAGAAAATTGCGTGTTTGACTTTATAAGGGGCCTTATCTATCCAGTAAAGTGTTTTTTTTTAAGTTGTTATTGTATTGTTTGTAACAATCAAGAATCGACGTTCTTCCTGTGTTTTTTTTTTCGAATGTTATTTGAACTTTTTGTTTTTGAGTTTTTATGTTTACAAAAAAATAGTAGAATTTGTATTGAACTGTCCAACAATGCAAAGAAATTAAATAAATATTTTATGAAATGTTTCTTCAAGTTTATATAATTTTCTGTATCTTTATTCATTTATAAAACTTTTGAATGAAAACAAAGGTTTTATTTACACAATCGAGCTAACATGCGGATAGAATATTTAAAGAAACGTAAATAAACATCGTACTATAAGAGCATGCGTTATTTCACACTACTTGTTTTCTCCTTGTGAACAATACATTATACTCAAAACCTTTCCGGTGCAGTAGGGTGCATTTTTCAGGCTTCTTTTATTTCCAGATTCAATTTAATTTAAACTCTATCGCCAAGACTAAAAGTTGTTTTTGCAAGAGTATGAGAAAGTAAATAAGTCACCGTCTTCACCTGAGCAAACGGAGCGATGCCCCACAACTGGTTTATATCAATTTTCTGCTGAGTGCGTCTGAATCGTAGAAAACACTTTAATGTCGAAATGAGCATTATAAAACTAAAGGTTTTAACTTTCTTTGCGTCGATGTCGATGTGAAATAGTCCTTAATATCTGCTCTACGGAATCAAAATTGCTCAGCGTGTTTCGGAATAAGTGAAAAGTAAAGGTTTCGCTCGTTATTGAGGCTAAAGGCGCAAGGTAATGCTAACTAGAAAAACTAAAAAAATACGCAGGTAAAAATAGGTTTCTATTAATATTTACCGGGTATGAACCCAACTCTAATTACAACTCATTAATATAAGAGGTTACAAAAAATACAAAAAAATCTTTAATAGCTTTAGACTAGCTTCTTTTTTCTTATTTACATTGTAAGTATTACACTTGTTTTGCTCCTGCGGTACGATTGGCCGAATATCGAATACTTCAAATTCTTCGATGTAGTAGGCTAAAAAGATTGTTTTTTTATTGTATGTATTTCTTGTAATCAATAAAATAATCATTCATCAACTTCCGTACTAAAGCGAGTTCTTTTCAGAGGCCATAATTGATTACTATTTAGAAGGCTTACACAATTTCACGTTTAAAGTAAACAAATCAAAACGAAGAGAGCACGATAATGTTCCTATTTACTATGGGCACCAAACTTAACAAAACACATAGCGCGGCGTGGGAGGAAGGTCACGCGCTGGCCGAATACTTTTGCCGAATATTCGGCTATTTGGCTAAGAAGCTCGCAGAATATTCGGTATTCGGCGTGTGGCCAAATATACTATTTGTTGCAAGACTAATATATACATAAATAAGATACCTACGCACCCGTAAAAAATCTATAAATGTAAATTTGAGCCATATGGTCCTATAATTTTAATATACATATAAAAACATTCAGACAGACAATCTAACATAAAATGTAAAAACTATAAGGATTCTTCGTTGTGCTTTTTAAATTATTCATTTGTATTCTTTATGCTGATGTAACCGAAGGCAATCTTATTAGCCAGAGCGTGGGTGTGCATTTTAAAAATACTTATCGTTGCAACTCGATGATCGGTTACGAAGCACTTTGTTTACTTTGTTTTACCCCTAAACATTATTTTATCCCTAAATTTTTATGTGTTGACATTAGTTGGTAAAAGATCCTTGAAAAGGGCCAAACCTCACTTTGCATAATGGAGTACACGTGTTATACTTACCATGGAAAAAACGAACATAATTAGAAAAATACCTAGTAGATACTAAAATTAGTTCGGCAGCAAGTAGGTACCGCACGAGCAACTTCTCTTGAGAATATTTTTTTTATAAGCAAAGATTATAATTGTGTCTTAAAAAAAACAGTTATTTAGCGATAAAAAACAAACCGCTGTACCGATTTTGCTCAAACTCTTTTCAGATCTAAGTCATGACGTGGCGTATCGATTGATATACCTGAGATATCGAGGGGCAAAAAAAGCTAAAATACATACATACGCACACACACACACACACACACACACACACACACACACACACACACACACATACACGCGCACACACACACACACACACACAGCACTATAAAAATCATGGCAAACAATTCTTCAGAACTCAAAACGTAAAGAAAACGTAAATTTTGCAATTTCGATTTTTGGAACTATTTTAATAACTACCCTCAAGAGAATTAATATCATAAGTAATTATATTTGAAATAAATACTAAAGAATTATTGGTAATGTATTTAACTTTTCATTATGTAGTGTTTTTGATTCCTTCTCGTGGTATTAAATTACTATTAAACTTACAATAAAACAGTAACACCTTTTACCTTAAATAACTTTGCGTCCAGTTTTACTTATAAAAACATCTGCTTTATATTAAAAGTTATATATACATTTAAAGGGAGTGTATGTACAGTGAGACTAAAAGGCATTATGCGGAAGAACGATTATGCTCCCTTCAGAAGTAGGGAAATACTCTTAGAGCCAATTGCACACATGCTATTTCCCGGACGAAGGTTTTTGTCTCTCCTTTTACCAGACTCTAAGTCGGATATTGGCCTTCTTTGTGCGTTTTCTTAAAGTTTTTAAGTATAAAACTATAAGTAGATTTTCTTTTTAGTTATCTATTAGTTTTTAGTCTTTTAGTTATTTTTATTATAACTAGCTTTTGCCAGCGGCTCTGCCTGCGTAAAATTCAGTAATCGCCGTGGAATTTATGCAGTTATACCTTGAGTCTATAGTTTGTCCACGTTAAATTTAGCTATAGTTACTACCACAATTAACTTGGAATAAATTCTGGAGCCAAAAAGAAATATTCAAAAGTAGCCTACCGATTAAGTTAAAAACCAAAATATGTTACCCTTGCCTCCTACCTTGCTTAACCTATGCGTGCCAAACCTGGAAGTTTAACAACAATGATAAAAATAAAATAAATACCTGTCAACGAGGCATGGAACGCAGTATGTTAAATATACGAAAAATTCAAAAAATACGTCACACAAAAATACGCAAGCATACAAAAACAAAGGATGCCCTGGCATACGCTAAATCCTTGAAGTGGAAATGGGCAGGATATGTGGCGCGTCTATAAGATCAGAGATGGACTAAAAAGGTGACCACATGGAAAGGTTGAGGTCCTTTAGTACGTAAAAAGGGCAGACCCTATGCTAGATGGGAGGACCAAATTTCTCAGACGGCTGGTAGTAATTGGTTCCAGCTAGCTCAATCCTGAGAAGACTGGCAAGCCTTGGAGGCCTTCTCCTGTAGAGGGGTTCTTGCAAACCACTAATTATATGTAAATAAATACAAATCATAAATGAACCTAGCTAGAAATTTAAGTATATAGCATAAACAATAATTTTTTTAGTATTTAATTATCTACTCTTAATATTTTTGTAACTGTTTTCTTTTTTTTGCAAGAAATATAAGGCTTTTATTTCTTTATTTTATTTTATTTAATTTTTGTATTTCCGCGGAAACTTTTGAATTTTCCAAAATGAATGGCTATATCCTTTTTCTTCTCTTTAACTATCTTTATGCTAAATTTCAGCTCCATCATTTTTTCCGCTGCGACAGGAATGAAGACAAACACACAAACTTATTCGCTTTCGCATTTATAATATTAGTATAGAATATATTATCTATTACTAAAATATAAATTAAATTAAAATATGGAGGTTTACAGGAAGCATTTTAAATCGCTTTAATGTTAGTTTAACTGAAGTACCTACCACATCAAATAAGCTAAAGCAATTTGTAAAATTAGGGTTGCCTAGCACGTGTGTTGTTAAAAAGCTGAATCGTCGCCTCTAGTTAACAGGTCCAACTGGATTGCATCAAGAAAATAAAATTTATTATTTTCTCCAAACATTTTCCTGCAATTTCGCTGGCATGTCGCTTGCGTAGGCCAATTCCACTCGATGTTAGGTGTGTGGAACAAGCGAGCGTTAATTGAAACTGGATTTGTTTTTCTGGCGACCCTGGTTGTGTTAATCGAATATTTATCTTACTACGATTTTTACTAAGCTTTTGTTTTGTCTATTTATATATAAGGTAACTTGACCATTGACATTGATTTGTGGTACCGAGTTGATGTGTGGTTCTAAATTGATGTGTGGTACTGAGTTGGTGTGTAGTACTGAATTGATGTGTGGTACTGAATTGATGTGTAGTACTGAATTGATGTGCGATACTGAATTGATGTGTGGTACTGAATTGCTGTGTGGTACTGAAATTTTGTCTAGTTATATATAAGGTAACTTGACCATTGAAATTGATGTGTGGTACTGTGTTGATGTGTTGTACTGAATTGATGTGTGGTACTGAATTGATGTGTGGTACTGAATTGATGTGTGGTACTGATTTAATGTGTCGTACTGAATTGATGTGTGATACTGAATTGATGTGTGGTACTGAATTGATGTGTGATACCGAATTGATGTGTAGTACTGAATTCATGTGTGGTACTGAAGTGATGTGTGGTACTGAATTGATGTGTGGTACTTGATTGCTCTTTGTAACCAGGACTGTTAACGATTGAAAAGCCTAAGTTATAAGCTTAACGTAAAAAAAAGGTATTCATAACGTAAATCAGGCTTTCAATAAGAAAAAAAACATATAAATGTATAATTTTACTTTTTGTTACGTATAAAGTAATACTTACATAATTACTGAGAACAGTTTTGAATCATTAATACAATCTATTTAACAATGTCAATTTCTGCCGAATAGGGCCGACTAAAGACCCAACCGCTTTAAGTAATAAAACAAAACTTACTTTATTAATCAACTGATAAGTATACCATCTTTCTTAAAACACTTAATAATATAAATAAATTGTTGGTAAAGCTATTAAAAACAAAGTTGTGTAGGTATATACATGTTTTTTTTTTGTTTTTTTGTAGTATAGTGGGCGCACCATGTGAATCGTCAAATATCCTAAATTGTTTAAAGGAATTAAGTTATTTAATAGTACTAGATGGATATAATTAATATCTCTTGAAGAAGTTATTTTAATAGGTCCGAAAATCGTAATCGCTAAACTTGCGTTTTCTTTACGTTTTGAGACCTGGAGAATCATTTTCCATAATTTTTAGTGTGTGCATGTGTGAATGTTAGCTTTTTTTGCCCCTCGATCACACGAGGTGGGAATCGTCTT
Organism: Apoda limacodes; assembly: GCA_946406115.1. Classification (NCBI taxonomy): domain Eukaryota; kingdom Metazoa; phylum Arthropoda; class Insecta; order Lepidoptera; family Limacodidae; genus Apoda; species Apoda limacodes. The sequence continues at coordinate 37,494,828 of OX291541.1, read as the reverse complement.
TTATCGCGAGTGATACATAGTGCTTAACACTACAAATGCGAGGATAATAAAATATAATTAATTAAAGTTTTAATTTACTCAACAAATATTAATTCACTTTTATAAACATAAATGGCGCTGTACCGAATAATTACAAGCTATGGTTGTGTTTTCTGTTGTTTATAAATAGCCATGGGCTATGTAACTCCGGATAAAGATTGGATATGTCACATATCATTCCGATAAAAGATATATATCCGCTTCGCATATCCATATCCGCTTCGCATATCCATATCCGCTTAATATATCCGCGGATATATGCAATTTTCAAGCATACCGCGGTCAAACGAATCCTCGGATCGATTTCGTACCTTTCAATCACGAGTGCACAAATCGTTAGTGTATCCCTCGTTTGTTATAGATAGATACTATTTGATATCCCTTTATACTTGATAGGCTTAGGACTGTCAATCAAATAGTTATGAATAAACTTATTTGCTTGAAGCATAATAGACGAAAACTTCAAAATATTTATTGATTTAAAAAACGCTGAGATCGATTATTTATAAGCAAGACAGGACAACGTTACTATTTGGCTTTCAACGCTAGCTCTCTCTCTCACTTCCAGTGATATGTTGCGCCGCTCCGCGCCACCGACACGGGCGACATGCTCCGCTGTTTATTTGGATTAATTCGTTCACTCCCTGGATATAGGACTCGTTTATTTCACGCAAAGTGAAGGAGTTGTTACATATCCAGCCTCGGATATATATCCAAAGATATAGTTATGTCGGGAGTTACCCAAGGCTATTGACTATGCTTGAACACTTATGTAATCTTCTTTATATATATATATATATATATATATATATTAATTTTTATAATTATAATCCTTTATATATATATATATATATATATATATATTTAAAGAAGATTACATAAGTGTTCAAGAATATAATTATAATTATAAAAATTAATTCGGTAGTAAGTTCTACTGTACGTGCGAATATCACTGTACTTCTCCTAAACGGCTGGACCGATTTGAATGATTTTTTTTGTGTGCGTTTGGGTGGCGCCTTGGATGGTTTAGATTCGCAAATCAGTCCAGCAGATGGCGCTGCAGTCGGATGCAGGACAACGGGTGCCCGGTCAGCTAGTTACATATATAAAAACACATACATTTACACAAACACAAATATTTTAAGAATGAATAGAACTAAACGATAATTAACTAACATACACAGAAAAAAAATTACGAGTATACAAATATTAAAAAAACAATATTAATAAGCCACTACAATTCATCATCTTCTGCCCGGTGCTGAAAAGGATGCATCACACAAACATGCATACAGTCATAAAACCGATACTAATATGCATACACACATTCACAGATGTTGCACACCACGAGACAGCCCAGCTCCTACTCGACAGTCTGGCAATAAATACACACCATTTAAGAGAAGAAGAAATGACAAGAAACTTTCCACGTTACCAAATTAACATTAAGTGTGGATTAATAATGATTAAAAAAAGTCAAAAGACCAGGCAAGCAAGAGCATACAGGATCATTAATTATCGTAAAATCATATATTTTATCACAATAATATAGCTTTATCTAGAACAAGCATTGATATATTCCATTCCAATTTGTGTTTATGTTAACTACAGTATGGGGTTCTTCAAGGAAGAAATAACTTCTTCCTTGAAGGATCGGCAACGCGTGAGTGATACCCTTAGTGTTACAAGCGTCCATAGGCTACGGTGACCGCTTACCATCAGGCGGACCGTAAGCTTGTTTGCCACCTTAGTGGTATAAAAAAAAAAAAAGCTTCCTTTACTTGTCAGTATCATCGTGTATCATACTCAATACAAAGCAACTGCTGTCTTACTTTTGGAATTGAAATGGAAACGATTCGGGATCACAACACGTAGAGTAGGTTTTCTTGTTTGATCTTTTTACCATAGGAAAGTTACTACATATTAAGTAACCTCTTTCGTTTGCTACAATATTAGTATAAGAATTGAAGTAGAATTGGTTATATTTTTTTGACTTACATTACCACGAAATATCTGACCAGAACCCCGTTTTGTAGACGATAAATATAGAACTATTATAGATTTTTTACCTATATTGTTAAAAAAATTAATAGCATGAATACAGGAAACTTATGTAAATTACATATCGACCTAAGAGGAAAAACTATCGAATGTCTATCCGATGAAATTCCACAATATTGGGTGCGGAAAACAATATTATTCATCAAGCCAAACAACGTAGGTAACTATACAATTTCATTACAAAACTTTATGGCAAATTACACAGCACAGCACCGTCTGGCCACAAAGTAAGCAAAGATTGTGTTATGGATACCAGACAACGGATACAAATACATAGAATTACTTTTTTTTGTTAATACATACATATCATATATAAATACACCCAGACTCCAGACAAATACAATTTTTTATCACATACATGTTTGTCCAGTGCGGGAATCGAACCCACACCCTGTGCGCAGCAGCTGGCCACACTAACAACTAGGCTGCGAGGAAGTCGAATTATAAGGCTGTGTTATATGAAAAGATGGTCCGAGACATGATGAAACTTTCCTTTTTTTGCATTTTAACAATAGAACCTTAAACATGCCACAACGTCCCTAGTAAGCAATAGTAATGAAATAACTCTCAGTATCGTATTAACTCAAACTCACGTAATTTTATTAGACCATAACAACTTCACTGAGAATTAATTGTGGAAGCAACCAACAGTAAGTTCATAGTAATTTGGTCTTGTAATGAAATCCACCGCAATAGCTCGAACTGCGGGGCCTTAATGTGATTAAGACTTTAACCCTGTTGTCTGAACGTACACCAATTCAATTAATAACCGAGAGTGTAAAAGTATTTATGTGCTTTATTATTTTAGGAATCGGCATTCCTTTTGAAATTAATAAATCAGTCTGTATGATATTGGTACAGAATTTTTCTTCTACTTTGTATGTTTACATTTTTTACTGTTCAAAGGTAAGCGCTTCCTTTGCTCCCCAGTTCACCGGGACATATCCCGGTTTAAAGTTAAAATTTATTTTTCCAATTGCGACTTTACAAAAAGTTTATTTATGCTGAAAAACCGTTTTAAACGAAAATTAGTTTTTTTCTAAACACATCAAAGCATAATTCTCTCCATCTTGCTTATATATTTTGAGTAGGTATGTTTAAGAGACCAACAGCTAGTTCGCAGGTTTTTAAACGCTTGCATCATTACGTAAAGTTCAAAATAGCCCATTATACAAGTGACAGAAACAAAATGGTCATACATGTACTATTGTTCTTTAATGTGATAAGAAATCTTTTTTCTATTCTGTTGGAATTCTCTAGTCTGGCTCGTTCGAGGATGACATAGTTAAAGAGCGGCTGAATTTCTAAAGGACTTGAAATATTTGTTTTTCATCCGCGGCGGCTGTCAGGTTCATTGACGTGATTTGGGCCCTTATTGTTTTTAGACCTTTATAATCTCGTGTATTTCCTACGTACAACTCAAAAATTACCAGTGTGTTTACACAATGTAAAAATGACTTGTAAATCTTCAAACTGACACAAAACAATTACAAAGAACAAACTCCTAAGCTAAGCTTAAAGCTAAGAAAGCTGCGACAGTCTGTTGTCGACATCTAGTGATGACGCGCGACACGTTTAGTAAGTGCGCTCTAACACCAGGAGCTTTTGTTTGGCACACGCTTTCACAACGAGTTGAAAAACAGCTCTTCAAACTTAGCCGCAATATACCTACAACCTAACATTTGTCATAATGTGATTTAATATTTGTATGGGATGCCACCTCTTTGTTTTGTTTTTGAATGTAAGTAAAGAAGAATACAAATAATATTAGAACAGCATTGTGTTATTTTATTTCTTATGATAATAACAAACTTAGTTTATAGTTGGAGTACGTATATGAAGAAAAAGAAGAAACACATTTCTTTGACTAATAAACATACACTATATGTTAGAGTACAATAATTGATATATATGTGCACGTAAACATACAAACACACACAATCGCACACATACATAATATAGCTTACAAAAATTATCTTAAATGTACATTGTTATATCAAAGCCATTTAATTCTGCCATCTTTCTTTTGGTACCGATGAAAGTTTACTGGCAGATGTCTTACCTATACTACCTACTATGGCCCGCCATATAGTTTAGTAAAAAAAAAAAAATCAGGGTTGCTTTTCATATATAGAAATGAAGGACCAAAAAGTTTTTTTCACGGACCAAATTGTGTGAATTTTTTGAGGATAGGTCTGATATAAGAACAGACATTGTGTAATTTCCTATGATGATAACAATCTTACAGTTTGATTCCGTATGTCACAGCCGTTTAATTATGCCATCTTTCAATTGATTTCGATAAAATTTTACTGGCAGATGTCTTATGTGGACTGCCACATAGCTTTGTAATGTAAATTAAAATAAATAAATTAAGGGTAGGTCTTCATACGTAAGAATGAAGGATCAAAAAGTTATTTTCACGGACTAAATTGTGTGGGCCTTACAAAAAAATTAAATCAGTAAATTTTTGTGCTTGCAGCGTGCTTCATACGAAAGAATTTTCCACTTATTTTTGACACTTACATTACGAAATCAAACATTACGAAATTTTGAAGACATTTTCTAGGAATCAATATCTAGGGCTGTTAATAGTTATTGAGGATTCTAGTTTTTCATACAAATGGTCTCAATCAAGAATTTGAGTTAGTTAAAACATTTTTCAGAATTTTGGAAAACCATAGACCTATTCGGCTTGAGATCGTGTATACAAAATTTCACAGTGTTTGATCAGATAATGTCAAAAATAAATGGAAAAACAAGGTCACGTCTGTTAATATTTCCTCGTACAGAAGTATTAAATAGATATTTGAATAAAAGTTTCCTTAAAATGATGCAATGTATTTGATACCAAGAATACAAATGATTTATTTATAAGTGTTAAGTGGTCAAGTCAATTACAATAAATGTCGTTTTTTCCATGAAGATTTCTGGTCGATCGTTGTTTTTTAATTAACCAATTTGTGGCAATAAAGCCATATTCATTGGACGCGCAACATGTTGATCAACATTTTGTGTCTAGAAACTTTGTCTGTCCACGCAACATGATGAACGCCATTGGACAATGTGGAGCGCTGTTTTGTACCGTAGCGGTGCATTTTGTATGTAACCGTGGTGCGGTAAGACCATGCCGGAAATCTCCATAACGCAGCGGGAGGTCAGGCGGGCGTTGCTTTCTCTAGACGTTCATAAGTCGAGTGGGCCAGACGGTATACCAGCAGTGGTGCTTAAGCAGTGTGCTCCTGAGTTATGTCCTGTACTCACGCGCCTCTTCGCGCTTTCCTACCATACTAGGCAATTTCCGTCTTCATGGAAGACTGCGAATGTGCACCCGGTGCCCAAAAAGGGCGATAGATCAGATCCATCGAATTACAGGCCTATCGCTATTACCTCTCTCCTCTCTAAGGTGATGGAGCGTGTGATCAACACACAGCTTCTAAGATACCTAGAAGTACACGGTCAGTGACCGTCAATATGGCCTTTCGCCACGGTCGCTCGACTGGTGACCTTCTAGTGTATCTCAAACACCGATGGGCACTAGCCATTGAGAGTCAGGGGGAGGCATTGGCATGTAGCCTGGACATAGCGAAGGCGTTCGATCGGGTCTGGCACCGCGGTCTTCTATCGAAGTTGCCATCTTACGGAGTGCCCGAGGGTTTGTGCAAATAGGTGGCTAGCTTTTTGTCCGGCAGACGCATACGAACCGTAGTTGACGGTAGTTGCTCTGATAGCATGGACATTAATGCTGGTGTCCCGCAAGGCTCTGTGCTGTCTCCTACGCTGTTTCTACTGCATATCAATGACATGTTGGACATCAACAACATACATTGCTATGCAGATGACAGTACTGGAGACGCTTTTTACACGGGTCGTGCAAACATCCCTCGTTCCGTTGTGGAGGAAAACCGCGGAGAACTTGTGTCTCAAATCGAGACCACACTGTCCCAGGTCTCTGACTGGGGACGGGTAAACTTGGTCCGATTCAACCCTACAAAGACACAAGTGTGCGCGTTCACCGCTAAGAAAACTCCATTCACTGTGGTCCCACAATTCCAGAACACTCCCCTCTCCATCTCCAAGAGCATTGGGATCCTTGGTGTCGACATCTCCAGCGACGTTCAGTTCCGAGATCATTTACAAGATAAGGTGAAGCTGGCGTCCAAAAAACTTGTTGTACTCAACAGAGCGAAGCAGTACTTCACGTCGGGGCAAAGGTTGTTACTCTACAAGTCGCAAGTTCGGCCCCATATGGAGTACTGCTGCCATCTCTGTGCAGGTGCACCCGGATACCAGCTTGGCCCTTTTGACTCGGTTCAACGACGGGCTGTGAGAATTGTCGACGATTCCAAACTCACTTGCGGTATCGAGCCCTTAAGTCTGAGGAGAGACTTTGCCTCACTGTGTGTGTTCTACCGCTTGTACAATGGGTTGTGTTCTGAGGAATTGTTCGAAATGATGCCCACGGCTACTTTCTACCATCGCACCGCTCGCCATCGGCAAGGAATTCATTCTCACACTTTAGAACCTAAATGGTCGCGTACAGTGCGGTTTCAGAGAAACTTCCTCCCGCGAACGCTTAAGTTGTGGAATGAGCTCCCTGCCAAGGTTTTCTGCAAGGACTACAGTATGGAGTTCTTCAAGAAAGAAGTTATTAGATTTCTGAAGGGTCGGCAACGCGCAAGTGATACCCCTGGTGTTGCAAGCGTCCATAGGCTACGGTGACCGCTTACCATCAGGCGGGCCGTAAGCTTGTTTGCGACCCTAGTGGTATAAAAAAAAAAAAAAAAAAAAAAATCACTATCATAGCAAATATAATTTCACATTCAACACTAAATTGTAATTGTGAGACTTTTACTTTTTTGTGTTAGCAACTATACAACAATTGATCTACATATACATACATATGGACAATAACCACCATATCATACATGTGATTGACTAACCAAGTGATTGTTTGTATATCGTCAAGGTGTCATATTTCATTCCCACGATGGGGGAGGGGAGCACTATCACGAGGAGTACAGCCTTTTTTCACCAACCACTTTAGTACTGCGTGACATGTGGTGAGCTCATTGTGGCAATACTGGTTATGACGCAGTAGATTTGGACTAAAGTTTAGAAAATTAAGCGGTTAATGTAAAAGTTCTTCACGACCTATTGGAAGTAATACAGAATTGGTCACGTTATGTTTTACCATCCATCACTCACTTTAAACTATGATCAAAATATAAAACTACTACCCTAAAGCTGAGTTTTTCTTGTCAATATTGCCCTTTGCTATCGTAGCAGGAGTCGTTACTAGGAGCAGTCGTCTGGGCCGTGTCTGGAAACTCAACGTAGGTTAACATGAACAGCAAGCTCTAACAGCAGGATTGCAAACACATTTTTGTGTAAGACAAAAAAACGGCAAAGTGCGACGCGAACTCGCGCACGAAGGGTTCCGTACCATTATCTATAAAAACGGCAAAAAAATCACGTTTGTTGTATGGAAGCCCACTTAAATATTTGTTTTTATTAAATTTAATTATTTATTTTTAAAGTGAATATTTAACTTAATATTCTGTGAATATTTCAAGCATTACCTGTTGCCGTTATGAATATCGAGCAAAAATGGGCAAAAAAGTCACGTTTGTTGTATGGGAGCCCCCTTAAATACTTATTTTATTATGTTTTTTTGTATAAGTTGTTATAGCAGCAACAGAAATACATCTTCTGTGAAAATTTCAACTGTCTGTCACGGTTCATGAGATACAGCCTGGCGACGGACGAACGGACGGATGGACAGCGGAGTCTTAGTAATAGGGTCCCGTTTTTTACCCTTCGGGTACGGAACCCTAAAAAAGACATCACAAAACTGTACACCTGTCAGGGTGACTTCTCAAACACAGCGTTACTTTGGTAGCGTCTGAACACTTTCGCGTCTTCAAACACTGATCTCATTGTCTTAACGCTCTTAGTGCTATGCTATTAAAAAGATTTCAACACTCTTCTGTAGTTAAGTGCTATAGTAATATCCTTTTAGCATTATTACAAGTAATATAAATATACTTTTAAATGGAAAAGAGAATTCGCTTTACGATAACTGGATTTGCATGACTTTTTAAGTTTAAAACATTATATGAGCGATACAAACAGAGGGGTTAACAGTCTAGTGGATAACAGAGAGCGTGAGTTTGAAAAGATCTGTAGCACACTCACAAAGTAAAAGCAAAAAAACATAGGTGCCTTTATTGAAGTAGGCCTTTTAGAGACAAACAAAGAACGAATAAAATAAATTTCCGTTAGCAAAGTTATTTCTTTTTCTTATATGGTGTAGTTTTATTTTACGATGCGTTTCGGATTTCTATATTATGCTATTAAGAGTTAAATTAATTAAATACCAAATTTTTTTTACCATAATTTCAACCAGGATCAGGATTTGGAAACGTAACTAAGCCAGTACACACCAGTTAAAGTCGTTCGCCCTGAAGTACTGTTGCATTTAATTTTCAATTGGATTTCCTTAATTTCATAAAAAATTACTTCATTATTTCAAGTTTGGTGGTTTTGGAAATCGTAATGAGGCATATCAAAGTAAAGACGTGGCAGCTCGTAACAAAATTTCAAACGTAAAAAATCCTTACCAAAAAATATTACATACTGTCTGCAAATACATAACCAAAATCTACCGGAAAGGGAAATTTATTAAAGCGCTATCTCACTGCTGCACGACCGCGTTGACCGCTCGGGTTTCATCATAAAGGTACGGCAGCTTATTTATGGCTATTTACAACAACTTGCCATACTAATGGACGATGGGCTTTTCTGACGCGTTTATAAATCAACAAGCATCCCCGACGATATCGAAAACTACCCCATCAACTTGATAAATGCATGTAACTCGACTCTCTTACATCCCCATAGGTGGCTACCGAGAAACACTTTCAAGTCTACACGCTATCATTGAAAATAATTTATCAAAATGTATCTTTTATAATTTGTCATAATTTATCTTAAGTTTTTTTTTTAGATAAAGTCTGAGGGTTAGAGGTTAAGTGGTATTGATAAGTTGTTGGTAAAATGATGCTTCAAGTTGTTATTGTCACAGGGATTTTTATTTATCATGCCATTGTGACTCATATAGTTACGAAGAATAGTTATATTTTTAATGTGTTAAGGCGCAGACTACTACCTACTAACAATTATTCTACGAAGCATTCTGAAATCGGTTTTTAAAATATGCGTTGTACCAAGAGAAAATTAAAAACATGTAATGGTGGCATTAGTTGGCAGTAGTCTGTATCTTAATTTTTTATTTTTATTTAACTAATATATGATATAGCGCAACAAACTTTTCGGACCGGTGGTCAAACATCACAACTACAGTCGCCATATTAAAACGCTGTCAACTAACGCGACACTAGCGTCAATAAAGTTTGTTGCTCTGTTTACATTATATTCCAGGCATTTGTTTGTATGTTTATGTCGTTTGCAGCGAGCGTATTTTCAATCTAAGATACATTCGAGATTATCTCCATCCGGAATAGTGCCTCAATAGCTCAACTACCAGAGCACTTAGACGGAATCTAAAGGATGTAGGTTCAAATCCTGGGTTGTTACCAATCACACGTGTCAAAATCGTGCGTGTAGTCGTGTTAGACTTATTTATTTGAGAAATCATCGTGTATGTGTAACTACCTATTCTATTTGTATTCAATTCAAACGTTGCTCCCGAAGGAAATAAAAAAAAACTCTAGTATTTCCACCCTAGTTGGTTCGTAAAAATTTCCTTGTCTAAGGAAGTTTATTCTTATCAACTCAGTACATTGTGCATGTGCATTTAATACAGAAAGGTATTCAATCCATTCTTCAAAATCCAGTCTCTGAAGGGGCCGTTATATCTGAGCTTCCCCAACGGGGGTCAAGCGATTGAATGTGGTTTCTGCGGTGAAAGGGACTGCCCGCTAGAACTTTAGTAAGCTCGGAAGGTCTTATCTATCTGGCTTGTATTACGAAATAGGATTGAATGGTTTTCAATTCAAATATATAGGAATGGTTTCGAATCTCACATATCGTATGAGCCGTTTCCGAGATACGCAAAAGTATGTACAAGAATTGCTCGTTGAAATATATGGGCTAGATATCAAAGTAACACGTATTTTGTAAAAAATTGGCCAAGTGCGATTAGGACTCGTGCCCGAAGGCCATTATCTATAAAAACGGCAAAAAATACGTTTGTTGTATGAGAGAGAGCCCTCCTTAAATATTTGTTTTATTTTAATTAAATTATTTATTTTTAAAGTGACTATTTGTGTGAATATTTTAAGCGTTTACCTGTGTCCGTTATCAATATCAAGCAAAAAACTCACGTTTGTTGTATGGGAGCCCCCTTAAATATTTATTTTACTTTGTTTTTTAGTATTGTCTATAGCGGCAACAGAAATACATCTTCTGTGAAAATTTCAACTGTCTAACTATCACGGTTCATGAGACACAGACTGGTGACAGACAGACGGACGGACGGACAGCGAAGTCTTAGTAATAGGGTTCCGCTAATTACCCTTTGGGTACGGAACCCTTATAACCTAGACACCGATTAGGGTTAAAAAGATGCAGTCCGTGGCAGACCTGTTAGACAGCCGTTTAGTTGGCCGTCTTCCGGGTCTACCAAGGACTTATAATTTTATACAACCGCGAAAATATTAGTTTAAAAACCCTACAATTTAATTTCAATTTAATTGTATTTTTACGATGCAGCTTTAAAAACTTTTCAGTTAGCAAACATATCTGATATTTAAAAGTTAAAATTTAGGAAGCATCGATTTCCTATCCACTGCAGAAGTATGTTGAACAGTTAATTCAAAGGGCAGGTTCGACTTCCTGACTCTACGAATACCGTCGAAATGCTAATTTACCGGAAATTAAAGTTGTTTCAACTTGCTACCCTTTGGACATGACCCCTTTGCCCATGAGAACTTGGTTATGAATATCGTATTACACAAATAATTCATACTTGTATGCTCCTTTGTATATATATTTATTATATTGTTTAAAATGGTAAAGAAATTTAAATTTTGTGAAGGCAAAACCTAAAAATAAATATTGAATAGAATAAAATTTAGGACCGAGTGGCACAGTGGCCGAGCGTAGGGTTGTAACTCCCGTGTTCGATTCGAGACAGAAAATTGTAAATTTGTTTTTTCTGGTTTGTTGTCAGTACATCTATCACCTCACAACCTATCCCGTTTGTGGAACGGAATAGAATTGGTGTATCGTGAATATACGAGCATTTTGTTAATAATATCTCTTTTCACCCATTCGGGGATAATTATCATGGTGGTATGGTATATTATTATTACAGAGTAGAAAAAAAAAACTGAGTAAGTTTAGGAATAATTTACTAATTAGGTACCTACTAACTTTATATTCTGTACATACTTTGAGCCCTGAAATTACTTACGCGAGCAAAAGTTGCGTTCTATGGCTATTGAAATAAATGACAAAATTTGGTATTTAAAACTTTCTCTTTACCTAAACCTCTCGTATTTGGACCACTCTAGCGCCGGGCGGCCGATGGTGGATTGCAGCGGGTTATTAATACTATATTTATTCTATTATTTTATTATACTGGTAACTATGTTAGTATATACATATATTATGTATATATTTTCTAGTAGTATTATTTTCGTAACACTGTTTGTGTTTTATGTGTATGGTTGTGTGTCGTTGCGTATGTATTTATATATGTACGAGTTGTTGCCAACGGCTCCGCCCGCACTGGATTGGCGTAGGATTACTACGACCACTCCCGAATTATAGTAAGAAAGTTGCAATAGCAAGCTCTACCTGTGGCTATAGTTCATGCACGTGGAACTTGGTCATTCCTGCATAAACTTGACTTTACGGAATAAAACGTACGTCCTGCTTCGTCTCTAAAATTATCCCTGTGCGAAGTTTTTAGCTCAATTGGACAGACATACTATCGCATTTACAATATACTATCGGTTATACCATTCGGTCAACGGTGACAGATTTCAACTGCAAGTCCTCAATTATGGAAAAAAAACCGACTAATACTTGACGTTTGTAATTATCTTATGTCCTTCCCCAGGACTCAAGCTATCTACATGCCGAATTTCATATTGATCGGTACAGCGGTTTGAGCCTGAAGACGTAACAGACAGAGCTACTTTCGCATTTATAATATCTATTATATTATATTCATGGATAGTATGGATAGTTTTAAGTATATATACACACCGGCACAATTAGCGGAACGGAAAAAAAAGTGAGACTATGAGATAATAACGCATATATTTGATGAAAATGTAATTAGACACAAAATAACAAATTGATTAACATCTTTTAACAACGACTTTGAAAAGTCTTTGTTATTTTTTATTGAAAAATAAAGAAATTTGAAATAAGTGAAATTTTTAAATGATTATGAACCATCACAAAAAATAAAAAAAAGTAAGCATTTAATGATTTAACAATAAAATTAAAGCAAAATTAATAACGAGTGTTTCCCCCTCTTGCTCTGATTACGGTTTCCATTCGTCTGGGCATACTACAGATGACGTTATCGATGATTTCTTGAGGCAACCGCTCCCACTCCTCAAGTATTGCGTTTCCAAGTTCATTCAGATTGTTGGGGGGTGGCATTCTGGATTTAACCCATCTTTTTAGCAAGTCCCAGACATGCTCTATCGGATTCATATCGGGGGAATTTGCTGGCCACGGCATCACCGGTATACCTACGTGGCTCAGATATGCCTGTACCGATTGTGCACTATGAGCACGAGCATTATCTTGCATTAGAATAAAGTCGTCACCAATAAATGGGGCAAATGGTACAACATGTTCTTCTAAAATGTCTCTGATGTATCGATCTGCTGTGATGATCCCTCCTGTGACTATCACTAACTCTGTGCGAGCTCCCAAACATATCCCTCCCCAAACCATAATCGAGCCGCCACCATAAGCCACTGTGTGTTCAAAATTAGACTGTATGTGGCGTTCTCCTTTGCGTCTCCATATTCGCTGTCTCCCATCGATCTGTTTTAAAAGAACTCTGCATTCATCTGTAAAGAGAACCTGCTGCCATTCGTTCAAATCCTTTTTTTGTGTTCCGCTAATTGTGCCGGTGTGTATATAAGTATATGTATTCATATGATGTGCAAGAATATAGTTATGATGGCGCTAATGCCACTATTACTATTAAATATCGGAATAGTCTTAAATATCTGAATTTCTTCACACGATTGACAATATTTGACGCTTCACATGGTGCGCCCCCTACGCTACATTAAAACAAAAAAAAAATAATTAACATGTTTGACTTTGTTTTTAGTAGCTTACTAACTTGTTTGTACATAGCTAAGTGTTTCAGTACATATTGTATTCTTGTTAGCTGATTATTAAAGTATTGTATTATTACTTTAAATAAAACTTCTTGCTCTTTTTGGCAGAAATTAACATTGTTTACATTGTATCGACGATTTAAATGTGTTCTCAGAAACCTATTTGAATAAATATTGTTTTATTTGATTTAAATTAAAAAAATCTTTTAAAAATACAATTATAAGTGCACAATGAAATAAATAAACTATTTTCAGTATTAATAACTATAGTTACTTTAAAGAGCCCCTTTACAATATTTTAATATAAAAGGGCATTGTTCACTTTGTATAGGTGTTTTGGCCCGACGTGGACAAATTCTGAGGCAAAAAAATATTATATTTCAAGTAGTACATACTCTTATCAATATATGATTTACATAATTTTAGTGTCAACGTGCCCCCCTTAACGTTTTTTATTCAGCATAAAGTGTAGGTTATAAAACATGATAACTGCTAAAGATGAAGCCAAATAACTTTTAAAAATATATCATTTCATACATAATAAACGCGAATTCGATTAATACATTATAGAGATTGACTATATCCAATGAAAACAAAAACCTTACATACAATGCGCACAGAATGTTCACGCCAGGCCAGATGTTGACAATGCTCGTTTGTCATCTGTAACTAAAGAATGAAGTTGTATCCTCCATTAATTATATGCTGATATTTATAACTTTATGTTAAGCTAAACAGTTTAAAGAAATCAATATTTCCTTGTTTCTTTCCTGTTTGATATTCTGTCTTTGTAACCGATTGTAAAACAAGATTCCTACCTATTTCGATTTTATTTTTAAAACACTGGTGATTTACCCTTTGTTTTTACGGTTTCGCACCTCCAAAGGAAAAAAAATATCTCTTGCGAGACTTATTTGTTGTTCGTCTGTCAGTCAGCTAACCTCTTAGAAATTTTATCTGACCTACTACGGACGGTTTTTGCAAAAAAAGTTATAAAACTTGTATTAAATGTATTTCTTATTAATTAGTGATAAGTTCATGAGGAGCAAAGAAATGAAACACGTACGAAGACACGAATTGCCTGGTTTTAGTAGGTAGCCCTTAAGTATTTCTGAGGATAACACATTTGTCTACGCCGAAATAAAACAATTCAACGTAGACTTGAATGATTTTTTATTGATATAATTTTGTATGGTTTTTACAAGCTAGGTATCTAACCTCCTATGGAACTATTAATGTACGATAACTTGGTATTTAATAGGGTATTTTTCTTTAGTTGTTATGTTTAATTATAATGGGTGTCTCAAAACCTACCTTAAATTTAATTTTTTAACGAAACACATATTGAATTTGAATTTTGAGAGTATTTTTTTTTCAACTTTAATTTAACGGAGGTTACTTGTGGAGCACAACATCCAACAAATGCCCGCCTCGGCTTTGCTGGCAGACGTTCACCCTTTTTATGATATTTTCGATGACATTTTGACATAATTGTGGTTGAATTTCATCAATAACACGACCAATTTCGGTTTTGAGCGAAGGAATTGTCTGTGGACTACTTGCATACACTCTTCCCTTCAGAAAACCCCAAAGAAAAAAATCCAGAGATGTCAGATCTTGGTAGCCAGTTTGCTTGTCCTCGCCGCGAGATAACACGTCTAGGAAATTTTGTCTGCAATAACTGCATTGTTTCAGCCGCAGTATAGCATGTTGCTCCATTCTGTTGATACCAAATGTCATGAAAATCATTTTTATTTAACGCAGGCGACAAAAAGTCACTCAACATCTGGCGATATTTTTCTGGACATGTTTAATTGTTGTTAACAATGACGAATGGAGGTGGATGGGAGATCGTGTACACTTTTTCTAACTGCTGCAATGTTTTCAAGGGATCTACCCGTACGAGGACGGCCACCTGCTGTGATATCCTGAACAGAGCCAACAGTTGCAAATTTATTATTTAAATTCTCCACAGCAGCTGGAGATGATGATGACCGAAAAACGTGCGACATTTCTGTACCGTTTCTGTAAAGTTCTTTACAGTTTCTGGGCATTGCTCGAATAAAAAACGCTGCATAACTTAAGCTCAAATTTTGACAACTACAAAATATTTGCGTTCCATTGTTGACACAACGAAAATTATTCGAAATTCAAAATTCAAGTAGGTTTTTCGAATTATTAGCGTTCTTTTTACATTTATGTGATAAACATTTGTATTTGTCTTGAGATTCGCTGTTTTCTATTTATGTTATGTATTTATATACAAAAAGCCATATACTTATATGTATTTGTGTTATCTGGGTATAATAACCAGCTATGCTTAGTTTAGGCCGAGATGACGCTGTGTCTAATATCCAATTTTTTTTTTTTTTTTACTTCTAGCGAGTAAAGAGTAATAATCTTTGCGCTCGCTTGGAAATAAAACCATTCAATAAGTCACGCTTCATCATTATTTAAAAGTCATAAACCCTCGTATTTCTATACCCTAAAACTATTTTCACATTTTCGAGGGTTATTTAATTGCTAAATCCAATATTATTAAATCCTGATCAGATGTAAACAAGTAAGGGTAAGTTGACTGTTAAGGAAGTATTTTAGTAACGGATGACGCATACAACATTAAGGTTGGCGCCTATATTTGTATTTAGGAGGTATTTTCGTGACGGATGACGCATACAACATTAAGGATGGCGCATATATTTGTGTTAAGGAGGTATTTCGGTAACGAATGACGCATACAACATTAAGGATAGCACCTATATTTGTGTTTAGGAGGTATTTCGGTAACGTACGACGCATATTTCGTTAGAGATGACGCCTATATTTGTGTTTAGGAGGTATTTTGGTGTCAGATAGAGCTTACGACATTAAGAATAGTGCCTATATTTATGTTAAGGAGGTATGTTGGTGACGGATGACGCATACAACATTAAAGATGGCCTATGTTTGTATTTAGGAAGTATTTTGTTTGGTAACATACGCACTTGATAGGTTTATAAATAGTGTTTGTAAAATTAACTATTGGGACCTCACTGATTATCAGTGCTGTGGTTAAGGCTATATAATGCTGAAAATCTTGTAAGCCTTAGCACTATAACAAGTTGGTAAGTATGCTAAACTAATTTCTAGAATATTTTCTCTGTAATTTATTCTGATAACACCAAGATATTCACCCTTTTCAACTTCTTATATCTAAAATTATTTCGTATTACAAAACTTAAAGTTAATAGTAAGTGTTATTTGTTAAGCAAGGGGAGTTGTTTTAAGGGTCAATGAAGTTATCTAATCGCTTGATGATTCATAACAACGGGAAACGGGTAAGAAGAAACATAAGTGCATGTATTCACTTACTCCGTATTTACCGAGGTTAACTTTAATAAGATATACATAATGTACCTAGTAAGTATATTGAATTATTATTGTAGTAGCCGGGTTCAGCCCGGTCTCCTTCTCTGGAACCACTACTACCTCAGAGATTTGACTCATGTTGGTAGTTTAGCCTCCCAGGATGGAGATTAAAGTGATCCCTGGGTTCGGGAACCCGATCAGCCTGCGGGCGGCCAGCCGTTTCACCGGGTCTTCCTGACCATCGCACCAGCAGGCCACGTCTACGCCGAGCAATTACAGCAACGAGCACTACCGGACAACCGCTGTCCTCATGAGCTCTGGCTACCTTACTCACCGCCAGGAACACAACACTACTCAAACTCAACATAAGTGTTATTTGGCCGCGGCCTTCTGTGAAGTGGGGGTACTTCCCCAGTTTGGGCTACTCACAGGAGCGAGTACTCGCTGTGCCCTTCCTCTCTTAAGATGGACAGACTAATAAAGTTTTTATACAAAATTGTCACGTGAACCCAAATTGCATCCAAAACTGCATGCATAGATAACAAAAAAAAGAAACTGGTTAAAATTTACTTCAAAGTACAGTAAAAGTTTCAAAGAAAATGTTAGAAAACAATATTATATGGGTAGTAATCTGTGGTTTGAAACAAACACCTGTTAGACACACATAGCTGAAATTCTAGATAGCTTGAAATTTAATTAACTGGCCCTTACGCTCCGATACCCTTCAACAGACAGGGTCAGCTCGGGTTAGATAACATTCTACAGGAAATTGTTGATTGTATGAAGTATCTAATCATCAAATATATAAAATAGTTACATGGGTATTATGTAATAGTAATGAGAAGGCAAAATAAAATTATCATTTTCTCTATCTCTACATACATACTTATAGTATAAAACAAAGTCGTTTTGCGCCGTCTGTCCCTCTGTATGCATGTATGTATTTTTCAAACTGCTTAACGTTTTTTTCATCACAGTTACTCGTAAACAGTGTCATTACGTGCGGTCAAAGTGAGTGCTAAGACCTAAGTCACTCTCACGGGCTTTTTCTTTGTAAATTTTTCTTGCCTCAAGGCAAAGCGGGAGTTTATAAAATCCACGGGCGATATGATTTATTATGTCAAACACACCACGCGCGCTCTACTTGTACGAATAACTTAGACTTTACGTACTGTTTTTGTACCTCAGAACTCCGTCATTGGTCAATTTAGTATTCTATATGTAAGTTACCCTAAATAATTAATATAGAAGAAATTGACCTTTTCTGCATATAATTCAAATTTATACTTTAGAAGATAACATTATAATAATATTACGCGCAACAATAAATAAATAAATTGCTTCCTAGACGAGACCTACGACGCTTTTTTGACTGGGTTTAATTTTTTGGCTGGCAGTCACTTCTACCAATAATAACTGAATTAAGCCCGGAAAGAACCGCGGGCTAAGTTATTAAGAAAAATAATCCAATAAATTCTAAGCCGTAGTGGCGATCTTTCCAGCTTCGGTAAACATTGTCAACCGTCAGGGGTAGGTGTGGCGTTGACTTACGGCGTATTTGGGATTACAGCGGCTGTGTTTACGTCCGGTAAATCGTATGGAACCACGGGACACAGGTGCAAATGCTGATAATACGTAGAATACCAACTGTGATGCGAGGGTGGACAGACGTAGGGCTATAATATATAGTAGACATTATATAGCGGTATAGGTAAAGTAATGATTGTGATGACATGACTTATCATTGAACTAAGAATACTCTATGAAAAAACGTGACTTCACAGAATAAATACTAGTAACTACGTCACAAACGATACCTGAGAAGGCCTACAGCCAGAAGTACAATTTTAAGACATCTCAGAAAGGACCAAAGTACGGTATTTCCTCTAGTACGTGGAACACGATAGCTAAATTAAGACTGCGTTAACATACATTATTTGTTGAACCGATAACCGACAGGGAGTAAAGGTTCTCAAATGGCGATAACAAAATCGAAGACGCATGGTGGGATGGCCATACACTTGAAGCGTAGTGTCTCGTCTAAATTGTCAAACACCAATGGGTATGGGATCGATCGATGCCACGCGCGTTTGTTTTGTGTTCCCATCAATTCCTATCCTCGCAGAAAAATGGCATTGGACTTGGAAACAAGTATGGAGTTAAATCACTCTGCTGGTCTGTAAAAGCAGGGAGCTACTGCATGTAGATGATCAAGCAAGACCGATCGTTGTGGAAACAAATGAGGAGACCTACGTTTGACACTGGATGTATACAGGTTGAGATATTGATGATGATGATTTTCGTAAATAAAGGTCACAGGAAGTAGTAGCACGAAGTATGACTACAGTAATATGTACAGCTGGGGTCTTGACCGCTTCGTCAGGTTTAGGCAAGAATCGTTTGCGGTCCAAGCGATATATATAAAATAATTATTCATTGTTAATTAGTCTATAAAGATTTTATAAGAAATTTAAAAATATTATAATATAAAACAATATTATACATTAACATATCTAAAATTATAGATACATTTATGTTTAATTTACTGATCCTTATACTTAGATATCCCTATAAAATATTGAATGAATAGAGAAAGAATAGATAAAATAACTTATTCTATAATAGTAGAAGAATAGGTTCTATAATAGAAATAAAAAGTAGACTCAAGAATAGGCTCTATAATAGTAATAAAATCCGCCAAGTGCGAGTCGGACTCGCGTACGAAGGATACCGTACCATTATCTATAAAACGGCATAAAAATCACGTTTGTTGTATGGGAGCCCCCCTTAAATATTTGTTTTATTTTAAATTAATTATTCATTTTTAAAGTGACTTTATAACAAAATATTCTGTGTTATCAATATCGAGCAAAATCAAGCAAAAAAATCACGCTTGTTGTATGGGAGCACCTTTAAATATATTTATTTTATTCTGCTTTTTAGTATTTGTTGTTATAGTGGCAACAGAAATAAATCTTCTGTTAAAATTTCAACTATTTAACTATCACGGTTCATGAGATACAGCCTGGTGACAGACGGACGGACAGCGAAGTCTTAGTAATAGAAATCCGCTAATTACCCTCTGGGTACGGAACCCTAATAAAAAGGGGACTAAATCTGTAAACGATTCTCGGCTAATGCTGAAAACCAATCGACCAGTGTTTTGTTTTAAATCAGTCATGACCGTAATATAATAAACCTTCATACAATTGAACCGTTATCATTCATTACGCACCATTAAGTTCTCAAACTCAGCGGTGGTTAATAAATCATCAAAGGGTGGCGTAGACTGGCTCTGATAGCCTCTGTATTCAAAGATTAAGCAATGAACCCAAATGTAAGTGCCAACTCCACAGTTCATTACGGAATTAATAGCTGCGACATCGAAAATTTTTTTGCTAAAATGATAAGATTTGTAAAGGTTTTGATTTTCTGACGGTATAACATTTCATATCATATATGGTTTACTAAATATTTTCATTTTTCATAACAATCAAAGTGGAAAGTGAATAGTTGGCCACTGACTATAAACAATTTAAGTCTTTAGAAGATCGATCAGATAATAGCTGTTTTTTAGGATTTTTTTAATTAATTTATAAATAGGAATACTAAAAGTATATCAATAATTGTTCAGTAATATAACTGTATAATATTACGGTTTTTATTTCGCTAAGGGGTAACCAGTGGTTAGAATCACACCCACATCGTTATGTGGGGGCCAGCATCTTTTTACCAAGTACTGAAGTCCTGCTTGGTTCACAGGGGGGGAGCCCATCGCCGCAACACTTCCGATAGCTGTACTGAGACTAAGATGGCATTATAAGGTGATATTATAAGTCATAAATACTATTCAAAGTAATAAACGATAAAATAAAAGACCAGCGATAGAAAATATACCCCTTTGCCAATTCTTAACAAATTTTTAGAAATAACTCTGGACTAGACACGTGAAGTATTGTAAGCCGTATACATCACACATAAATATGACGGGCACGCACAGTTAACAGAATCATAAAGCAGTTGATAAAATAATTATGGATCTATTACAACCATCTTTTGTTGTAGGAAACTTTATCTATCCGCTCCGCTAAACCGTATGAAATAATCATAGAGTAGGGAGAGAGGGGCAAAGTTATTTACTATATTAATAGTAAAATTCGCCTCAGCCATTATACGCCCACTGTCTCTGTTTAAATTAGGGGGCAAAAATTTGTAGAAAGATTTCCTAACTAGTATTTCAAGGCTCAAAGGCTCAATAGGTAATGACCAGGCTACTGAACTAGTGGCGTCGATATCCGCATAGAACAAACATTTATGTAATCAAAAAGTGTATATTTGTATCCGATACCTGATATACAGGGTAGAAACGCTAAGTGATCTCACTCGATAATTTCTAAACCATACACGATAACGATTATTGATCCGAAAAGTCCTTCACGAGCTCTACCCAATGGTATCAATAATGGTTTATAAAATAAAAAATTTTATAAAATATAAAAAGGTTCTATGCGAAAATTCAAAGTTTCAGCTTCCTTTCATCTAGTATGGCGACATGTCCTTATTTCCTCAAATAATTTAAAAATAAGTACACAATTTACGAGGTCGCCCTTTTGATTATATTTCAGTTTTTATAATGATGTCCGAAGTGGCGTCCTCCGTATTCTGTTCATTTTCTTGTCTCTATATAAACTTTTCGTAGTATCGCTGGAGTAATCAACGCTATAGCTTGTCTTATACGAATTTGTACTTCATCTTAGTTGTTGACTCGTGCATTGTAGACCGGTCTTTTAAGAAACCCTAAAGAAAAAAATCACTCGGCGTATGATATGTATGAGATGAGAGCCATGTCGCCATACTTAGTGTATTGAAGCTGAAAACATCTTATTTTCGGATAAATCCAGTTTATTTTATAAACCATTATTAATAGCATTGGATAGAGGTCGTGAAACAGTTTCAGGATCAATAATCAGTATTTCGATATCTAGTATGGTTTAGAAATAATCGAACGAGATCACTTATCTTTTCCACCCTGAATATATATATATGTATATACATATATCAAGCTTTGTTTAGTTTGGCACTATCTGGTGCCAAATGTTATGTCCAAAAATATTTATTTATATAACATTAATAGTGACCTGCAGTACAGACAGACACGTAAAGAAAAATGTCTTTCAAATACTATTATTTTTGTCGTAAGATATACTCACCATAAAAATATTATATTAAATCTGTCTATATATTTTGTAGTAATTTATATGCAGGGATATGAAATCGAGACTTGTGAATTTTTCCACCACACAGAAAACTTTATACCCTCTCTCATACTGGCTATGATTATTCACATAATGTAGGAGTTTATGAAAAGATGCCAGGGGGCATGTGTGAAATAGCCAGACGTTCAATAAACGGTGGTGCGTCATATGCAGGCCGTCTGCATAACTCAATATTTGAGCTATGCATCCTTTGCCGTATCCACCCTTTATATGAGTTCAACCACTCAGTATTGTATTAAAACTATTTTCCTGCTTTAAAATTTAGGAACATATTTTTTTAAAAGCAATCTGGTGCCGGCCTTAAATATGTGTTGAATTGTTTAAAGTTAAAACTATAACGAATGCGGCTTTATCCTTGCTATGTAACTTTTTCTGCTGGCGGATTCCTTAAAAACTGATGACTAATATATTTTTACCATTTTCCACTGGATAGTCTATTAGTCTACTAATAAGCTATCGCAATTTTCTAGAGACAGTTGAATTTTTTTTATATTATTATTTTCGGCATTTAACTCGGTAACTTCTGCACTTTTAACTTCATGTTATGTATATATGTATGTGTCACGATTCCAATCCCTCAAAGGTAACAAGGGACTGGACATACACCCATCTCATAATGTGGGAGACATCCTTTTTTTCACCACGTGACAGATGGTGAGTGAGTACATTGTCACATCGATGTGTTGTTATATAGTGTATCTGTTGAGTTATATCTTTTTGGTTGTAAACCACTATTCTAAGAAAAGTGTTTAATTTAAGACCGAGGTCAGAATATACCCCCTTTGTCAGTTCTTACCTAAATAAGAAGTAAACACACAAATTCTTCATAGAATTAAAAAATACAATATAAATTTATATAGAAAAAATCTTTCTTGGTTCATGACTCCCTGAAGGTTAGAGACTTAGAAGAAAATATATTATATATGCCTTATCTATGGCTATTGATAATATAAATAAATAATATCATAGCAAAGACGCAGTCAAAAGATTAACCTCAAGCCAGGACTTAAACCTGCAACCCTTACATTCCGTGACCATTCAGCTATCGAGGTACAAGTCTGGCTGATGAAAATCCTAACAATTGCCTCGATAGCTCAATAGTAGAGCACTTACACGGAATATAAGGGTTGCAGGTTAGAGTCCTGGCTCTTTTGAATGCATCTTTGCTATAAAAGTACTTATTTATATTGATGACTAAGAAGTCAGTCAGAATTGGGCATTTTGCATACTATGCAACTTGTTCCCAGATGCAAACGTTGTACAAATAATGTGTTTAGATTTTAGAGAAAATCACGAAGTAATTATTTACTTTTTACAAAACTCCGTGTTTGCGAAATCTTACCGATTAAGATTTCTAACTATTTGTGTAACAAGTCGCAAATTGCTCGACTTTGTTGTTAAGTTTTAACTTCTTCGCTTCAAAGCTTAATGATAACATTGGTCGTAGTGATAAAACAATTTATGACCAGAAGGTTTCATTTCGAGTCGAAAACAAAAAGATAATTACTTTCAATTAATTTCGCCTCCTTGCAAATGGGGGTACATTCCTTTTCTGTTTTAAGTACTACAGTTTTATTGGTTTCGAGCGATATTGAACTTGCCCGATTTGTTTGTTTAACGTTTCTTAGCTAAATTTAGATTCTTATTGAAAGCTTAAGCATGATGACCGACCATTATTAGGACATTGATGGGAGGAAAATTAAATTAAATTAAATTATTGTAACCAGCAAGTGTGCTACACTTACTTTTTGCAGATATACATAGCAAACTTTTATTTTAAGACATTTTTATGATCAGTATTTTAGAGCTTACATGTCATAAGGCCGTGGTTTCTAGATGCATTGTCAAAGGTCACACTAATTGTGAAAATCTGCACTTTTTGTCAAAGGCCGCATTTCTTGTCAAAGGACGCACTTCTTATCATAGACTGCAGTTCTTGTTAAAAACAGTGTGCCTCTAAATTGCCTATAAATTATATATTGTTATTTTGTATGCATGTTAACATAAAATTTTGTTACAGGCTGCACTGTGTGCCGATTACAGCGTGCCAGTAGATTGTGTGGCCGCTGGTCCAGCACCACGTCCTAGCTCCTTCCACGAAATATCTGCACCTAAGGTACGTTTTCTTTGATAAAAAAATATATATGTAATAATTGATATTCTTAAAGCCTTGCTCATTTTTTATTCCCGCCTTTTGAAAAAAAAAAATTAATGAAATGAAGGAACTAAAATTTTACCCATAAGAGAGCTTATAGGAGTCAGGCAAGTGGTATTGTTTCATCATGACTACTGATCTGATCTCTCCAAACAATAACACATTTTATTTAGAAAATAGTGAGATAAACGATATAACGAAAAAATTAGTGTCGGACAACCGTCCGGAATCGTGACAACTTGTGCCTTTCACTTTTTATGTCTGTCTCTCTCGCTCTTAGGCGGGCTAACCATGCCGCGTGCCTCTCACTCGCTCTCATTGTGAGCGCATAACGTGAGCGGAGCGTAACGCAGTTTCTTGAAGTGTCACCCGGCAAACCAATTTATAAGACGTTGTCACGTCAAAAGATATAACAGCTAGATAAATAGCATATTAAGTTTATTGATATGTAATTGGTTTACTATATTTAAGAAATGTTAGATATAGTTTTAAAGTGAGGTTACGTAGTACATTTCTAGTCTTTAGATATTTTTATTTTTTCTTGTTTCCCTCACTATCATTAAGGCAAAAGTATTATGACATACAGCCAAGACTGTTCAAATATTTTTACTTTTAACTTATGTTCGTATGATGTTTAGATGTAAATTGTTAATTTGAATTATTATTTTTGCTATTTTCTTTGCGGCCACACTGGTTAAGTGACAACCAAAAAGGCTCTTACATAATATTAGTGCTGTGACTCCGGCTACAGCTTAAATTGAGTAAGAGACCTATTTAGCTTTCTATTATCTATGTATTCCTATACATATTATATTAGTTACATAAGTTAAGTTTACGTGTCAAACTTAACGTAAAATGTCAATAGTCAAACCGAAAACTATGAGGAAGACAGGTTCTTCATTAGCGACTACGGACTAGAAGTTGATACCTATATGGAACGACCTTCACTAGATAGGTAGAAGTTTTTCTTAGAGCGGCAGGTAGTCATAAGGCGCAGGCGGGTATAAAACGTTTTTTATGGAAACGATTGAAGGAACTGCATGCTACATCTTTCAGCTGAGATGAAGATGGCATCGAAAGTACCAAAAACTTATTTTGTTTATTTTCACAACGCATTAGCTCCTCATTTTGGCCCTGGACTGATTTTTTTACTGTCTTTAGCACAGAAAATGTTCTGAATACTCTTTTTATCCTACAGGAGGTGTAAGATCATAGACCCACATTTCGTCATAGAGCCCTGCTAGCCTGAAGCTAAATTCTGATGCTATGAATGGAATCTAATCCAATGTACAGGAAGAACTTAAACATTTTTTGCCACGAAATTATTGTGAAAGGTTAACCGCCATTTTTGAACGTGCATTAAAATCGACTTGTAAGAGTGAAACCTCTCATTGACGATGTTGAGATATTGAATCGCTAATTTTTTTCTGTTCTTTGCTTCGCCATGATTCAATACATAAAAATATCTAAAAGTACCTATTATGATTAATCATATATATTATAAATCCTAATAGCACAAGGCCGGTAGTGATAGTGATAGTGAAAGTGAGTCATCTACAATATCGTTAACTATCTAATGTACTTCATTTTGAATTATCTGATTTATCAGTGACGAAACTAAATCAAAAGTTGACTATTACGAGTTGGTATACAATTTAGTTTATTCTATTGTAATACTTCGGAATCATTAAATTGCTCTCCGGTTTTGATATTGTTTTACTTTTAATAGATCGGTTAGCAAATTTTTTGTTCAGTTAAGTCAGGAGTCAGTTTTTTTTATATACTTATGCCTTCTTTAAACGAAAATATTTCGGTTTTTAAATGTAACTTTGTGTTCCAGATATCTTGTTATTAAGCTTAAAACATTGTATATTTTCTCACAGCTCCTAAAACTATGGAGCCTAAGGTAAAGAAAAATATTTTGATGAAAAAATTATAACTTCGGTAAAAATAAAAGGAACTATACCAATTATTAGATCAAGAAGTATGAGAGTTCTACTTTGCTGTCATATTAACAGCAATGGATGTATTTTAAAAAAAAAACTTTGAAAAATACCAAAATCATAAGAAAATATATCGAAATTATATTATCATATATATGAGGAGGATCAATCTGTAACATTTAGTACATTTCAGTACTAACTGAAATTTTAATCGAAATAGTTACGTGTCTTTAGATAAATTAAACTGTCACTCGTTTGCACGATTGTACTGGAAATAAAGCGTAAAAGATATTCACCTTCTTAATTTATCAACATGCTTTTCAAAGAACACTATTGTAGAATATTTATTTGATTAGATAAATACATCTACAAAAGGGATGGATTCTATATCTAGAATCTATATCCGTAATCTACAATAAATATATCTACAATCGAAATTAATAAATTTGTTTTGTAACAACTGGACTATTTGACAATTCAACATTCCAACAATGACGATGACAGTTATAAGATTTTGGCCATTAGACATTTTGACAGTTATAAGACATTTTGACAGTTATAAGCGGCCATACGTACATGCCTCTGTTTATATTCGTCCCACATTTTACACTTATTTGTGTTTAATGTCATTCCCACGATATTTGTAATCAGTGAAAGCAAGTCGCGTTGCTGTGTATTACTCATGCCCGCAATAGTATCTCTCGACTCATTACAAACACCTACTTATCTCTTAAGGACCCTCTAAACACACCCTTTATTTTATTTTTAAATAAATAGAAACAAGTAATTTTTAAAGGAGATATAGTGTGTCTGACAGTTTAAAGGGGCCCACACTAACGACTCACAAATTTATCCATGATTTTCACTAGGCCAAGTCTAGGAAATCATGAGTATACCTCAAGTTCAGCCAACAATGAACATAAACAGGGTGATGTTATAATGATGAATCATTATTTGAGTCCCTCGTAGCCTAGTTGGTAGTGTGACCGGTTGCTATGCAGAGGGTGTGGATTCGATGCCCGCACTAGACAAACATTTATGTGATAAACATTTGTGTTTGTCTTGAGTCTGGGTGTATTTATGTATATAATGTATGTATGTATTTACAAAAAAAGTAACATAATGTATGTATTTGTTTCCATTGTCTGGCATCCATAACACAAGCTTTGCTTACTTTAGGGCCAGACGGCGCTGTGTGTAATGTCCAAAAATATTTATTTATTACACAAGTAACATGCATTTAACACAAAGTTTGTTTAAAAAGTGAATGCTATGTTGCCGAATTGAAAATAGTCTATATTTTTTTAATAGCAAGCCTTAGAAATTTAGGATTAAAATCATGTACCTATATTTAAACGCGGTATTTAGGTACAAAGATTAAGTCCTTAAAAAGATAATCCAAGGAATCATTGTCGCTTATCAAATACATTGTCACAGTTTTGTGTTTTTCGGTTGATTTTTTTTGTGTAACTTACAACTAAGTATATAGGTAATAAGTAAGGTTATACTCGAAAGTACGTCAATTTAGGTATTAAACTTTTATAATACTAAATAAAAATATATTAAACACTAACAAATAAAAAGACCGATATATTAGCATTAATTTGTCTTAAGAAAGGCATTCGGCGGACTCTTAAAACTATTGCCAAAAATTTCGTCAAACTGGTTTCGCGATGACCTTTTCAAGAACGTAGCGTTGAGAGAGTGAGTCATGTTGCTCAGAGAGTCATTCAACTCTCTTCGATGATATGTCCATCCCGGTCACTCGTCCACTGGCGGGATAACGCTCCTTTTTAAGTTATATGTACCTATTAGTCTGTGTGAGTCAACTTTTCTGCTTAAGTACAAGTAAGTAATGTTGGAATAATGACATAATGTACATTTGTTCATGACGTTGTATGGATATATACCCATTTCAGCGCATAAGCCCCGTGGATATTAACCGTGTAGACGTGACATTCGGGAACATACTTTATTTTATGATCGCACTGATGACGCCGCAAAATTAATACCTCTTTTTTGGGTTCCGTACCCAGAGGGTGCCAACGGAGCCCCATTACTAAACATACGCTGTCTGTCTGTCTATCCGATCATTAAAAGGCTCTAACTATTAGACCGAAAAAGGTAGAAGCCTGAATTTTGTCACAGTAAATGTGTTATAATGGGGGATTATCTAACAAATAATAAAAAGTTAAAATTAAAGGGGGTCGCCATGAAGAAACATTTTAGTTGTTTTTGCTCTATCGTAAAAACAGTAATACATACAAACTTCAAACTTACAGTCAAAAATAGTGTGAAGTCTTAAATATAACAACAAATAATAAAAATCGGCCAAGTGTGAGACGGGCCATTACCATTTTAAATGACCGGTATAGCGCCATCTAGTTTATTATTAAGAGAAACAGTAACACATTTGGTTGTTGGAAACGAAATTGAAAGTTAAGCAACGTCAAGCTTGGTCAGTACTTGGATGGGTGACATTTTTTTCTAAGCTGGTACCAAAACTCAGAGTTGACTTTATAATACTACCTTAATGTTTTGAGAAAGATTACATTACCTATATGCCGCAAGCTTTATGAAGTTTCTACGGATAAAGCTCCTGCTATGCCCAATTCCTGCTCTGATTTTTCAACATTGATTATGCAAAAATAAAACTACGGTATGAATATTCATCCAAAAATATATTGGCAGTGAGTGTTCTCCTAAAATGTTATTCATATGCGATGAAAGTATGCTTATTTCAAAAATAAGCAGTTAAAGTCGAGAATTTCTGGATTGGATTGGATTTCTTATTAATAAATAATACGCTTACAACCCTAATACCTAAACATTATTACAACTACTACAATTCACATTAACACAGACTGACAGCTTATGCGGCCATGCAAAAATTTGGCCTAATGGTCCTACATTTCTAAAAGGTTAAAACCACTGCCTAAGCGGAATAAAAACCGTAATGTTACATACTAATTGCGATTTAGATTTTTAACCCCAATACTACCTGGTTAGCAAGCGGCTCAAAACCAGACATAGTGGAGGCATATTTGAGAAGCCTGCATCCAACCAACAGTAGACGACTTTCGGCTGAGACATCGAAGCCCAATCGTTTTTTATCTATGATTAAAAAAAAACAATCTTCTTTATGTACAGAATTTACCTCCTAGAAAAGTCAACTCTAACTTTAAAAAAAAACAATCTCCTCCAATTTATATACAGAATATATCTCCAATAAAACCAACTTATTTGAAGAAATCGATTTTTAGCGATAACACTGCCTATATTGGTTATTACTATATTTTTGTTTTCTCCCAGTTGTATTCAATTCCATTGTGCAATAACGAATACATAATAATACTTGTGGTATTATACATTGAAGTTATGTATCTAAAGCAAGAAATTACAATCACTTGTATATATGTAAAAAAAGGAACTGATATATCAACGCTCAGTCAAAAGCTTTTAAAAACTTTGATTCGGATTTCGTATATATCACAGGACGTCACTAAGTCTAGCCTAGACGTAATATATTTTAACTACAAGTGTTTATTTTGTTTTACTCTGTTTCTTATGTGCAAAGGGGCGTTTTGTTGACAAGCATTTTACACATTGAATGCGCTCAATGCTCATTATTCGCACATTCAAGCGTTCTGTCCGGACCGCATTCAACGCAATGGCTGCACATGCTCAAAAGGTAGAGCAGTGGAAACGCTGTCAAAATTGTGAACGGCCATATTGTTTGTTTTTTTTATATTTACTAAACGATTTCAATGCCTATGCGATGTCCATAGCTCTCAATGCCGTCATTAGTACGCATCTCAATAAAGTTTATATCATTCATTCATTAACAATCACACGACAACAGAAATCAGTCTGTTCATATTACATATAGTGTTAGTTTTAACACTGACACTCGTTGGGAATGGAAAAAGAATCAGTTTTATTGAGTCATCTAAGATGTTATTCCTATGGTTGAGTTTACCAACAAACTCACGTGTTTGAATTATATTTAATATTTTTAGTATAAATACTGTGTTTCAAATTGTGGTTACTCTTATCCGAGTAATAATCAACAGAAAGTTGACGTTCCAAAATTTTTCGAATGACCACTTTTAGAATGCAACAAATGATCTTGAATTCCTAACGAAATCATATTCCGTGTGCAAAAATCGCTTATAACCCAGAAAAGCGAAATCATATCATTGTCTAAATCTGATTTTTATATTGACCTAATCAATTTAAACCTAATAAATATCGCCTGATAACCTAGTTGTCATAATACTATACTATTTCATAATATCAGCTGTATAGAAAACTATTTGACAGGAAAAGTATCGATTTCATTTATGCATAATGGAAATAACAATGACTGCTTACTTTATGAATAATCGTAATGATTAGTAGAATAGTAACTTAACCTAACCATAATTTAGGCGCATACCAAACATATTTAATTTCATTGTAACTGATACTCGTTAGCCATATTTTCATAACTATATAAGTCATTGCGCTAATCATCAATTATTAAAACAATCATCGGTGTTCCCTTATGAATGATTCAGGATAAATGACTCATTTGTACCAGTACATCCCTATTTTGTAATGTTTGACACGTCATGGTTGAAGTCATTCGCCCGCATGGGGGTGTGTCATTGTTTAGACTAGTGATGCGCTGTAGTTGGATTACGTAATGTTTTCTTGTTTTGGTTAAATATGTGCTGTAACTATGTTGACGGTTTTACATGACGGATAACATGGAAAATTTTGTGTAACAACAAAATCGTTTGTTTAGTGAATATTTTTTTGTGATAATAACGGTGTTTTAGGTTTCTTTATACCTATCACTATTTGTTCTTTCATAATATTAGATGTTATACCTTAAGATTCACGTAGATCCATAAAAAATGAATTTAATTTCTTGATTTCTGCACTGTTTCCTGGACTCTTAAGTCCCAAACCGGAGATTTCAATAGCCGTATATATTGAATTCTGTCTGTATAAGCTATATTTTTCATTAAAACTGTTATATTTTTTACTGTGATTCGCTTGATTATTTGTCACCGTACTATGTTTACTTACTTTTTGCCACTGGAAACGCGGTCATCATATCAGCTTATATTGGTCCACTGCTGGACATAAGCCTCCTCTATGGCGCGCCGTTTCTACCGGTTCTCTGCCTTCCGGCCAGCCACCTTTTTAAGGTCGTCGGTCCACCAGACTGGAGGGCGTCCCACGCTTCGCCTTCCCATATGCGGTCTCCACTCTAGGACACGTCTGCCCCATCGGGCGTTGGTCCTCCGACAGACGTGGCCAGCCAGCCAGCAGAAATGGAAACGCGGCATAAAATGGATTTTCATACATTATTCCTGCACTGTTATAAAGACATAAAAGTAACAAGAAACTTAAAAGTAAAATTGCCCTGTGTGTAGTGGGCCTTAGTCAGTCAGTAAGGATGTAAATCGAAAAGGATATATAGACATAGTAAATGAATGATGAGATTACAATATAGTTGTACTAATTAAGGGTCGGCGGGAAGGGAAGGGAAGGGCTGGTTGATTTATCCCCATTATTTTTTTCCCTTTGTTCCATCGTGCCTTGTTTCAGTGTTCTAGGTTATCGAATTCAATAATTATTATAACAGGGAAAATAACTTAAGTGACTAATCTATTTCTTCTTGTATCTCCTATATCTTGTAAGAAACTGCTACAATAAAATATGATTCAACAGTACCGTTTTTATACCTAGCGGGGAAAATAACATTGCCTTTGCACTTATTCTATACATTTGTACTCAGCAACTCAGAATACAACACTATATAATATGTATAAATAAACTAATATTATAAAGCTAGAGTTTATTTGTTTGTTTATTTTAAGCAATTTTAGTTATTGGTTATACAAGTGAGCAAAAGCGTTTTTTGCTAGAAGTGCCGACTTTAAATCCTGAGCATAGCGAGGCGACTTAAAGGCACGAGACCGAAAAAATTTGCTCACGCGTCCAACATACAACTTTTCACCTCTACCAGCGAGAAAAATATTTTCACGTGACTTTTCTGGTAAAAAGTTAAGTTCGGCATTGGAGACTTGTTGTCTTAATTCTTCTGGTGTCAGAGAAATATCTTCGCAGCTTGTATCGCTCAATTTTCAATTATTACAGAATTATTAATTAAATAAACAATCTTATGTTTAATAATCCTAATAATTTATAAAAACTCACTTAAAAACAAAAAAATGCTATGAAGTTATATTCTTAATTAAAATGAACAAGGTTTAGTATTTGTCCCGGAATTTGTTTCTGACCATTCATTGTATTGTTTTTTTTTTCATCATAGAGTTCATTTCAAAAGTCAATTTTCGAACAGTAAATTACTTTGCCTGACTAGTCAGCAAAATTCGATTTTGCTGACTGAATTTGGACAGCAAAACTATCCTTTTCGTGCTAGTGAGGTGAAAAAAATATGGAATATGTATGTGTGTGTGTGAACTTTTTATAACACCCATACACAATGTGGGTTATAATTATTGTTATTTTATTTATCATTAGTGTTAGTGCCGTTACTAATCTTGTTCTTATAGTATGGAGTGTTTTTTGCTTGGTTTATAAAAGTAGTACCTTTAGAAAAATTGGTTATCATCGTAGTAAAATTTTAGTTTTACCGATGTATATAATTTATTATGAACTTTTATGTTTATATATATATATATATATATATATACAATATAATAGGTGTTCAAAATCTGCCGAGAGAAAGTTGTAAAGACAGTACCAGCCTAAATTATTATTACAACGAAAACTGTAACTTTCATAGATTTCAAAAAAAGGTACATGATTTCATTTTAAACCAACAAAAATTAAATTTTT
Organism: Apoda limacodes; assembly: GCA_946406115.1. Taxonomy (NCBI): domain Eukaryota; kingdom Metazoa; phylum Arthropoda; class Insecta; order Lepidoptera; family Limacodidae; genus Apoda; species Apoda limacodes. The sequence continues at coordinate 37,461,806 of OX291541.1, read as the reverse complement.
ACAATACAGACTTTTATGTATGCTTATAATTTATTATATTTATTATTGTCTATTATTTGATTTACACTTGCATTAGACTGATATTAAATAAATGTTTTTTACCTAAAATAATATCCACCAAATATTTAAAGTAGTAAGATCAGAGAAGACAAAATAAACTAGATAACTAGTATTCAAATATAAAAGAACTAACCCGGAACTACTTTTAACAGTTTTATTATCATAAGAATTTTATAAACTATTTCGCCATTTTAGGTATAAAAACCGGCTAAGTTTCTTGTTTAACATCGTGTTTCGAGAGTGTGAAGTCTCGAATAAAATGCGATTTACATTTTAATGTAGTGAAGGAATTTCCTGCATTTTAACAAGGCTCTCTGGTCGGATTATGCGTCATCTTCTGCGACGCGCATCATATAATCGTGACGCAGCCGCCCCCGGTTTAGACTATATATGTATATATGTACCGATATATGTACTCCATGTTAATACTGATTCCGTCAGAGAATTGTTTATTTACGTAAGTATACTTACGTAGTACTAAACATGTTTAGTATGTTTTTTTAGTTTTTTTACACATTATGTATTGCTTACGTAAGTTGTACCTACCTACGCAATAGAAGATAAAATTGATGTTGAAGTTTTACGTCATGTTTTTATTACGAATATAATGGCTATGGTTTGTTTACTAACACGTTTCAACAGATTAATTACTATGCGTTTTTAAATTATAATATACTATATAACTCCAGGGAACTTCCCTCCTGGCGCTGACTCACCTTCGGGATCATGAGTCACGCTGGTCGAAGGGACGACCCCAAGAGCGGCAACCCAAGCCGAGGCTCTCCCCGCGGGGAGCTCTTGAGCGTTGGGCGCTATATGGGATGAGACTCCCTCAGAGTCTCGCCCAAAAGCCCGGTAGAACAGTAATGGCTGCATAAGTCAGTCAAAACAAGAAAAAAACCTATATAACTACTATGATGTTTTATTTACCTCTTATTTTATATAATTTATTTAGACGATATCAAAATGTACTGCTTTTCTTTCCTACAAATATTAAAGACAATAACAAACACATTAAATACAAAATACACAAAAGAATGAAATAAACTAAATACTATCATTTAAAATACAGAATTAACCTGGAGCTTTATAAACATAAATACACATACATTTTCTTTTATTTTCTTATTAAGTAGACGTACGTTATCTATATATTGTAGATTTCTATACAGCAATAAATTGTAATACTATTTTTTTTCAACACATTTACTCATTAAGCAGCCTTTACTACACCGTTCTCAGAATCTTATCATCACACTAGTGCCTTTTACGTTACAGTTTTTTTTTTATTTTTCAACACACTTGCTCTTAAAACAGCGCTTACTGCACCGTTTTCAGCTTTTTATTAGCGTCCATTACGCAATTGTGTTGTTATGACAATTATCGCAGATGTGCCTTTTACTTTACAGATCTCTATGCCAAGTTTCATCTTAATCAGTACAGCGGTTTAGGCGAAAAGAGAAAACAGACAGAAATACAAACAGACAGACAAACAGAAATACTTTCGCATTTACAATATTATATATAAGATTTATTTTTAGATTCTCAATAATTCTCATTCTTTACGGGACCCTTAGTTAAAGTGGGGGCATTAAGCCAGGCGAATTCTGCATACAACGCGAAAAATTAGCGTAGTATGGGCTAGAAACATTAAAAATAAATAACTCGAATATTATTAGTTGTATTGAAAATTTGCTCAATAACAGCCATAGTTTTGTATTAATCAATATTATAATGAAATTTCAGCTACATTATATGTACAGTTACGAAAATAATAATCGAAAATTGACGAAAACTACAATTAATTTTATGATATTTTTCTATCGAGAGAATTTTGTTGCATTATGTTTTTGCTAATAACATACCTTGGTATTATAATGTTGTATCTATAAATTTTCTTATTATTTATTTGGACTTGATTTACTCACTGAAAATTTAATTTCACTTTAAGCAATTTACCTTTATATCCCCCTCTAATGCAGGTACGATATAATTACACATCTCATTTTGCTGCCCGAAATTTGTACGGAGATTTTGATTTAGACACTGGGCATTTCAAACCATCATGGTTACCAATAATGTTACAATGTTCTTATTTGTGTTATCGTAATATAACGATAATAATGTCGTGACATAATATTTCTCATTACTCCATATCGTAAGTCTGATTGTTATATAAAGACTAATTGATAGGTTAAACAACATTATGTACTGAGATAAAATTGATGATTTATTTATAACTTCATTTTTTACCAAGTTAAAAAAAGGTTTATAATTTAATCTAATGAAGGTTATTTTTATTTTATTTTATAGGTTATTTTTATAAATGTAGGTATAAATGTAGGCGTAAACTGTATGAGTTATATAAAGACAAAACATATAATAATAGCCAGATATTAAGGGAATATTTGAAAAAATACTCAAAAACCTTTGAAAAGGTCTGTCTTGTTGCAAAATCAATTTATCTCAGATATAAAGAAAAAAATTCAACAAAAAAAACAAAAACTACATGGAAAATAATAAATAATGAAACTGGTAAAGCTAGGAATTCTTGTCAGGACTTTGAGTTAATTCTAGATGATACTGGTTTTAAAACAAATTCTGAGATAGCAGTTGCCTTTGAACATTTTTTTTGCAATATTCCATTCAAAACAACTGAACATCTAAACTCAAATCCAATTTTAGCAGAAAAAATATTAAAAACTAGTATTCCTGAATGTAAAGTTCCCCTTGTATTTAAAAACATTAGTCCTACGGATATCATTAATACATTTAAAACATTAGAAATAAAGAACACCACAGACCTTTGGTGACTTTCTGTAAAAACTATAAATTCAATAATTCATGTTATAGCACAACCCTTAGCCATAATTTTTAATAGTTGTGTTGATAGTGGTGTGTTTCCTGATGAGATGAAACAAAGTTGTACCTCTTTTTAAATCAGGTAGTTCAACAGATCCTAATAATTTTCAGCCTATTTCAATACTACCTGTAATCAGTAAAGTTTTTGAAAAAATCATACTTTGTCAAATGTTAAGCCATTTCTGTATTAATGACCTACTTAGTAGTAAACAGATTGACTTTATGAAAGGCCGTTCCACAACCGATGCAGGAGTGGCACTATTAAAAATATATTTAACGTCTGGGAGGATTCGCATGATGCTCTTGGAGTGTTTTGTGATTTATCTAAGGCATTTGACTGAGTTCAACATGAAAATCTCATCAGGAAGCTACATCACTATGGTATTAGAGGCAAAGCTCTCGACCTTTTTACCTCCTATTTGAGTAGGAGAGTCCAGATAATAGATGTCAACGGTGAAAGATCTCTGGGATCAGCAGTCACTATGGGAGTCTCTCAGGGCTCAATTTTAGTCCTTTTCTATTTCTTATTTACATTAATGATCTCTCATATCATGTAAAAAACCATAGACATTGTCTTATTTGCTTATGACACCTCTTTGATTTTTAAATTTAAGAGACGACAGACATGTAATGATGAATTAAATAAAGCCCTTTCTAAAATTGTTAATTGGTTTAACGCTAATAATTTGTTACTTAATGAAAAAAAAACCAAATATGTTAAATTTACATTACCAAATGTTAGTCAGATACAGACTTGTATTATTATAAATGGCGAGCAATTAGAACTTGTTAATTCAACAGTCTTTCTTGGCATAACGCTGGACTCCAAACTTCAATGGGGTCCTCATATTCATAACTAACCAAAAAACTTAGCTCTGCTGTGTATGCGATCAAGAGAATAAGACAATTGACCGATGTCGACACTGCAAAAATAGTATATTTTAGCTATTTCCATAGTTTAATGACATATGGTATCCTATTGTGGGGTAGCGCTGCTGATGTAAATACAATATTTTTGTTACAAAAAAGGGCAATTCGTGCTATTTATAAATTAGGATCTAGGATATCTCTGAGGGTCTGAGGTTTAGGGAAGTAAAAATTTTAATGTACATAAAAATATCAATAGTTTCAGCAAGAAAAGTGACTTTCACAAAGTAAATACTAGAAGTAAAAATAAGCTGTTGGTGCATGATTCACGTCTACACAAAATAAGTAACTCTTTTATGGGGCAATGTACACTTTTACAACAAAGTTCCCAATAATATTTAAATCTTTTATCAAGCAGGTAATTTGTAAAAAGGCATACTACAATATTTCAGACTATATAAATGATAAAAATCCTTGGGACTGAAGATGCTCAATGACAGGATGCATAGGTAAACCACATTAAAATGGAAATAATATAAATTTGTACGGCTTAAATTTTTTATTTAAAACATTGATTGTATTTTTAGTTTTAATGATGTTTTTCAAAAGAGTAACTATCAAGTTTCTTGCCGGATTCTTCTCGGTAGAAATTAACAACATTGTGAACCGGAGGGAAGGTGGGAGGGTTCAAAAAATAATATTTCATAACTTTGACGATTCAATTAATAAATCAATCACTAAAAATTTTAAAACCATTTTGACTTTGTCTTTGAACTAAATCCATTTAGCAGCTTATGTGTAATTTAGTAACAAACATCAAACAACCTTATGAACTATGACGTTTTATAATACGTAGTTACATTGTACCGTCACAAGTATAGTTCAGGGTCCTACATCTAGAGGAATATTTCAAACAAAAATATGTACTGAAAGTTATAATAAGGAGTTTTTAATTCATTATACGGAGGTTAATAAAAAGTTTGAGTACATTTTCCTTACTATTTTGGTGTAAGGCATCTTATTTTAAACCAAGACGTGCTCTACAGAACATCAGAAAAAACTATTCCTGTGAGAACTCTCGATTTGTATAAAATTATTAATTGTCCCTTTCTGACCCTACCGTAACTCTGTGCCGAAAATCAATTCAATTGTATCACAGAGCTTGGAACCATATTGCGCCCAGCGCACCCAGTATTCCTTGTTCTTTGAATTGTATGCACCGATAGAATGCGAGGCCGGCATAAAATATTTTAATATAAAAACCCGGTCAAGACTAAAAGTATCTATTTCATATCGATATCTATTACGTTACGTTACGTACTTATACATTGCCACGTGAAGGAATAGTGCCTTTTTTCTGTTGCAGGTTCAAGTCCTGGCTTGACTAAGAAAATATTTATTTACATTGATGATGTAGCCATATGTATTGCATGAATGATATTTTTTTTCGAAGACTCTAACCTTTAGGGAGTTTTAAACGGAGATTATTTCTCTGTTTGTATACTTATATTATATTTTTAGTTCTATTAAGATTTTGTGTTTATTTGTAAGATTATTGTACTAGGACTTAAAAAGTCACTTGTTTTTTTTAATAATTATTTTTTTCAAATTAATTTACAAATATAAAAAATATAATATTAATTATAATATAAATACTTAAAACTAAAGACTTATTTTTACTAAAACAAAATATAGTTCCTGTATGTCAGAAATAATCTAGCTTCCTATCATTAGGATAATTCAAATCGGCTTAGTCGTTGCAGAGAGAAGAGAACTTTTCTTATAATATAAGAGTAGATTTAGACTAATAAATTGTGTTTTATTAAATTTACAAACTAATTTTTTTCTGTCTACAATCAAGATTAAATTATGCAAATAAACTAAATAAACTAGTCAAGGAATTTGACAAGTGGTCACCGTCCGATTCAGCTCAGTGCGATATATCGATTGAAATCAACCTATGCTAATAGCGTATTATTTATTTCTGTGCATGTGCATTTTATGTCAAAAATTATGTGAACAATATCAAAAATAAAATTATTTAGGCTCGGTTGCACCAACTTACTTCGACGTTAACCGGTACCCAAAAATTGGAGATTGTATGGATATTTCTATCGTCAGCCATTTTTAAAGTTAACCAGCTAGTGGTTTGCTGAACTTCGACGAGCCGGTTAAGTTTTAAAATTGCTGACTATGCAAATTTTCATACGATCTCCCATTTTTGACGGCTGGTTAACGTCAAAGTTAGTTAGTGCAACCCAGCCTTATGTTGGTTGTCCGGTAGTTTTCTTCCTAAAAGCTTACACTAAATTAACATTGTTTGTAATCATAAACATTTTGCACCTGCTATGCAGCATCATACACTTCTTGAGTAGTTTAAATTTTATCTGCTTTAACAGCTTCTTTATTTTTTAAGCGCTGTTAGACTCCGATGGTTATACATTCTGTACCTCTACAAAATAGGAGTATGTTATAAAGAAAAAGAAAGTTTTTTAAGCTTAGCCACCTGCTAAGCCAAACTAATCAATAAGCAAATTCTCACATAAATTCCTTTATTCCATCGCTCTCACTTATATGTAAGTATCATAGTGTTAGAAGGAGAAGGAAAACTGACAAGGCTGAATGTAAGCGGTCATTTGCCGCAGACACTTGCAACACAACAGTCTTGTCGACCTTGTTAAGGCTGTTCTTGTTCACCGGAACAAAGCAGCGCTCAAACAGCAGTTTCACAAGCTTTGTGTTGTGCAACCACATAAATATTGTAGCGGCCTTAACAGATGTATATGAAAATATTTGACCATAGAATAGTGTTTCTTACTGCCAACGACGACGAAAGATGAGCTCTTTAGTAGAAACTAAAAAAATTGGAAGTATTCAGGTCTCATTTTGGGAGGGTAGTGGATTTATTCTGGATTATTATTGTGCGGGGGAAAAATGGGAGTTTAGTTAAAGGGTCGACAACGCGGGAGTGATACCCCTGCTGTTGCAAGCGGCCATAGGCTACGGTAACCGCTTACCATCTGGCGGACCGTAAGCTTGTTTGTCACCTTAGTGGTATAAAAAAATACACAGTCGTAGGACAACTTCCCTCGATAGGTATATGGTTGGAATTCTCTTTTTTTCCACGACAAGAAGTGACAACTTCCAGTTACTTTTCGCAGAAACTATATTAAGTTACTCAAGCTTAAGGAACACGTCCTAACACTGTTAAAAAAATTTATAAAGATTAGGCGTAAATGAATAATTTAGTGTATAAAGCATCATATAACCAGTCATTTTTAAGGAATATTTTGTGGTTGTCTATTGTATATTCGGTGGAACTGTAGGGACCATATTTTAATAGTTTTTTTTGTATTTTAATGCCCATAATATGTGGTTTTAGATGGCATTGTTACTAGAAAGCCACTTTTAAGTGGCCATTGACATTTGAATTAACATATTAGAACCAGCACAATAAAGTAGACATTTATATTATTCCACTGGTTTCCCATAAATACTATTTTAATCTAAGATATGTCAAACTTTTTTTAAAGTATTACACATTTTTAAAGTATTAAACTGGTTCATTAGATTATCTGATAATAGGCGAACATTCATAAATATTCAATTAATACTTTTTTTCTCTAATGTCATTTTTTTTTTCTAAATTAATTAAAATTTCTTTTATATTAGTCGAGTGGTTTTTTTATATTTTGTAAATAAAAGAATTTAGAAACTTATTTAGAAGTAAAAGGGGTAGAGGGGGAGCCAAACGTTAAAAATTTTGAAGCTAACTCACAGAATACGAACCTGAAAAAAAAAAGAATCATATCCAACATTAGACTACACAATGCGTTGAATGCAAATGTAGATACTTATTGTTCACTACAAAACTGTAACACGGTTAATGTATCTGTTTAAACAAATTCTGTATCCTTGGTACAGAATTAAGAGTGAGAATTACGTATCTACATTAAACTATTTTTTTTCGCGTTCACTGGGGTTGTGTAGTATTCTTTTTTTATACAACTAAGGTGGCAAATAAGCTTACGGTCCGCCTAATGGCAAGCGGTCACCGTAGCCTTTGGACGCTTGTAACACTATAGGGGTATCACTTGCGCGTTGACGACCCTTCAAAAATCCAATAACTGCTGCGTTGTTGGATTCTGTATAAATGATACATTATTAGTTCAAAATCGATGCAACGATGGTAGGATTATAGGGCTGTGATATACCTACAGATAGATGGATAGATATGAGGGTTCCGTTTCACCTTTTATCTAAGTAAAACTATTTATTAAATGTGTAATTTATTTAATAGTATTAATACTTTTAGTTTGTGTTATTTAAATTTTTTCGATTAGATTTATTCATGCTTATTTCAACTTAATTAAAAAAGTGTTTTTTGACGGTCTATTACAAGCTATTACATCCTCTAGCTACTTCATATGTGTGGTGGATATATATTATGTGGTGGATATATAGATTCCATTTTTTTTTTGCATCCAACGCTAATATTATTTAAAAAATCTTAGGTATTTTTTTAGAATTATAAGTATTGTCTTTATTACCAGTATGTAATCTTAAAATGTGTCGCTAAAGTTGTCGTTATTATTCCTGTATTTTGATTTTAATATTTTTTATCTAAACTATTCGCACATTTGTAAGATACGACTCTACGATGATATTTTCTCTTTCTATTTATAAACCCAACGTATTTTCTACAAAAAAACTTCCATGAACAGGGGTTGAATTGGTTGCGAATATGCAGCCCCATGCCAACACATGGATAGTGTTCTCCCTAAACTAACGTCGTAAGTTAAAAGGTCGTAGCGGTTGAAGTGTGTTATGTGATTCGTCCGCCGTTAAGTTAGAAAAATCATTTATTAAAATATTTATTTTTATTTAAGAAATTATTTAAAAATATTAAAACTTTTGAATTACATTGTTTAATTTTGTCTATGTATCAATTTTTGTATGCTGTTCTGTTTTTACTATTGTAACCCAATCAATATTTTTAAGGCTATGGCATACCCTAGCAAAAACATGCCGTTTTGACCACTGTACAAAGACATATTGCATATTGAAGCATACGAAGAAACACAGTTCCACGTACGATAGGCGCTGGCACGTGACCGCACGTTGTAAATCTCGATTTTTTCGGTTTGTTGTCGGTATAAAATTTTAATATTTATTTAGAACTATTAAATTAGCAAATTGACTTGGTTATGTTAATCTATATTTCATAAAATTAGAATCAAGATAATATTACTCTTAAGTTTCCAAAAAATTTTAACTAAAGCCAAAAAATGTAGTGTCAGAATTATATTTTTTCTCACTGTTTTGATAGCCTAATCATTATAATATCAGCAAATCACTTAATAAAGGTTTGAACTATACCATATATTATTTTTACGTCAAAAAGTGTACTTAGGACTGTAACAAAATCAATTAAATTCTTGCAAATCACTTTAATACAAACTTTTACTCTATGATTTCCGTAAGGTCCTTTCTTAGTGGAGCTTTACGCTTTGCAAAGAGCTTACAAGACGAATTTGAAGTTTCTCGATTGAGGAGTTTAGACTTTATGCTGTTTTTCAGAAAAAGTCAGATGTTTTATTTAAGCTAATTTAATTATTTTTACTATCTACAGCGCTTAAGTTATAGCTACAGTTTGTTTATATATAAAAAAAATGTAAAATGACAATTTGATCCTTTGATTTTTGGTAGTAAATGAGGTAAAGTTAGGTTAAGTTTTCCCTGCAGACTAAGATTAAATTTTTAATAACTATCCAACAATACATTAAACTAATCATCGCTCTTTGCTTACTATTTGTACCAAGATATAATTGACACAACCAAGCATGAAACGTCAAATCCAGAACACCTGCCTTCCGAATGAGTCATTACGCTCACGTGAGCAGTCGCAGTCCATATGTGAACCAGCCGACTGCGAATTAAGATACGGAACACCGGTGGCTGACTAATATTTGGAAAGAGATAACTTTTGTATCAGCAAAAAATTTAGGTAAATATAAAGGCACGGTTTAAGGTTACAAATATTTTGTACCGGAATGAAAGGAAGTATTTAGAATTGTCATGATATGCCGTTTATATAAAAACTAAAACTAAAGAATTGATAAACCCAATGTTCTTTTTTGACTTTTGCAATACGCTATAATAGTTTTAGAGTCAGATAAGAAAGTTAAAAATGCCTAGGAAATAAAGAATATTTTTTGTTATTATTGTTATCAGTGTTCAAATCAGGTATATTTTTCTGTTATTGTTGTTAAAAGTGTCAAAATCACGTACCTTTTCTAATATTGTTTTTATGCGTGACAAAATCGCGTACCTTTTCTAATATTGTTTTTATGCGTGACAAAATCGCGTACCTTTTCTATTGTTGCTATGCTAACAACAGGTAAAAGCTTTTTAATGGGTGTTATTTAAACTTACAAATAATAAAAACAAATCTTATTTATGGTAGAATAAAAAACTTACAAATTAACATATTGCAAAAAAATCCTAAATCATAAAAAAAAATATATGTATTACAAAAAAAAACCTCTACGCTATAAATGAAAAAAATTATCTAAATTGCTGTCAAAGTATACCTAGCAAACTAGCTGTTTTACCTCTTTGGACAGAAGTACTAATCCATTTTTTTTTAATTTTAATTGAACAATAACAAAAACAATGATTTGTTATAATAAAAAATTGATTACTTTTTGAATTATATCTTAGTTCATTAAAATATTTAAACAAAAATATATATATATAAAAGAAAATACTTTTTGCAAGTCATATAAATGTTCTCATTATTAATCATTCAATTTACTCTAATTATGCCATGACCAATAGTTCACACTGTCCCTCGATTGCTAAAGTGATTAAGAACTTAGTCACCGCACATATGAATACATAAACAACTCATTAAAGACTCATAAACATGCCGGCAACGTTTCTAGTGTAACGAAGAATCTAACTACGACTAACTAACTAGGCGGTAATTAACAAAGGTTAAGTTTCTCGGTTACTGCATCTCTGAGTCATTTAACGGACGGTTAGATTTTTTTTAATGAAAAAAGGATTTATTATATCCTTCCTTTAATTTTTTTTCGTAGTGGAACTTTAGGCATTGCAAAGAGTTTACATGGCGAATTTGAAGTTCCTCGATCTAACTAGGCGGTAATTAACAAAGATTCAGTTTCTTGACTACTGCATCTCTGAGTCATTTAACGGACGGTCAGATTTTTTGTAATGAAAAAGGATTTTAATTAGCACTTTTTAACCCATTATCTGATGATTCATTGCTTGAACATCTATAAATACATTCCAACATGTACGAGATTTTTTTAACTATTTACTTACCATTAGTATTGATAGTGTCAATAAAGAAATTAAGGCATAGGCTATATGATTTATTAGGTGTTTGTGAATTTCGATCAGCGTCATTCCTAGGAGTGGTGAAGTCATAGTTATTAGAGCTTGTCTGTGAAGAATGATGTGTACATTCACCTTCGGACTTAGATCATCATCGTATGGGCACCAACAAATTGTCCGGAGAGGAGAGGACAATGGCCGCTGATTTTTTTGTTCATAAATGAAAGTAATAAAATTACTCTTAGCATCTGTGATTCGCAATTTGAAACCATTTTTTTTATTTTAATTAAAAAAAAAAAACTATTATAGGCAATAACTTTATAGTACAATAAAATAAATAAAAAAACGCTAGGTTAGGTAATAGCCGTAGACTTAGAGAACTGGACAGCGTTTTCCCTAGCCAGCTGTGAAAAAAATAGTAGTTGCAAAAGTGTGACAGAGACAAAGCGAAACTGAGGTTTCTTGTTTTAATAAAAATAATTAACAAAGAAAATGGCGGACGTTGATAGAAAGAAAAAAGAGACTACATGTTTGATTTGTCTGTTTCTAACCGATGGTCAATAGATTACAGAACTCAAAGTCTATGGTAATAGCAATAAATGTTACCATAAACTATATAAAAATATCACATAGTTATTTATGAATTTTAAAAGTGGCAGTCATATTTAGAAATGCACTAAAAATAATCCACTTGCAGTGTAAACAAAGGTTAAACGTCGGGTCCGTGTATTAAATTCGCCCTTGACCAGTTTTCCAATATTATACTCCTAGTTTAAAACTTTTTCGATAAATGTTACTTTTCTTACGAAACGAAAAGAAATTGGGAAAATGTAGTTGAAAATTTAGATACTTTCGACATGATAATTAAAAGGATAACCTAATACAAAAATTGTTTTTTTAAATTTTATAATATTGTAAACTTTACCTAAACAAGTGTTAGAGAAAAAAATTTTTTGCACGATATAGTCCTCAAATAAGAATTGTATTGTTTCAGCTTTCATGTATTTATGTATGTTTCTTTAATCCATCATATCGTTCTGATGCCTTGACCGAATTAGGTGAATAAGATATTACTAGAGTCTGAAAGTTTATCTTCCTAATTGACACTGGGTATATAAAATTTATATTATGATAGGGTAGCCATGATGTCCAAATTGAAAAATATTTTTATATATTTGTATATAAAACTTTGAAATTATTTACTCTACTACGTCAACATAGGTTTATAATATGGTAATAAATAACGTCTTACAGACCCATTTGTAAGTACGGATCTCTTCTTAAGTTTCTACAGTTTATACTATTTCGATTCTTCAGAAGTTGCGCATAGTTGGGTGAGGTGATGTCCTACAATAAAAGTATAATACAACAAGTGGAAAAAAAGTGAATTTAATTCGAGGGATTAAGTTGGATCAGTTAAGGATTCTACAGTAGAATCCAGAGCGGAGCGAGGGTTACAAAGGACCGTGCTGAAATTTTTTTTCACTCTAATTTTTACCACTGACGGCGAAACAATAACAATTACTATTATTACATTTTGGTATATATTCAGTATTTATTACCGGATGATAAAAAAACAATACCTTAAAACAACCACCATAACAATTAAAACAATTTAGCAATTGTGCCAAATTCAAAATGTTTTTTTCACTCAGTGAGTAAAAGTGAGTTTTCATTCAGTTTCTTCAATGAATACACTCCCCCTTTTCGAGTGGCAATGGTAAAAAAGTATTTATCTACCTAGAAGCTAAACTACACTAAAAAGTTAGAAATAAATATAAATAATAAAAAATAAATAATAAACATGACTGCCATTATTAAAAGGTTGAACTAAAATGTGAAAAGCAAGGTGTTTTGGTAAGGACACCCGGCATTTTTTAAGCACTTCCGCTCTTAATATTTCGGAATAATACAGTAATGTAAAGTCGAAAAATTTAAAGTGGAAGTACAACACCTTGACTTTCACTTTTTAGTTTATTTCTTTAGTATACTTTAAAATTATGTACTACATACTTAAATAACATACCTCTACACGGTATTCAAATAATATCTTTTGCAATAAAGCATAATTGTGCTGAATTCGATTTTGAACACGCTTATGATGATCTCAGAACAAACACAGTGAGATAAATTATAGTTTTATCTGTAAACAAGTACGTTAATACGCGATAGAATTGTTATTTAGACGCAATATATCTATGTTCTAGACTTTGCCATCGGCTCCGCCCGCCTCCTTAAATTCGGTTATCGGCGTGGAACTCCTTAATTTAGATATACCAATGAATTGCTATAGCATGCTATAGGTGCAGCAATAGTTCGTTTAACTATGTTATAGTTATTCCCGAAGAAACTTTTGAATTTTTAGGGATAAAAAGTAGCCTATATGCTATTCCAGGACCTAACCTATATGTCTGCGAAGTTTTATCACGTTCCGTCCAATGGTTGAAGCGTGATTGAGTAACAAACATCTATCCAGACATACAAACTCTCACATTTATAATATATAGTAGGATGATGTTTTGACTATTGACAATATTTTATTTTATGGTAATGTTGTTATAAATATTTTTATCTGTTTATTGTCTTGAAAAAGTAGGAAAAGAAAAAAAAATATAGTAAATACGCATACTTATAAAAAAAATACACGTACAATTATGCTTGACATAAGAGAGCTACTTTCAAAAATATAATTTTTTATTTAAATTTGGAACTAATGGAAAGCGGTAAATAGTTCCCATCCCAAAACCCATTCGCCGGAAAGTGAAAATCAACTCTAGCCGTTCCATGACGCAACCAGAATGTAAACTGGAAAGTCAGAATAGACAGACAGAACAGAAAGTAATTTTAGTCTCTATAATAGTAATAATTGTACTTAGTTGCAAACGAGTCAAATATCGATATTTTTGTTTGCAATGGTAAAAACTGGCTAAGTGCGAGTTGGACTTGCGCACCGAGGGTTCCATAGTTACCATTTACGTAATTTACAAATACAAAAAAGTGTTGCTAAGCGGTCACTCATCCAAGTACTGACCAAGCCCGACGTTGCTTATCTTAGAAATCATTTCCAACAAACAAATGTGTTACTGTTTCTCTTAAAAATAAGCTAGATGGCACGGTACCGGTAATTTAAAATAGTAATGACTTCAGCCCGTCTCACACTTAGCCGATTTTTGACTACAAGTTTGAAGTTTGTATGTATTACTATATTATATTTTAACGATAGATCAAAAACAACGAAAATGTGTTTCTTGTATGAAGAACCCCTTAAAATAACCTTTTTTAACTTTTTATTGTTTGTTGGATAATCCCTTATTATAACACATATTCTGTGAAAAATTCAGGTTTCTACCTATTTCGGTCAACAAGATAGAGCCTTTTAATTGTCCTACAGACAGACAGACGGACAGAGTAGGCTTAGTAATAGGGCTCCATTGGCACCCTCTGGGTACGGAACCCTAAAAAGCAACCGCTCCGGCGAACCGCCAAGCTCTGTCACCCACCGCGCTTAGATTCTCGCTAGAAATTCGCCTTTTCATACTTGTTGCGCTATCTACTAGTATTTAATCAGTAAGACGTCCTACTATACCTACGTATAATAATGATTTAAATACCATTTTATAATTCTAGACATTGGACTAATTTCTACGGTTGTTATTATAATTCGGTCATCATTCACATCAAATTTGATTGATGAATGATGTTTTATGTGAACTGCTACACTTGCATGTTGTAAAATTGAGAAAATATATAAATATTTAAGCTCTGGCCCATGGCTCTTATAAAGTAAAACATCTTAAAATATTTTTTATAATCACTTGCTTGCCTGGTATCATATTCAGGATGACAAGTTAAATTTAAACCAGCATTGGTTAAATAAATCAATATTCTGTTGCCAACGTTCACTGTACAAACACGGGCCGCAATACAAGCGTTTCGAAACGCGTAGGAATTACTATTTCTAATCTAGTCCGTGTCTATTTTAATTTACGCCGTCAAAGCCCAGACCCGTATAAGTTTACTGACAAGACAACTAACTCAGAGTAATCTATAATCATACTAAGCTAAATATTTAAGATTAACAGTGCGTAAACGACCTCAAAACGGCATTCGACCTAGGAAGGCGCGTAATCTAACATAACAACCCGAAACTCAGACGTGAAAGTTAAAGTTTGGCTGCACAGCTTGCTCCAAGAGCCCATACTTTAACATACTTTGCACTCTATACCATTCAAATAAAGTCTAAACTGGATTAAAACAGTGTAGTACACGTGCGGAACGACGGTATTAATGGAGTACATATAAAGCGACGCAGCATAAAGCGCTTGCCAGTTTCTGTTAATATAAAAGTAAGTTACAGTAAGGCTTAATAAAGCGTTGCAGCGCTGTCGGGGGTTCGTCGATGATGACTCAAGCCTCGGTAAACAGTATGCGGGGCGATGAGTCACCGTTTTACACATTCGCGTATAGTGTTTGAGTTCTGTTGTCAGTCTGCAGTTGGACACGATAAGTTTAGAACTGTTCAAACTATAAATTGACATTTAACATCAAAAAGTGCAATAAAATTATACATCGATTATCAAGAGAAACTGTAGCTATGTAATAAACTTCTGGATTTGTACCTCCAACTAGTTTGTGTTAAAGTGTATTTCTAGTGTTGTGTGGTTTACGTGTGCGTGTCACAAGTGAAACGGTCGATAAAGTTGATCGGGCAGTTGTTGATGTGCTATATAATTCCTTTGATACCTATTGGATTGGATGACTAGCAACAATGCCTTCTAACAAGAACCTAATGACAAAAATGCGACAAATCGCCCAGTGGATCTTAGTAGTGCATGTGGTGAGTTGAATTATTTTTAGTATCTTCCTTGGTTCAGTTTTTAGGTTAATGATTTTTTCTTGTACATGTATTAATGTTAAAATTTAGAACAAGCATATTAACATTTAATATAGTTATATCTACTGACACAATTACCATCTTGCAAGTTAATTAAGCCTATGTTAAAGCTACAATTACATTAATTGATTTTATGAATTTTATATTATTGGAATTTTTTTATTAATCAACATTAATTATAATTGTATTTTTATTTTCTTGTAGCAAAACATGTTTTTCTAGTTAAATACAATCATCTTTGTATGTATGTAGTTGAGAACATTACGAACAAATCACTTATTCAAGACAATTGAATATAATGATAAGACATGAAATACGGTTACATATTGTGTTGTATATATAGATACAATCATATATATATATTATACCTTGATTAGAATAAAAAACTTTGCTTATTTCATCAGTAGATGCACTTATTAGAATAAAGCTAAAATTCACAGAGTCCTTTTTTATATTTACATTGCTAAAGCAAAAAGTTCCTGCCTATTTCCAGGGGTCGCGTCGATTTAACTTAGTTACAAGTTCAAAAAGCAAAGTTTCTTTCACTACAAGATACAGATTTGTTGTGCAAATTTGTTTTACTGCAACTACTTAAAAGTTACTGAGATTTGAATTCAACAACAACCTATAATGAAAGACAATAAGCGATTGTATAACGAAAAGGAAGAAAGACTGTCGAAATTATGTCTTGAGAAACGGAAGATATTAACAAACAAAGCCTGTGTGCTGTATTGTACTCTGAGTGTCATTTGATCTTCTCTTTTATCTGGACACTATTGTCACTTACACAAAAGGTTTATCTCCATCTCATCCTGTCTCTATTATTGCAAGTGACAAGAGTGACGCATTCAAACTTCTCGGCTTACAAAATCTTCAAACCCTTAGATATAGATAACTAGTCTTTCTCGTGGCTCAGTCTGCGCTAAATTTGGTTATAGGCGTGGGTATCTCACTACGACTCCTTAATAATAAGGAAGTTTACTATAAGTACCTCAGTAAGTTATATATAGCTGTATCGAGATTTCTTTACATCGGCATATGTATACCGGGATAAAGTACCCTATGTGTTATATAGCGTAGCTATAAGCGCGATAAAGTAACAAACGTACTAAAGACATACACTCCCAAACTCATAAACTACTAAATGCGAATTAGTAGGATACACGGTTACAAATATAATTAAAGATAAGTCTCATTCAAGTATTTAAATTTTTTTGTTTCACAAAAAATCGGTCCTAAGGATAATTACAATTATCCTCATTTGGAGGAAGACAGTTATGAATAAGGAAAATTTTCAAGTAGTTGTTGAAAATTTCTTGTTAAAATTGCTCCCTTTATTCAAATTGTCGCAAGAGCTTCAGGAAGCTCTTGGCCCTTTAGGCGATTCGGACTGCCAACTAAGTAATTAAGCTTATTTCCTCCTCTTGTTGTGTCATTCGTATTGTCATTTGCAACATTCTAAACACTAATTTAATTGCAAACAAGAGACTAGACTAATTACTTCATTACTAACTTTACCTTTAATACAAAAATGCGTTTGAAACGGATCTCATATTATGTACCTACCTACCTAATGATTATAGAAAACAGGTTTATTCAATAATTTAGCTGAATATTAATAACAGAAGAATTCCAGAAATTTAAGAGAATTTCAACGATTATCACAAGTGTTACAGACACTCATATATTTGACTAGACAGAGAGCAGACGTCCAGGGATTTGAGCCAACAAGTTTGGAATAATTGAATGGCACGTCCGCGAATTGGATGAAAGTGAACCGAATAAAAATACATCCAGTTTAATTCGATGTCTCTACAAGACTTGTTTGCAGTTTGCAGAACGTGACCAGACAGTAGCAGACCAGAAAGACTGTGAACTGAATACTGCTGGTATAGGTGATGTTAGTACCTATAGGTATCTGATTCTTTTAATTAATGAATGGGCTGTGGGTAAGAAAAAGGAAAAATAAATAAATGATTAATTGTTTATTATATTCAACATTATGTTTAAAACAAAAAAAAAACATAATGCAATCAAATAACATATCTATTTTTGTTGTCACCCGTGTTTTTGTAAACACAGGCGGCGAAATCGACCGCCATGACTCACTGCAAGATACATAAACATATATTCCACATGAAAACATCTGCTTATATAACTATCTTGAATAGTTTGTTGATCTTTGATGTTTTATCAATTATTTTTTAAATTTTGATCAAATAACGGGTGCAATTTGTTTACAATTTGTCTGTGACTTGTATGTTACTTGGACTTATTAATGAAAACCAGTTTCATTTGATTGTCTTTTCTTACTAATCAAAGCGTGTTTAAAAGCTTTATTCGATCTGAATCCGGTTATCAACTGATCAGTTAATATTATTTGGTAGTATTTTCTGTATAAATAAAAATTGTAGATCGAAAAATAAATGAACAGTCATATTGGGAGTCACGCGACGCTGCGTGAGCTATTTTAGTTCGGGATCCCAGAAGGCGTGTCTCCAGTATATTAATACACCAAGCCAAACTGGTGAGTCACATCGCTGGTCTTATTCCACATCCTTCATATTCTCTGTATTACTCATAGGACTCGGAATATTTTATGGACGATTTTGTTTTGGTATCTTGAGAATTTTTATTAATATCATAAACTATCTTTTATTGGCAGTGGTCCATTGTTTTTTTAGGAGTATTTTTATAATCAGTTGCAGTACATAATGACTTATTGTGTTTTATAACGTTTATGAGGAGATAAGTGGTGTAGATTTAAAAGAATATAAATGTTTTTTTTTTTTTTATACCACTCAGGTGGCAAACAAGCTTACGGCCCGCCTGATGGTAAGCGGTCACCGTAGCCTATGGACGCTTGCAACACCAGGGGTATCACTTGCGCGTTGCCGACCCTTCAGAAATCTAATAACTTCTTTCTTGAAGAACTCCATACTGTAGTCCTTGCAGAAAACCTTGGCAGGGAGCTCATTCCACAACTTAAGCGTTCGCGGGAGGAAGTTTCTCTGAAACCGCACTGTACGCGACCATTTAGGTTCCAAAGTGTGAGAATGAATTCCCTGCCGATGGCGAGCGGTGCGATGGTAGAAAGTAGCCGTGGGCATCATTTCGAACAATTCCTCAGAACACAACCCATTGTACAAGCGGTAGAACACACACAGTGAGGCAAAGTCTCTCCTCAGACTTAAGGGCTCGATACCGCAAGTGAGTTTGGGATCGTCGACAATTCTCACAGCCCGTCGTTGAACCGAGTCAAAAGGGTCAAGCTGGTATCCGGGTGCACCTGCCCAGAGATGGCAGCAGTACTCCATATGGGGCCGAACTTGCGACTTGTAAAGTAACAACCTTTGCCCCGACGTGAAGTACTGCTTCGCTCTGTTGAGTACACCAAGTTTTTTGGACGCCAGCTTTACCTTATCTTGTAAATGATCTCGGAACTGAACATCGCTGGAGATGTCGACACCAAGGATCCCAATGCTCTTGGAGATGGAGAGGGGAGTGTTCTGGAATTGTGGGACCACAGTGAATGGAGTTTTCTTAGCGGTGAACGCGCACACTTGTGTCTTTGTAGGGTTGAATCGGACCAAGTTTACCCGTCCCCAGTCAGAGACCTGGGACAGTGTGGTCTCGATTTGAGACACAAGTTCTCCGCGGTTTTCCTCCACAACGGAACGAGGGATGTTTGCACGACCCGTGTAAAAAGTGTCTCCAGTACTGTCATCTGCATACCAATGTATGTTGTTGATGTCCAACATGTCATTGATATGCAGTAAAAACAGCGTAGGAGACAGCACAGAGCCTTGCGGGACACCAGCATTAATGTCCATGCTATCAGAGCAACTACCGTCAACTACAGTTCGTATGCGTCTGCCGGACAAAAAGCTAGCCACCCATTTGCACAAACCCTCGGGCACTCCGTAAGATGGCAACTTCGATAGAAGACCGCGGTGCCAGACCCGATCGAACGCCTTCGCTATGTCCAGGCTACATGCCAATGCCTCCCCCTGACTCTCAATGGCTAGTGCCCATCGGTGTGTGAGATACACTAGAAGGTCACCAGTCGAGCGACCGTGGCGAAAGCCATATTGACGGTCACTGACCAGATCGTGTACTTCTAGGTATCTTAGAAGCTGTGTGTTGATCACACGCTCCATCACCTTAGAGAGGAGAGAGGTAATAGCGATAGGCCTGTAATTCGATGGATCTGATCTATCGCCCTTTTTGGGCACCGGGTGCACATTCGCAGTCTTCCATGTAGACGGAAATTGCCTAGTGTGGTAGGAAAGCGCGAAGAGGCGCGTGAGTACAGGACATAACTCAGGAGCACACTGCTTAAGCACCACTGCTGGTATACCGTCTGGCCCACTCGACTTATGAACGTCTAGAGAAAGCAACGCCCGCCTGACCTCCCGCTGCGTTATGGAGATTTCCGGCATGGACTTACCGCACCACGGTATAGTAGGTGGTACAGCGCCTTCATCGTTCATATTCGAGTTCGAGGCAAAGAGACTGCCCAGTAGATCGGCTTTCTCTTTAGCACTATGGGCCAAGTCACCATCGGTCTTTCGCAGTGGTGGTAACGACGACTGGCAGAAGTTCCCTTCGGCAGCTTTGGCAAGCGACCAGAAAGCACGACTCCCAGAAGGATAGCTCGCAAGTCGCCCACCTATTTTGCCGATGAATTGGAATTTTGCTCTGGCAGTTGCTTTCTTACTGAACCTCGAGGCAGCATTTAATTTGCGTTTTAACTCAGAAATATTCGGATCCTTATTATAACGAGCCGTGGTCCAAGCCTCATATGCATTTTGCTTAAGAATTTTAGCTTTTTTGCAAGACCTATTAAACCACGGTCGTTTTTTGACGCCGGCAGCTACTCGCGGGTTAGGAATATAGCATTTCATACCAGCAAGGATTGTCTCAGTGACTGCGGCTGCGCAGACGTCAGGATCTTCTGAGTTAAAGCAGATCTGCCTCCACGGGTACGATGCGTAAAATTCACGCAATCCATCCCAGTCTGCCGACTTATAGTGCCACACACGACGCCAGTTAGTTGGCCCAGAAGGATCAGGTTGTGTGCATGACACTTGAGTCCGAACGAGACAGTGGTCCGAGGAGCCAAGAGGCGCATCCACTGAGACGGAGTACCCGTCCGGACGAGTAGTCAGCAGAAGGTCCAGTAAGGAGCTCGTATGTTCCTCTATATCTGGTATTCTCGTTGGAGAAAGTACCAGCTGAGAGAATCCATAGGTCAGAGCAAATTCATGAGCAGATATCCCAGCATAGTTATTGGTTCGAGAACTGAGCCACTCGCGATGGTGGGCGTTAAAGTCTCCCAAAATAACTAGTTCTGCTGTGGGATATTGCTCTAGAACTTTGTCAGTCGTCAAACTCAGGTGCGTGAAGAGTCGAGTTACGTCCGTGTCACCGCTATGAGACCTGTATAGGCACGCATAGATACGAGTGTGGCCGCCGTAATCTACGCGCACCCACAATATCGACAGGTCCCTGTCTTCAAGGCTATGAAGGCGGCGACAGCAGATATCCTCCCGGACGAACATACATACACCGGTACGACTCATAAAATTGTGTTCGAGTTTGTAGCCGGGATAATGAAGGTATGATGTGTCGGCCGGGCAGGATATCTGCGTCTCCGTTAGAAAAAGAATGGTCGGCTGCGCAGTTTCGAGATGGTGGTGGACTGCGTTAAGATTTGCGTGAATACCCCTGATGTTGCAAAAATCCACATTATATGTGGATGGAGTAGCCGCTGTGCAAACTCTTTTCTTTTTCTGTCTTCTGGCCATAATATATATAAAAAAAAGTTACTAAGACTAAGGATGAGGATTCACTGCACAGACAGCATAGAGGACAAAGGGTGCGGTTCTAAGACTGCCGAAGCTCGCCACAGATGATACGGTTGCTGGCACGGCGGGCGGAAGGGCCCCTGATCCCCCTCTGTTGTAGTTGCCGGGTCCACTCCGGTCTCCTTCTCCGGCACGACTACCACTTCAGATACTTTACACAGGCTGGCGAATCAGCCTCCCAGGGCGGAGATTAAGTGATCCCTGGGTTCGGGATCCCGTTCAACCTGCGGGTGGCCAGCGGTCAGCCGTTTCATCAGGTCTCCCTGACCGCCGAACCAGCACGCCGCGTCTATGCCGAGTATGACAGCAACAAGCACCGCCGGTCCTCCGCTGTCCGTGCAGCGAATCCTCAAAGAGCTCTGGCAACCTTACTCACCGCCAGGAACACAACACTACTCAATGTTAGTGTTATTATGGCCGCGGTTTTCTGTAAGGTGGAGGTACTTCCCCAGTTCGGGCCGCTCATTCGAGCAAGTACTCGCTATGCCCTGCTTAGTTGTTCGGGTGGCTTATTCGAGCGAGTACTTGCAGTGCCCTACCTCTCTAAAAAGATCGTCGCCAATATTTTTGGTACGGTTACCTATATCAAGTATATTTTTAAATTTAAATAACTTGAGTTCAAGGAGGGTTGTACTACCCAGTCTTTATATAGGTAATTTAGGTGCTGCTGACTGTCTGACGCAAGAAGGAATGCGATACTCTGGCATATACTTAAGAGATAATTACTCAACAGTTTTTATTCTTTAAGAAACTGCTTTTTTTTTCCAAGGTTTACGATATCGTTCATATATAAGTTACATCCAAGTAAGTACATTCAAGCAAACAGAAACTGAAGTCTTCGGGTAGGAGTAATTAGCCCACTGTACTATACCTACAATAATAACAATTTAATTAATAATAAATATCGATACTAATTTAACATTTACATCCCTAATTTATATTCGAATCCTATATTTTTAGAAAAATAAAAAATCCTTTTTATAAGAATAAGAAAAATTGCATAGTTCAACATAAAATTGTGGCCATCATAAATTCGTAATTTATTACTAAAAATCTTATGGTTACATTGAACCGGTTAATTTTATGATTTTTATATAAATCTGTATTTTTATTATTTTATGAATGGCACAAGATTATTACAAAACCATTCATGAAAACAAAAACTGATAATGTACGAAACAAGCAAATGTTACTAGCTTGGACCAGTTTTGTACTGCATTCATTGTGAAATTAAAATCACAAATCTTTCGACTGTGAAGACTACACATTACACAATTCCACTTACTTCCTGACTTCTTTTTTAATATACTAACTAGCTTCTATGTACGGGTTCGCTCGTACAATATTTAGATACTTCATGATTAATCAAGATTAAAATATTTAATGCTATTATCTGTCCCATCACCTATCCTGTTCTATAGCACCGTTATTGTGCGCCACGGTATCATGCGTAGTTTTTTTTTCTATTGGGTTAAAAAGAACTATTTCCTTCTTGATACTTCAAACTATATCAAAGATATATAATTATTAATGTATATAATTAGTCATTGGATTTTTAAAGGGTCGGCAACGCGCGAGTTATGCTCCTGGTGTTGCAAGCGTCAATAGACAACTGTGACCGCTTACCCCCAGGCGGACCGTAAGCTTGTTTGCTAGAAAAATGTCAGATGTCAAACCAACCATTTTCTCCATTGCAGCATGCCAGAGCAGGGTTTAACGGTATCCCTAGTGGAAAATCTATTTCTATAGGAACACTCGACAGAGGCAAGAATTTTATGACTAAACTATATATGTAGACATACCAGCCACACGATAGTATTAAAACGAACAGGAAGTAAACTGTTGACTACTGTATTGCAATTATGTACGCGATACAATTGATGAATGGAATGGGTATACGCGGACATGTGTGCTTGAGCAGAATTCAATTTGATCCCCTTCAAAGTTAACCCTTACGCTGCAATAGACGCATTGATTTGAATCAGTAAATAAAATGGAAATCCATTCCATACAAACGGTCCTGTTTATCTCAAAATAGTCGATATAAATTGTGGCCATCTAATGATTCGGTCAATGTTTTTGGATCACTTTGTTGTGGTTTATACGATTTTGATATGATGATTTAAACTCATAAATCCTTTTTATATTTTCCTTAAAAAGTCCTATAAGAATTTCATTGTTTCCTGAATAATTTTGTCTGTCTGAGTGTCGTGACAGTCGTCACCACAAGAATCAGAAATTTTAAAATAGAATATAGAACTTGAGACTTGACTTTGCACAGGTATTGCTTTCAAAGTTTTTGTACATTACTTAGAACTTGTGTTTATTAGTACTAAGCCTACTAAGTAGTACCCACCTCTTTATTAGAACTGTCTGTCTGTTTGTCCGACTATTAAAGGGCTATATCTTTAAGATTGAAGTAGGCAGAAGCCTGAAATTTGTACAGCATATGTATTATAATGGAACAAATAATAAAAAATCAAAAATTTAAGGACAGTCCCAAAACAAGAAACACGTTTTCGCTGTTTTCGCTCTATCGTAAATACATTAATACATGAGTGGGCTCTAAATAAACATTATATTTATAATTAACAACAAATAATAAAAATCGACCGAAGTGTGAGACGGGTTCGAGCCATTACCATCTTAAATTGCCGAATCAGCACCATCTAGCGCTTATAAAGAGAAACAGTAACATATTTGTTTGTTGGAAATGGTATTCAAAGTTAAGCAACGCTGGGCTTGGTCAGTCATTGGATACGTGATAGCTTAGCGGCACACTTTTTGTTTTTGTTTCTGCTCGTAATTTACGTAAATGAAACTCACGGTGTTAGAGTCTGCCTCGCACTTTGACCGATTATTTTATAAAATACCAAATATCAAATACTTAATTTTTGCAAGTCAACCCCAAATGCCCCAATTAAGTATTCAGACTGTAATTAATCTTTCTGAAATATTATGCAAATACAATACAAAAATCTGAGTAGAAACAAGGGTAGTGCAGCCGATGTTTAATTATGTAAATAAATTTTCATGCATAGCAAGGAATCGTTAAACAATGCGTCTGATGAGGCCACCCCTTTACAGTAAAAGTTTAAATAAAGAGCTTTGCCCTTAGGGCAGTATGGGATGCAGCCCTTCTATTCAACTTTTTACTTAAACATAAGTATGGCTTTTATTTATGTATACATATGCGTAGTTTTGTTGCATACGAATGTTACGCATAGTCTTTAAAATAGGGATACGTAATTAAATAAATAAATATTTTTTGGTACTCATTACCAAGCGTCATATGGTCTCAAACTAAGCAAAGCTAATGCTATGGGAACAAGTACCTTACAACTTACATACATATCGAAAACATTCATATAAGTATAAATGTAATTATTTGTATACGTTACGCCTAATGTCCTAATGTCCTAAGTAAGTCTAGTCTAGAACTAGGCGTTGCTTACTCAAGACAACCCTAACAAAATTTCACATAAGCCGTTTAGATGTAGGTAAAGCTACACTTCGGACATTAGCCCTAACATTTATATTGCCAAATACAAGTAATTAAATTTCATACTACGTAAATCAAAGCTTTAGGTTTTTCTTTAAGAAATCATAGCGATGTTCTTAAAACAGCTGTAAAAATTCATATTTCCTTCATTTTATTTTATAATAATTAGTTAATTAAATTAATAAGAATAATATGTTATTTCTTCTTAGTGCATTTGAATACATAAGAATTGGCTTCTTTAAGAGGAAAGTAACTAAATTGCTTCATATACCTATTTAGTCTTTATGAAAATTTTGATCAGATTTTTATACCACCAAGGTGGCCAACAAGCTTACGGCTAGCGTGATGCTAAGCGGTCACAGTATGTGCTATATAATAATACTATACTAGTACCAAAGGCATCACTTGCCTTTCACTTTCCTCTTTCTAATTATTAGTTAATAATTTTAATACTTTTAAAAACAATAACAATTTTAACAACAATAACATTAACAATAAAAGCAAAGTAGTATATTGTAGGTTATAACAATTTGTTTTGGTACATAGCTAAATTTAGCAATGTCTCTTGACGTGTTATCACCTCATCATATCTCGAATGCAGGCACAATATCTCGTAAAATTCTTTATTTTCGTCCCCATAAACATAAGCGGTCGTGGTAATGATATCCCATGGAGGGGACGCCGCCGTTACCGTCGCCGGATATGTGACCGCTGCATTTTATTACCACTTTACTCTGCCACATAATCGACCTTCGTGATGAAGGGCTTCGTTTCTACTAATGGTCACTTGGGTGCGATACCTTTTCTTCTGTCGTGGGCACTTTTGAAGTTTTAACATCAAACTTCTCGTTTTAACACTAAATGCTCCTGGAATATTAACTTTTTTATTAATTTTAACATAGGTACGTTAAGTATCTTTGATAAAAGTTTTATTATGCTATTCAAAATATACCAATGCACTTTTGAACCACTGTCCTTTGTGGGGGTGGAAATAACCGAATAGTAATTGTTACAAATGTTTGTCACATCAATAGCTGTTTTCCATATCCATCAATTTGATTAATGCGAGCAACCTTATTCATCACAGCCTAGGCTTACTTTGTCATAGGAGAGGCCTGTGCTCTGCATTGAGGACGTACGACTGAGGTACCAATACAGCATAATTAGACTCCTCGCAGTTGGCAGTGAGGCCGGCTGCTGTGCCGTGTTCGATTCCCGAACTGGACAAACATTTGTGTTTGTCTTGAGTCTGGGTGTATTTATGTATGTTATGTATGTATAATATAAAAAAAAGTAAAATACATGTATTTGTATCCATTGTCTGGTATCCATAACACAAGCTTTGCTTACTTTAGAGCCAAATGATGCTGTGTGTACTGTACAACAAACAAATATTTGCGTAATTACCGCACTATTGAACTACCTCAATGCCAAAACGTTAATATATTAAAATGACCAGGAAGTCTACTAAAATTTCTACAATTTTTAATATCCTTACATTAATTTCCTTTTTCATTTGGTTTTCCCTAAACAAATTGATTTGTTAAATATTTCCTTTTGTTACAGGTTGAATTTATCGAGGCGTACTGTACACCGCGCGACACAGCTCGCCGCTCACCGCAGCGCAATCGCCGCTCTCGCGAGCCGCGTCGCTCGCCGGAATCCTCCCGATGGCGTTACGACTCCCGCCAAACAAACTACGAATGTGACTCGAGCCGTCGATCGTATGACTACGAAACTAACCGAAGATACTACGGAAGAGAAGCCGAGTGTGAATCAAGACGTCCGGAGTTCGATGCCGAATCGGCTCGCCGAAGAGCGGACTACGAATCCGCGAGAAGGACCGATTTCGATTTGTCGGCCCCTGGGAGGTCTAGGCGAAGCCCAGAAAGTGCCCCTGAAGGGTCAGTAGAGTCGCCTCCTGAACCAGCACCATCAGCGCCTCTGAAGCAGCCCAGGCACCGATCTCAACCTTTTTACGAATCTGGTAAGACATTTATTATAGACTTTAATAAATACATTTTACTTGGTTAAACTTTTAAAGCATGTGGAAACGTACACACATGTTCTAATATTCTCAATTTCGATGTTGCTGTTCAAAAGATGAAAGATACTACACACAAAGCAGTTAGCGAAGCAAAACAAAAAGTTTGTATTAGTATACTAGAAATTTATGTATTTATCTACGTATAACTTCACGGCTTAAATCCCCAGAAGGGGGTTATCATAGCTGGGATACACAGCCAAATCCTAATGTGAAATATTTGACAGCCTCTTTTACCAACGCCTTGATTGCTACGCAATAAGTGGTAACTTACCAACTTTAGAGTAATAAGTGGTAAAATGAAAGACAAGATACATAATAATAAACCAACCATCTTTACCAGTTTTTGACGGACTAAACAAAGTAGATCAGAATTTAATAGGGGAAGTATTTATAACTATTGAAGCTGTGCGGTGTAGTTAAATATGTTACAAGACTTTTTTTTAATAATAGTAACGGTATCTGAAAAACCATAAACTGTTACAACATCACTACCCTTTAGCAGTAGGTAAAAAGCAGTAAGATTTTTTGTAGAAATAAAATTCAAAATACAATTCAATTCATGATTGTATTCATTCAATACGATTCGAATCTCCGCATCCGTTGTTGTAGTACAATAGCTTACAATAGATGTAGTAACCAATAATGAATGCTATGTAGCTTCTAACAATATTGCTTTGTTCCAAAACATCCTGTCGCTGTGGCCATTTGTTACACGTACAAATAATGGATATATTTTTACTTTCAAGGTTCCGATCTAAAATAGCAAAAATTTCTCCAACCCCTTTGTCTTATGTAACAGCTATTTTTCTCAGCAAATAAAAGTACTATTGACACGCATCTAAATTATTTAAAATAAGAGAAATGAGGGAGGAGTTGGAATTTGGAACTATACTAAAGAATTTATAAACTGTAAGTACAGCAAACAGGGTGTCATGTAAAAAATGCGTACATTCTGAAATCGTTTTTACAACAGAAACACAACAGTATGTAACATATTTTTGAGTTATGACCAAAAATTATTAAAATAATCTGTTCCTCTCCGCTTATCTTTAAAGTTTCAATTTATTCAGATAGATATTCTGCTAGCAATTTCAAGTTTCTGAAGATTTATGTGTTAATGATTAAGGAACGTATTGAAAAAACGCAATGAATTACGTAATTTTGTGAAAGTTTTATACTAATATAAATATGACAATTAATTTTAGGAATACTAATTAATCATTGTCTTAAATATTTCCCAACAACTGTTTGTACACAAGAGTCTCGAGGCGACTCACAGTTAAAATTATAAGCATATGAGGTAAGTATTCCATTTTAATCCCGACATGACAACATTTTTCGATTCAAATGGATTTGTTGATAAAATAAACTTTGTAACTACTGACTTCGCTACGACAAGACGTTTCTAATTAATGTTTTATATAATTTCAAAAGTAACGCGACTGTATTCCTATCCGCTTTTATAAAAAAAAATATTGACTCCACTTTTATTTTATTTTTTATAAAGTTCTTCACCTAGCTAGCCAGTATCTAGAGACCGCTGCTGTTTGACAATAGCTCCATTCTTTTAAAGCAGCAGTCACGGTTGTCTAGCAAAGGCTTTGTTCTCTGAGGTTTTTAATATGCCTGCATCTATCTACTCCTATTATCCTGAGCACTCGCCACGAGTTTATTAAAAAGTAAAAAAACTGAAGCCATAGACTTAGCAGTTTTTAGAGTTACTCGCTATGTTTCTTTAACAGAGGAGTCCTCCAGAGTTTTCCTTTTAAAAAGTGCGAATGCTGGTGTCTATGTTATGTCTATATCCAGCAAGAATATAGTATTTTAAAGAAATTATGAAAAGACGATGACTTAAAAGGAGCATGAAATTATACTGTGGCTTAAACTAATATAGCTTAATAGACTAGTAAAATTTACAAAAGAGTCGGTTATTTATGTCTAGCCACATTGGGCTTCTATGTTAATTAAATAATTATGCATGTGTTTATAGTTCCTTAGTTTTAACCCTCAACAGATGGTAACTAATAGCCACTTAGTACACACTCACATCATTTTGTGATGGACAGCCACTTTTTACCACACCACTTTAGTTCTTAATGGCCATCCCTGCAACACTGTTTCTGCTAAAACAGATAATACTAAAATGGCTTTATTTATGATCCAAAACATAAAAAAATGAGTAAAATCTTGTGGTATTATCTGAACCCTTTTTGAACCTCACTTAAATTAAAAGAGTTCATCCTATTTTGAAAAACGTTAATATTTTTTGGGTCACTAGTATTTTTCAAAAAATTAAGAGGAATATTTTGTTTATATTCCATATACTTATCTAAAAATAAGTGTTAGAGACGGCGATAATGAAACGTTATATCAGGCAGATTATTTGAAATAAATAATGTTAATTTTTTATCAGTAATTTGTTACACTGGAGTAACTAGGTAAACTCGTTTTGAATATATGATTTTATTCGCTATCGCATTAAGGGTGCGCCTATGCAGAGACGTTAGTAAAGAGACGGCGCTATATGATTGGTTACTAGTGTGACGGCGACAGCCAACACGTAAATCTTGCGAAAAATCAGTAAAACGTCGATTACAAAAAAACTGGTTGAGCATATTAATACATTATTATGTCTGATCAATAATTTTTCAAATATTCATATACAAAAAAGATATACAAAGAAAAAAGTGTTCAAAACAAGGTTTTTTAGAAACAAAAATGTATCGTGTATAATGTCAAAAATCGTGTTATGACGTTTCTTGTGTCAGAATGTTAAGCAAATAACTAACATGAAAACTGACACCTAGATCTACAAACGTGACCATTTTTTAATATACGGTCTCTTTTATTTCAACAATCTATGAAAATATTGCCCACAAGCTAGAAACTTTTTCGTCTATACCTACATTTTATCATACTTCACCTGGAAGATCACATTTATCTTCTGATAGGACCGTATCATATCCTCGGGGGAAACTGCCACATATGAATATCGACCTTAATTAAACAGATAAGACATGACATGGCTTCGAGATACTGTGGAGTGTATACATTGTGACAAATCAAGAGTAGCACAGAACCTTGTCATACCAACAAAGAGCACACATTACATAATAACGAATAAAATAATGATTTAATTAGCTAAGTACAACAAGGTTGCAAATAACAAATTGTTAGAAGCGACACGTATACCTCAGTTTTAATCTAGAAGACTTTATATTTACAGACGACTTTATATCTAGAGACTTTTGGGGGTAGGATTGATATTATAAAAATATCAGTATCAAATATCAGTACCTTAGGAGTAATAATTTACGAAATCGCTGAAACTCGTCATTACCTATTTTCATGGTTTTATTGCCGAAAATAACCGGATTCCTTCCGGGAGTTTCATGCCCTATATCACCCCAGGACCCTGTAGCGTTGAAAATATGGCAAAATATGACCTTTTTAATTTTTTTAATCTCAATAACTTTTTGCTTAGCTAAAAAAACAAAAAGGGTTCTAACTTTCAAATCCTATTTTACCCCGACGTTATTGACGTTATAAAGAAACCACATTTAAATTTTAAGTTTTAACCAGGTGAAGCTCGCAATATCCGTAGCTACAATATATATTAAAATGTCAAAATATATCCATACAAAACTTAAATAATAGTACATTTTATAGCTGCATGTGTGGTTATTTAATGTTTACTATTATAGAACATATATCGTAATATACCATGCTATAGTTTATATTAATATATATAAAAGCTCCGTGTGTGATGTGCTTTAGGCAGTGCGTTGATGAATCAGACGGCCAAATGTATCGATAGAAGATATTACATTGGTAAAGATATTAGATATCAGTTTTATCTATTTTAGATAAAGTTTTAGAGTACCTGTACTTGTTTAAGTGCATGCCCAGTGCATTTGCACTAATATTGACGAGATATCGACACAATTTGCTTTTGGATGCGGGTTGTGAATTAGATATACTTACTTTTAAAAACATAAAGCATTTTAAAACTCCATTAATTTTAATTATTACTTTTATAAAATAAACCAAGTAACAAAAGCTACTGCATTTTAAAGGAAATATATTTAATGAGTCAAAATCGCGTAAATATTTTTTTAGGTATAAAATACCTTTTTTATATACCTAATATAATATTCACACGATTTTGACTGTTGACTTGTTAAATATATTTTATTTAAAATGTGTACAACTCGCGAATTTTTAAATCATTAAAAGCTAGTGCAATCTAGCCGATGAGAAATTATATTTTTCCCATTTCATATACGCATAAAAAAACTACCATTGGTAATAATATTTAGTTAATTTCGATAAAAGTACCTATAATATTAAATACAAATGATTAAGACACTTGCTGTCGAAATAAATGCAAATAAATATAGTTATTAATTGTGTTTACATTCAATTTACACCACAAAAAAATATTTTTGTAACATGTCCTGAATGCGAATTTAAATAGGTATGTAAACAAAGCTTTTGTACAAATTGCGAGATAAATAAAATTAATTATTAATAAATTTACGGACTTCACATACAGAGTTAATAACAATATTATATTCCGTTCCACTCGGAACTATCGTCTCTTATGGAAAGACTGCTAGCTGCAGCAGTGACGTAACAATTGTCAAGTTTTAATCAACATTTTTGTCATTGTCGTTTGTGTCTGTTTCTACGGTGAAAAAATCAGAGGAATAAACTCAACACAGTTTTACATTTCTGTAACAAATATCTGAGAGATCTTTTAAAAGGCAAACATTCAATGTGCTAATAAAGTTTTTATATTTTTTATATTTTTTTTTTATTGTGATGTTTTAAAATATTGCGATTGATCTGATTATATTTAATTAGATGTTAACGAAAGTACAGTAAAACGTATCACCACCGAATGTTTTGTTCATGCGAATATCTTAACCCGCTATTGCAATATGTATTAATGAAATAATCAGAAAAAATATAAAAAAAAAAAAAAAAAATTTAGTTAACCATTAGGAATACGATAACATAGGTTTTATTATCAAGCCAATAATTACGAAGAAATTGTTAGTTTATGTTTGTTACAAGGGAAACCTTGTGACGCAAAAATTAAATTAATTTGAATAAAATTTAGATTTCACAAGTGTAGATAGTTTCTAGAATTTAAAAAGTAAAGTAAAAGTAGGTACGCTATTTATTGAATCATAAATGCAGTTAGATAAAATGTTGTTATTCCAATGAATGTTTGCGAAATTATCACTTTACGTTTCTGATGATTGATGATTTCTGATGATAGATGGTTTTTTTAAAAGAACAACATCACCCAATAGTACGTATAGCATTGCATAAATAAGGGAGAATGTTAAAGAATATATAAATTTAATTCATCTAAAAGCATATATTTTACACTTTTCAAAAAGACATTTAACACGTTAAGCACGTCAATTTAACAAATTTCGACTTGTGAGGGCTCCGGTCATTCGGGTGGAAAAGTCATTACGTCACGTAATGACGTCAGTAACAACCCCCTCGTACCGCAGCTCTGCTCTAATAGACAATTTGTTCTTTTTGTCCCAATGTTGCCTAGCGACAGCGTGTTCAATATGAGTCAATTAATGTCTTATTTACATAGTATGTGTATATATATACTATTATATATATATATATATATTATACAGTAAATTTTGCAGGTCATTACATAAAAAGATTTGGCTTGGTAACGGTGGCGTATACGGACACACATAGATATTTTTTCTATTAAAAGATTATATTATTTATTAGTTTTTATCGGCGTGGGATTTCTAAATATCTCTGATTACAGTACAAAAGTTTGTTTTAGTTAGTCTACGTGAAATACAGTTATTATGTATATATTTTACCCGCAGGAACGTTTCCGGGATAAAAAGTTTTCTTTCAACAATCTCTGTGTCAAAAATCAGCGCAATTGGTATTTGGTGGTGTTTGGTGGTGGTAATTTGGTACGAACCAATAAACAGACTTTTACCAATAGGTGTTAGAAGAAGGATGAGGTGTTTCATTGTCCAATTACAACAATTTATTGTAGTTGTTTTTTTGCCTTTAAGTTTCGATATGTTTATTAATATGATTAAAATTAAATTACAACAATTTATATCTTACGCAACTACGAAATATGACCAGTTAAATTAAGAATACTTATTACAGAAATAAAGAGAAACAAATTATGTCTATTTCTACTTTAGGTATATTATTACACTGTGTAGGTAATATGTAAACCTACATGACATAAAAGACCTTTTACAGCTGCAAGTTGAAGTATTTTTAAATTCCAACATTTTTGTGCTCAACATTCATTCAGTGGGTTTCCTTTGTTGTGCAAAGCAAGTAACTCTCATTAAGATATTTCTACGTGCTTTTGAAATAACATTAGCTTTGCATGTACGACGTGGAGGGAATTTACTGCATTCAGTAGCTACAGGGGGGTTAAAGTGCTTGTACGAGGCTATTAAATTGAATTCAGGCTTATAAAGGTGCTTCACTCTATGATGGCAGCCAAAGGGTTGATATAAGGTAGACCTATCGACTTGAATTAATTTAAGAAATTTAACACTTACTAATATAGTTAGTTATTCTTTTGATAAAAAAAAATCCTAATACCTATAATATATAAAATAATCCTAATAATATAAAGTATATTTGTAAATATTATTTTTATGGTACTTATATATCAAATACTAAATAAATAATATAACGTTAAAGTAAACTCACTATTTAACCTAAATTATTGATAACAATAATAAATAAATAAAAAAAATATTTAAGGAATTTACACACAGCGCCGTCTTGGCAAAGTAAGCAAAGCTTGTGTTATGGATACCAGACAACGGATACAAATACATATTAATTACTTTTTTTTTGTAAATACATACATATCATACATATAAACACCCAGACTCAAGACAAACACAAAATGTTTATTACATAAATGTTTGTCCAGTGCGGTAATCGAACCCAAACCCCCCTGGACAGCAGCTGGCCACACTACCAACTAGGCTGCGTGGGAGTCTATAGACCAGAAGTTAACAATAAATTTAGTATACTGTTCTAAGTGGCTTTATAAAGGTGTCAATACTATATAAGAACTTGTCTTAGTTACCATAGAATTAATTAACATAAAATTTTAATTTATTAGTAGCTAGGTTCTTATGACTAAGATATAATATACCTATGTCTATCCACTGTACTTAAATCACTAAGATATTCATATCTTTTGTTACAGAATCATCATCAGAAGCTCGATCATCGTCCAGCGAAGAAGACGACGAATTCGGTGAATTTGATCCGTTTGCAACAGCACCATCCTTACATTCACCAGACAGTGGACGTTCTGACCCAAGATACGCCAACGCACCACGACGAAACCCAAGTCCTTATTATTACGGTGATCTGTTTAAATCAGGTGCATCAGCGCCATCTGTGCCAACTGCATCGACGACTTCATCTAGGGGTCCACGTTATAGAAAATCAGCCAGTTTAGACGCCCCCCACGTAGCAGCTCGCCCCAACCTGCCCAAGCGATTTTCTGTCGCTGAAGATGGCTTCCGTGAGCTAGAACGGTCGTCATCTTCGTCAGGGGATAGCGCGTGGATGCCGCCAAGGCGTCGCGGGCGCGACGCGGCCGGCTGCGCGTGCGCCGCGCCTGAAGATGTAGAGGAACACAGAGCCTCTCGCAGTGTTTTTTACGTACCAGCGCCATTGCCACGCTGGCCCCAAGAGATGAGTACTCGACAGATCTACGAAACAGCATTTGACTGCAAAATAGCTCGTTCTGATGATGACTTGGATGATTTCGATCGGGTCAGCAATCATCCAGTTCTCATACAAAGCGAAGAAAGAAAAGGCATATCTTCTGCATCGTCTGCTTTTGAAGCCGTTGAGCGAAGTGAGCCCGATTATAAAGGTAGACGTAAAGTAACCATGAAAACAGACAGCGTGAGACGCTCTAAAATTCCAACGATCCGGCAAAAAAGAGAAAATGAAAATAACTCATCTGTGTTGTCAGAAGAACTAGAAAAAGTTCATATTGATGAAGTAGAGCGTACAACATCAGTCTCTCAACTTCCTTTGCGAGGCTATACACCTTCACCACCTTCGACGGCACCTTTGCCAGCAAAATTTCAAAAAGACGGTTCGGCAATGAATAGCATAAAGAGTGCCCCAAATCTTCCCCAATCACAACCGGCACATCCTCGTTTAAAAGATCTCAGGTTGCCAGTGAAGTCTTTGCGCTCTCGTGAACCTCCTACAAGTAGTGATGTAAGTATGGCTGATATAAAGGGTGCCGTTTCTTCTGAAATAGATGCTGGGCAACGTTTTAGAGATTCCAGTCGCGAGTCAAGAGATGGGATGGGTGAAAGAGGACATTCAAAAGACGGTATTTTTTTAGAGATTAAGGGCCGACCCACTTCCGATTCTGACACACCTGAATTGAATCGGTACACGGGGCCAAAGGGGGTCGGTCCTATAATGGAATTTAAGGGCAGGCCCGGTGTAGCCCGTCCACGACGCAAGTATTCGAGCACAGAGAGTATGACAACTAGTAGCAGTGGAGGAAGTATGGAGTCATTACGTAGTAGTACAAGTGAAGGTGATAGAAGTACTAGCAGCTCGGAAAGTCGTCGTTCCTCATCACTAAGCTCACACAGTTCAGATTCTGGAAATGTCCCATTTACAAAAACACATCACATGCAGTTATCGGGGTTTGGACACCATCAAACAAAACTTCATATACTGAGTCCTATATCTGATAAATCATCACAAGAACAGGCATCGGAAACATCTGATAACAACAGAAATAATAATTCCCAAAAAGTTTCACCGGAAGATGCAGAAATTGGAAACACTACTATACAAACAACTGTTGAAATCGTACCTAAGCCTAAACGTCGCGCATTACAAAATAGAAATCTGTTAAATTTAACTTTTAGACATTCTACAACGGGGGATGCTGAAATACAAGGCTCAGATAGCGGTATATCAATTCACTCTAGGGAAGGTGTAGATTCTAGGAATGCATTTAATAATTGCAAAAGCAATAATACGGAAGAAGAGCGTAAAATTGAAGATGTTGATTTATCTGATCTTCCATTTGATATGCCAAAACTGAGAAGACGACGTGCGGAAGCAGAAGCCGACTTAAGATCCTTGCCATTTGATATGCCGAAACTTCGCCGTAAATTAAGAGGTCAATCATTACAACTTAACAACGACTTTGGAGATCCCATATCAAATGCGTCATCCAGTCAAAGCGTTCAGGATTTAAATCACGGTAAGCATATTTTTTAATGATTGTCACTAATTTGATATTTAGAAATCAAGGTAATCCACTCAGAACAGTCAATTTATATATAAATTCAGTTATGTCACAAGCATTTTGTAGTACGTATCATTCTTACTGGAAAAGTCTGAGAAGGGTCCGTCAAGTCTTATTTCTCAAAGTTATCCTAACTCGGAGAGACCGCCACCGCATCATGCCGATTGAGATATATGCCTCTTGATTGCTCTACACGCAATCCTCTCCGATCCAACGCCCTTCTAATATTTAATTTGCTTGAGTGCTTTTGGGATAACTTTTTCTTTACATGTAACAGACAATTTGTAACGATTCCATTTTATTTATTTTAGTCTTATACGTTTCTAACCAATTTGACGTTTATAATGCCTGAGTATTTGTAAAAACTACTTAAACAAAGTGTTTTTGTTCCAGGAAATAAACACAGGCCCAAGTTGACGTTGAACTTCGATAGTGGTGTAGGCAGTGGGGGTGGATCTAAAGGTCTTCATCTGAATTTGGGACCTATAGCGCCACCAAGAGACCTTATCGATGCTACACTTCCACTTGACATACAAGGGTAAGTTGTGAGTGAATTGTATTTTTAAAATTTAACTTAGAAAACTTAAATTAAAAAGTTGAAGTTCGGGTTGACGTATGTTGTCCCGTAGAAGGGCGTTGTACTGCCTAGCATGAAAGATTTTTTGAACTTAAAACAAAAAAAATTAATATCACTAAAAATATTTCTTTAATTTGTAAAATTAACCAATATTTGAGGTCATTTACTTTTTACGGTTTTTTGAAAATTCAAACCATTAAAAGTTGTTTAGCGTCTACTTGAATGAGATTCATAACTAAACAATAGTTAAAATGGATAATACCGGTTTTGAAATCCTCGATAGAATAATAAACAAAAATATTTTATCTATTTACAGGTGGTATCATGGAACGCTGTCACGCGTAGAAGCGGAAAGTCTGCTCAGAGATGCTAATGAAGGCGCTTTTTTGGTCAGAAACAGCGAATCTGCCAAACACGACTATTCACTCAGCCTAAAGTGAGTTTTAAAACACAGCTGTTTTTAAATTTTTTCTGGAATAATGTATCAATAAAATTAAAATAGTTTAAATACACAATTAAGAAGTTAATTATACATTTCAGGTCAACCCGTGGTTTTATGCATATGAGAATTTGCCGAGGAGCAGAGGGTTACACATTGGGTGGCGCTGCTACAGCTTTTGCAAACGTGCCCACTCTCATGAGACACTATGTGACAGCACAGAGGCTTCCAGTGCGAGGTGCAGAGCATATGGCTCTATCAACGCCTTTACCTGCAGTACTACTCTGAACGACCCATGATGGGATTTGAGACAAAATGGAAAACGCCGAGCGTTTACGTTACATTCCCTTCGATTAGAAGGTCCTTTGGGTTCCACGAGGATGTACATACTGATATCACGCAAACAAAATTCTAAGGAAAATATGCTTCTATAGATGATCCTTTAGATTTTGATTGCCTGGTGATTAAAGAGCAGCTGGAGATGCAGTTATTCAATATAATGTAGTTTTAGGACAAACCAGTGAATTAACAAATACCAAAGATCTTAGGTTACGGCTGGCAAGGAATTTGCTAACTAGCTATATGAGAGCTTGATGTCTATTTTTAAAATGCTCATAACAATTAATTGCGTAAGTCTATGCTAGTCCCACTACCACATCAACTTCTTGTATATGTATTTAATACCATTTTATTTATTCGCATATATTCATAAGATATTTATTTCACAATAGCGCTATGTATTTGTATGTTAGTTAATCTTATTGAGCTATTTAAGCAAAAGCATTATTTGTTTCGCAAGCATTGATAGAATATTGATTAGCAACAAAAATGGATACACTCTTGCTAAAAGACAAGTAAAAATTAGATTGACATTGTAAACTAATATAAACATTCGGCAGTTCATCTAAAAAAAGTGCTTATTTGGAAAAATACCAATCATTACATTAGATAATGTTATTCTGTGTGTTCTGTATCTTAGTAGTATTTTGGTCAGAGGGATTAATATGTTATTATTAAGAACAATTTCTATACAGCTATTTCAACTGAACTGGTATATCAGTTAGGCTTATTCATTCGGTTTTTAATTTTAATACCCACAGTAAAATGACGGCCTAATTATAAAATATCCACTTAATGACGAAACAAATATTATAATAGTATAGTCTAGGTGTGTTCATAATTTATTAATGAGTGTCTGATATTCCATCACGTAATATATTTTACAAATAAATTTTAATTTGTAAAGATGTTTTGTGATAAGTAGAAGAAACAGAGCATTCTGGTATATTTTTACAAACAAGATAACATTCGATATTAAATCTTATTCCTTTAAAATAAAATTTGTTTTGGTAAAATAGATTTTTAACCTTGACTCATGAACTAAAACACATATCAAACATGACATTACACAGTGAGTTTGATACTTACGGTACTAACTTAAATGTTACTATTAGTCTGTGTACAATTATTATTTTCAGTTGAGCACTGATTTGCTTATTGTTAAATTAACAATTCTATAAACTAAAATACAATTGCTTGCATTGTCTTTCTTCTTGTACTTTTTTTTTATTTTTAACTTGTGAATAAATTTTATTATTTATAATTATTTTGTAGGTTACTACAGATACTATCAATAAACTGACACAACTGTGTCATGGTAAAAAAAAAGGTAATAATTTATTTAAAGTAATAAAGTATTTATTTAAGTACCTACTATATTAAGTAATATTAAATTATAAAACTACATTTTTTTTAAAGTGATTGATTCTGATGTTCAAAATGTTAAATATCAATACGAAAAATAACAATTTTAAAATATCTGTGAAAGAAAATAGATAAAATACTTTGATTATCAGACAATGCACATAAATGTCTTTATCTCGAACTTGCGTACATTGTGGATCTATTGCAAACCCCCATAAATTGTATTTAAAATGCTTAATATTTACGAAATTTTCAGCATTTATGACATATTTTGGATAGTTAAAAGAACTAAATAAATAGCGCCCAAAAAGCAACGGGTCAATTTTGCTGCATATTTTTTTTGCTGTGTATAATCGTACTGAAATCACTTATTATAGGCTTAAGCACACTCATTATAATGTTTAGAAGCACATGTAGTAACTAAATATAAGTGAACAAAATTGCACATGTTAATCATGAAACACCCGAATTATTTATATTTTTTGTTACATTAGACATTAAAATATCTTAACAACGTATTAAATATAAATCCATTTATATTTTCTTAAATGTTAGTGATAAACTTAGATTATAGAAATAATCCAAATGGGTTAAATTGCTTGAATTTTTTTATTTGCATTAATATGTTTCGCAAAAAAAAACAAAGAATGAATGGACGTGTGCATACGTCATTGTATATTAATTTTTTCACCATAATTCCTGTGATTTATTCAAGCCAAAAAGTAGATTTTGATATCATTGAAATTTAAAACCTTATTATGTACTTTTTTTTACTTACCAAAATTTCACCAATTGAAATAAAAAAGTCGAAGATTCCTCTTTATTTAACTAAGTCCATTAAATTATTACAAAAAAACAGTTCAATCATAAATAATTAACACATATATTATAAATACAAAACGATCTCAAAACTTTTCTTCCTCGGAATACGTACTAAAAGTTACCTTAGACTTAATTACCTATGTATTTATTAATTTGTACCTGATTTTGTAAATTATAATAGGTTGTTTGAGACTTAAATTTTTTGGTTATACGTAGTTGTTTTTAAGTTTTAAAATGAAACTAAATTAAGAGACATTATATGTAAGTTCTGTAGATTATGAGACAAACGAATTTCTGTGTAAATGGAATATTATGTAATATTACTGAACCACCACCAAGCAGCTTTTGCAAGCGTGCAGCTGATATTAAAAAAAGTTTTTAAGTGTAATATTTAATAATGTAGAGACTTTAATAAATATATAAGAAAGAAAACACTGGTTTTGATTAAAATGGGAACATTCGTATATACGATTATGATAAAAATACTATGGTCTTAAAATTTTTTGGGTCAGATGTATTTATTTAATGGTTCTTGTGTATTTATTAAAAGTTTCAAATTGTAATAGTTTTGTAGTGAACACATAAGTAGGATAGACATGTGTTATTGAAAATTAAAAATTGAGTACGTGTCAAAATTACTTAAAAGAAAGTAGGTCCAGATCAGAAATTAGGTAAATATTGTAGCTTACTATAGTTATAATCGATTGTATTAATTTTGAAAGTGTAGTTTGAATTTGACGAAAAATAAATAATAAAAAATAATTAACAGTTTTATTTTAACTATAATCTTTATCACCGACCTTTATCTGATTGCTAGGAATTAATAGACACAGAGAACTGGACAGCTCATTTCCTAGCCACCTGGTAAAAAAAAATTGTTGTAAAAGTGTGACAGAGATGAAGCGAACGTGTGGTGTCTTGTCGATTAGAAAAGATACCTCAGGTTAACTTTGTCTCTTTCTTAAGGTTGTCCAATTTCGTAAGGCTATTGTGCAGTCCAAACTATAACAGTCTATGAAGGCAATTAAACAGAAATGAGGTTTTTTTTTATACCACTAAGGTAGCAAAAAAGCTTACGGTCTGCCTGATGGTAAGCGGTCACCGTAGCCTACGGACGCTTGCAACACCAGGAATATCACTCGCGCGTCGCCGTACCCCATACTGTAGTCCTTGGACAAACTTTGGCAGGGAGCTCATTCCACAACCCAAGCGTTCGCGGGAGGAAGTTTCTCTGAAACCGCACTGTACACGACCATTCGGTTCTAAAATGTGAGGATGAATTCTTTGCCGATGGCGAGCGGTGCGATGGTAGAAAGTAGCCGTGGGCCATTTCGAACTATTCCTCAGAACACATCCCATTGTACAAGCGGTAAAAGTAAAACACACATAGGGAGGCTAAGGTCTCTCCTCAGACTTAAGGGCTCGATACGGCAAGTGAGTTCGGAATCATCGACAATTATTACAGCCCGTCGCTGAACCGAGTTAAAAGGGCCAAGCTGGGTGCACCCGCCCAGAGATGGTTGCAGTACTCCATATGCAGTGCACAATAGGAAGAAGGTTTTAAGGCCAGTTAGATGCTGTCAAACCAGGCTAACTTTTTGTCGCGGGTCAAAGCTAAGCCAACACTTGGTCTATCGGAAGCTGTTTAATGTCGTAATTTACAAAAAAACGGTACCAGAAGCTTGAATCAAGGAGCTTAGTAAACACGGTCTCGAGAGGTGAGATGTACTTCTATTCATTTTGCCCCGCAGAACGCGAGACCCGAGTACGCCTGATTTTTTTGCCATTAAGCCCTCAGGGTAGCGGTGCTGCAACTTTAAAAAAAAATGTAATTTTACTATCGGTCTTTCTTCGCAGCCACTATACAAGTTATGTTCCCGGGTTATGTCAAATTAACTCGAGAAACTCTTTTTTAACCGATTTGGGGTTAAAAACTCACACTTTAGGCCTCCCAAGAGAACTAAATAGTGAAATGGCATACTATTTCATACAGTGCCCCAGATTATACAGAAGACAGAAAGGTACAATCAGCACTCACATCAAACGTTTGTGGTTATATAATAATGTGATTTTAGATAACTTTACTTAATATGGAATAAGCATGGGCTTCATAGGCCATATAACCGAATGTTATGTATTCATTACTAGAAAATGTAAAAAAGCATTAAAACGGGCAGTGGTTAACAAAAGAAATATAAGCCCTTTTGTCCCGTAAAGACGGAAAAAACAGTTTTATTAATCTATTATATAAATAAGAAATTTTGAAAGAGAATATCTAAATGAGTTAAATGGACAGAAACGCTTTGCTATGTAGATACGTAAGTTTTGTTTGACGCGAAAGGCTTGTTTTGTAGTCGATTTTCTATAGGAAATAATATGCTTGCAAGTGGCAAATCATTAAAAATATGGTATTCGGCCCGAATCGCATTAGAAATAGCCTATTTTCAAAATGCAAAATGAGCCCTATTGAAAAGGCACTCTTTATTAATAAAATTAAAATAATCAGGCATATACCAAAATTATTTTTGAACATTAAAATAAAAAAGAAAAGTCTTTACTGAAAAACCTGAAACATTGTCCCAATACGCTAAGTTCTTCAACATCGATGTCTTCACGCTACCGCTCAAAACATTAAGCAAAGCTTGGAAAGCGCCACCTGGTGGTTTTATTTAATACTAGAGAATGTAGTTTTAAATACATGTTTTAACTATTAAGCTACCGAGGGCGCTGTCCACAGAAATTATGCAACGTCATCTCTTTTCTACATTTAGAACTATTATTATAATATGCCTGCTCAAAAAATACTCATACAGGTAAGGTTTTCCCCTACATCGTCCGCGTAAACTTTTAAAATATAGAAGAAAGCTTTTAAGTGTTTCTGATTTTACTTACAAAAGTAACGAAAGTTTTAAAAAAAAAATCATTCCCTATTTTAGCCCTCTAGGGTATAATTATCCAAAAACGGTGAAACACTTCAATGTTGATTTTCTAGACTCTAGAGGAAGTAATATGCTTAGAATCAAAACCAGTGATTGAAAATCATTGAGAATATGGTGTTAGGACCGAATCGCATCAACAAGCTTTTAAAAAATAAAAAATAAGCCCTTTTGAAAAGACTCACCTCATTTATAAAAGAGTAGAAATTAGAAATGAAAATAAATTAAATATTATGGACATTACAATAAAAAACCTGTATTCTCCTGGAAACCATCTTCTTCTTCAATACACTAAGTTATACCAACGGATTCGATGTTAAAAAAAATCTAGCGCTTAAAAACTTGAGCAAAACTTGGAAAGCGCCAACTTGTGGTTTGATTTAAGACAAAGAATGTACTTTAAAACACTCTTCCGAGAGGAGGAGGCTGTTCACAATTTTTTATCTAAATTTAGTACTCTTTCTTATTATACATGTCGGCGGCCGATCGTCAAATCTGCCAGATCACGAAATTCCTAGGCAGATCGTAAAGTATGGAATAGAAATTATCATATAACTAAACAGATTATTATATAAAGCTGGCTGGAACGCTCCGCTCGCTCCGCATCTACGTTTACAAAAGAGAAACTGAACCTAACCTATCAAACATGACTTAGGTAGTGCGATTTCTGTTCCTTTCGTTTCCATCTGCCTAGGAATTTCGTGATCTTGCGGATTTTACGATCAGCCGCCGACATATATACTTAAATATAGGTAAATGATTGAAATAAAATAAATACTCTCGCCGTCTCTTCATCTGCGTGGACTTTTAAAATAGATAAGAAAGATGTTAACTGTTTATGTTGTTACCTATAAAAATAACGGAAACACGTCAAGTTTAATTTACAATCTAAAGCCCAAATATCAAATTTTATGAATTTAACATTAAATATGACAGATTTCCATACAAACTTCTTGAATGAAGAGTTTTGTTAAATCCCTTCTTAGTGCTTACCTCTTAAAATTTTTACAATCAGAAAGAGCAATAAGACTCCTCTTAA
Organism: Apoda limacodes; assembly: GCA_946406115.1. Classification (NCBI taxonomy): domain Eukaryota; kingdom Metazoa; phylum Arthropoda; class Insecta; order Lepidoptera; family Limacodidae; genus Apoda; species Apoda limacodes. Next base: position 37,417,482 of record OX291541.1, on the reverse strand, counting down.
GGTGATGTCTATTAAATTTTCCTACTACACAACTATATCTAGACTGTAGCTGAAACTTTTTTTATACCACTGAGGTGGCAAACAAGTTTGCGGTCCGCCGGATGGTAAGCGGTCATCGCAGCCTATGGACGCTTGTAACACCTGGGGTATCACTTGCGCGTTGTCCACCCTTTAAATATCTAATATTTTATTATTTAATTTAATTCTAGTCTTTCTTGAAAAACCCCATACTAAAGTCCTTAGAGAAAACCTTGGCGCATTCCACAACCTAAGCGTTCGCGGGAGGAAGTTTTTACCGCATTGTACATGACCATTTAGGTTCTAAGGTGTGAGGACCTTCAACACAATTCCGTGCCGATGGCGAGCGGTGAGATGGTAGAAAGACGCCGTGGGTATCATTTCCGAACACATCCCATTGGACAAGTGGTAGAACACATTCAGGGAGGCAAAGTCTCTTCTCAGACTTAAGGGCTCGATACGGCAAGTGAGTTTGAGATCGTCGACAATGCTCTCAGCCCGTCGTTGAACCGAGTTAAGAGGGCAAGCTGGTATCTGGGTGCACCCGCCCAGAAAATTTGCGACAAATCTTAAACAATGATAAAATAGAGAATTTGTTGCAAAAATGTGGTTAGCCAATAAAATATCTTGGTGATTTATTACTATACTATTTTCAACATACATATTTATCTATCATATCTGTTATTATAGTATTTATGTATTTTAACTATATTCTTTTCGTATCAATACATCAAATATTTAAATACTTACACACATTAAACTGCCTGACAGATATATTAAAAACTACTGGAATGGACTAGATTCTTGAAACAAGGTTTTTGTTATAACTTAGGTGAGCACGAAGCAGAAAGGATATGACAAGAAAGATATTCATCCCTAAGAGGTTAAAAACGGGGTCGGAATTTTGTATGGAAATCCGTCATCTTTGTCGTTAAATGCATAAAACTGATATGTAATCTTTAAGTTGAAACTTAAAATTAATATGTTTTACAGTTTTAGGGAAATCAGTCCCGGAGGGCAAAATGAGGAATGAAAATTTGAGCGAGAAAATTATATTTTTGTGTCTAGATACATGAATTTTTGCATTAAAGCTTTGTTAATACGTAGGTGAGTCAGCGGTGGCCTAGAGGTTCTGATTGTAAGTCGGTGGTGGCCTAGGGGTTTTGAATGTAAGTCGGTGGTGGCCTAGGGGTTTCGATTTCACATGCGAACCCAGCGTGTACTAATGAGTCTTTTGATAATTCCTTAAGTACATTGATTATTCACACCACTGGCTTTTCGGTGAATGAAAACATCGTGAGGAAACTTGCATACGTCACAGAAATAAAAAAAAAAAGACGTATGTCAAGTCCAAAATGCGCACGGGGAATATTTTCAGGGAAGCTCAGAACCTAAGTGACAATACAATATAAAATAAAAAATAATAATTAAAAAACATTTAAAAACCAGGCTTATAAAAAATTATTAAAAGGTAGAAAAAAAGCCTCCATACATCACGAAGCAAAAAATTGTGGGCACTTATTACCTGTCATACAGAAATTCCATAGCGGCATATAACAGGAAATTCAAAACTTTGAGAAAAATTTTCTCTGATGCAAGCATTAAACCTAAATGTCGTTTTTTTCTCAAAATCTCTTTTTTACTAGTTTTGGCAAAAAGCCTCTCAACTAACATATTAATTATAATTTATAATAAATATTGGGCCCCAAAGTAATCAAAGCTTGTGTTATGGGTATCAGATAACTGATATTGCGAAATACATAAATTTTACTTTTTTTTTGTAAATACATACATATTATACATAAATACACCCAAAATCAAGACAAACACAAATGTTATGTATTATGATATAAAGTTTTGTCTAGTGCGGGAATCGAACCTACACCCTCTGCACAGCAGGTACACTACCAACTAGGTGCAAGCTGGTATTGCCGTGTTTCATTTAAATGCAATACTATATCTGTTGCATTTAATAAAAACCTCTGCAATGATGCCGGACAATCTGTTTCTATGCCTATATGTGTGTAACATTGTGTTTGTTTCTTATTTCTTTAAAAGTTTCCGCAGGAATAACTAACTTAATTCCATGGACGAACTATAGCTACAGCTAAAGCAAACTCCTACGAGTCTATTCACCGTGTTGTAGTAGGAATCCCACAACAATAAACCGAATTAAGCGTAGGTAGACGAAGCCGCGAGTAAACACTAGTATAACATAACAACAAAGTATACCTACCACCAGTGTCAAGTAGATATTTTAACTGCTCCACCAAAGCGAAATAGTCCTTAAAATGTAAAAACAAAAAAACTATTTCACAAAAATACTAATTTTAAATTCGGTTTGTGACTAAAATAAAAAACCATATTTAAATCAAGATGTTTCAATTTTACGAACTATTGTTATTATTAATTACAAAGATGGAAAGAAATATTTAAAGATATACTCAAATATTTTTCACTCCCAAAAGGGCGTGCCGCTTTTTAGGACCGGTGTACAAATTTGTACAGTCTGTGTAAACATCATCTCGTTGCGAACTGTGTACAAAGCTTGTGTACAAATAATTTCAGTGTCAGGAAACGTATACATTATTCTTATATTTCTTTTTCTGGGAATAACTGAAGTTATTTAGGACAATCGTTACTTATTTATGTTCAGTTCGGTTTTTGCAATGTTTTTTGTAGAATATTTATTTTAGCAAAATCATCTTCTGTGTAAATAGATTTATGCATTATACGAGTCATTTTATTACATTTTCTACTAAATTTAAAGTTTTTTTTTTCTTATATTTTCAGGTATTATCGCTTCGAGTCTTTTAATACTACCCTATTAAAGAAAAAAGTGGTTCGGTAGCAAGTACTACACCAGCAACTTCTCTTGAAAATTCATATATAAAGAGTATAATTGCGTTTTAAAAAAAACTGTTTTTTAGCGTTAAAAACAAACTGCTGGACCGATTTGCACCCAGTCTTAGAATGTCGAGTTGACAACTAGAATGCGCGTCATATGACTGCACGTATTAAAACGAGAAGCAATAATTCTATCGTATATTGTTTTGTTAATCTCATTCACAGTTGCGCCACCGCCACGCAGACACTTACATGGCCAGTCTAGACTAAGAGACCGGAGGGAGTTCGTCTAAATAATTAAAATTATACCATACGAAAACATTTTCTCTCATGACTCTGGTTTTTCGTGTACTAATCCTTAATAAATTAAAACGGGACCAATCTGTAGGTTATCATTTCCCTATAAAGTACTACGTACATAGAAATTATACCACCAGACACAACCAATATTTAGAATGCTTTGTATTTTTGTTTCTGAAATAGTAGTACATCGTTAAGTTTTATTTGCCATTTTAAGTAAAAGTGGCGACTTTAAGCAAAAATGGTAACCAAATCACAATATGCAAAATTTGAAATTTGGGTTTTGGATATTTTGGTGCTTGAGCTGCGCGTTGAAATGTCAATAAATCATGTCATTCAGTTTCATTTTTAGGGTTCCGTACCCAAAGGGTAAGTAGCGGAACCCTATTACTAAGGCTCTGCTGTCCGTCCGTCAGTCCGTCCGTCAGTCCGTCCGTCCGTCTGTCACCAGGCTGTATCTCATGAAACGTTATAGTTAGACAGTTGAAATTTTCACAGCAGATGTATTTCGGTTGCCGCTATAACAACAAATACTAAAAAACAGAATAAAATCAATTAAGGGAGCTCCCATACAACGTGATTGTTTTGCTCAATATTGATAACGGCAACAGGTGGATGCTTAAAATATTTACAGAATATTTAGTTATATAGTCACTTTAAAAAAAAAAAAAATTAGAATAGGAACAATATTTAATGGGAGCTCCCATACAACAAACGTGATTTTTTTGTCGTTTTTATAGATAATGGTACGGAACCCTTCGTGCGCGAGTCCGACTCGCACTTGGCCGATTTTTATATGTATAAAATATAGATAAATCGCATCTTTACTTCATCCTCGACTTCTATTACTGAATAAATCGTGAACCTATATAAGAGTTCACAAATAATTAACTCGCTTACAGAGCCAAAATCTTTTATGACTCGGTGTATAATTGCAAGTGTTTGTAAGTTCACACGATTTTGATATGGAAAATGTAGTTTTGATTTTGTCAGAAAAGTTTGTTGCACTATAAGTTAGGTTGTATATTTTGTGATTATATATTCTGCTTTATCTGCATTAGAGCTTCTAGTCAGCAATTCATTGGTTTGGAGCTGCATATTTTAGCTAAACCTCTGAAGCTTGTATAAAATTTAAGATCAAAAAATGTATTTGTAGACACTTAAAGTGACAACACCCACCAAGACATTTACTTTAAGTTAAAAGTTTTAATTTTCAACTGAGTATTAAAATAGCAGGAACGTAAATTCTATATTAAAGTTTCTTTGAGGGTATTAAGTCATAAATCTCCGAGATTGCTTACCTATCACATCGACCTTAATAAATTGTTGCACTAAACGTGCGAAAACCGTTAAGGAAATTGAAAAGATCAGTGTTATTGTGATTTACCATAACTTAGTACGAAATTCAAACAAAAGAAATAAAATAATTTTCAGCTTTTGAATATATTAGAACATTTGACAAAGAGGTACTTAGCGTGAAATTTCATCATAGATTATTCAAAGTATAATATATTAAAAGTAAAATATCTTTGTTCTCAAACCGCTTTTAAAACTCAAAGTCAAAACAATACTAGGAAGCTCACCAAAAAAAGTGGAGAGAGAAGAACACCCAAAACACAAATGCCGCAGGCAAATTAGTTACTTTAATGTCTAACAGCTTCTTGGGTTAATTCTTTGATGGTAATAATCTATTTAAGTTAAGCTGAGAAATAGTATTACTGTAAAAATGAAATAAATTTTTACTAGCTTCATAATTTATTTAAAGGTTTCAGTGAAAAAATTTAATCCATTATTCGTTTCTTACAGACTTTGAGACTAAGACTTTATTCAGTATGGTTTTTGAAAATTAAGTTTTTGATCTTTTTCTATCTAATTTATAGAAACAACAATTTTATGTTTGTTTAAAAATATGCACCTTACATAGGTATATTCTGTGACTGAAGTGAAGACAAAGCAAATGTTACAGGGAAAGTAGCAGCCCTAGATTAACATTTGTGTCTATGTTGGTTACACTATATTTAAGCTCTTGATTGAAATAAAAAAATAAATAAAAAAAACACATATAATCTATAATTAAGTTAAGTCGGTGGTGGCCGAGAGGTTTCGATTTCACTTTGCGTCCTGAGTGGCGGAGGTTCGAGACCCGGCGTGTACCAATTAGTCTTTTTCTCATTTTCTCAAGTACATTGATTATTCCCACCACTGGTTTTTTGGTGAAGGCAAACATCGCAAGGAAATCTGCATACGTCAAAAAAAAAGATGTATGTGTAGTCCACAATCCGCACTGGGCCCGCGTATGGACTATGGCCCAAAATGCCCACTTTGAGGGTAGGCCGTGCCTAGGCAGTGGGGACGTATGAAGTTGATTAGGTAGTAGAGCCATATAATCTCAACAAATAAGCCGTTTACTTCATCACTGCTGAAAATAAAACCCTTTCTAAGTTCTAAGTATTTTTAAGTGTCTCATTGCTAAAATAAAATGTGAAAGATCCCAGAGTTGCCAGACCTACATTATCTCAGCAATAGTATGTGTAATTGCCAGCTTGAAAGCGAGGCTGTTTTACAGATGTCTGGTACTAAATGCGTGTTTCTGCAAAATATTGTTTGTTGCCTATAATTTAGTGCACCTATGTTGTCACGTATCCGAGAATATTCATAATATTTATTTAGTTTTACTAATATTCAAAACCCAAAGATGCTATTATCATTTTAAAGTTAAATTATATCTTGAGGATCACTTTTGTAATAAGACCCTTAAAATCACTACTACATTTAAACAAACTAGAAATTCACCCCTTAGCTACCATATTTGGTAACGAAGTTTCCAGCATTGTACAGCGTATGGGAATCTTCATTTTCCACTTCATAGGGGCTTCGGGCGATGAAGTTTGTGCGGGGCCTGCAGCCGCAGCACGACAAGGGAGCTCCCGTGTGGAGGAGAAACGGGCAACGCGCGTTACCCATGTACCTCTCCAGGAGGAGGGGGAGTGTGGTGTTACGCTGTAGTGGTCGTGGAAGAATGCAAAAACGTGTTCGTAGCACATGGTGACTGGAGGATACCGCTGGGTTTTTACTGGTAATCGTTTGGATCCATGAGGATTTTCTTAGCGACCAAAAAAGGCTTAGTTAGATTTATACAAGATTGTGTGAAGATTAATTCAAGAATGTAATGTAAAGATCGGAGAAACATACTCAAGTTATCGTTGAACAAACGTACAAAGTTATAAAGATACAAAAATACAAACGCTCCAGCGTATTACCAATAATCTTGTTAATTTAAGAGAGGTAGGGCACTGCAAGTATTCGCTCGAATAAGCTGCCTGAACAAATAAAGCGGGGCATAGCGAGTACTTGCTCGAATGAGCGGCCCGAACTGGGGAAGTACCTCCACCTTACAGAAAACCGCGGCCACAATAACACTAACATTGAGTAGTGTTGTGTTCCTGGCGGTGAGTAAGGTTGCCAGAGCTCTCTCTTTGAGGATTCGCTGCGCGGACAGCGGAGGACCGACGGTGCTTGTTGCTGTCATTGCTCGGTGTAGACGCGGCGTTCTGGTTCGGCGGTCAGGGAGACCTGATGAAACGGCTGACCGCTGGCCGCCCGCAGGTTGAACGGGTTCCCGAACCCAGGGATTACTTAATCTCCGCCTTGGGAGGCTGATCCGCCAACCTGTGTAAAGTCTCTGAAGTAGTAGTCGTGCCGGAGAAGGAGACCGGAGTGGACCCGGCTACTACAACAGAGGGGGATCAGGGGCCCTTCCGCCCGCCGTGCCAGCAACCGTATCATCTGTGTTGAGCTTCGGCAGTCTTAGTACCGCAACTTTTTGTCTTCTAAGCTGTCTGTGCAGTGAATCCTCATCCGTAGTCTAAGTAACTTCAAACAAAATGGCCAGGAACAAAAAAAAGAAAAGAGTTTTGACAGCGGCTACTCCATCCACATATAATGTGGATTTTTGCAACATAAGGGGTATTCACGCAAATCTTAACGCAGTCCATCACCATCTCGAGACTGCGCAGCCAACCATTCTTTTTCTAACGGAGACGCAGATATCCTGCCCGGCCGACACATCATACCTTCATTATCCCGGCTACAAACTCGAGCACAATTTTTTGAGTCGTGCCGGTGTATGTATGTTCGTCCGGGAGGATATCTGCTGTCGCCGACTTCATAGCCTTGAAGACAGGGACCTGTCGATATTGTGGGTGCGCGTAGATCATGGGGGCCACACTCGTATCTATGCGTGCCTATACAGGTCTCATAGCGGTGACACGGACGTAACTCGACTCTTCACGCACCTGAGTTTGACGACTGACAAAGTTCTAGAGCAATATCCTACAGCAGAATTATTTATTTTGGGAGACTTTAACGCCCACCATCGTGAGTGGCTCAGTTCTCGAACCAATAACTATGCAGGGATATCTGCTCATGAATTTGCTCTGACCTATGGATTCTCTCAGCTGGTACTTTCTCCAACGAGAATACCAGATATTGAGGACCATACAAGCTCCTTACTGGACCTTCTGCTGACTACACGTCCGGATGGATACTCCGTCTCAGTGGATGCGCCTCTTGGCTCCTCGGACCACTGTCTCATCCGGACTCAAATGTCATGCACACAACCTGATCCTTCTGGGCCAACTAATTGGCGTCGTGTGTGGCATTATAAGTCGGCAGACTGGGATGGATTGCGAGAATTTTATGCATCGTACCCGTGGAGGCAGATCTGCTATAGCTCAGAAGATCCTGACGTCTGCGCAGCCGCAGTCACTGAGACAATCCTCGCTGGTATGGAATGTTTCATTCCTAACCTGCGAGTAGCTGCCGGCGTCAAAAAACGACCGTGGTTTAATAGGCCTTGCAGAGAAGCTAAAATTCTTAAGCAAACTGCGTATGAGGCTTGGACCACGGCTCGTAATAATAAGGATCCGAATATTTCTGAGTTAAAACGCAAATTAAATGCTGGCTCGAGGTTCAGTAAGAAAGCAACTGCCAGAGCAAAATTCCAATTCATCGGCAAAATAGGTGGACGACTTGCGAGCTATCCTTTTGGGAGTCGTGCTTTCTGGTCGCTTGCTAAAGCTGCCGAGGGGAACTTCTGCCAGTCGTCATTACCACCACTGCGAAAGACCGATGGTGACTTGGCCTACGGTGCAAAAGAGAAAGCCGATCTATTGGGCAGTCTCTTTGCCTCTAACTCGAATGTGAACGACGAAGGCGCTGTACCACCTACTTTACCGTGGTGCGGTAAGACCATGCCGGAAATCTCTATAACACAGCGCGAGGTCCGGCGGGCGTTGCTTTCCCTAGACGTTCATAAGTCGAGTGGGCCAGACGGCATACCAGCAGTGGTGCTTAAGCAGTGTGCTCCTGAGTTATGACCTGTACTCACGCGCCTCTTCACGCTTTCCTACCACACTAGGCAATTTCCGTCTTCATGGAAGATTGCAAATGTGCACCCGGTGCCCAAAAAGGGCGATAGATCAGATCTATCGAATTACAGGCCTATCGCTATAACCTCTCTCCTCTCCAAGGTGATGGAGCGTGTGATCAACACACAGCTTTTGAGATACCTAGAAAAACACGACCTGATCAGTGACCGTCAATATGGCTTTCGCCACGGTCGCTCAACTGGTGACCTTCTAGTGTATCTCACACACCGATGGGCACTAGCCATTGAGAGTCAGGGGGAGGCATTGGCATGTAGCCTAGACATAGCGAAGGCGTTCGATGGGGTCTGGCACCGGGGTCTTCTATCGAAGTTGCCTTCTTACGGAGTGCCCGAGGGTTTGTGCAAATGGGTGGCTAGCTTTTTGTCCGGCAGAAGCATACGAGCCGTAGTTGACGGTAGTTGCTCTGATAGCATGGACATTAATGCTGGTGTCCCGCAAGGCTCTGTGCTGTCTCCTACGCTGTTTCTACTGCACATCAATGATATGTTGGACATCAACAACATACATTGCTATGCAGATGACAGTACTGGAGACGCTTATTACAAGGGCCGTGCAAGCATCCCACGTTCCGTTGTGGAGAAAAAGCGTGAAGAACTTGTGTCTCAAATAGAGATCGGTCTGTCCAAGGTCTCTGACTGGGGGCGGGAAAACTTGGTCCGATTCAACCCTTCAAAGACACAAGTCTGCGCGTTCACCGCTAAGAAAACCCCATTCACTGTAGTCCCACAATTCCAGAACACTCCCCTCTCCATCTCCAAGAGCATTGGGATCCTTGGCGTTGACATCTCCAGCGATTTTCAGTTCCGAGATCATTTGCTAGACAAGGTAAAGCTGGCGTCCAAAAAACTTGGTGTACTCAACAGAGCGAAGCAGTACTTCACGTCGGGGCAAAGGTTACTACTTTACAAGTCGCAAGTCCGGCCCCATATGGAGTACTGCTGCCATCTCTGGGCGGGTGCACCTGGATACCAGCTTGACCCTTTTGACGCGGTTCAACGACGGGCTGTGAGAATTATCGACGATCCCAAACTCACTTGCGGTATCGAGCCCTTAAGTCTGAGGAGAGACTTTGCCTCCCTGTGTGTGTTCTACCGCTTGTACAATGGATTGTGTTCTGAGGAATTGTTCGAAATGATGCCCACGGCTACTTTCTACCATCGCACCGCTCGCCATCGACAGGGAATTCATTCTCACACTTTGGAACCAAAATGGTCGCGTACAGTGCGGTTTCAGAGAAACTTCCTCCCGCGAACCCTTGGGTTGTGGAATGAGCTCCCTGCCAAGGATTTCTCTAAGGACTACAGTATGGGGTTCTTCAAAAAAGGAGTTATTAGATTTCTGAAGGGTCGGCAACGCGCGAGTGATGCCCCTAGTGTTGCAAGCGTCCATAGGCTACGGTGACCGCTTACCATCAGGCGGACCGTAGGCTTGTTTGCCACCTTAGTGGTATAAAAAAAAAAAAAAGTGTTTCTTTTGTTAAATATAGTGCTGCTCACAAAGCCAAAAAAAAAGTAAGTAAAGTTAAATTATTGTTTTCTAATAAAAGTATAAAGCAAAGTGCATTGCTCGTATCTTTGAAACCCTCGCATTTCTCAGGATTCTACTCTTGAATCTTTCGCTTCTTTTCGCTTGTGCAGTTCACAATTATATATTTCGTTTGTATATATATATGTAAAACGTATGTATGGCAGAACACTTTTTTTCAGTTAATACTTATAATCCATAACATAAATCTCTAAAAAATTTACAACCTTAACTGTAAAATAATTATTTATAAATAAGTAAGGTAGTGGCATGATGCTTTGAGTTTCAAAAAAGTGGGCCTTTAAATCGATTAGATAAGGTATCATATTTTAGGGCAACTCAACAAATAGAGTATTCAATGCCCGAAAAAAATGTTCGATTTCGATTCGAACTTTGTGCAAATTGTAATCGACAGACAGTTCAAAGTCTCATTTTCCTAAATTTAAGATTACAAATAGCCCCCCTCTAATTTATGAAACTGCAGTAGGTATTTTTTCAGCCGTGGTCATTTTTCAAGTCAGATCCAATATTATACTTTTTTTGTTTCCAAAAATAAATCCCCTTCCCCCTTTAAATAAATCCTGGATCTATCACTGACTGCGCTGTAATTATACTATCCCATTATCTATAATACCATTACTCCCCGTTATGACAACTAAAATGCTATTAAATGTGTACGAAACGAACAGCTAGAAACTTTTTTTAACTTAATTGTGTTTAAAAAAATGTGTATACACAGATAACAGATACGAAAAGTATTTTAAAAAAACAAACGTTAATTGCTTAATGCAAATATAAGTATGAAAAAGTAGTAGTGGGTAAGGATGGTCGTAACAAGAGACAATTTATTAGACTAATAAGATACCAACATTGTTCTCTCTAGAGACAATGGTCAAAGTTATTGCAGCATTCTCTTAGACAATCAAAGTGCAGTTACTATATTGTTGTAAGCGTTACGACTGCATTATATACAAGTAGAAATGTGCTCGTCTATCTTCAGATGCGTTGATTCAGGGCCCTCTTACACCCCACTAGCGCCGCCATTAGATATCCTCAATTTTCTCTTCGTAGAAAACGAATTTCTAAAATCCAAATGTCGCAAATATAGAGCAGTCATAAGCTATTTTTAGAAGGTTTTATATAGTTTCTAAATAATATCTGTGAGTTGTAGTTGGCATTTTTGCTAAAAGTGGCCGTTTTTAGCAAAAATTTAATTGAGGATATCTAATGGCGGCGCTAGTTAGCTGCTATATGCGCCTTTAACAAAAAAATATTATCATTTAATATAATGTTAATAATAATTATTAATTTATTAAGTGTAGTGCTACCTTTTTAAAGAATTACTTGATGTCGGAACACCTTGGCTTGTTCATTCCACAACTTAAACGTTCGCACGTGGAGGTTCTTGTGAAATTGCACAGTGTGTGTTTTGACCCTAAATGGGTTCTAAGGTGTGAGGATGAATTCTCTGCTTTTGGCGATTATTATTGTTCTTTGTATAGCTTCGTTTTTACAGCATTTTTAACATTTCGGCACAAAACCCCAAAAAGTGTAAATAACTATTTTCGGCTGTCCCTTGTGAGTAACCAACTTTAGGTTTTAAAAGCGGTACGTCCCGTTAATATCTGAACGCAGTGCTCAACTATAAATATAGGTCTAAGTTCTACATTAAAAGGGCGATATAGGCCAGAAAGCTAAATTCTGTAATACTAACGTAATGTATGTAAATTTACTAAAAATCATTACACAATGTCATATACATTACTATTTGATATATTTGTTATATACTTCCTTAGTAAATTATTTCATAATGACGTCTTGAAACTTAATTTATTTTGTATGAGATTTAACGTTTTTACCGTTTTGTAGTCACATTATTTAAATTTTTGCTACATCTTAGAGCCAATGCACTAGATAACAAGCTAATCTAATTATTTAATCAACTTTCATTACAATAAAATGCAATACACGCTTTAAAAATTTGCACAAGTGTTGAAACAATGGTCACATCCAGATTTTTTCTTGCATTAAATACGATAAATTAAAATATTGTCCTTAATATTAAAAGGCCAGTCTAAAAAATTTAAGCACCCAACGATATGTAATCAATTTTTTTTATAGATACAATTATTTTTGTGAACAATACCGTTAACCAAATAATAAATAAATAAAGCTAAACCAGGACTCCGGCACTCGTTCGTACTTACGGCCATAATCACCTAGTTTTGAGTACTGCCGGCAATGCCGTCACGAGTCGGTTTCCGCCGTTGACATTTGAGACTGGACAGAGTAGACAGCGCATTTCCTAGAGAGTTTTTTTTTTTTTAATATTATAATGGGCTCGCACGGTCTTAGCAGACCATTTATGCATTTGCCAGAGTCAAAGTCAATTATATTATATCGTATCGTGGCGCGGGCGTTACCGCGCGTCCTCGTTTTCAAGTCCCAAGATTGGGCGGGATGGTGTGGATCCTCAGACATTGCGCGTCATGTCCTGCTTATTACTTCATAATTCACTATTCATGAGCCTTCGCTGCACAATTCTTAACACGCTTTCGTAAAACATTGCTAAAATATATACATCGAAAGTCACTAAATGAATTTAGAAAAATTAAACAGAAAAAAACACTACTCCTTCTTAAGATTCGCGCCAAAACTCCTCCTAGACAGTATAAAAAAAAAAAATGTTCTAAATTACATAGGTTCTGAGAAATCAAATCAAGCATTCTTTCACTCGGTTAGTACCTTTAGTTGGAAATAAATAGAATGGTGATTACCAATTACACGTGCTGTCTTCTGATTGGATCCCGGAAAAGTAAACAAGTGGTGGTTTTTAGAAGTAGAAATTTAACGAAAACATATTTTTTTGGGTTATTTAGCTAACTGGAAAAATGGATCTCTTATAAGTTCGTTGTTCGAAATAATGCGGTTTTAGAGAAACTTCCTCCCGCGAACGGTTGGTTTGTGGAATGAGCTCCCAAGGTTTTCTCCAAGGACTACAGTATGAGGTTCTTCGAGAAAGAAGTGATACCCCTGGTGTTGCAAGCGTCCATAGGCTACGGTGACCGCTTACCATCAGCCGGACCGTAAGCTTGTTAGCCCCCTTTATGGTATTAAAAAAAATGGTGCCGCACGGAGCCTTGAAAAATAAATTACAATAAAACAAATAAATACTAATACTACCTATAAGTGAGGATTGATTTAAAGATTCGCAGGTGATATTACTATTTTCTACCGTTGTGTTGTGTTCTTACCGTGTTTTTTTCCTTAATTATGGTGCTCGTAATATTGGGAGCTCAAATATTCAAATAACCACGATAAGAACCCTGTTTATGTAAATAAAAATTAATAATAATTTTAAAATATAATTAAATTTACCATCAAAATAGTTTTATCTCCTTTAACTCGGTAAATTATCTATATTTAATTTTACATCATATAAAGCATGTAAAAAAATTCTTTATCTTGCAATGGCGCAGCTGGGAAATATGTGTAATAAGAAAGGTAATAAGGGACGAACCCGGAATCGTTCAGTGGTTACAGCCGGCCGTTCTAGATGTATATGTATATTAGTTTTATTCATTTGATAGCCCGACATTATTGCCTTTGATCATGAAATGAACGAACATCTTTACTCGAGAGATCATAGGATAATCACAATTTTACGTTTTACAGCATTAAGAAAGCAAAATAATATTTATTGCAAAGATAAGAGAAAGCAAAAAGCTAAAGATACATATAGTTATTAATTAAAGAACATTAGATTAGATAAAGCTTTCTTTTGTTTTTGTTTTCCAACGCATGCCTACTTTTGGGCTCAGATTATATATTAATTAATACGCCACATATCCATTTCTTCCATATTAAACAAAAAAAACCTACGCTTTTAACAAATACAATTTATTGGTATATAAAATATCAATAACATAATTAAAAACAAAATCAATAATTAAAAACAAAACGCTTGAAAGAGACAAGTGACACTTTCACACTTTTGCGACCATTTTTACTTTACAACTGTCTAGGAGGAGTTTTGGCGCGAATCTTAAGAAGGAGTAGTGTTTTTTTCTGTTTAATTTTTCTAAATTCATTTAGTGACTTTCGATGTATATATTTTAGCAATGTTTTACGAAAGCGTGTTAAGAATTGTGCAGCGAAGGCTCATGAATAGTGAATTATGAAGTAATAAGCAGGACATGACGCGCAATGTCTGAGGATCCACACCAAATCTCCCGCCCAATCTTGGGACTTGAAAACGAGGACGCGCGGTAACGCCCGCGCCACGATACGATATAATATAATTGACTTTGACTCTGGCAAATGCATAAATGGTCTGCTAAGACCGTGCGAGCCCATTATAATATTTAAAAAAAAAAAAACTCTCTAGGAAATGCGCTGTCTACTCTGTCCAGTCTCAAATGTCAACGGCGGAAACCGACTCGTGACGGCATTGCCGGCAGTACTCAAAACTAGGTGATTATGGCCGTAAGTACGAACGAGTGCCGGAGTCCTGGTTTAGCTTTATTTATTTATTATTTGGTTAACGGTATTGTTCACAAAAATAATTGTATCTATAAAAAAAATTGATTACATATCGTTGGGTGCTTAAATTTTTTAGACTGGCCTTTTAATATTAAGGACAATATTTTAATTTATCGTATTTAATGCAAGAAAAAATCTGGATGTGACCATTGTTTCAACACTTGTGCAAATTTTTAAAGCGTGTATTGCATTTTATTATAATGAAAGTTGATTAAATAATTAGATTAGCTTGTTATCTAGTGCATTGGCTCTAAGATGTAGCAAAAATTTAAATAATGTGACTACAAAACGGTAAAAACGTTAAATCTCATACAAAATAAATTAAGTTTCAAGACTTCATTATGAAATAATTTACTAAGGAAGTATATAACAAATATATCAAATAGTAATGTATATGACATTGTGTAATGATTTTTAGTAAATTTACATACATTACGTTAGTATTACAGAATTTAGCTTTCTGGCCTATATCGCCCTTTTAATGTAGAAGATATTAGCGGGACGTACCGCTTTTTAAACCTAAAGTTGGTTACTCACAAGGGACAGCCGAAAATAATTAATCACACTTTTTTTTTTTTTTTTTTTTTTTTTATACCACTATGGTGGCAAACAGGCTTACGGCCCACCTGATGGTAAGCGGTCACCGTAGCCTATGGACGCTTGCAACACCAGGTTTTATCTGTCAGTCCGTCTATCTGTATTTCACAACCTTATAACTGCCATCTTTCCTCTGATTCTGAATTTTACTGGCATACATCTCATGTAAAACACCATACTGTTTGGTAATGAGACTCTTACATAGATCTGTGGGTCAACTGTTGGATTTTCTTGCGCATCCCTTTGAGTTAGGTGACGTTATTCATTAAGTCGTTAATTTTCAACCATGTGAATTAAATATCTCAAAATTTATTGCAAAAAGAAAGCATTAAGAGGATAGGATTCGCGGCGCATCGCAGCGTTTTTTATGCAAACGAATTTCCTACTTGTTTTGGACATTTACTGATCAAATTCTGTAAAATTTTGTAAGCATGATATTAAGCCGAATATCTATGTATGTGGTTTTCTAAAATCCTAAAAAAAGTTTTTATTAACTTTTAATCTTATTCGATATCATTTGTATGAAAAACTAGAATCCTGTATATAGCTTTAAACTTTATAATTTAATTAAAAATTGGCACACTGCAGACCTAGATATTTAATCCTAGAGCACGTCTTCAAAGTTTCATAATGTTTGATTTGTAGGTGTCAAAAATAAGTGGGAAATTCCGTTGTATGAAGCACGCAGTGAGGCGCCGCAAATCGTATTCTCTTAATAATTTATTTTGATAAACATTATTTTTGACTAAAATCTATTCATAAGTTTTCGAATTACCCAAAATTTTCAGTTTTTAACAGGGGGAACAATCAACTTATAGTGAATGCGTGTTCTATCCATCGTGTTCTATTCATTAAAACTTCATAGAAGGCTTCTTATCGTAGGATCTGTCAAAGAAAAAAAATCATGATAGATTTAGGTACTATAATTTAACAAGGGTTAGCTTGTAATGTCAAGCTGATAGATTTATCGGGTTCAAATTGGGTAATTTGAACCCGATAAATCTATCAATAAACGAAGTGCTTCGTAGAAACGAAAACTGCCCTGATATTTGATAGATTGTTGATTCGGTCGGAACTATGTTAGTTATAAGGTCACGCACACTAAGAGTTGACAAGAACACAACACTCACTTAGTCAATAATTCATAAATATACTAACATTATGAGTGTCTGATTGAATTTGTTTGTTAGTTTTTTTTTTCAAGTTCCCGCAACGGAGTATCTAACGGGCATTTGAAATAAAATTATATCACATTATTTTCAAAGAATTAAGTAGGCCTTTTAAAATGTAATCATCATGTGAATGTGATGTAAAGTTAACTATGAAGATGAAATAAATAATGCAAACTTCTTACTTTATTTATTTACTATGTTAGTTATAAGGTCATGCACACTAAGAGCTGACAATAAACACAACACTCACACAGTCAATAATTCATAAATATACTAACATTATGAGTGTCTGATTGAATTTGTTTGTTAGTTTTTTTTTCAAGTTCCCGCAACGGAGTATCGAACGAGCATTTGAAATAAAATTATATCACATTATTTTTAAAGAATTAAGTAGGCCCAAAGGCCTTTTAAAATGTAATCATCATGTGAATGTAATGTAAAGTTAACTATGAAGATGAAATTAGTAATACAAACTTGTTATATTATTTATTTATAATTCCTTTTTTATAATATAATGTAACTTTCTTTAATTTTTTGATTTGGACGAAAGCGGTCGCGGTCGGTTTTCGGTCGTGAAAGCTATAATATCGCTTTATTTGACTAATTTTTGTAGGTATTAATTTTATTTTTATGAATATGCTTTAAAAGACTTAAAACAAGTCTTGTTTTAAAATATTTTACGAAGAAAATTTATTCAGATTTTAATATTTCACTTTGAAAAGTTGTAGTCTAACTTAATTATCCTCAAGCTCTCTATAAGGTAAAAGTTTCTTATAAGCTTTACACTCTATTAAAACTACGAAGTAAATTTTACAAACAAACAGGGGAATGTTTACTCCTCCAAATTACTCTCCTAAAACAAAAAAAAACTTTATTTTTAGACTCATCAACCTGAGGGAAAGACTAAGATTTAAAATAAGTTAGAGACTTCGATGTTTTTTGAATATTTTGCTAGCTTTATATAATCACCCTCAGATATATTTTATGAAAAACTTACAAGAATTTTTTTTTTGGATTTTTGAATTGAAAATGAAACATTTTATTCTTAACTTTCGTCCGTGGCTCTGCCCACGTTGAACTCTGTAATGGGAGTGTGATTCCTACTGCAACCCTCTTATTATAACAATTCTGTTATATTTATTTCCACGGGAACTTTTGAATTTTCCTGAATAAAATGTAGCCCTAATCCTTTTTCCGTTTCAAATTTTGGTTAGAACGTTTCAGTTGAAGTAACGAAGGAGTAAAAAACATACTTACGCACTTACAAATTTTCGCACTACTATCTG
This sequence comes from Apoda limacodes, assembly GCA_946406115.1. Taxonomy (NCBI): domain Eukaryota; kingdom Metazoa; phylum Arthropoda; class Insecta; order Lepidoptera; family Limacodidae; genus Apoda; species Apoda limacodes. Next base: position 37,399,746 of record OX291541.1, on the reverse strand, counting down.
TACTCACTACTTGGACTCGGAAGCTGGAATGGATATGGGTGGTAAAACTAAACCATTTCATGCATTTAGTAGATGGTTTATTATTATTTTAAGTCAGGCTGAAGGTAATAAAATTTATTTGGTAACAAATCTATTTATAGCATTTCATTAAGTTCAAGGTTTAATTCCGTCCCCGTGCGAACAGTACCCAGCAAAATCCTTAGCTTAAAATTAAAGTATATATTTTTTTAGTTGTCACAGTTAGGACACCGATGGTAATGAGATTTAAACAACAAATTTAATAATTTTGCTTTGTAATTATCCACATAAAATATTAATTATCAGTGGCCGACATACATTAGAAACTAAGGTTTGATACAAAAACAAAATTAAAGACTGCAGGGTATATAGCACGAAAGTAGTTGCATGTCGTTGAAGTATCCAATTATTTGAGCAGCGATTTTATAGTAACTAAATAATTCCTCATAATTTATTAATAAAAAATCAACAGGTATGTTGTAAAGACAACATTATTATACTAAAAGGAATATGACAGTCATAATAATATCCTACATCTTATCAAAGTATATTTAAAAAGCTATTGCATCGGAATTCTGATGACAAAATAACATTGGCTCCGTATTATTAACCGTTCTTAATTCAATGACCACTACTGTAAATATATATATCTAAAATAAATATGAAACAAAAACTTTCTTGTAACTTGGCAATCAAAGTATTTATAAATTTGTTAGTGTGAAACTTATTTAGTCGCAAAATAACGCGTAAAATAACAATTAAAAATTTTTCTTCAAATTATTTACTAAGATATACTTAAATTTTTATTATGAGTAAAATATTATTCTTTGCAAAAGCTTCTTTTGAAGTCTTAGCAAAAGAAAGCTTTTACAGAAAATAAAAGGGACGACTTTACGAACAATTTTTAAGTAAAAAAACTTTTAAGTGTATAAGCCTTTTTGTATTACGGGTATACCTAGGTTATTCATCTACAAAAAGCGTTTATAAAACCTTCTCTATTTCTCTTGCCGTCAAAATGTAACACGCTTTTATTAAAAATTTAAGCTTTAACATTTTGACGGCAAGAAAAATAAAGAAGGTGTAAAGTTGTTTTTTTTAAAAAAATGGGCTATAAATTACCTATAAAATAGTATATTATTAGAATTAAATTATTTTTAACTTTTTAGTTCTCTTTATAATCAAGTGATAGAAGCTTGTTTTTTTTAAAATTTTTTTTTTGTTTTTTTCAATTTATAGATATGTATGTTATCTTGCCAGGTTATAGTATAGGTATATATTGATACAAAAAGGTACGTAAGTACTCAATAAGCTGTAACAATAATGGTGAATCAAGTCGGAAAAAACTCGCAGATATACTCATGTACTTTTTGTAAACATATTTTCAGTAAATTATTGGTGATATGTTTGAAGCTTCGAGCTCCTACAGTTTGGGCTCGGCGTTAATCTATCAGCCAGTTAGAAAATAAACTTGTTTATCTTATATTATGTTATGTTAAAAGCTGTTTTTAGCAAAAATGGTAGGTCTGATTTACTAGCTTTATTTTTTTGGTTATCTACATTTTTAAAACACGCCAGCATTTATTTATTTAATTTGCAGTCTTGTCAAAAAAACATGGGGATGGAGTCTTTTGTATTGGAGTCACGGCCGCTTAAATTTGGAGATTCGTTGGTCAGTTGAACTTTTGAGATTTCTATGTCTTTCATTATCCAGATAATATTTCAAAATTCTGTTAAACAAGCGACAGCGGCGACTTTTTTCTGCAAATATGAGCGTGGGCGCTCAGTCTGAAATGGTCAGCATGGTATGGATTTCAGCCCTTTTCTTACCTGTAATTAGTATAATTTAGTATTATGTTTTACACCATTACGAATAGAGTCAAGTCCCTTCTATTATTTAACTTGTTTTAGTTGAAACTTGTTCAAGTCCGTCTGACCTATAAGTACTCCTGCGGTTGTAACCCGTTTTATCGCAATCGAAAATTTCAATGCCTCACTTCTACGAAATACTTGATGTTTATACGACTCTCTGGTATTTAGTTTTAGCAAGTTGGCAGAATTAACTTAGAGGAAATATGATTAACTTTACAGTAACTCTCTATTTTTTATATCCAAGCCAATGTATTTTGATACATAATTTTCGTGCCGCAACTTTTTGTATTTCTTCCCGTCTAAGTCTTAAGACAAGAACGTCATAATCACTTCAAAAATAATGATTACACAATATCAATTTCTCTGTGATGTATCCACGACAACACAACAGTTTCAAACTTCATTATGAAAATGGAATTCATGTCAGATCCACATACTACATCATCATCAGAACGTCATCAAGTTTCTCCTAAGTTTGATGGCAGAATTAACAATTTGCAGATACGATACTTACTCGATTGGTTTAATAATTTTCATAGTTTATGTCAATGATTACAGTTCAATGATGTTATGCAAATTCTATTTTCACTATATGTATGAAATTATTTAATTATAAAACATACTACTGAAATCGCCAGCAGTATTTTACTTAAATTTTGTGAAATTAGTAGTCAAATTAACAAGATTACCAATACAAGGAATTTTACTTTACTAGGAAAACACTAGGTAAATAAACTTAACATCCATCACTCACATTAGAGCTTTATCACAGAGCTATAATCATAACATTAAGCTAGTAATCAATCGAATCTAATAGTGACTTACAAATAAAATCTAGGGTAATAATTTTATATGGGTTTTTAAGGCTTGTTGTGAACCTGGTTTTAACAAATTTAGTAAATAAAATCCTTAACCATTAAGCCAGGTCTCCTGCTCAAGTTTCGCCGAAACATTCCACAAAATCATCTACACTAAACATGTTTTGTTTAATGCACGTGCTGTCTCTTGCTTTGATGTTGTTGTTTGATGTTTTTTAAAACATCAGTAAATAAAATTACCGCCACAAAGTACATTTGATTACCACAGATAATATATACAAACGAAATTAATGATTGTGCCCCGCCCCCCTTACATCGCAAGGGTAAATGTTTAGATGTTTTCCATTGGGTGTGGAACCAAAATCATTGTTTCCATTAACAAAAACAAAGTTGTAACGACAATAATGAGTAGCAAATCATTTGTGTAGATGTTTTTGTATAATGTTTCGGCAAAATACGAGCAGGAGACCCGGCTCTAAAGCCGCTATGCTAATGTAAGCTGTGTACCTAAGTACGCAGGTGTCATTTTTTTCTACTTAAAGCTTTTAAATCAAAAAAAAGGGTGTGTGTCAGCTTAGACACATGACTGCAGGTTTTTCTCTCCCTTTCTCTCAGTCTCTCTCAGTCTATCGCTCTCGGTCTGTGTCCTTTACAGTCTTGGTCTCGGTCCATCTCAGTCTCGGTCTTACATATAGTTCATTTTCTCATTCTGCTAATATGATGGTAACTCAAAAGTCCCTAAAACTAAGTTATAATGTGGTTCCTTGCAGTTTTCAGAATAACCTACTTATTATATCTTTTTATGTGACAATATCAAATAGTATTTAATTGAGATTACTCGTCACCAAATATAGTTGCAACGTTAGTATTTAAAAGTGATTAATTATTGGATTTTTTATGTAAACAGTTTTAGAGATATAGCCCTTTTTATAAAGATTTTGATGAGATCTAACCCGTCTGCAAAGAAACTGCCTGTTTACGATCAATAATTACGAAGGTAAATACAGTCCTTTCTAGCTTGAAATTTGTCATCCGAAATAAAGATCTATCACTTCTGCAAAGAAACTAGTAGTCTACGATGTACGATTGTACGAGATATAACCTTTTCTAGGTTAACAGCTGTTATCCGAAATAAATATCTTGATGAGATCTATCACTTTTGTAAGGAAACTACCACTCTACGATCAATAGTTACGGAGAAATAACCCTTTTGATTTGACAGCTGTCATCCGAAATAAAGATTTTAAAAAACGCTATTACTACTGTCAAGAAACTACTAGTCTACGATCAATATTTTACGAGACAAAGCCTTTTCTAGTTTGACAGCTGTCATCTGAAATAAAGATCCTGATGAGATCTATCACTTCCGAAAAAAAACTACTAGTCTACGATCAATATTTTAAAAGATATAGCCTTTTCTAGTTTGATAACTGTCAGCCGAAGTAAAGATCCTGATGAAATCTATTACTTTTACGGAGATAAATAAAGCACTTACCAGTATGTCAACTGTCGCTGGAATAAAGATTTCAATGTGGTCTATAATTTTTGAAGGGAACGGGTTGTCTAAGATCAATAGTTACGGAGATATAACCCCTTTAACAGCTGTTATCCGAAAAAAGAGATCTTAATGAGGTCTATCACTACTGTCAAGAAACTACTAGTCTACGATCAATATATAAAGAGATATAGCCCTTCCTAATTTGACTACTGTCATCCGAAGTAAAGATATTGATGAGATCTATCACTTCTGTAAAAAAAACTACTTTTTTTTTATACCACTAAGATGGCACACAAGCACACGGTCCGCTTGATGGTAAGCGATCACCGTGGCCTATGGACGCTTGCAACATCAGAAGTATCACTTAAAATCAAATAACTTCTTACTTGAAGAACTCCATACTATACTCCTTAGAGAAAACCTTGGCAGGGAGCTCATTCCACAACCCAAGCGTTCGCGGGAGGAAGTTTCTCTGAAACTGCACTGTACGCGACCATTTCGGTTCTAAAGTGTGAGAATGAATTCCCTGCCGATGGCGAGCGGTGCGATGGCAGAAAGTAGCCGTGGGAATCATTTCGAGCAATTCCTCAGGACATATCCCATTGTACAAGCGGTAAAACACACACAGGGAGGCAAAGTCTCTCCTCAGACTTAAGGGTTCGATACGGCAAGTGAGTTTGGGATCGTCGACAATTCTCACAGCCCGTCGTTGACCCGAGTCAAAAGGTCTTGTTACACCACGGTATAGTAGGTGGTAGAGAACCTTCATCATTCATATTCGAGTTTGAGGCAAAGAGACTGCCCAGTAAATCTGCTTTCTCTTTAGTACTATTGGCCAAGTCACCATCATCTTTCGCAGTGGTGGTAATGACGACTGGCAAAACTTCCCTTCGGCAGCTTTGGTAAGCGACCAGAAAGCACGACTCCCAGAAGGATAGCTTGCAAGTCGCCCACCTATTTTGCCGATGAATTGGAATTTTACTCTGGCAGTGGCTTTCTTACGGAACCTCGAGGCGCCATTTAATTTGCGTTTTACCTTAGAAATATTCAGATCCTTATTATTAGGAGCCGTGGTCCAAGCCTCATTTGCAGTTTGCTGAAGAATTTTAGCTTCTCTGCAAGACCTATTAAAGCATGGTCGTTGTTTGACGCCGGCAGCTACTCGCGGGTTAGGAATATAACATTCCATACCAGCAAGGATAGTGACTGCGGCTGCTCAGACGTCAGGATCTTCTGAGCTAGAGCAGATCTGCCAGCACGGGTACGATAAATAAAATTATCGCAATCCGTCCCAGTCTGCCGACTTATAATGCCACACACGACTCCAATGAGTTGGTCCAGATGGATCGGGTTGTGTGCATGACACTTGAGTCCGAACGAGACAGTGGTCCGAGGAGCCTAAAGGTGCACCCACTGAGACGGAATATCCGTCCGGCCGTGTAGTCAGCAGAAGTTCTAGTAAGGGGCTTGTATGGTCCTCTATATATCTATCTAGTCTGGTATTCTCGTTGGAGAAAGTACCAGCTGAGAGAATTCATAGGTCAAAGCAAATTCATGAGCAGATATCCCTGCATAGTTATTGGTTCGAGAACTGAGCCACTCTCGATGGTGGGCGTTAAAGTCTCCCAAAATAACTAGTTCTGCTGTGCGATATTGCTCTAGCACTTTGTCAGTGAAGACTCGTGAAGAGTCGAGTTACGTCCGTGTCACCTCTATGAGACCTGTACGACCTACGAGTGTTGCCGCCGTAGTCTACGCGCACCTACACTATAATTTTTCAAAAAAGTTACTTAGACTAAAATGAGGATTAACTGCACAGACAGCTTAGAGGACGAAAGGTGCATACTAGAACTGCCCAAGCATGGCACAGATAATTCGGTTGCTGGCACGGCGGACGGAAGGGCCCCTGATCCCCCTCTGTTGTAGTAGCCAGGTCCACTCCGGTCTCCTTCTCCGGCATGACTACCACTTCAGAGACTTTACACAGGTTGGCCCAGGGCGGAGATTAAGTAATCCCTGGGTTCGGGAACCCGTTCAACCTGCGGGCGGCCAGCGGTCAACCGTTTCATCAGGTCTCCCTGACCGCCGTCCCAGCACGTCGCGCCTACGCCGAGCAATGACAGCAACAAGCACCGCCGGTCCTCCGCTGTTCACGCAGCAGATCCTCAAAGAGCTCTGGCAACATTACTCACCGACAGGAACACAACACTACTCAATGTTAGTGTTATTGTGGCCGTGGTTTTCTGTTAAGTGGAGGTACTTCCCCAGTTTGGGACGCTCATTCGAGCAAGTACTCGCTATGCCCCGCTTTATTTGTTGGGGCGGCTTATTCGAGCGAGTACTTGCAGTGCCATACCTCTCTTAATTACTATTCTACTATTAATATTTTTGACGATATAGCCATTTATAGTTTGACTATTGTCATTTGGAATAAAGATCTTGATGAGATGTACCAGTTCTATATAGAGACTGCTAGTCTAAGATCAAATGTTACGAAGATAGAACCCTTTGTTTGCCATCCGAAATAAAGATCATAATGAGGTCTATCACTACTGTCAAGAAACTACTAGCCTACGATCAATATTTCACGAGATATAGCGTTTTCTGGTTTGACTGCTGTCATCCGAAGTAAAGATCGTGATGAGATCTACCACTTCTGCAATGAAACTACTAGTCTACTATTAATATTTTCGGAGATATAGCCTTTTACAGTTTGATAACTCTTTCTCTCTCTCTCTTTCTATCCCTCGGTCTCTCTTTCCTTAAAGTAAATAATAAATAGGTGGGGAAAGCATTGGGAAGGGGCGGTGTTATTTTTTCATGAAAGAGTAACGCTCGATTTCACTACCTATATTTTTTTCATACTGCGGGCCTTATATCGTTTCAGAAGGAGTTAACTCCAAAAAATTACAAAAAGCACACATACATACACAACTTGACCCCATTAATATTAATATGCTATATGATAAAACTCGAAAATATGAAAATCTTTTGACAAAGTACGCTTACAGTAATAGTACTGTAATGTGTCATTAATAGCATCATGTACCTACTATTTCTCTGTCAGATAGGTTAATTCATGTATTGTTTTTGTAGATAAAAAGATATTATAGAAGAAGATATATAAACAGGGAATAATAAAAAGTAAATTGTGTATTAAGGGTGGTAAATTACCAATAAGAGGTTATTTAGAAGAAGAAAGATTGTCTTGAACCACGGATGGCGCTTTTATACATACTTGATAGAATAGGCAGTAGGTAGTACGTAGAGCGCACGCGTTGCGTTCATATATCATTAAGGCCCGCGGGTTCTACGTACTCCCGCTTCACCTTCAGGCAAGTCAAAATACAAAGATAAAGCCCGGGGGAGTTATAAGTTCATAAATAAAATCATAAGTTTTTTTGAAATTTATTCTTTTTCTATGCAAATATTTTTTTCGTCATGTAGAGCATCGAAAATATGAAATACTTGCTCAGTTTTATTGCAATGCTGTCATTTTTTACACGAATAAGTTTCAAATTTAATACATTCGTGTACCTACACATAAAACTAAGCAATCAAAAAGTTTATTAGCAAATAAAGCATTAAAATCACTGAGATGCAACTATAAATTATAGTTTGTAAATAAGTTATATGTATGAACAAACGTGATTTTTGCTAGAATTTTGTATGACTTTTTAAGGAAAGAGAAAATCAACATATTTAAACACCTTAAAGCTTTTTGCCGCCTTTTTAAGAAAATTTTACACAATATTAATTTAAAGACGTTAATTCACTATCAAGATCGTAATAATTTTAAACTTAATATCAAAACATCATTACGAAAATAAATGGATGTCAAACTCACGCAATATATTATCATCTAAACTTTATTAAGTGTGTGCCATGATTGATAGCGGTGTCAACAATGTTGTTAGTTTTAGTGCCGATTTGTCCAAACAAGTATACCTCTTATCCTTAGGTTAAAATTGGTAATTACTCTCAAGATCACAGACCTAGGATTCTTCGCTACGCTATATCTATACACCCTACATCCTATATCTATGCTCAAGATAGCGTCCGATTCCCCACAACTTGGCAACGGTTTACGTGTCAATTTAAATAAAACAACAATTGCCTTCTTTCGTAGTTTTTCGACTCTGACAGACAGCTCGGGGCAAGGACCTTTACCCTTCTACACTGTGTAATCTGTTGTCGTCGTTTAAGTCGCTCGGCACTGAACTCACATTCGTATTTGACCCAATCAAACGGATCGAAACGTTAGGCGAGAGACGTTCAAACCGTCTGTGAGCTCAGCCGATGTAAATTGAAGCCACTAACGAATGTTAACGATAAACATTCTGAGAGCTTAAAACCTACTGGCATGCCTCCATTTCATCTCCTTGTCTCCTCTTTACTTAACTCAGGCGAGGTATTTTTACCTGCATTGTATAGCAGCAGTATAAGCAATCAAACATAAGAAGCATCATCCATCGCTTATTCAAGCAAAAGAGTCACTTTCCAATATTCAGATTACTACAACACTGCCACCTTTTAATAGTCATCAGAAAGGTACAAAATTCCTCTCATATTAGAATGTATTCACTCAATAATACATTGCATTTTATATCAATTTATCGCATTTTGCATATGCCCACTTCATACGCTTTCTTTATATTTGGTGGCACCGTGACGCTCGCCGCTGCCTATGTGTTAAGCCCGTCTTTTGAAAGTCTACAAAAATATTAATGACCTCCACCGCCACGATCCTGGCTATCTTTTTCTAAGTCCTCGATCTTCCACGATCCTATTAAATTATTATTTTGATCATTATGTTAGTTTTATATAACAATTTTATTTTACATATTTTTTTTAAGGAGGACGAAGATGGCTTGGTAGACGGGTAGGCTAGTCAGATGGGTACAACGTGTTCAAGATAACAGGGTATTTTCTTACTTAGATAATTAATTTCCTGGTCTTAGTTTAAGATTTATATAATCTGGATTAGAGTTACATGAATCTTTACTGCGATACACTTGTGCAGACTTACATATGTCCATACACCATACACCACAGATTTGAAAGAAACAAAATTATTCGATGAGTATATAGTTTTTAGGGCGTGCATATACCAAAGAACTAATAACTAATTGCCTAAGTATGGATTAGGTTGCCCTTCCCGCCACATCATGGCCGAAAGGATGCAGACAAAATTGCAGTGCAATTTTATCGCAGGCCATGCTTAAGACTGTTTGAAAACAGCTCAAGGGCAATTTAATTAGATCCCTTGTTGTTTTTGCCTCAGCCGGACGTCATCGAGTTGTGTCCACTTTAATGTCAGAATCTTCAAGCTGATCGGTTCTCGTATCCCGAAAGCGAATGAAATAAAACAACCGGCTTCAAATAGATGCACTAAAAGATAAAAATAATTACTTATTTCTAAAAATCTGTAAGAATTACAGTTTTAAGGTGATTTCTTTGTACCTAACAGTTTATAAACCACTTCAATTGCATGATTGCATGGTCAAAAATCAAAACTACAGTCGTCATATTGAAATGGCGTTAGATTACAACGACACTAGCGACCAAACACCCAAGGTCAAACAGAAGTTGTTGCCTAGTACCTACTTACTCTAACGTTGTTTGTTCTTATGATTATATGACCTTATACCCACGATTTCGTCTGCGTAGACTTTGAAAAAAGCTTTTAACTGTTTATGATTTTGCGTCCAAAAATATCGGAACTCTCAAACGAATTCTTATTCATTTCCTATTTTGTCCTTAGGGGATGATTTTCCAAAAAAAGGTGAAACACTACATTTTAAAATTTAAGGCGAAATATCATTTTTAAATCATTTAGTTTAAAAAATGATGGATTTCCATACAAACTATTACCCTCTATTAAAATTATCTTAGTGGATTAATTTTACAGAATCAGTTATCATATTAGTTATTATCAGGGCTTGCTTGCATAACAGACAACCTTGTACAAAATTTCAAATCTCCAAATGATCGAAAAGTTGAAATTGCATCAGAAAAATTATTGTTAGGTTAATAACTAACTTTTTAAATAAGTGCTGTAATGATAAAACAAAATTGAATTAATTTTCTTTGTGATAACAAGAAGATCGCGAATAAATTCGTTGTACCCAAAAATATCTCAAGATAATTATTTAAGACGGAAGATGGAATTTTAACTAAACATACATTTTAGTACACGTAGAGATTTAATACCGCTTTCGGGATATGAGAACCGGCTAGCTTGAAAATTCTGACAGTAAAGTGCCCACATGGTTAATGACGTCCGGCTGAGGCAAAAACAACATGGGATCTAATTAAATTTGCCTTAAGCTGTTTTCAAACAGTTTTAAGCAACATGTTTAATGATGGCCTGCTATAAAAATGTTTTGTCTTCATCCTTACGGCCAAGCTGTGGCGGGAAAAGCAACATAATCTATACCTAGGCAGTAGTTTTTTAGTATACGCACGACCTAAAAGCTATATACTCATCGAATCAATTTGTTTCAATTCTTTCAAATGTGACAGGTGTATGGACATATGTAAGTCTACACAAGTGTGTCGCAGTAAACATTACATGTATGTACATTATACTAATCCGGATTATATAAATCTTCAACTAAGACCCGGAAATTAATTATAGTAGATAAGTTTAGAAATTATAGTAGATAAGTACATTAACCTACTAACTAGCAACCTGATTAGAAATACAAAAAAAATTAAATACTAATAAAAATTTTACGCAATTTTAACTTCTACTCAAGAACACTAATATTTACTAAACTGCTTCAGTGTTACCTTTTTCATTTAAACTACGTTTTTGTGTTTTGTAAACTTTAATTTTAATATAAATTGAGACCGCAGAGAAAGACAAAGAAAAGACAAAAAAGTCTTACATTTTCAATTAATCATTAATTAGAAGTGTAAAAGGCTTACCATTAATATATTAACCAGTTAGATAGTTAAGTAAAAGGTCGTTTTTAGCAGAAATAATATCTCTAATAAATAGAAACTCTTAAAACAACACATAACTGTACAAAGTAGACATCAAAAAAATCTATTTGCGGGAGCTAGTTAACTGGTGTCAGTCTCTTAATTTTTTATGTAGTCTTTTTTAAGCATGGCACTCTAAAACTATTTTCATCTCAAACAAATTAATGGTGATTAAAAACTTTTATAGTATTAATTTTAACGTAATTTATCCACAACATAATAGTTTCAAACTTAGTTCTACGACATCGTTACGAATATGGATTATTGTTGTAGATCTGACAGTACAACATCATCTGAACTTCATCAAGTTTCTGCCAAGTTTCATGGCAGTGTTAACATTTCTTAGATACGTTACTTAGTTGTAAGAATATTGATTAAATAACTTTCATAAATATTCCAAAACAATCACTTTTATTAATAAAATCATGAATTAGTATAATTTTTTTCACAATTATTTTCCGCGTCATGCTTTGTATATCTGAAATTGCCTCCTTTTACAAGTAAAAATATCATTGACAACTGCTTTTCCAAATAGACAGTGTATTTCCTTTTTATGTTTATACAACATTAATTTTCCCCTTCATAACAAGAAGTTTATTCGTTAATTTGATGCACCCAAGAATATTTCAAGAAATTTGTTCAGAGTGGAAGACGGAGTTTCCATTTGAACATTCATTTTAGAACACTTAGAGATTTATGACCGGTTTGCTGTGTTTAACATCCGGAATACAAGAAAACACAAAGTGCTGTTACTATGTTTCTCAAAAAACAATAAAAGTAGTCTTTTTGTGTTTTCCAACATTGTAAGTATTATATTTCTTTAACACGAATATCATATAAAATTATGTTAATACTAAATTGGGTATACAAACAAAATAACAAGTGATGCCCCTGGTGTTGCAAGCGCCCATAGGCCACGGTGACCGCTTACCATCAGGCGGACCGTGTGCTTGTTTGCCACCTTAGTGGTATAAAAAAAAAAAAAAAACATAAAACTAAATAATCAAAACTTGTGGATAGTGTTGGCCCTGGGGTTTTGATTTCATTTATACTTACTACTAGTTTTTTAGTGATGGAAAATGTCGCGAGGAAACCTATGTCAAAAATAAAGACGTCGCGTGCGGACTATGGCCCAAATCACTCCCTCGGAGAGGAAAGGCCGTGCCTCTGCTGTGGAGACGTATGAGGCTAATAAGCTAAAAGTTTTTTGGCATATAATGCTTTAAAATCCCTGAAATGGTTAACTGTAGCTTGTAAATAAGTTAAGCATATGAATCAGCTTGTTCTTTAAGTAAACCAGCATGATCTTTCAGTGGGATTCGGTATAGACTTATTTACATTTTAAAAGTTTAATTCTGGTAATTACACATTACTTAAAGAGTTAAGCTGTCTCATAAGTACACTGATTCTTTATCTATATTAATCAAGATGTATGTAGTTTGTTTATTAGTATTATTTAATATTTATTAATTTAATTATTTCTATAAATGTATATATTATTATATCTCATTTTTCTTAAGTTTTAATCTGTAACTAATTTTTATTCAGTTAGCATATACTACTCAAATTTTCTATAAAGTGTCCTCTACCCAAATGTTGTCTGGAGAAGATCGCTTATTAGCGATAAGACCGCAAATTTGTTTTTTTTTTGTTTATTTTAATAATGTGTTCTTTGTTTATGCCCAATAAAGTACATTTTCATTATTATTATAAATTATTCAAAAGCTATTCTAAGAAAACTGGTTACTACGGAATATTTATTTCGAAATGACATAATAATTTCAAACTTAGGTTCAAGACATCATTACGAAAATAAATTGATGTCAAATTCACGCGCTGTTCCTCTGAACATTATCAAGTTTCTGCCAAGATTGACAGCAGTGTCAATAATGTGGCTAGTTGTATATTGATTAAGTAACTTTGGCTGTTCGTAGTAGTTCGTACCAGCTCTAATGGTCGTTCCTAAAATTCCAATCCCAGCGAAAAAAGAGGGACGTTGTTAGTTAAAAGTGTGTATCTTTGAATCTGTTTGTCTTTTTGTGGCGTCGTAGCGCCCAAAAGGTTAAAAACTGATTTTGATTCAGTTTTTTTGGAACTTATCAAAAGTGTTCTTGTTCATGAAAATCATGATAGTTGATAAAGGGATTTGATTAAATTTGGTATCCTGTTACTTTAATAATATTGCAAGAATAGACTAACCCAACCTAAATAACCTTGGCCTGATGCAGTATTACCTGAAATCTGCAGGCTACCAAACTTCTAACTTGCTTAAAGCGCTAGTTAGCTGATATATACTTCTTAAGCAGGGGTATGTTTGGGCTCATTGGAATGGCTTCAATGAATAGTTTATAGATAGGATAGTGATCAGGGTCTGATGATAAAGCAGAAAAGATAAATGATGATAAACTGACAATGGTTCCTAGGTACTTTCACTCGTTTAGGTCGGAGGTTTTTAAGTTTTTATATAATTTCATTTGTCTGTACATGTCTTGAAATATATATCACAATTGTCATGACGTTATCGACTGCATAGTCTCAATATTTCTGGCTTAGTAACAAGTACACTTGGCTGTTGTCCCAGTAATTTACTTAGAAGTTTTAATCCTACTCATATTATAATTGTGAAAGTTTGTATGGCTGGATGGTTGTTTGTTACTCAATAACGCTTCAACCACTGGATGGATCGGGATAAAACTTGGCATACATATAGGTTAGATCCTGGAATATCATTAAGGCTTTTTATCCCTAAAAATTCGAAAGTTCCTGCGAGAATAACTAAAACAGAGTTAAACGAACTATTGCTGCACCTATAGCATGCTATAGGAATTCATTGGTATAACTAACTAATAAATAAATTGGAATTAATAAAGGAGTTCCACGCCGATAACCGAATTTAGGACGGGCGAAACCTCTGGCAAAGTCTAGTACAGTATAATAATATAGCCTATAAGAAACTTTCGTCTTACTGTACTGACAGGTAAAAAATAATAAAAGCCAAAATGTAAATGTTGCTTGAGGCGCCTAAAAATCTCTGACAGTGCGAGATTTTCGTTTCAAACTATCATCACTCTTTATGTTTAAGTCGTAACTGCATAAAGTAAAAGTCCATATAGATGTGTTTTTATAACCCACAAGTTAAGGTTAACAAAAACTAATAAAAACCTTTGGAAATTCATAAAACTGGACTTATAATTTTTTACCTCTCAAACTATTTTTACTAAATAAAAAAATAAACTAATAGTTAAATATAGCCTTTAAAACTAATAGCCTGATAGTAAGTATAGTCCAAAACATTAGCGGAACACAAAAAAAGGATTTGAACGAATGGCAGCAGGTTCTTTTTACTGATGAGTGCAGAGTTCTTTTAAAACAGATCGATCGAGACAGCGAATATGGAGACGCAAAGGAGAACGCCACATACAGTCTAATTTTGAACACACAGTGGCTTATGGTGGCGGCTCGATTATGGTTTGGGGAGGGATATGTTTGGGAGCTCGCACGGAATTAGTGATAGTCACAGGAGGGACCATGACAGCAGATCGATACATCAGAGACATTTTAGAAGAAAATGTTGTACCATTTGCCCCATTTATTGGTGACGACTTTATTCTACACACAGCTTCTAAGATACCTAGAAGTACACGATCTGGTCAGTGACCGTCAATATGGCTTTCGCCACGGTCGCTCGACTGGTGACCTTCTAGTGTATCTCACACACCGATGGGCACTAGCCATTGAGAGTCAGGGGGAGGCATTGGCATGTAGCCTGGACATAGCGAAGGCGTTCGATCGGGTCTGGCACCGCGGTCTTCTATCGAAGTTGCCATCTTACGGAGTGCCCGAGGGTTTGTGCAAATGGGTGGCTAGCTTTTTGTCCGGCAGACGCATACGAACCGTAGTTGACGGTAGTTGCTCTGATAGCATGGACATTAATGCTGGTGTCCCGCAAGGCTCTGTGCTGTCTCCTACGCTGTTTCTACTGCATATCAATGACATGTTGGACATCAACAACATACATTGCTATGCAGATGACAGTACTAGAGACGCTTTTTAAACGGGTCGTTCAAACATCCCTCGTTCCGTTGTGGAGGAAAACCGCGGAGAACTTGTGTCTCAAATCGAGACCACACTGTCCCAGGTCTCTGACTGGGGGCGGGTAAACTTGGTCCGATTCAACCCTACAAAGACGCAAGTGTGCGCGTTCACCGCAAGAAAACTCCATTCACTGTGGTCCCACAATTCCAGAACACTCCCCTCTCCATCTCCAAGAGCATTGGGAGCCTTGGTGTCGACATCTCCAGCGATGTTCAGTTCAGAGATTATTTACAAGATAAGGTGAAGCTGGCGTCCAAAAAACTTGGTGTACTCAACAGAGCGAAGCAGTACTTCACGTCGGGGCAAAGGTTGTTACTTTACAAGTCGCAAGTTCGGCCCCATATGGAGTACTGCTGCCATCTTTGGGCAGGTGCACCCGGATACCAGCTTGGCCCTTTTGACTCGGTTCAACGACGGGCTGTGAGAATTGTCGACGATTCCAAACTCGAGTATCGAGTCCTTAAGTCTGAGGAGAGACTTTGCCTCACTGTGTGTGTTCTACCGCTTGTACAATGGGTTGTGTTCTGAGGAATTGTTCGAAATGATGCCAACGGCTACTTTCTACCATCGCACCGCTCGCCATCGGCAGGGAATTCATTCTCACACTTTAGAACCTAAATGGTCGCGTACAGTGCGGTTTCAGAGAAACTTCCTCCCGCGAACGCTTAAGTTGTGGAATGAGCTCCCTGCCAAGATTTTCTACAAGGACTACAGTATGGAGTTCTTCAAGAAAGAAGTTATTAGATTTCTGAAGGGTCGGCAACGCGCAAGTGATACCCCTGGTGTTGCAAGCGTCCATAGGCTACGGTGACCGCTTTCCATCAGGCTGGCCGTAAGCTTGTTTGCCACCTTAGTGGTATAAAAAAAAAAAAGATAATGCACAATCGGTACAGGCATATCTGAGCCACGTAGGTATACCGGTGATGCAGTGGCCAGCAAATTCCCCTGATATGAATCCGATAGAGCATGTCTGGGACTTGCTAAAAAGAAGGGTAAAATCCAGAATGCCACCCCCCAAGAATCTGAATGAATTTGAAATATATGCGTTAATAACTCATAGTCTCACTTTTTTTTCTGTTCCGCTAATTGTGCCGGTGTGTATATAAGCAACACTCTTTCTCACATTCCGGATGTTAAACTCAGCGAACCGGTAATAAATCTCTACGTGTTTTAAAATTAATGTCCAATTAAAATTCCATCTTCCGTCCTGACTAATTTTCTTGAAATATCCTTGGGTGCAACGAATTTATTCTAGATCTTGTTAACACAAAGGAAATTTAATTGATATAATTTTATTACTACAGTACTTATTTAAAGGTTCGCTTTCAATCTCGCGATTTTTGTCCAGTAGGAAATGAACTGATGGGCTCCAAATTCCCGGGCTGATCTTCATAAATCATAGTTGAGAACCATCTTGATCACATCAGCTATCAAAAAATAAATAACTCTCAAGATTGGTTCATTCTTTTTGGAGCTACGAGATTACAGCAGACACACACGTCAAACTGATAACACTCCTTTTTGCATTGGGAGTTAAAACAAACCACATCCGAATCGGTTTCGTTTAAGAGCTACGCAAACACTCACACACACACATGTGGTGATCAAACTTAAAAAACCCCTGTTTTTGCGTCGTAGGTTAAAAATACTGACTAAAACGAAGGTCATTGTATCAAAACGAATTCTAACACGACATACCTAGTATTATTTTTTCAAGATATATCCTGGCAGCAGCATTAGACCAAGAAATCCATAATCTTGCATAGTTATATAGCAATTCATGGGTGTTTCGAATTTAAATAAATAAATACCCAATTTGTCTAAGATCTCTACCGCAGCTAACAAAACAACAGCTGATAACCTGAAACGGCTGAAGCGATTTTGGTGTCTAAGAACCACCGCTAGAAAACGTTTCCCACACACACACATACACATAGCGGTCAAACTTATAACACCCCTCTTTTTGCGTGGGGGGTTAAAATATGCAACTGCAAAACATCAACAATGGCAGAACTGCATAGCACACAACTATGACTCCTTGAAGTAAATTATTAATACAACCGTCTTTCGAACGATGTTACTAGTGCTTGGAATTAATATTGTTTTGTGGTGTTTCAAATATTTGTTTCTTCAGAGCAGGACTGAGTGTCGTTTTACTCTTTATTATGTTACTTAACTAATATTGCGTTGTTTATATTTGTTATTTAGTAATAATAATAAAATATTTCACCACATCATTTTAACCAAAAGGTAAATAAAAGAGTAACCATAGGGTTACTATATACTTTTCATATTACTAATTATGATCTCTCAAACATCAAAATTAATAAAAAAATACCTTTTTGATTTCTGTTTAATTTTATAAGTAAACTGAACAATTATATTATTGCTGGTTTTACAAGTCAAACATTATTGAATTTAACATGCTTACCCGTGCGTTCTGGGACAAGACGTAGTGAATGCTAGATGTCTCTTGAAGTGAAAAGTTTTACGGCGATAACTTTAAAGTTTCATACTCCGAAAATTCAAAAGTTACAAAAATCATACATTAATGTTATAAAGATTGATCCGGTGACAGTACAAAAATATATGTTTGACCCTCCCTTCACTTTCTCCGATGTCGTCATAGACCGCAGAAGCATAGTGAAAGTGTGAACTGAAAATAAGACGTCGCGCAAAAGCCGTTAAGTTCGATTTGCGGTATAATAAAACTGTCGGTTTTGAACTAAATAAACTATTTCAAAAATAAAACGGAATTAAACGCGTCGTTATTTGGCAAAATACCTTTTTCCCGACGTTTCGGCTGGGTTACACCAGGATATGTATACAAACTGTCGCCTGCATGGAACCTAGTCATAGAAAAATAATGGAACGCAAAAATTCAAAAACTTATAACAGTCTATACCTTATTTAACGCTTATTTTATAAAAATTTTAGATCGTTTTTTTATAAAATGTGAGCATACCGAAATGCCTTCTACAAAATCATCAAATTTACGAAAAAATTAGCGGAGGTACTGGCCGGAGTTGTACTCACCCCGATTTTTTAACTTCCTACATAATAATTGATGTTTGTTGTGCGCACAATGTTTATTCAAACTTAATAAATTATTCTTAATAAAAAGTACCAAAATGTGGGTCTTTAAATTAAAATTGTGCAATGTTTACCTCATGGGTATTTGTGGACGTCCATATTTTTTATTCAACACTCTTATAACAAAGAAAGACAAGACAGCTTGGTAGTTTAACAAAGACCTATCTATTTTTACAGTTAGGGTGCAGTTTGAATGCTTTGACGCCGGTAGCGCTTACGAGAACTAAGAATAAAGAAAGAAATCTTTGAGAAATCAAAAGCTTAACGTGGCCTTTGTTTATGTCCTCTTTTGCTTATAAATAGAGCGAAATTTAATATTTCTAATATATACAGCAAAACCTTGCATAATAACGTGATTTGTTAGTATTTTTTTTTAGTTAAAGATTGGACTGGTACAAGTAGCTATCACGCGCTTAAGCGTTTTATATTTGGTATATAATAGGTTTCAGTAAATTTTGGAAACAGTGTGCTAAATTATTTATTTTGGGACTATCTAAAATAAAAAAGTTTAAAATATGAAATTGACAGCTGCATTGAATTGATCTTTATTTCGATGCGCTGTATCATAATGAACATAAATAAAAAAAAACAGTGCAAATATATACTACAGAACAATCAAAATATTTACATGTATTAAGGAATGTTACGTAAAAAATGTGCACCAATGTGCACCAATATACCAATTTTCATGTGCGCTTTCTTGAAAAGAAAAAGGATTATTTTCATTGCGCGATTCTGTCACTTTGCTCGTGGAAAAAATAAAGGCACTCATATTAATATTACCTTTGTTTTGTGACAGTTGCATAAATGGCTGTAAAGAGTAGTTTCAATAGAAACAGATGTTTCAACACATTAATAGTAGAAAGTTTTTAGTGAAAAACAAATTTGCTTTAACAATTAAACATGAATAGCCAGGTGATTACTGAAAAACTAAAGTTGCTAATAACTTTACTGCCAAACGTTCGATTCATGTATATATATTTATAAACTGAAGCTCGGAAACGAATCCAACGATTTTCATGAAATTTAGTGTACGGGGGGTTTCGGGGTGATAAATCGATCGTCGTTTTATTCGTGTTTTCAGGCATCTATTGACAAGTAGCAATACTATTATTTTTACCGACACAGCAACACTAAAGCTACTTGAAAATAGATGGCGTTGTAAAAAAAAACGAACAAAAGTACTAATATCGAATGGCGGCGCTAGTAGCTGCTTTATACGCCTTAACTACACTTTGAAGATCACTTTTCAAAAAAATTTTTAGACCTTTAGTATATACTCTTTTTTATAGTATATTGTTTTTCAAGCAAATACGTTTAAATGTTTTGGATAAATCCCTGCTGAAAACAACAAATTTTTTGCGGCATACAGCCTCCGAGAGCGCTTTGGAAGCTAGTATAAAATATGGAGACAATTTAATTCTCAATTGTAACTTAATAAGAGGTGCTTACTTTATACAATTTATTTTGTAACAGTTGTTAGGTAAT
The DNA here is from genome assembly GCA_946406115.1 of Apoda limacodes. Lineage (NCBI taxonomy): Eukaryota > Metazoa > Arthropoda > Insecta > Lepidoptera > Limacodidae > Apoda > Apoda limacodes. The sequence goes on along the minus strand of OX291541.1, from coordinate 37,379,877 downwards.
CTGTAGGACTAAGGTTGACACAGTACAAAACTGGGAGAATTATGTTAATGTAATTTATGTTGGTAAGCTGTTGTATTACGAAGTTGTTTAAAAACATTAATAGAATGTTTGCATGTAAATGTAGACCGTTAGAGTAAAATTTAGACAAATTAATCCATCCGTGCTAAATTTCTGCGTGGATTTTTATTAGAAACTCCTTGAAAGTCTGCTATAATTTTGAATTTTCTGAGATAAAAGTAGCTTTAACAATCTATGTGCTAAACATTGGTTGCTCTGTAGTGAAGCTAAGCAATAACAAACAAACAAACAACAAGACTTTCACAAATAAATATAAAACTAGCTTTTATCCGCGGCCAAGCCAAAATAATATTTAAGGGGGGCTTGTATGGGTACGACAAACGTGATTTTTTTGCGGTTTTTATAAATAATGGTACGTTACCCTTCATGCGCGAGTCCGAGTCGCACTCGACTGGTTTTTTTTATAGTAACGGTCTGAATTTTCAGCTGTTTGTATATGTAGGTATGTTTATTAACTAAATTCACAAAGTAATGTAGACTTCTGTGGTCAGTATATACGGCTGTTTTGCGAGTCATTTTTCGTGTTTATGTGGGTTTTCGGACACAGGTCAGTCAATAGATGCAGATTTTATTATTCTGTAATACATGTTACGAACAAATAATAAGGAAAAAAAAGGCAGACCAAAAACAAAAACCCGTCTGCCCCAGGCCCACTATGCCATTTAATTTATTATAATTATTTCTTATTTATGCTAGTTTTATTGCATTTATTTTGAGATTAAGGTATCCATTATAATATTAAAAATGCGAAATTAAGTTTGTTTGTTTGTCCTTTGTCGTTACAGCGGAGCATTCAATCGAGCTAAACGTTGGCACAGGGGTTGACATAGAGGAAAAGGGACAAACTGTGAAAGCAAAGAATTTAAAATTTCTTGCCGAAAATAACCATAGGAAAATTATTAGTGATCGAACAATAGTTACATCTAAATCTTGCTTTGAGAAGCCGTTGGAATCCCTCGTCGATAAAACGAAATAAAGAAATTGACAATTCAAAAGTTTTCTCAAAAACCTACTTAAATAAATTAGATTGACTGATTGACAGCGCGGGTGGAGGGGCTAGCAAAATCCAGTATACAATAAATCTATTCACAAATTTTCTGTGATAGAGTTTTAATTCAAGTTTTGTATGTTATTATTAGGTGTTGTTGTCTAGTAGGTAAACATATATAATGAAACACGTTAGCTTGCTATAGCATAGTTTTTGAACTATGTGACATAATAAGGTGAACAAACTACAATGTAAAACAAACATTTGAAACGTTATTTGAAAAATAATTACAAACTGTAAGAATAAAAACGATAAATAACACATAATACTATAATACATTGGCCGTGCTGCCTGTGAATCATCAGAACTGAGTAGCTAGTCAGCTAGTCGGGTATATAGGTACACGTCAACAGCACACTAGATGCAAGCTGCAACAAGCGTAGGCGCTGCTACGCCTGTGTATACATGCGTGATGCTACGAACCACTTTGCCTGCCCGCTACGCTACTCCATGTTTCGCTATAACCTTTATCTACTAGCTTTTGCCAGCGGCTTCGCCCGCCCTAAATTTGGTTATCGGCATAGGATTATTACGGCAACTCCTCAATTATAAAAAAAAACACAGAAGGTAAAATATTTTTAAATAATACGTACCGCCCTTCCCCCTCATGTCATGACTGCCCGCCGGCCTCGCACATCATAAATGCGCGCGTTATACTTGATACTTATTTTGCTGCCACGTTATTTTAAAACTGCGATATCTCCTAAGATATTCATTGAAATCAGATTTTTAATTAAATGCTTGTGATGAATAACGTATTTATTTGGATAAAGATTAATATCATGTTTATAAAACACCTTCACAAATAATGCAATATTTTAGAACAAATATGGTAAGCATAAAAAAGGTTATAGTGAGCCAACCTTAAAATATAGACATATGCTGTCGCGGACTTTTTTTTTTAATTTTTATAGGGGAACAATTCTGTCATACATGATTTTTGCGAAACCTTAACCGTTTACGCAGCGCACGCAGTGGAAGCTCTCAAAAGGATAAAAAAACCCAATTTTGAAACATTTTTCATTAGTCCTCCGCTCCTGTTTGTGTTAGCGTGATGATATATAGCCTATAGCCTTCCTCAATAAATGGACTATCCAACACTGAAAGAATTTTTTAAATCCGACCAGTAGTTCCTGAGATTAGAGCGTTCAAACAAACAAACTCTTCAACTTTATATATTAGTATAGATGTATAACTCCACAGTTTTCAATCCCCAAAGGGTTTGACCAGTGTCTGGAAATACACTCACATCAAAAGGCACATACTCGGAATTAGGCATATAAATACTGCTAGTACTAATGACGGTTGTGAGAGTTGCCAGTGATGACTTACTGCACAGAATCATGGTCTCTGATTGTTGGCCTCTTTAACAAGCTCTTTCGTACGAAGTAGTGTATTTCTATGTGTGATGAAATCGTGGATAAGGAGATTCACCGATGAATCAAAGTTATCGACATAACTGAAATGGCTTCATTACTCTTTGAACCGATAACAATTAGGTTAGAAATGTTTTACTGTTAGTGCTGTATTTCTATTGCTGGTATTGCTTCTGCAGCAGTTGTGGCTTTCCTTTTATTTGATACTAAAATATATAGGTACTTCTTATTTATGTTAAATTAAAGTTGATATTTACATAAATTTTTTGTAAGTATTAACATTACATTTGACACAAATGATACAACGTTATTATGCCGACATAAATTATACAGATTCTATGTAACACAAATGAATTATTATAAACAATTTGTAATAGACTCATCACATAATATGTGATGATTTTGATAATGAAGGTTTTTTTATTACAAACAAACAAGCCTTGTTTTGGTTATAAGCGTGGGCTTCTTACGACAATTCCCTCACTATACCTACTATAAAAGTGTATTAAGCGATAGTTCGTTCAAGTAGCATTCGGTTATAGTTACAGCCGTGGGACGTTTTGCATTTTCCGGGGTTAAATCCTTTATAAAGCTGAATGCTATATAAAGAACTATAATCTATCTGTGTGTCAAATTTCAATTTCAATTTAAAATTTAATCATTTTAGCAGTCCTGGCGTGATTAAGTAACAAACATCAATCCATAGATAACAAACCGTCAGCCTTATGACTATTTATAGGTGTTGCAACAGAGTTTTTGATATAAGTACTTGGCTGATTTTAATAAAAAGCGCTTAAATGTAAGAAGTTTTATATTCTGGACTACGTACTAGCTACGTTTGATAAGGCTGTGATAAACGTGACTTGACGTAGCGTGAAAATATTGATAAAATAGACAAATGAAACTTGTATAAAGCATACATTATATAATTATATACAAAAGCTTTTACACTTAGTAAAAATATCTTTGAATACAGACAATATTTTTATATTGTATTGTCACATGAATTCAGAGCACATATAATATTGCAGGGAGACAAACGAGAAATTGATCAAATTTCCAAGATTTAAGGCAGAAAGTCTAAATTTGAAATATAACGTTTTTTTTATTTTTACTTACGAGAAATAAAAAAAGATAATATGAAAAATATAAATTCTTCTATAAAAGATTCATATTGATTTTATTCAATTATAACACAGTGAAAGTCACTGAAATATGAAAACCGTGTCACGGGACAACAATATAACATTACCTCGGATAAGGAAGCCAAACATGTATTATTCAGAGGCCTACGCCGACTCGGTGCAGTTGGTCACGAATGGCCTAACACACGCAAACGTTCGTTCACCTTTAACCTTTTTTTTAAATATGTATAAAAAAACTTCGAGTTCACCAAAAATCTTGACGGAAACAAATAATTAATTAATTTAAGTATTTCCAGAAACTTTTGTTTCTGCAGAAAACTATTACTATTACGAATTGCAATTATGAATATAAAAGTGTTGAAATAGCTTAGCTTCATACTAACTATCCTAATAGCTATCCAATAACATTTAAGATACCATGTGAAGTTGTTTCGATACTTACATAAATTAATAATTAAATCGTATATGGAAGTAGGTAACTAGCTAGATCGATTTATCACTCCAGAAACCCCCCCTAAGCATACTAAATTTCATGAAAATGGTTGAAGCTGTTTTCAAGATTCAGATTATAAATATATATATATATATATATACAAGAATTGCTTGTTTAAATGTATTCAATAAAAAAGATATAATAACCATTGATCGGGACTCATATTGGAAAGAAAAGAGTATTCGGGTAGAGCCTTTTGGGACAGACGGATTGAGTCAGTGTATATTATAATGGGTCCTTACTGGGAACTTCACATAAAATAATAATAAATTAAATATAATATAAAACAAAAATTGATTAAAAAAATATCGCACCAATATGATAATAGCATGTTTCTGAAGTCAACAAGAAGGTCTGAAAATGTTTAGTTTCAGATTGGATTTTTATTCTTAGACGAAAATGTATCCTAATGCCTCGCCTTAATAAATAACATAAGTATAGGCGGTCATATCGCTATAGACTGATTTCTTCCAGGAAACTTTTAGGTAGAGGATAAAACAAAAGGTGTGATGAGTAGAATGTGCAGTAAGATATTAAAATAGTATTGGTACATACATATACATAAAAATATAAATAATAATAAATGCAATCAGATACACACAAATAAATAGTAAACATATAATGATATACGTATCATATACATACACAAATAATAACAATAAATATAATACATAGTATTTTACATATAAGAGAATTAAAATGGCAAGAAGTCGGTTTATTATTTACGAAATGTGCAGTGACCGTTTCCTTAAATGTACAAAGTGATTTGCACGTCCTATATCTGATAGTAGAGCTTTCTGCAGGCTGATCGTACGAACAGTAAAAGAATTGTGTGTGTAGGGGTTCCTAATAACAATTTCATGAATAAAATTTATACATATATTTGGAAGACAAGGTAAAGCTGGCGTCCAAACAACTTGGTCTACGGAAAAGGGTACTTGACCTCGGGAACGACTGCAGCGGGGCAGAAGCATTTTAAAATATCTCAAACTTGTGCATCGGGCTGACTCAAGCCCACATCCATGTCATAATGTACTGACTAAGAAAGAGAACTCAAAACTTAAATCAATAAATACTTAATTGAGTATTTCTATAAAATCAATTTTTTAAATTTTTTCCTCGCTTATTTATTTATTTTATTTGTTTTTATATATGAATGTGATGTAATTATTTCTAAGGTATAATATTTATATATATTATGTACCTTTTTATATTTTACTAAGTCTCCTCCTTGAAATATGTACACCTTACTCTTCTCTTCTACTTCTACTGTTCATTTCAAAATATATTTAGGTACCCGAAGGTTAGTCTCAGGTTGTCTGGAAGAAATCGCTTAGTTAACGAAAAGACCGCCTTATTATACTTTCTATTTTCTATTTTATATTTTAAAATTATATGCATTACTTACTGTGCAATAAAGAATATACTATTATTCCTATTAAATTTTGGAATAATGTAATGAAGTTAACAAATATTACACAAAACTATTTGTTGATGAATTGATATTAGTGTTAAGGAAAGTATAAAGCGAAATAAAAAGTTAAGACTGTATTTTGTTTTCATAAAAGTTGTAAAAGTTTCAAGCAATTTTGTCGTGTTCTGTTGTCTGTTGGATGATATGCATTTACAGTTGTGTTATAACTTTTACAGTTGTGTTATAAATGAGTTTTGCTGCATGTTTGTATTGTTGGCGCTTAAATAAAATATTGGTTCCTAATATACCAGGAAACATTAGAGATCTTTAACCATTTAGGTGTTTAAAATTTAAGATGTAGTTATTTCAACCATATATGTTTCATTAAATTAAAATATATTTTGAAGCTACAAGACTTACGGTTCTAATTTTTTTGTATATTTCTTCAAGATATTAGTCTTATTTAATCAGATTTATGATCGTTATTAGATTCATGATCGTAATCAGATTCACGATCGTAATCTAAGCATTAATTTAAATGTTTTTGTAGAATAAAATAAAAGAGAAATTAAATACACAGTCAGTTTTTTTGACTAACTTTTGTCACAGTATACTTAATTTTTTTGGAGACAAAAAAGTCATACATTTACATTTACAATTTATCAAGTTTTATTTTAATTACAAAGTTGCCATAATAAGTTTTTTCAGTTCAAAATTTAAAGATTAATAATGGTAATAGAGCTGCAAATGTAGGTACGTAAAATACACACCTGCGTAAAATATTAATATTGCAAATTTTTATTTTGTTTTAAAATAAGTACTTTCAATTTTAATAACCATAAATCAATTACCATAACAATGCTAAACTTATATAAAACAAAACTAATGTAAACTAGATAACATAAAATAATATCCTCGTCCATGCAGTAAAGTGACAAAAACGCTGGCTACATTTTCTCTTTTAATAACGATACTTATCTTTTGATAGAGAAATTAGCTAACCCTCGCTTCACCCGAGCGATGACTAAACGAGGAGTAACTTCTTTTATCGGTGGAATAGTTCTTAAACCATTCTTATAATTAACTTTTTGTTTTCATCGCTGATAAGATAAGTCTAACATTTGTTGCAATAAACCAATGTTAAATTTTAAATGGTAAAATATTAACTTTACGAAAATTGACTGTATAATGTAACGACATTAGAATAACTGTCAAAGCGGAAAAATTAAAAGGCGTTTATTTGAAGAATTCACTCTACTGAAGGAGACAATTAATCACTTAATTGTTTATTAAGAGATTATAATTTTTCTTCGTCATGACACAATAGCAGTGCCATTGTAAAGTTTGTGAAGAGCCCTTGTCCTCAATGTCCCGTCCCACTTCGTTCTTTAGAGTGAAGTCAGAATAATAAGTGGGGCCAACGTGATGGACAAGATATTTTTATTTTATTGTGTTATCTCAATGGTGAGATTCTTCTTTTGTGTTTTCTGTTCTGAAAATGAAATTTTATGAATTATTATGAGATGTTTTAAGATGGTATCGAATTTCACACTGAAAAATTGTATTAAGATACCTATCATGTTTTGACAGAAAAAAAATTAATCAACACATTTCACCTTTGATCTATTTAACCAAAAATAAATTTGATTCATACAGTGAGATAAGAAAAATGTAATATATATATACATACTTTACTTTTTTTTTGCTTTTTGTGTCTAATTGTGAAACTGATTAACATCTTTTCATTTAATTTGCACTACACTAAATATCTTTAACTAGGTATAAACATTTTACTACTCAAATACACATTGCTTTTTGCCATAGTCGCAAAATATTTCATCCATAAAATGCCAGTGAATGATTAAGCAACCAAAATTATTCTTGAATTAAATAAATGTATAAAATCATTTTGTCAATAAAGTTAGTGATGGGCTAGGTAAGGGGTTTCGGTTTCGTCTCACATTCTGAAGGAATGAAGTTTGAGCCCATCGTGTGACAATGAGTCTTCTTTTAATTTCTCAATTATATTGATTATTCACACCACTGGCTTTTCACAATCCTCAAATCAAATTACCCTCGTTGAGGGTAGGCAGTGATCTAGTGGGGACGTATGAGGCTGGTAAATAATTTCGTATTATCGTAAAATCGTATGAATATTATTTTTGTGACAGTGATGAATGAAATTTTGAACAGTGAAATAAATACAGTTATAGAAATTTAGTACACCGAAGGTTGTATGGAAAGAAATCTCATTCGCATTCACCTCAAGCATAAGATTTTTTCAAACATTTCACAACGTGCTGTCTGCGTTGATTTTATCTAAGATTTTCCGAAATCCATGACCAATCGTTGTTCAGACTGATGTGCCAATCATTACTCACCTGTAGTTCACAAACTTTTGTTTACAACTTCGGCCACATGGGTATTTGTTTCCAATCCTAACTTTGTAATAAATAAATGCTAAAGTTAGTTTGATACAACTTTAAATCGCAATGTAGCATCCAATTGACCTGACTTTTAGCACAATAAAAGCCTGAACCCACTGCTGCCATATGTTGGAACTTTCTTTTTACTATAGTCAGTGTTTCATTGTAATTGACAGGAAAATCGGGATCATTAGCATCGTTGGATATTTAATTGGTTGGTGGCTGTTCAGATGTTGTACAAATGTCAATGGTCATGTCTATGGGTAATTTTGTTTTTTTTTATTTATTTTATTTTTAGAATTAATAATGCAGAGACAACAAGAAATCGGCTTATCAAAACAATGGCACGTGCTAAATTGATGCAATATTTAGAATAGACACGCAGATATGAATTTCCATGGTATAGAAAGAAAGGTCAACAAAAAAAACTCGTATACTCGATCGTATAGATCTATACACGATTACTCCGAATGCGTAATACTAGCGCTGTATATTTTGGAACAAGCTTGTAAATTAGGTCATTACTAATTATACGCGAGTATTTGCGTACTATTCTTGTGTAGACTGGAAGACTTTAGTAAAAAAAGTGATTTCCAATCTATACGCGATTAGTTTTACACCCTTGCGTTCTGGCCTTATACAGAATGGAAAGACGCTGCGGTGGACGGATATGATCCACGCTCTGGCTGGTCTGGCTATTAATCAACGTTACCTTATTTTACCTTATATATTTGACAAATATGAGGGTGTCTACGAAGAAATTAAGAGAGTTTTTAGACAATTACAAAATATGGATCGAGTGGCGCAGTAGAATATAATAGGCTGCCATAATGTAAGTTAATTGAAAAGACTATATTAGTGCCATCCGTGAAAATTCGTACCAGCAGATCTAGTAAAAGATGTAACACTGCTGGTGCGCACCGTGACAAATAAGTAAAGTACTTAGAGCGCGTCTTGGTACAGCGCCTACCGCTCCCTTCCGTCTAACCTGTCACACACTGCCGCCGTGCAACTACGCTCCCGTGTCCCACGTGTATAGTTTGCGCTAAGTGGGCGACGCACGTGCAGGCCACGTTTGTTTGATGACGTCATCGAGCCACGCATTCGTGACTCCGAGGGCTGCAATGTATGACACAACCTTCTCGTCATTTCATAAAGAGCGAATCCTTTACACATGTGCGTAGTATCTGCGTGCGCCATACTGAATTCTCGCGTAGTTTACGAAACTTAGAATGACATAAAATGCTTTGTATCCTGATTGAGCGTTTCCACGGGAATATATTTTTCTTTTTTCTGCGGGTTATACCGCGGGACAGTATTCTTTCATGCCTAAGCGGAGAAATGAGGTTTCTGAAGGCACGAGAAAATAAAACACTTTTCATCCCGTTTCATTAAATGTTACGGAAACAACCTAATTCTGCGTAAGCTAAAGCCACTTTTAAAATATTTTATTTTGTAACAAACGTCTTTGCGAACTTTAAATTTATAATAATATATTAGTAGAATAAATAATATAAAAAGAAAAATTGAGAAAGTTGTCTAAAATCAAAGACAAACTCAAACAGTCTGCAATGCATAGCCCAAGCTACTGGGTCTAGACACTTATAATTTGGCATGTAGGTTCCTTATATGACGTATTTCAATAAGAAATGTCCTAAATTGAAATTAATTAGACTTGAATTGACATGTTTCAAAATTATTGAAAAATCATAGGTAAAATTTTTTTATTTTAAGGCTGCATGGTTGAAGTCGCTGGAACAAGCTAGTTTAATTCTTTATTCTTAATATTTTTGTAAGAAAGATTCATGGCTCTATGTTACATGTGCCTATTCACAACGATGGCTGACTGCCGTCAATTTTTAATTGGAGACATTTCCTTTCAGCTCAGTTTTTAGGTCACGTATCATGGCGTGACCTAAATTAAGCTATGTGGAACATACAATTTTCACTTTTCTATATAAAACAAGGTTTTTGACATATCTTTGAATCGCCGCAACTTAGCAAATAAATAGCAATTTCGCATTTTTATCGTTTTCATGCGTTTTTTTTCAAGTAGATTTATGTTAAGGACAAAAAAAGTTTTAAGTAAAAATTATAAAAGATTGTCGCGCACCTTAATTTTTAAACTTAGGGTGCCATAGAACTAAAAACATCATCCAAAATCATCATCAACTCCACATGAAAATATTGAATTATGGAAGCTAATTGGGAACAGATTTAAGTAAACTAGACTGGATAATTCGGGAGTAAAATGTATGCAAGTACTTACATACATACATTTTTTCATATTTTAGAGTCTGGCGTACTCGAGATACTTCCCATTAAGCCTTAATTTCATTTAAATTGACTATACAATTGTTATTACCTCTCATATTACCAAAATACCTTTTTTCAACTATTTTTTTAATGAAATCATTACTGCGCATTAGAATTGCCAATCCAAGGATGGTTAACTCTTACATAATAAACAATATAAACTATACTGACTAATACTGTAATAACAAATTTTTCAGTAGATCAGTCTTTTTATACAGACAACATATGGAACAGTAAAACAGTGTTCAAAACTCTCCGAATGAATTTTATTTCATACGCTGGAGCTGAAAATTTCGACACTGTTTTATTCCATTTTCGAATAAGTATAACCTCAAATTTGAATCAGTTCCTGTCTATGTATTATTTTTAGTAAAGGTAGATAATAAACAACTTTAAAGAATACTGTTTGATTTAAGTATATTACTTTATAAAATATAATAAACTGAAATATAGTAACAAACAAAACACCAGTAACAAATGAAATGTATTTACATAGAGTTTCCATTAGACGCAGTCTTTAAATTTATTTTCACTTGGTAGACGATATAGAACATTAAACCATAAACAGCGTGTCACGAAACCACCACCACCAAACATACTTTATTCTGAGGTCTGCACCAACTCGCTGCAGTTGGTCACGAATGCTTCAAGACACGCAAACGTTCGTTTACCTTTGAACTGTTTTAGAAACGTGCAAAGAGTTCTTTGATTTACATTTTAGATTGTTTCTTTACATATTAATTCTGATCGGAGTCTTGTGTGTTAACCGTCGATTAGAAGGCGGTAATCATAACCTGAACATAGGTACACGAAGCCACATCGTAATGAGAGGAATATCTTTTTTCACCAATCACTTTGAAAAGTTGGACAGCTCATCACGGTAACCATCCGCTTTTGATTCAGTATATCTGGACTAAATAGGTTTAATAGAGGTATTTCCTCAAGGTCAGGAATCACTAACTTTTATTTTTTGCCAGTTTTTCATAAAATGTAAGAAGTAAGTCAGTAATCCGGCATTTTTTTTTTACATCACTAAGGTGGAAAATGAGCTTACTGTCCGCCTGCTGATAAGCGGTCACCGCAGCCTATAGTCGCTTGCAACACCTGCGGTATCACTCGCACGTTGCCAACCCTTCGAAAATCCAATAATTTCTTTTTTGAAGAATCCCATACTGTAGTCTTTACAAAAAATCTTGGCAAGAACTTCATTCCACAACCTAAGCGTTCACGGGAGGAAGTCTCCCTAAAACGGCAAGCGTTGCAGTCGTAGAAAGTTTCTCTCAGCCCGTCGTTGAACCGAGTCAAAAGGGCCAAACGGTATCCGAGTGCACAGGCCCTAGACTCTGAAGATGAAAATGGGTATAGATGGATTCGAAATCCTATTTTGGAGCCCGGTTGACTGATCTGATTCCAAATATGTTCAAAAACCGTATTGATTTTGCTACTGACGGCATGCTGAAATAAAATATCAGCGACTTCAGGTTAAAGATAAATTAAAATTATCTAGAGTTAAAAAAACCTTAAAAATCAACTCACGGCATTCTGAAATAAAAGGTTAGCGACTTCAGGTTGAAGATAAAAGAAAAATATCTATAGTTGAAATAAGCTTTAAAATTAAAAGTAAAATTTGCCACATCCTGTCATTAAAACCAATGTTCTCTTTAGTGGTGATGATAAACAAATAAGAAGAGAAACAGGATCCAAGTAGTTAATGATTTGTGTATTGATTGAACATTGGTTACCAATTTACGAATCGAAATCCCTTAGTAATTAATTTATTATTTATAGAATTACCGTGTTTATATATTGGTATGTCGAAGACCAATTTGATGCTAATAACATATTAAAATACCTACGAATAAAAAAAAACAATTTTTGATTTGTATGAATGAAATTATTTATGAACCTAGCATAAGAATGTATTTCAGTCTGAGGAAATTTATTTTCTACTGAACAATGTCTTCAACTCAATTTCTATAGAAAAACGGAGGCGGGCAAATACAGGAGGTAATTCAACAAACTCAAAGGACAAAAGGCTGAGAGGAAGTTGCGAACGGACATATGATGGCGATGTACGGTTTTCTACGTGGAAAATTTGTTTTGCTGAAGCAAAATTGTGAATTGGGGAACAACAATACGTAAAATAGAGTTACTCGGCCTCGGCCTATTGTTGGCATTGTCCTTTATTCTATAAACACATATAAATGTTAACCAATTAATGGGAGAGTATATACAAAAAGCTAAATTTTGTTTTACTAACAATATGCACCTACATATGCTAATGATACAATAATTACATAATATTATACACATTAATGAATTACTGTATTTAAAACTTTAATTTTCCTTAGAAATCTTAAATTCTTAACGTTTTTGGATGTATTGTAATGGTTTTTTGTCTTAATCTTTAACGCTTTTTAATGACGAAAAATTAATGTTTTCAAGTGCCGGTCCATCGTTCTGTTTCTTCATTAGTCAAAAGATACACGATATTTATTTAGGTGTTCCTAGAAGATTATACTGATTTAAACTTTTGACATAAAACTAAACACAAAAGGGATTCCCAATCCGTTGTAACAACGTGATGTTATTTAAAAATAAAGAGATTTAAAACTTTGAAACTTTCGATAATTTCCAAAATTGAGTTTCTTTCTTTGACATCCATCAAGTCCTAAAAGGACTTAAACTTTTTGCTTTTTGCACAAATAAAAGATGTTTAAAAAAGTTAAATGTTAAAGTTATAAATACAAAATGTTGAAATACCCAGAAAGACTTCAAGTAAAAGTATTAAGTTATAACTTACTTATAAAGTATTATGTTATATATATAGTTATATAAGTAGAAAAAAATATATATAAGTTGACATTCAGTCCAAGAACATCAATCATACAAATACACACATACATAGAAATAATCTTTCATATTTGGTTGAAGTCTTTTACTCCATGAAGTTTGGATGTTTCGAAGAACATATCATAAAGGCCATTACTTATGGCTACATTATTAATATACATAAATTTTAATAGCAAGATGCTAAAAGGTTAACCTCCAGCTTTGAACCGACAACCCTGAGATCCAGTCTTAGCGCTGGACCAATTGATCTATCGAGGAGAGCATCTTTTCTTTCAAGCCGTAAAGGTGGGAAGAAATATTTTGAGATGGGATTTAGGGGGTTAGAAGGGAGGAAAAAAGTGTTGAGGTAATATCGCTCGGAAGGAATGGTAAAAAAAGCGATAAGTCTTGTCCTCCTGTAATCGGCCAAAATAACAATCACTGGAATAGGAATTGGTGTGGCGCGCCGTGGGTACTAGGGGAATTTGGGAACTTTAACCAAAACTCTCACTTTGCCAGAGAAACAGAACAAAAAAATCACGAGCACACCAAAAACAAAAGAGGAGGGGTGGACTAATTTTGTTCGGGCGCAAATTTATGCCACGTAATATGCATAGATCAGATTTTAATTTTTTTCTAAATTTTCAGAAATAAAATTATTAACAGAAAAGTACAAAATTTAGAATAAGAAACGCGATCAATAAGAAAAAAGGGGGCTGGTAAGTTATCCTTTCTGGCGATAAAGGTACGTATCTGTTCGGAATTCGGAGTTTGCCAGTTCTTGTCGAATCAAGAAACAAATTATTAATTTTTGATATAGTCTGGAGTCTGTTTGCTCTGCGATTTATTCTTCGGTAGATCCCTTTCTTCACCTTTTCTGCGCTGGTAACCTGGATCTTCGTCCAGTTGATAATTCTGGTGAACGGAACCTCGTCCACGTCCAAACCCTGAGTACAATTATTTATCCGGTTAGTACTTTAATCACGACCATTGACACGTCCTGCTTTCTTGCCACTTGCGTGTCCATTCCCAAATAAAGCAGAGTGTGAAAAAGAAAGCGAGAGGAAAGTAAAATTTTGAAAATGGGGAAAGCAAAGGGTTAGGCAAAATTATGTGCAAAAATCAAAATTAAAATAAATCTTTTTGCAAAAAAGAAGAAGGGACACAGCTAGTTAGTTGTTAGCTAGTAGTAGATTTGGGGTTCCGTAAATAAATATTAGATGATTTCTTTTAGTTTTTAAAAAGGTGGCGTAAGTGTTGTGAGTTCGTTTGTGTGTGTAAATCTATGCAGTGCTCGGATCGCGTTTGTAACCAAATATGGTAGCAAACAGGTGCATTTCTGGTTTATTTAATAGTACTAGTGATCCTTGAGGTTCTTAATACGAAATTAGTTCTCCAGTTATGGAAGGTAACGATTATTTGCTATCGATAAAGAAGTTTTCGAGACTCAAAATTTTATTAATAAAAATGGTATAAACCAAATAAATATTATAATTATTCGTGAATCCGACCTTAAAAGCTCGGATGCGTGACACTATACTTACATACTTACCCGTCATCTTTATCCTTGTCCACCCAAAACTATTGAACCTTTTTGAGAGACGTACTCGCTTGAATAAGCCAACAGAACATTAAAAGCAGAGTGTAGCGAGGGCTCACCCGAATGAGCAGAACAAACTGGGGAAGTTCCGCCACAGTTACAGGAAACCGCGGCCGTAATAACTCTAATATTATGTAGTGTTGTGTTCCTAGCGGTAAGTAAGGTTGACCAGAGCTCTTTGAGGTTTAGCTGCGTGGACAGCGAAGGACCGGCGGTGCTTGTTGCTGTCATTGTTCGGCGTAGACACGGCGTGCTGGTACGGCGGTCAGGGAGATCTGATTAACGGCTGACCCGTGGATTACTTAATCTCCGCCCTAGGAGTCTGAACCGCCAATTCGTGTCAAGTATCTGAAGTAGTTGTCATGCGGGAGAAGGAGGGCGGACCCGCTACTACAACAGAGGGTGATCAGATCCTCTTAGCTGTCTGTGCAGTGAATCCTCTAAGTTACTTTTTAGAAATGGGCGAAAGAATTAATAGGATTAGAGTTTTTACAGCGGCTACTCCATCCACATATAACGTGGACTTGTGCAACATTAGGGGTATTCACGCTAATTTCAACGCAGTCCACCACCATTTTGAGACTGCGTAGTCGATCATTCTTTTTCTAACGGAGCCGATATTATGGGTGCGCGTAGTTTACGGCGGCCACAATAGTATCTATACATGCCTTTACAGGTCTTATAGCGGTGACACATCCGCAGCTCGACCCTTCATGCACCTGACTTTGACGACTGACAAATTTTTGATCAATATACCACAGCAGAACTAGTAATTTTAGTAGTATTTAACGCCCCTCATCGTGTGTGGCTCAGTTATCGAACCAATAACTACGCTGGGATACCTATGGATTTTCTCAGCTGGTACTTTCTTCAAGGAACATGCCAAATTTATAGGACCATACAAGCTTCTTACCGGACCTCCTGCGGACTACACGACCTGACGGATATTCAATCTCAGTAGATGCGCCTCTTGGCTCCTCGGACCACTGTCTCGTTCAGACCCAAGTGTCATGCAAACATCCCGGTCCAACCGGGCCAACTGTGTGTTATAAGATTTAAGCATGTAAAATTTCATGTAATGTAATATCTGTAATGTAATGTAATGTCATATTTGTAATGTAATGTCATATAATTGTAGTGTTATGCAATGGAAACACTTGCTGTGCTAACTATCGCATTAGGTTGAAAAACCTGTAATGATAGTGTAAAAGTTTTTTAATATAAATAAAATAAAACTAATTGGCGTCGTGTGTGTCGTTATACGTCGGCACATTAAGATGTATTGGGTGAATTTTATGCATCCTACTCGTGGAGGCAGCTTAAGCACTGAAGATCCTGACTTCTGCGCAGCCGCAGTCACTGAGACAATTCTCGCTGTTATGGAACGTTTTATTCCTAACCCGCGAGTAGCTGCCGGTGTCAAAAAACGACCGCAGTGTAATCGGTTTCGCAGAGAAACTAAAATGTTCAAGCAAACTGCATACGAAGCTTAGACCACGGCTCGTTATATTAAGGATCAGAATATTTCTGAGTTAAAACGTAAATTAAATGCTGCTTCGTGGTTCAGTAAGAAAGCAACTGTCAGAGCTAAATTCATCAGCAAAATGGGTGGGCTACTTGCGAGCTACCCCTCTGGGATTCGTGTTTTCTGGTTACTTGCTAAAGCTGCCAAAGGGAACTTTTGCCAGTCGTCGCTACCAACACTGCGAAAGATCGGTGGTGACTTGGTCCATAGTGCTAAAGAGGAAGTCGATCTACTGGGCAGTCTTTTTGCCTTAAACTGGAATATGAACAACGCAGGCGCTGTAACACCAAATATACCGTGGTGCAGTAGGATAATGCCGGAAATCTCTATTACACAGTGAAAGATCCGGTGGGCATTGCTTTTGCTAGACGTTCATAAGTCGATTGGGCCAGACGGTATCCCAGCAGAGGGGCTCAAACAGTGTGCTCCTGAGTTATGTCCTTTCACACTAGGCAATATTCGTCTTCATGGAAGACTGCGAATGCGCATCCAGTTCCCAAAATGACGATATACCAGATTTATCAAATAACAGTTTTACAGTATTACTTATGCTGTTTCTACTGCATATCAATAACATGTTGGACATCAACAACATACATACATAAACAACAGATGACAGTTCTGGAGACGCTTATTACACGGGTCGTGCAAACATCCCTCGTTCCGTTTTGAAGGAAAACCGCGGAGAACTTGTGTCTCAAATCGAGACCACACTGTCCAAGGTCACTGACTGGGGACGGGAAAACTTGGTCCAGTTCAACCCTACAAAGACGCAAGTCTGCGCGTCCACCGCCTATTCTATTCCATTTTTTTCAATTCCAGAACACTCCTCTCTCCATCTCCAAGATCATTAGGATCTCCAGCGATTTTCAGTTCCGAGATCACTTACAAAACAGACAGGTGAAGCTGTCGTCCAGAAAACTTGATGTACTTCACCTCGGGGCAAAGGTTGCTGCTTTACAAGTCACAAGTCCGACCCCATATGGAGTACTGCTGCCATCTCTGTATCTTTTCTCTCTCTGTATACTTTCTGTTTATGTTAGGTTAGACTATGATTATTAGTTATCACAATAAAACTGAACCAGAAATGTTCAACCGAACGAGAAAAAAATCGAAAACTGATGTTAGGTGAAAATTACGAAAAAAATCATTAAAAAAATTCTATCTCAAAAACTACGAAAAATAGTAGAACATACATGGGAGTGATTTGGATACTCCTCATCATAAAGTATCTAAATTTTACGTTTGAACGTCAACTCCCCGGCCACCCTGTATTTTAACAATTATTGTTATTTTACTGAATGTTAAAAGTCTTATCCTTCTGCGCTAGTCGTAACTGAATTACGGCGTGATAATTCCTAAAAACCTTTTTATAACTATACTATAAACTAATACTAGCGGTCCGGGCGAACGTTGTTTCGCTGCCGTCCATCTGTAACCCAGCGAAAGTTGGTTTTTACCTAAAGTGCCCGAGTCCGGCTCGCACTTGACAGATCGAGATATAAACTATCCTATCTTTTAAGTTGGATCAAATAACAGATAGTTACGAAGTTTGATCAAAATCGGTTCAGTACTTTAGGAGTACATCGCGGACAATCAACGTGACACGTAATTTTTATATTTAAATTATATTTCATTGCATTCCGTAATACACGGCTATCTGTACCATAAATTTCAGTTCTTTTGAGGGCTGTCTGAAAGGCAATCTAAAAAATTACCTTTTGTGTATGTGGTTGTTTGTATGTATGTATTTATGTATGTGACCTTAATATAAGTATTTTATTATTCTAAAAACTTCCTGTTTATATTTAAAATCTTATTTAGACTTAATTAATTTTATCTGTGAAATCAGTTATGGAATATACATTTAAATTCTAAATATTAAAATATATTTAAAATAAACAAAGATTAAAATGTTAGCAGCAAGGATTTAATATCCAGCAACCCAATCCAAAATGAAGATTAAATTGAATTGGCTTGTTAATTTTGTCTTCCCAAGTTAAAAACTCGAATCCGTTGGAATTAATTCTTAATAAAACAAATATTAATGTCCGAATGAAACGCATCTCAATTACTTATTATTTATTGTAATTTTGTCTTTTTAAAAAAATAATTTAATTTAATTTATTACAAATAAAAGGTAAGAATTTTATAGAACCAAGTAAAAAATTTACTGAAACTTGGATATTGCAATTTTCTAAAAATGTGTTGTGTTTATACATATTTCCATTTTACCTTTTTTGACATTTCGTGTTATTGTTATTATTTATTTTTTTATTTGAAACATTGATGATTGTATTTGGATTATTTTGTTAACAAATTTTTTTTTGAAAAAAAGTAACTATCAAGTTTCTTGCCGAGTTTTTTTTCGGTAAAAATCTACATTGTGAACCGGATTACAAAAAATAGTGTTCGGTAACTTTGACTATTCAAAAGTGTAAGTGAAAACCTAATTTGAACTAACTGTTATCTTTATATAAATATTAATAGTTGCCTGCGACGTTATTTAGATTACAGCACCACCTATCGAAATTTTGTAATTTTCTTTTTTGGCATGAAACCAAAAAATATTGTACTTAAGAGTGATCGATCGCAAGAGTTTTAAGGTCGATCGCCGTATATTGTTTGAACAAAAAAAAAAAAATTTTTTCAAATAAAATAATATCAATGGCATCACTATGGTTTAGAAAGCAGTTAAGGTCCCTGGGGAACAACGGAAAAAAGCCGCGCGGGTGTTTGGGTGTTTAGTGTTAGATGTTGCATGTTACAGCCTGCATGGGTATAGCTTTAATTAAAAATATTCCCAAATCCGCCATCAATGTCATGCACCAAAATTTGATTAATTTTTGTTTTATTATTGACTATTAAACACAAATTTAAAAATTTTCATTTAGTGTAGTAGTTATATTTCCTAATAAAAAGTTTTGTAGGTACAAGCGTCGATCTCTTCCAGTCATAATTTTTTGGTAGGTAGATCTTCATAGAAAAAAGTATGGGTACCACTGGTATAAATAAACAAAATATTGTATATGTTTGAGTTATAATGTCTTGTTGTGTTATTCACTATCATACAATTAATTACAGTTTTGCTCTGTGCCCACACTAAAGTACTTAGAATGCGCGTAAGTAGGTATATAAACTTACATACAGACAGTTCACAAAAAAAACTTAAACTCAAATTACGTTTAGGACTGTCAGATGTTAAAATAAATAACTGTCACAATCGTGTACAGTGTAACAAGCTTTTCTCACTTTCTGACCTTTGGTTTTTGGTAACTGGTGTCGTTGTAAGTTTACACCACTTCAATTTGTCGACTGTATGATTTAAGACCACCGGGTCAAAAATATTTGTTGCACTATCAATATATGACGTTAACCAGTGACATAATCTATACGTCAATCATGATAAGGCTCACTAGGGTTTGTTTACAATATCTAGATAAGCCATATCTTTTCCGCTGCACTGCCTGACAGAAATGTTCTACTCATAGTATTCTAAGTTCTTTAATCACACGCTTATAAACATCGGAGTGTTTTGTAGGACGTGCTAAGTTTTGTAGATGAACATATGTTTTAAGATTCAGAAATCGCTGTATAACATTGGAAAGCCGCTACTCGGACGCTAAATTTTTACATTTAAATGGCATTGTAAAAACGGCTTAATTTGCAACATTCTATATTCTAAAAGTTTTGACGGAATTTCGACGCCCGAAGCAGACCGACACGCGCGGCGGCAGTTGTCTGTTCCTAATGTCACTGACGTGTTTCAGATTAACGGTTTTTCAATTATCTTTTAAGCAAATAAATATTAATTTATTTAAATTCTATATTCATTATACATAATATTAAATATGTATGAATAAATAGATATAAAATATGAACGGTTACAAACTGAATACTTATATCTCACTAACAAACTATTTTTTATCTAATCATAGTATATTGTATTCAGGCTGCTCTTTTTGTTTTTGTATTGGTTATTTTATAATTATGGTATGCTTACTGAAATAGTCTGCAATAAACCTTGTCCGAGAGCTACCCTGTGCTGTGGCCCATATTTAGTTACTTAATATTACTTACTTAATACTTTACTTAATTTTGAGAGTGCTTTCTTTAACTTTAATATAATCAATGGTTGCTAGTGTCGTTGTAAGTTTACACAAATTTAATATGGTGGCTGAAACTTTAATTGCACGCCTCATAAGCGGAGCGTGAGGTAGTGCTCTACTCTCGACATCTCAAAAAACCCAGTCTTTCGAAACTTAAATGACGTTTTTTTTTTTAATATAACACTTACAGGATAATATGAGTGCACTAATATGAAGTTAAATAATCTGTCTAGCACATATGGTACATTTTATAAACAATTAATTTGTTTAATATAATAAATAATAACATTAAAACTAATCATTCTTGGACGTCCGTGAGTCTGTGTTTATGTGACCATGTATGTGGCAGAGAAATTGGTCGAAAAATTCATCTAACCGGAATACTTTTGTTTTTAATATATAAAGTATTACACTGTGCTGATTCCTAGTTAATATTGGCGTTCTAAGTACTGTCGTTTAATTATAATTTATAAAAAACTAATCTACCACTGTATACTGTATATCTATATATATATATTTTATTTTTATTTTATAGTATATTTTTTCCTCACCTTATTTGTTATTTTATTTTAAAAAACTTGAGTTTTTGTTTTAGAATATTTTTTTTAAATGTGAATGACCGCTATGAGGCGTGCACTTTTGGATTTTCCAAATTTTTTTAGAATTTGCATGGCCTACTTTCGTTGTATGGTTTGTTCTATAAACTACACTGCAATAAAGCTTTATTTCCATTGTTGCCTTTAATCACAAAAAATCATATACAGCTGTCAAAAGCCTCATCAAGAATCTTAGTTTTATTTCAGTATTACTTGCACTATAAAGCATCCATTTTCCCACTACCATTACACTTCCGTACTTTAATTTTCAAATTTAGAAACTAAAACCAGCATTATGTAAGCACCTAGTCTTTTGAGATTAAAAGTTTTTATAGTGGAACAATCTTTTCTGATCTGGCGGTCATAAATCAAAACTACAGTTTCCATATTGCAATGGTGTGAACTTACAACGACACTAGCGACCACATACCAAAGGTACCAGGGTCAGAAAAAATTGTTGCACTATACTTGCCATATCGAAGCACGAGCAACAAGTAACCCTTACTGAAAAGAGGTACGACAAGATTCCGCTAGATGGGGCTTAATTCATAAATAGATCGTGCCTTGTGTTTCTTGCGTAATTAGCTTGAGTTAAGATTCATATTTACAAATTTGCTAACACAAATATTTCAATTTTTCATTTCGTTTTTTTACGCAAACAAACAACGTCATGTTAAAGCGATTAGTATAGCGAAGATGTAGACCACAATTTTTTTCATCATTATTGTATTATATAACATTTTCTTTGGTCTTATAAAAAGCATTGTACGCCTTAAACTGGAATATGAACAACGCAGGCGCTGTAACACCAAATATACCGTGGTGCAGTAGGATAATGCCGGAAATCTCTATTACACAGTGAAAGATCCGGTGGGCATTGCTTTTGCTAGACGTTCATAAGTCGATTGGGCCAGACGGTATCCCAGCAGAGGGGCTCAAACAGTGTGCTCCTGAGTTATGTCCTTTCACACTAGGCAATATTCGTCTTCATGGAAGACTGCGAATGCGCATCCAGTTCCCAAAATGACGATATACCAGATTTATCAAATAACAGTTTTACAGTATTACTTATGCTGTTTCTACTGCATATCAATAACATGTTGGACATCAACAACATACATACATAAACAACAGATGACAGTTCTGGAGACGCTTATTACACGGGTCGTGCAAACATCCCTCGTTCCGTTTTGAAGGAAAACCGCGGAGAACTTGTGTCTCAAATCGAGACCACACTGTCCAAGGTCACTGACTGGGGACGGGAAAACTTGGTCCAGTTCAACCCTACAAAGACGCAAGTCTGCGCGTCCACCGCCTATTCTATTCCATTTTTTTCAATTCCAGAACACTCCTCTCTCCATCTCCAAGATCATTAGGATCTTCAGCGATTTTCAGTTCCGAGATCACTTACAAGACAGACAGGTGAAGCTGTCGTCCAGAAAACTTGATGTACTTCACCTCGGGGCAAAGGTTGCTGCTTTACAAGTCACAAGTCCGACCCCATATGGAGTACTGCTGCCATCTCTGTATCTTTTCTCTCTCTGTATACTTTCTGTTTATGTTAGGTTAGACTATGCTTATTAGTTATCACAATAAAACTGAACCAGAAATGTTCAACCGAACGAGAAAAAAATCGAAAACTGATGTTAGGTGAATATTACGAAAAAAATCATTAAAAAAATTCTATCTCAAAAACTACGAAAAATCGTAGAACATACATGGGAGTGATTTGGATACTCCTCATCATAAAGTATCTAAATTTTACGTTTGAACGTCAACTCCCCGGCCACCCTGTATTTTAACAATTATTGTTATTTTACTGAATGTTAAAAGTCTTATCCTTCTGCGCTAGTCGTAACTGAATTACGGCGTGATAATTCCTAAAAACCTTTTTATAACTATACTATAAACTAATACTAGCGGTCCCGGCGAACGTTGTTCTGCTGCCGTCCATCTGTAACCCAGCAAAGTTGGTTTTTACCTAAAGTGCCCGAGTCCGGCTCGCACTTGACAGATCGAGATATAAACTATCCTATCCTTTAAGTTGGATCAAATAACAGATAGTTACGAAGTTTGATCAAAATCGGTTCAGTACTTTAGGAGTACATCGCGGACAATCAACGTGACACGTAATTTTTATATTTAAATTATATTTTATTGCATTCCGTAATATACGGCTATCTGTACCATAAATTTCAGTTCTTTTGAGGGCTGTCTGAAAGGCAATCTAAAAAATTACCTTTTGTGTATGTGGTTGTTTGTATGTATGTATTTATGTATGTGACCTTAATATAAGTATTTTATTATTCTAAAAACTTCCTGTTTATATTTAAAATCTTATTTAGACTTAATTAATTTTATCTGTGAAATCAGTTATGGAATATATATTTAAATTCTAAATATTAAAATATATTTAAAATATACAAAGATTAAAATGTTAGCAGCAAGGATTTAATATCCAGCAACCCAATCCAAAATGAAGATTAAATTGAATTGGCTTGTTAATTTTGTCTTCCCAAGTTAAAAACTCGAATCCGTTGGAATTAATTCTTAATAAAACAAATATTAATGTCCGAATGAAACGCATCTCAATTACTTATTATTTATTGTAATTTTGTCTTTTTAAAAAAATAATTTAATTTAATTTATTACAAATAAAAGGTAAGAATTTTATAGAACCAAGTAAAAATTTTACTGAAACTTGGATATTGCAATTTTCTAAAAATGTGTTGTGTTTATACATATTTCCATTTTACCTTTTTTGACATTTCGTGTTATTGTTATTATTTATTTTTTTATTTGAAACATTGATGATTGTATTTGGATTATTTTGTTAACAAATTTTTTTTTGAAAAAAAGTAACTATCAAGTTTCTTGCCGAGTTTTTTTTCGGTAAAAATCTACATTGTGAACCGGATTACAAAAAATAGTGTTCGGTAACTTTGACTATTCAAAAGTGTAAGTGAAAACCTAATTTGAACTAACTGTTATCTTTATATAAATACTAATAGTTGCCTGCGACGTTATTTAGATTACAGCACCACCTATCGAAATTTTGTAATTTTCTTTTTTGGCATGAAACCAAAAAATATTGTACTTAAGAGTGATCGATCGCAAGAGTTTTAAGGTCGATCGCCGTATATTGTTTGAACAAAAAAAAAAAAATTTTCAAATAAAATAATATCAATGGCATCACTATGGTTTAGAAAGCAGTTAAGGTCCCTGGGGAACAACGGAAAAGAGCCGCGCGGGTGTTTGGGTGTTTAGTGTTAGATGTTGCATGTTACAGCCTGCATGGGTATAGCTTTAATTAAAAATATTCCCAAATCCGCCATCAATGTCATGCACCAAAATTTGATTAATTTTTGTTTTATTATTGACTATTAAACACAAATTTAAAAATTTTCATTTAGTGTAGTAGTTATATTTCCTAATAAAAAGTTTTGTAGGTACAAGCGTCGATCTCTTCCAGTCATAATTTTTTGGTAGGTAGATCTTCATAGAAAAAAGTATGGGTACCACTGGTATAAATAAACAAAATATTGTATATGTTTGAGTTATAATGTCTTGTTGTGTTATTCACTATCATACAATTAATTACAGTTTTGCTCTGTGCCCACACTAAAGTACTTAGAATGCGCGTAAGTAGGTATATAAACTTACATACAGACAGTTCACAAAAAAAACTTAAACTCAAATTACGTTTAGGGCTGTCAGATGTTAAAATAAATAACTGTCACAATCGTGTACAGTGTAACAAGCTTTTCTCACTTTCTGACCTTTGGTTTTTGGTAACTGGTGTCGTTGTAAGTTTACACCACTTCAATTTGTCGACTGTATGATTTAAGACCACCGGGTCAAAAATATTTGTTGCACTATCAATATATGACGTTAACCAGTGACATAATCTATACGTCAATCATGATAAGGCTCACTAGGGTTTGTTTACAATATCTAGATAAGCCATATCTTTTCCGCTGCACTGCCTGACAGAAATGTTCTACTCATAGTATTCAAAGTTCTTTAATCACACGCTTATAAACATCGGAGTGTTTTGTAGGACGTGCTAAGTTTTGTAGATGAACATATGTTTTAAGATTCAGAAATCGCTGTATAACATTGGAAAGCCCACCTCCTCGGACGCTAAATTTTTAAATTTAAATGGCAATGTAAAAACGGCTTAGTTTGCAAAATTCTATATTCTAAAAGTTTTGACGGAATTTCGACGCCCGAAGCAGACCGACACGCGCGGCGGCAGTTGTCTGTTCCTAATGTGACTGACGTGTTTCAGATTTACGGTTTTTCAATTATCTTTTAAGCAAATAAATATTAATTTATTTAAATTCTATATTCATTATACATAATATTAAATATGTATGAATAAATAGATATAAAATATGAACGGTTACAAACTGAATACTTATATCTCACTAACAAACTATTTTTTATCTAATCATAGTATATTGTATTCAGGCTGCTCTTTTTGTTTTTGTATTGGTTATTTTATAATTATGGTATGCTTACTGAAATAGTCTGCCATAAACCTTGTCCGAGAGCTACCCTGTGCTGTGGCCCATATTTAGTTACTTAATATTACTTACTTAATACTTTACTTAATTTTGAGAGTGCTTTCTTTAACTTTAATATAATCAATGGTTGCTAGTGTCGTTGTAAGTTTACACAAATTTAATATGGTGGCTGAAACTTTAATTGCACGCCTCATAAGCGGAGCGTGAGGTAGTGCTCTACTCTCGACATCTCAAAAAACCCAGTCTTTCGAAACTTAAATGACGTTTTTTTTTTTTAATATAACACTTACAGGATAATATGAGTGCACTAATATGAAGTTAAATAATGTGTCTAGCACATATGGTACATTTTATAAACAATTAATTTGTTTAATATAATAAATAATAACATTAAAACTAATCATTCTTGGACGTCCGTGAGTCTGTGTTTATGTGACCATGTATGTGGCAGAGAAATTGGTCGAAAAATTCATCTAACCGGAATACTTTTGTTTTTAATATATAAAGTATTACACTGTGCTGATTCCTAGTTAATATTGGCGTTCTAAGTACTGTCGTTTAATTATAATTTATAAAAAACTAATCTACCACTGTATACTGTATATCTATATATATATATTTTATTTTTATTTTATAGTATATTTTTTCCTCACCTTATTTGTTATTTTATTTTAAAAAACTTGAGTTTTTGTTTTAGAATATTTTTTTTAAATGTGAATGACCGCTATGAGGCGTGCACTTTTGGATTTTCCAAATTTTTTTAGAATTTGCATGGCCTACTTTCGTTGTATGGTTTGTTCTATAAACTACACTGCAATAAAGCTTTATTTCCATTGTTGCCTTTAATCACAAAAAATCATATACAGCTGTCAAAAGCCTCATCAAGAATCTTAGTTTTATTTCAGTATTACTTGCACTATAAAGCATCCATTTTCCCACTACCATTACACTTCCGTACTTTAATTTTCAAATTTAGAAACTAAAACCAGCATTATGTAAGCACCTAGTCTTTTGAGATTAAAAGTTTTTATAGTGGAACAATCTTTTCTGATCTGGCGGTCATAAATCAAAACTACAGTTTCCATATTGCAATGGTGTGAACTTACAACGACACTAGCGACCACATACCAAAGGTACCAGGGTCAGAAAAAATTGTTGCACTATACTTGCCATATCGAAGCACGAGCAACAAGTAACCCTTACTGAAAAGAGGTACGACAAGATTCCGCTAGATGGGGCTTAATTCATAAATAGATCGTGCCTTGTGTTTCTTGCGTAATTAGCTTGAGTTAAGATTCATATTTACAAATTTGCTAACACAAATATTTCAATTTTTCATTTCGTTTTTTTACGCAAACAAACAACGTCATGTTAAAGCGATTAGTATAGCGAAGATGTAGACCACAATTTTTTTCATCATTATTGTATTATATAACATTTTCTTTGGTCTTATAAAAAGCATTGTACGCCTTAAACTGGAATATGAACAACGCAGGCGCTGTAACACCAAATATACCGTGGTGCAGTAGGATAATGCCGGAAATCTCTATTACACAGTGAAAGATCCGGTGGGCATTGCTTTTGCTAGACGTTCATAAGTCGATTGGGCCAGACGGTATCCCAGCAGAGGGGCTCAAACAGTGTGCTCCTGAGTTATGTCCTTTCACACTAGGCAATATTCGTCTTCATGGAAGACTGCGAATGCGCATCCAGTTCCCAAAATGACGATATACCAGATTTATCAAATAACAGTTTTACAGTATTACTTATGCTGTTTCTACTGCATATCAATAACATGTTGGACATCAACAACATACATACATAAACAACAGATGACAGTTCTGGAGACGCTTATTACACGGGTCGTGCAAACATCCCTCGTTCCGTTTTGAAGGAAAACCGCGGAGAACTTGTGTCTCAAATCGAGACCACACTGTCCAAGGTCACTGACTGGGGACGGGAAAACTTGGTCCAGTTCAACCCTACAAAGACGCAAGTCTGCGCGTCCACCGCCTATTCTATTCCATTTTTTTCAATTCCAGAACACTCCTCTCTCCATCTCCAAGATCATTAGGATCTTCAGCGATTTTCAGTTCCGAGATCACTTACAAGACAGACAGGTGAAGCTGTCGTCCAGAAAACTTGATGTACTTCACCTCGGGGCAAAGGTTGCTGCTTTACAAGTCACAAGTCCGACCCCATATGGAGTACTGCTGCCATCTCTGTATCTTTTCTCTCTCTGTATACTTTCTGTTTATGTTAGGTTAGACTATGCTTATTAGTTATCACAATAAAACTGAACCAGAAATGTTCAACCGAACGAGAAAAAAATCGAAAACTGATGTTAGGTGAATATTACGAAAAAAATCATTAAAAAAATTCTATCTCAAAAACTACGAAAAATCGTAGAACATACATGGGAGTGATTTGGATACTCCTCATCATAAAGTATCTAAATTTTACGTTTGAACGTCAACTCCCCGGCCACCCTGTATTTTAACAATTATTGTTATTTTACTGAATGTTAAAAGTCTTATCCTTCTGCGCTAGTCGTAACTGAATTACGGCGTGATAATTCCTAAAAACCTTTTTATAACTATACTATAAACTAATACTAGCGGTCCCGGCGAACGTTGTTCTGCTGCCGTCCATCTGTAACCCAGCAAAGTTGGTTTTTACCTAAAGTGCCCGAGTCCGGCTCGCACTTGACAGATCGAGATATAAACTATCCTATCCTTTAAGTTGGATCAAATAACAGATAGTTACGAAGTTTGATCAAAATCGGTTCAGTACTTTAGGAGTACATCGCGGACAATCAACGTGACACGTAATTTTTATATTTAAATTATATTTTATTGCATTCCGTAATATACGGCTATCTGTACCATAAATTTCAGTTCTTTTGAGGGCTGTCTGAAAGGCAATCTAAAAAATTACCTTTTGTGTATGTGGTTGTTTGTATGTATGTATTTATGTATGTGACCTTAATATAAGTATTTTATTATTCTAAAAACTTCCTGTTTATATTTAAAATCTTATTTAGACTTAATTAATTTTATCTGTGAAATCAGTTATGGAATATATATTTAAATTCTAAATATTAAAATATATTTAAAATATACAAAGATTAAAATGTTAGCAGCAAGGATTTAATATCCAGCAACCCAATCCAAAATGAAGATTAAATTGAATTGGCTTGTTAATTTTGTCTTCCCAAGTTAAAAACTCGAATCCGTTGGAATTAATTCTTAATAAAACAAATATTAATGTCCGAATGAAACGCATCTCAATTACTTATTATTTATTGTAATTTTGTCTTTTTAAAAAAATAATTTAATTTAATTTATTACAAATAAAAGGTAAGAATTTTATAGAACCAAGTAAAAATTTTACTGAAACTTGGATATTGCAATTTTCTAAAAATGTGTTGTGTTTATACATATTTCCATTTTACCTTTTTTGACATTTCGTGTTATTGTTATTATTTATTTTTTTATTTGAAACATTGATGATTGTATTTGGATTATTTTGTTAACAAATTTTTTTTTGAAAAAAAGTAACTATCAAGTTTCTTGCCGAGTTTTTTTTCGGTAAAAATCTACATTGTGAACCGGATTACAAAAAATAGTGTTCGGTAACTTTGACTATTCAAAAGTGTAAGTGAAAACCTAATTTGAACTAACTGTTATCTTTATATAAATACTAATAGTTGCCTGCGACGTTATTTAGATTACAGCACCACCTATCGAAATTTTGTAATTTTCTTTTTTGGCATGAAACCAAAAAATATTGTACTTAAGAGTGATCGATCGCAAGAGTTTTAAGGTCGATCGCCGTATATTGTTTGAACAAAAAAAAAAAAATTTTCAAATAAAATAATATCAATGGCATCACTATGGTTTAGAAAGCAGTTAAGGTCCCTGGGGAACAACGGAAAAGAGCCGCGCGGGTGTTTGGGTGTTTAGTGTTAGATGTTGCATGTTACAGCCTGCATGGGTATAGCTTTAATTAAAAATATTCCCAAATCCGCCATCAATGTCATGCACCAAAATTTGATTAATTTTTGTTTTATTATTGACTATTAAACACAAATTTAAAAATTTTCATTTAGTGTAGTAGTTATATTTCCTAATAAAAAGTTTTGTAGGTACAAGCGTCGATCTCTTCCAGTCATAATTTTTTGGTAGGTAGATCTTCATAGAAAAAAGTATGGGTACCACTGGTATAAATAAACAAAATATTGTATATGTTTGAGTTATAATGTCTTGTTGTGTTATTCACTATCATACAATTAATTACAGTTTTGCTCTGTGCCCACACTAAAGTACTTAGAATGCGCGTAAGTAGGTATATAAACTTACATACAGACAGTTCACAAAAAAAACTTAAACTCAAATTACGTTTAGGGCTGTCAGATGTTAAAATAAATAACTGTCACAATCGTGTACAGTGTAACAAGCTTTTCTCACTTTCTGACCTTTGGTTTTTGGTAACTGGTGTCGTTGTAAGTTTACACCACTTCAATTTGTCGACTGTATGATTTAAGACCACCGGGTCAAAAATATTTGTTGCACTATCAATATATGACGTTAACCAGTGACATAATCTATACGTCAATCATGATAAGGCTCACTAGGGTTTGTTTACAATATCTAGATAAGCCATATCTTTTCCGCTGCACTGCCTGACAGAAATGTTCTACTCATAGTATTCAAAGTTCTTTAATCACACGCTTATAAACATCGGAGTGTTTTGTAGGACGTGCTAAGTTTTGTAGATGAACATATGTTTTAAGATTCAGAAATCGCTGTATAACATTGGAAAGCCCACCTCCTCGGACGCTAAATTTTTAAATTTAAATGGCAATGTAAAAACGGCTTAGTTTGCAAAATTCTATATTCTAAAAGTTTTGACGGAATTTCGACGCCCGAAGCAGACCGACACGCGCGGCGGCAGTTGTCTGTTCCTAATGTGACTGACGTGTTTCAGATTTACGGTTTTTCAATTATCTTTTAAGCAAATAAATATTAATTTATTTAAATTCTATATTCATTATACATAATATTAAATATGTATGAATAAATAGATATAAAATATGAACGGTTACAAACTGAATACTTATATCTCACTAACAAACTATTTTTTATCTAATCATAGTATATTGTATTCAGGCTGCTCTTTTTGTTTTTGTATTGGTTATTTTATAATTATGGTATGCTTACTGAAATAGTCTGCCATAAACCTTGTCCGAGAGCTACCCTGTGCTGTGGCCCATATTTAGTTACTTAATATTACTTACTTAATACTTTACTTAATTTTGAGAGTGCTTTCTTTAACTTTAATATAATCAATGGTTGCTAGTGTCGTTGTAAGTTTACACAAATTTAATATGGTGGCTGAAACTTTAATTGCACGCCTCATAAGCGGAGCGTGAGGTAGTGCTCTACTCTCGACATCTCAAAAAACCCAGTCTTTCGAAACTTAAATGACGTTTTTTTTTTTTTAATATAACACTTACAGGATAATATGAGTGCACTAATATGAAGTTAAATAATGTGTCTAGCACATATGGTACATTTTATAAACAATTAATTTGTTTAATATAATAAATAATAACATTAAAACTAATCATTCTTGGACGTCCGTGAGTCTGTGTTTATGTGACCATGTATGTGGCAGAGAAATTGGTCGAAAAATTCATCTAACCGGAATACTTTTGTTTTTAATATATAAAGTATTACACTGTGCTGATTCCTAGTTAATATTGGCGTTCTAAGTACTGTCGTTTAATTATAATTTATAAAAAACTAATCTACCACTGTATACTGTATATCTATATATATATATTTTATTTTTATTTTATAGTATATTTTTTCCTCACCTTATTTGTTATTTTATTTTAAAAAACTTGAGTTTTTGTTTTAGAATATTTTTTTTAAATGTGAATGACCGCTATGAGGCGTGCACTTTTGGATTTTCCAAATTTTTTTAGAATTTGCATGGCCTACTTTCGTTGTATGGTTTGTTCTATAAACTACACTGCAATAAAGCTTTATTTCCATTGTTGCCTTTAATCACAAAAAATCATTTACAGCTGTCAAAAGCCTCATCAAGAATCTTAGTTTTATTTCAGTATTACTTGCACTATAAAGCATCCATTTTCCCACTACCATTACACTTCCGTACTTTAATTTTCAAATTTAGAAACTAAAACCAGCATTATGTAAGCACCTAGTCTTTTGAGATTAAAAGTTTTTATAGTGAAACAATCTTTTCTGATCTGGGGGTCATAAATCAAAACTACAGTTTCCATATTGCAATGGTGTGAACTTACAACGACACTAGCGACCACATAACAAAGGTACCAGGGTCAGAAAAAATTGTTGCACTATACTTGCCATATCGAAGCACGAGCAACAAGTAACCCTTACTGAAAAGAGGTACGACAAGATTCCGCTAGATGGGGCTTAATTCATAAATAGATCGTGCCTTGTGTTTCTTGCGTAATTAGCTTGAGTTAAGATTCATATTTACAAATTTGCTAACACAAATATTTCAATTTTTTCATTTCGTTTTTTTACGCAAACAAACAACGTCATGTTAAAGCGATTAGTATAGCGAAGATGTAGACCACAATTTTTTTCATCATTATTGTATTATATAACATTTTCTTTGGTCTTATAAAAAGCATTGTACGCAAATGTACAATATTTTTGTTCTTTAACACTCTTACTCTGCTATTGTGAACTTGTGTTTAAAAATTACTTAAATCGCTATTTCGCATTAGTTGCGTTTTATAATAATAACTTTAGCTTAGAAATATGGCAACATAATATATGTACCCAGAAATGTCCTTCTGGGTAATTTACTAACTCCACTGGTAATCGTTTTCATTGGGATTCCATTGTAGCGCGCGTAGGTAGACGTATTGTGTATCATTTAAAATGCTACCCGTAATGGATTTTGAAACAATTACAAGAGGAGTTAGAAAATAAAGCTGCTGTCTATTATGTAAGAATAGTACATTATACATTATGCATAGAAATACCTATTACTTCGTAAGGATCGTGCGAACAGCATCTTCAAGTGGATGTAGCTTTTTCTTCTGGTAGTGTAAAAATTAGCTAACTAGCACGAATTTGGTAGGATATGATATTTTACAATGTTACACGTAATTTTTAAAGTAACAACAGAAATAACGCCATTTTCCTATTATGAAAACTATAACTTGAAGATATTCACTTGGCCGTTGTTTTTTTTTTGTCAATGACATTCTGATACAAGTGAGCTGAGTTGGTCATTACACATGAGGCTGGATTCCAAACAGAGCCTACAAACGTTTAACACACTAAAGCGAAAAAATTAAGTAAAACATTACACCACAAAATATTCGGTTTGCTCTATATACTAGATATATACACGAGTACTTATCAAAATGATGGATTTCTTTTTTGCGCACCGAGCGATGGGTGTATAATATATACGCATTAATTAAAGTACAAAATACTGTCAACAGAGCCGCCCTTTGCGTCTATTTTGCTGAGATAAAAAAATGTGCCATTACGTAGTAATGCACTTATGTTAAAAACATGCGTGTTTCATTAGCTGTATTGTTAACCGGTGATGTGGAAAAAGCGGTGCAATACGAGTCACTTTATAAGCAAGAGTGTTGAAAAAATATTTTTCTATATTAAGGTAAATATAATTACGGTCTGAAGCAGGACATTAGCCTATTTATCCAACATATTCCCGGAGCTTGCCGGAGTGATATTGTGACCGAAGAGTTCGTCAAACAAACAATGACTAATTAATGACTGTTTGCGGAGCGTGTATTGATTATATAGCACTAACTCATTGACCCTACTTTTATAAATATAGATTTATAATTAATATATATTCTTTATTGCACATTAATTAAAGAACAATTTATAGTGTCTAACAATATAGGAAGTTCAATCGTCAAAATGCGAGTTCTTCCATAGGTCTAATATTGGTTTAGCAGTCAAATGTGAACATTATTTAAGTATTTTTCCAAAATTAGATGCCAAGGACTTTATACCTTAGAAGTTGGTGATTAATAGTTGCAATTTGATCATAATTTTAGCTAGGTAGGTACCCTATGAATATGAAATCCACAAATCGCAAGTACAAC
Source organism: Apoda limacodes (assembly GCA_946406115.1). Taxonomy (NCBI): domain Eukaryota; kingdom Metazoa; phylum Arthropoda; class Insecta; order Lepidoptera; family Limacodidae; genus Apoda; species Apoda limacodes. The sequence continues at coordinate 37,346,238 of OX291541.1, read as the reverse complement.
TCGTGCGTCACCATGATTGATGTATTTACCTAAAACTTAATAAAAAACAGAGAAGCGCACTGGTAGAGAGTGCCGCTGCCATATCGAAGGTCCTGGGTTCAATTTCCGGTAAGAGACAACCAATATTGCTACAATTTGTTAATTATACAGTTGTCTCGACTGAGGTTTGTGTCCAGCACGGCGATCTAGACTCACTGCGTATAAAGTTTTGGGGACGGAATACCATCGGTGAAATATGGATGTTACAAGCACACATTTGTAACATCCTCTTCGGGGAAATGTTTTGTTATGGTATTTTTTTATATATTTAAATTGAATTCGAAACAGAGAAAGCTTATATCCTGGATTAACACATATCAAATTGGAAAAGCACATTTTATCCCGTAACATTCAAAAGATTTCGCAGGAACAAATATAACCTTATCACTATAGCTAACAGTTAAAACAAGAATCTTCACTACAATCAAGAAGCTGTCGTAGGAATTCCACGCCGATAACTGAATTTAGTCCAAGCAGAACCGTAGGCCCAACTAGATAGCTAAATAGCTAGCAATAAAATAGTTAAATAAGTAGGACGCGCACGAAGGGTTCCGTACCATTATCTATAAAAACCGCAAAAAATCACGTTTGTTGTATGGCCTCCCTTAAATATTTGTTTTATATAAATTTAATTTTTTTTTTTTTAAAGTGAATAAATAACGAAATATTGTGTGAATATTTCAAGCGTCTACCTGTTGCCGTTATCAATACCGAACAAAAACGAGCAAAAAAATCACGTTTGTTGTATGGGAGCCCCCTTAAATATTTATTTTATTCCGTTTTTTAGTATTTGTTGTTGTAGCGGCAACAGAAATACATCTTCTGTGAAAATTTCAACTGTCTTACTGTCACGGTTCATGAGATGCAGCCTGGTGAAAGACGGACGGACGGACAGCGGAATCTTAGTAATTAGGTTCCGTTTTTAACCCTTGGGTACGGAACCCTAAAACGATCATGTGAAATCATGCACACTTAATTCTTTTTTTATGGATCAAGTAACAACACACTAATTATATAAAACATATTTTAATATATAATAGTAAATAATATGTCTTTAATATAATATAATCTTGTAAAATAAATACAATAAATAAATTGAATCGTTTAGAGTTACAAAACACACCAATAAAACACAGCAGTACATGTGAATGTAAATATCAAAATGGATTAATCAGGCGAGACAAAGGTCGGACCGCACACTAAACTGGGTTTATCAATTGTTTGACCGCGCCAGGGTCAGATTGCAGATTTCATCATGAATATCCGTATTTAATAACAATGGATAACAATATGTCAACTTTTTGTAAACCTTATAAAAAATAAACCTTTTCCTCATTTAATAAAAAAGTTATGTAGTAATTTTAACCGACTTCAAGTATTTGGGATAAAAATAAACTGATCTTTAAGATAGGAAGGGTTTTTAATATCGTTAATTAAAGAGTATAAAAGACATAGAATTCTCACATATTTGCGGTTACGGATGGGAAGCCATTTAAGTTTAGAGCGGTAATGTGAAATGCGGTCAAATTTCCGAAGGCAGAAAATATACCTAATATAAGTGTTAAGAAGTCTGTCCAGCTTGTTCAATAGTACATCAGTAAGGTCTAGATAACAAACGTCTGCATAGTCAAGAACGAGGAAGAAGAATTGAATGCACTAGAGATATTTTGGTAGAAAAAGAATCGCTGGATCGAATGTAAGGAGGCATACAATTTGCGAATAATCTTCTTAACTTGTACATACCAGTTTAGTTTTTCATCCATAAACAAGCCGAGATTTTTGAATTCATTTTGAAAAGGTCTGTCATTGTAGAAGAGATGGTATATTGCAAGTGTTAATCTTACTAATTTGTTGTCTACTTCCAACGATAATAGCTTAACATTTATTAGGATTCACTTCAATTCCAAATCGACACGATCAAGAATAAAGCTAAAAATAGCTTAATCTGAGTTAGGACTCTCTATTGCAGAGTTTAGATTATCAGTTTTAGTTCATTTATATAGTTCCAAATCATTAGCGTACAGATGATAAGAATTTTGAAAGTTGTTAGTAAGTAATAAGATAAATAAAATCATAAAATAACAAAGGAGATAAATTTCCGCCTTGAGGAACGCCAGCATTCACCAAGCTACACTCAGAAGATTTTTGATCAAAGCGTACCGCCTGCCAGCGACCCTGAAGAAAAGAGAAGAGCCATTTTACAGTAGAAGCTAATAACTCAGACTTTTTCATGATCGCTAGTAGCAGGTCATGATCGACGACATTGAACGCATTACTAAAACCAATAAGGATAAGAACAGTGACCATTGTATATTCCAACCCAGACCTTATTTCTTCTGAGACTTTTAAAAGTGCTGTGGTCGTACTATGGCCAGAGTGGAAGAGATTTAACAGATTTGATTGAGATAAAAAGTCTGTTAATTGCCGATGTACTACCGATTCCAGGATCTTCGAAAGGAAAGGCAAAATGGATATAGAACGGTAATGTTTAGGTAACATCGGTTGTGAATTTTAGGGAGAGGAATCACAAATGACCGCTAGGATTCAGGAAATTGACCAGAAAATAGTGAGATATTCACAATATGTGTTGTAAAGTGTAAGATAATATCCAGTTTAAGTAAAAAATGTTGCGTCCAATCTCATCACACCCTTAGAATTGTTTGATAAAAATATCTTTTTAACTTCAGCTTCACTAACAGGCGAAAAGTTAAAAATCTGAACGTTGGGAGTAGACATGTTATTAATATATTGGACAGTTTCAGATTTAGTGTAAGTGAATAGATCAGCAGAAGACGAAAAGTGGTAATTGAGAGTATCGATATTAACTGCAAATTCAGTATTTTGATCCGTAGATTTGCCAACCCCAACTGAATGCAAAAATTTCCAGAGTCCTGTCGAAGAAGAGTTTTTAATTTAATCAAATATACTACTATATATATCAAATATAAATCAAAAAATATACTACTAAAGTGGAAAAATTTGTTTGTTTCTTCGTATATATATGTGTATAGGGGGCAATCTTGGAACCTTCCGATCAAGATATCATAAGGAAGAAAAGCAAAGCGTAATTAAAACACATTACCAAATGCCCCTTAATTGACTACCTTAAAGAACAGTCATGATAACGATACTAAATTAAATATATTATTTAAATAATACCTATTGAAATTATTTAAAATATCTATTTACAGTTAGTTATCTATAGTTTGTTACTTATGCGCTTGCGGATTTTTTAATAACAATTAAGTTTTGCTATTACAACTCTTAAAAAGACTATTTTTTTCCGTTTCCTCAAATATTTTTGCCTAAGAGTTTTTGTTAACTGTCTGAACCAGGCATGTCAAACTTAAAGTTATTGTTGGGACGCATCGATAAAGATTGGAGCATCAGCGGTCCGCAAAGGTCATAAAAAACTCATTCCTACCATCGCAGTACTTTTTTACTCAACTTGTTTTGATTTTTTGTGCGAATTTTTACTTCTACTGTCTCGTTTGAGTACTTATACGAAATAAATATATAATAATTAAACAGTGCCCATAGTGAACGTATTTTAAGCATCTTTTTTATAACGGCTCGAGTCACAGCCAGCTGATGCATGGCCTCTATTTTGACATGCCTGTTCTGATCCATTGACCTGTTTACTTAAAAGGTCATCGGTAGTCTATTGTTGTTAGGAAGAGTAACAACAATTTCAAGAGCTAACACTCATCACATTCGATGGAAACGAAATTTTTCTAAATAAAGTACATAACAGTTGTTAGGAATCCTAACCAAAGCAAACTACAACTAGGGCTTAACCTACTGACTCTAATGTGTCTGAAAAAGATTTATGAAAATACCAATGTAGGTACTTTACGTCAGATTCATCCCATAACAATACGACATTTTCAGATTAATTATGCATGCCCACCTCGTTTGTCGCTAGTTGTGACGCTCGATAATGTTACAGAAAACGTCCCTTATGCTTTGTGTTTGGTTTTAATATTCAGTCAATGGAAATTACGAGTAACATTTTTCAACATGCTCACTGCTTGATTATACATTGCCGGCAGAAAATATACATTATGCATAAATAGCGACAAGTAAAAGTATGTGTGTTATGTTTTCTATGTAATGTGTTTGATTGATTAGTAAAAAAAAATGGAATCTACCTCAATACCGTTTACAAACTCTTTAGATGTAACCTATAATTCTAAAACTAAAAAAAATGCAGAAATCCCCACCATGGGTTCAATATGACCTAATTCAAGAATTTCATAAGTTTTAGCCGTAAAACGATGATACATGATTTTGGTCGAGGTAACTATTTATAGTAAGTGTCATGTTTCTTTTTTTATTAACCTTGTAGTTTTTGTTAGATTTGTTTCAAGATATACATAGTTAATTAAAATAAATAAAAAACCTGAATGCAAAAACATTAAGCACTAAACAGAAATTGAAACATATCAAACATTTAACTACAAGGAGACGGAATTCATTTCAATGCAATTTACATAGTGTACCGATTGCTCACGCTCACAAAATAGTAAGTAGTGGCCTTAAAAATAACTTTATAACAAAAAAAAACAAGCGGCTTCAAAAAATTAGTTATTGCCAAAAAGCTGATCGGCGACGCAGCCTCTTCACTTCGTGAAGACGGTGTGCAAGCGACCCGCCCTGTTCAAGGTTGCGGTAAGCACAAGCTTTAGGTGCAAGCCACATAGGATCTGGCGCGGAAACTAACATGGCACGGAAATTTTTCCATTCCATACCTTATTTCCCTGCGTGTTGTACGGAATTAGAATGGAATGGAAAGATTCCCATGCCATATCAGTTTCCGCGCCAGATCCTATGTGGCTTGCGCCTAAGGATGAAGAACGGACACGAGTGTCACGGTCTCACTTACTCAATAAAGACGTCGTACCTACAGAAGTTAGAAGGCATGCTTACGACATTTAGTTATATCTGTTAGATAGACAGGACCTTTATGTAAATTATTGTTTTATGTGTAAAGGCTGGGTTGCACCAACTAACTATAACGATAACAAAAGGCTGACGGCTTGTCAAATACTCAGTTAAGCAAAAAATGGAGTGCAACATCTTACAATTGTTAAAGTACGTCATAACTTTAACATTAACAATAACCAGCCGAAAATGACTGGTTAAAGTTAAAGTTACATTTGACAAGCCGCTAAATGTTAAAAAATGAGGATATTTATGTGAAATACAACGAATTTGAATTACCTGGTGTTTTGAATATTATGTAGCATTGCGGTAACTTTTTACTTCTCTGCACCACGTCATTTTTGCGAAAAATGATTTAATGGATGAAGATGCATACCCTTATACCCAAATGGAATGCAGAAGTCGGTGGGCAAATTTTTTTTGGTATGGATTTTTTGAAAATAAAAAATTTTTGTACGGATTTTTTGTAAAAAAAAAATTTATTATGGATTTCTAGAAAAAATTTTTTTTTGTATGAGTTTTTACATATATGGTTTTTTGAAAAAAACTTTTTTTTTTTATGGATTGTTTGAAAAAAATTTTTTTTGTTTGTATTTTTTAAAAATGTTTGCTTGGTATGTATTAAACACTCCCATCTGTGGACTACCCTCACTCCGCTTGGGGAAAAAACACATAACCGAACCTAACCTAGCACTAGTATTTACAATATAGCTGCACTACTCATGCACGCTTAGTTACATATCGCGCCATCCTTGTCTTTTCTCACGGTTACTGCCAATCTACATTGACTAATAAATAACAGACATTAAGGACCGTTTTGTTCTGGCTTTGCTTTGGCAGCTTCGCATAATATTTTTTTATTCATTGTGAAAGGCAGCGATTCAAGTCCTTTATCCTAGCAAAACAGGTAACAATAGCATTGACAACTTGTAAGACGGTGCAACCAAAAATGTTGAATTGTAACGGTTATAGTAATAGTAATTGTTAAAGTTATTTTTGACAATTACTTTAACAGAGGTTTTGGTGCAATCCAGCCTAACTGTATAATAAATAACTATGACATGAATTGAGCAGAGTTTTGTGAATTAATAGACCTGTGACCCTAAAGTCTCTTGTTTTCTTTCTATCATAGTCAACCTTATTTAAACTATTATTGTGACGTCCATCGTGTCTGCTTAGCATAGTGGGACTAATTTAATGTCAAAATTCAGTTGCTTGCTATGTTGCGATTTAAAGCAATAACAAACAAACAGATTTTCATATATTTATATACTAGAATATAGATTGTAAGTCATGATCCAAACCAACTTTTTAAATTAATGTGATTGGTTTAGGTGCCTATTAAAAATTTGAATCAAAACTCACAGACGTATTCTACAAACTATATTCTAAATTTAATATAATTTTTAGAAAACGCTTTGTACTAAAATTCATAGACGCCTTAAGTATTAACTCGAAAGCTGCAAGAATTATTTATTCAGATTTTTTTAGTTGCGATGCTCAGTTATTTTTAATTTCCACTGGTTTTAGAGGTACAAGATTACAGAGAATGACTAGTCCCAAAAATATTAGAAGGAATATCAACTTGGACTGCCAAAATGATTTTTACTTTAATACAAATTACGTACCTATCACATCACATTTTTCGATTCGGGCAACGAAATATTGGAACGATATTCCTCCACTTATCCGTATCCTAAATTCAGTGGCTGCTTTCAAACTTAAATTTAAAGAGTATTTATAACGGATTCAAAAACAATTACCTCATCCAATCTACACATCTTCTTCTTTTTATTATTAACTAATTTTAAATGTTATGATATTTTTTTATATTTTCAATCTTTAATAATTATTAATAATAATAATAAATTAATTCAATATTAAGTAATGTTAAATGTTATTTTAAACATACACATAATATCCATTATATTGACGAATTAAATTTAAAATAAATGTATAACTAATATGACTCTATAGATTTATTGTAAAATTACATTAATATACCCTCTAATTATATTATGTTAAAATTTAAATTATGCCTCGCCTGTCACCTCACTGTATTCGTGTCTGTCTTGGGGCCTCGCTGAAAATGCTGTTGAGTTCAGTTGATGCTAAGACGGTGTCCTTTTTTGTCATCGCATCGCACGACAATATGTACCGCTACTTCTATATTGTATTTGCCTGTTTGTGTTTCGTTTAGTGCATAGCCGCTAATGTTTTTTAGATGCTTGTCTTGTTATTGTCTATATTGTGATGCCAAATTTAGAATTGTCTATGTCTATATTTTAGGAGAAAATGTTTGACTTTTTGAAAATAAAGAAGCTGTTATTATGTAATGTAAAGGTGAAAAGCAATTTAGAAGTTACAACGGAACAGGTGAATATTACATAAATCCATACTGCCGAAATCTGTAGTCGAGTAAAAGGTTACGCTTCAATGACAGTATGCCTAACAGGAAATGATACAAATTCACTGAATACTCGTAGCTCACTGAAATTTATAGCATTAGTTCACTGGTCAGTGAAAATCCATATTTGTATTGACATATCATTGGACAATGTTTATTTGTTAAGCTTAGCATTATATTTATTTGTATTAAGATTTAAAGTAAAAATTTGTGTGTATGAAGAAATATTTTTATTTTCAAAAGAAATATATAATATATTATCGTATGAGATAAGTAAGATTTAATTTCAAACCAGGATTTGAACCTACAACCCTAAGATTCAGCCTTAGTTTTCCCCCAAAATATGATCTATCGAGGTACAATTCTGACTGAAGAAAATCATTTTTTTAAAAGCTTTTATTTAACTTGCAATGTATGTTTGTTCGGGTGGAATCTTGCTGCCCAATTTTGAAGCAACTATCTTCAACCAATTGAGCTGAAATTTTGTATACACGTTTAGTTTCGATGACAATACACGTTAAGATGACGTCATTCTAAATCCTTTTTGGCGGTCCACTCAAGATGGCGGAATAGTTATTTTGAGTGCATTTCTACAATACGGGTGTCAAATGAAAGAGCTTGTTGAAAGTAACTCGAAAAGTAATGTGACGTCATTTTAAATCCAATATGGTGGAACATCCAAGATGGCGGAAAAGTTTTTTTTTATACACTTCTACAATATGGGTATCAAGTGAAAGGGCTTGCCAAGAATAATTAGAAAATAACTAAAATGTAAAAACATAATCAAAAGCAAAAACCTTTTTTAAAAAAAGATTTTATTTAAATGTTCTTAAAAGAAAAAAAAATATCCTTTAAAATTTTAACTATTAACTTATAACCTCATTATACACAATTTATATGATTATAAAAGCTTGTCGCGAGGTTTGCGTAATTACCTATAAGTATTTAATTAAACTGTTATTTAAATAACATTAAACTTATTAAGTTACTGAATTAAATAGGTACTAGTTTATTTACACAAGTAAATCGCGCGTCAAGCTTTTATGATCAAATTAATTGTGTATAATGAGGTTAATAATTATAAAAGAAAAATTTTATTTTCTTCTTTTAGAGCATTTAAATAAAAGCTTTTTTTAAAAAAGGTTTTTGCTTTTAATTATTATTATTTCGTTATCTTTTAATATTACTACTAGGGTATTAGGAGCGTTTAACAGTCGTACTAGGCGTTTCCTAGAGAGATTTGTTGTAATAACTTTTTTGATGAAGAAGAAATACTTTTTATACTCCAGGGCTTTAATTTTTAAATCAATAAATCAAATCTAGTATTATATTAATAGTATTTTCAACAACTTGCATAAAGCATGTACTTGCAACATTAAAGCATTTAAAACGAGTAAACCCTACCGAATGGAAGTGCTACCGCTAGATGGCGCTTCATGCTTCTCGCATAGTTTGCGTCAGTTTAGATTCATAATAATGATGAGCTCGGGAACAGAAGTAGACATGTCCAAGTAATTGAATTTTACACTTGAGCAAAAATACTGAATTTGACAATTACACATTAGGTAGAATGTGCGCGTTTCAATATTAGTATAACCTAATAGTAAACCAATAGCCAATTTTTTGATCACATAAATGAATATTATCTATTTTTTTTATTTTTTTTTGTAATGGACAAGTCCGGTTTTGTGTGATTTCGCTGGACATCTCTGGTTATGATTAGAATGACATGGACAAGTCTAGTTATAAAAAAAAAATTGTAAGTCCTTGACGTCCTCTTTTCGTCCGTTTTTCGGAACCATCGTTATATTGGCCACTAAACTCTCGTTTTCATCCATTGTTATTGTTATGATATGAAAAAAGCACAGCTGATTGTTTATTTTTAATTAACAGTGTTGCCACAATGAATTGAGGATTACCACATCAAAAAATTGGTAATTTTTAGGAAGATGTTCGGTTTTGATTGAAATTTCATACTAACAACTATTTTTCCCCAGATTTTGCCCGGTTTTAATTGAAGCAAACAATCATTTTAAGTTTCATTTACTTTTTAGCAGGACAAGTCCGATTTTGGTTGAAGTCAGTGTTTTTAGATAATATTTTCTGGGAAGTATAAAGAAAAAGACACTAATACTTTGTTCTAGCTAAATATGATTTGCTGAACTGAGAGAATAGTCGCTTCAGCAAGGGACATGATCTCGGAAAGTGTCTCTAGGGAAATTATGGATATGAATATTATACTACTTTGGCACTCAACTGTGAACTCCTTGTTATATTTTATTCAATAGATCTATTTATATCGAAGTATGTTTTCACAAGGGATCCTTTTGTAAATAAAACATATTTACGATGAACTAAAGTGATTTAAATAGTCCGTTAATTTGCTAAGTATGAACTAAGCACTTGTTAGTTCAACAATTTTTGAATAAAACTATTGTGCCTTTACGGAACAGAGTAATTGAATAACTGATCACTAATATTCAATATGCAAATTATCTATTTTTAGATTTTATAATATATAAACTCGATCTATGTGGGTATATTCTAGCTTATGCTCACGACCTGCTGAGTATGGCGAGCTTATATAAGGTAGAACCCGAAGATTTCACGAAAATATTGAGACTTCCATTTTTCTTTTCGGATCAGCCCATTTTTTTGAGCCAAATAATAAGTTTAGTATTATTATTTTGAAACTCAAAGAGGTAAAAGGAGAAGATGCAGCAGCTAAAAAGATGATTTGATAAGATAGCTGTAGTAGCTGGAATAACCTGGACAAGATTAGCACAAGAAAGAGCAAAATTGGAAACGGTTGGAGGAGGTCTTTGATAAATCAATAAAATGTCTACCTGCAAAGTACTCAAATTATAAGTAGTTGCAAAAATATTTAGGTATATTATCTAAGTTATGGCTATAAGTAAAAATACACATGGAGCTATGATATACACAAATATAAATTATAGCAGGACCTATTAAAATATATTTTCGATAATAATTTTTGAACGACCACACTCGCAGCTATAAAAATATAATTTTTTCAGTTTTGTATGGATATATTATAGCTTTTTGTGTTAAACGGGATTAAGGCTTTAGTTTGAAGGCACGAGAATCGATTCTAGGTTTTTTCAAATTAATATTTTGGTTTAAACTAATATATTGAAGATAAAGAGAAAAAGTACCTTAGTACCCTTACTATGCTATAGAAAAGATTACAGATTTGACACGTTCTTGTAATAACATTTAGGTGTTATAATCTCCTATAAAAACGCTGTAGTTTACCTTGTTTCATAATGAAATTGAGTTGAAAAAGTTATAGGAGTGAGGGATAATAAGGGGTGCAAAATATCAGATATTCGCAATAATTTTCATACTACGAAATTAAAAGTGAATGGATGTAGACATGCACTTTTGGTTCTCTTATTTATAGCCCAAACTTGTAAAATGAAAAGTTGATTTATTTCATCTTAAAATGATATTTGGGCCTTAACAGTCTATAAAGAAATACCTGACGTAGTAGATTAGTTTAGTAGTAGAGCAACATTTCAACTCACTACAGTCGCCATATTGAAATGGTGTGAACTTACAACGATACTAGCGACCAAATACTTCGTCGGAATTACTAGGTCGGAAGGTCAGAAAAAGTTTGTTGCATTGTACATGCTTGACATTGAGATTGAAAATGATGCAATGATGAATGAATGAATGATCTGATCAGTGCCGGATTCATACTTTTTATTTGTATATGCTACTTCATTTGCGCCGCCCCTTCCTCTTCCCACATGAAATTCCCACAAATCATCATCACGCACTTTGAGGCCTTTATTATGTAAAAATCCATTTTCTGCCATCATTATCACCCCTCACACGAATAATCAAAATTATTCAATGGTTTAGTCATTAAGAAAAAGTTAACGAAAATTAATGTTTTTAAGGTATTTTTTAATTTTCAAAATCTATCTATCTTAACTTCATATTATTATATCTGCCTCTATATATAAGATTTGTGGCAGGAGTACAAAGCGCAATGAGAAAACAAATATTTAATGTTCAGGTTAAATTTTTACAAAGACCGGTTCTTCGAAAACGTAGAGAGATTTAGCAATAATGTTGATTCAGGTTTGTCTGCAGTCTCATTAGAGAACCAGATCGTCGTCTTAATCGTATATATTACTATGATATATATATGTTATATACTTCTTAAGTAATTTATACCGTAATGACGCCTTGAAGCTTTTTTGTATGGAATTTAACGTTATTACCGTTTTGTAGTCACATTTTTTGACTTTTCGCTACAACTTAGAGTCTATGCACTAGATAACAAGCTATTCTAATTATTTAACCAACTTTCATAACAAGCAAATGCAAAACACGCTTTAAAAATTTGCACAAGTGTTAAAACAACGGTAACTTCCAGATTTTTTATTGCATTAAATACAATAAATGAAAATCATTCAGCGAGGTAATGATGAGACAAAAGCAAGTTTTATAACATATATTTTTTTCAAAGCTTTAGATGCTATAGTTTAGCCACAAAATTTGCACAAAAACGGCGTATTTTCGCGGTCTAGCATATACCCTAGCCTTTAACCGTGATCCACGAAGTGATGAGAACATTGCTGTTGGGATACAGAATCGGTTCGCCCGCCCGCCCAGACGGTAAAAAATCCGCCCGCCCTACCAGTCCGTCATTAAACATTACAGCTCGGGAAATTCGGGAAATGATTTACATGCATCATAGCAATTACAGTCGGGCCGGATAATGTTTTGCTACCTACGTTTATTGTTGAAGTAAAATCGATTCACGGAAGTTTTGTGCAGGCGAAAGGTATGTTACCTTTTGAATCACAATTAACAATAATTCTTAGTGATTTTGTAAATAGTTTAGGGTTAAAGAGGCATTATTTTGAAATACCTTTAGTAAGTGTCGGCGGTGCAACTATAAACGATTTTCGGCACATCGTTACATTTTATTTTAGACCAGAACAAACTAGTCAGCCATTATTATCGGTGACGGCGGCGGTATTGAAAAAACCTACAACTTACTTAACCAGAAAATTAGGGTCAGTAACTTGTTTAAAAATTATCGGATACGGGGTCTGCAGAAATGCCTTATACACAAATCATTTTTGGTTGTGATATTTTAGTTCAGATTATTAATGGAAAAAAAAAACTTAGGTTCAACAGGTCTTTATGCGATTGGAACCATATTTGACTTTGCGGTTTTCGGTCCGGTACAGTCAGAAAACTCTGACGAATCGGCGTCAATTTTTAATAACACAAATATTAACGACAGAAACTTTACGGGTATGACTTTTTAGATACGGTAGAAAAATTTTGGTGGTTGGAAGAACCTCCATTATCAAAAGTAAAAAAACCCGAATGACATTGATTGTGAAAATTTGTATATATCTACAGTCACGGTTCTGACGGCAAATATGTTGCCCGGTTGCCTTTGCGACCCGATCATCCTAAACTTGGTGACTCGAAACAAACGGCCCTACAAAGATTTTACGCTCTTGAAAAAACAATGGAACGGCAGCCAGAATTTCGACAAAAATACGTTAATTTTATGAACGAATAAATTACTCTCGGTCATATGGCGGTTTCTAATTTTGACTTATAGTCCAGGAGGAATCGGCGCATGAGTACCGAAAACTATTCGACCTCAATTTTTTTATGCGATCCTCTTCAAATTGCCCTTCTAATGATATAAATGCATGTTGCCATGGCGCAACCCGGTGCCATATTGTTTAAACCGAAATTGTTTAAACAATTGCAAAGAATTGTTATTTTTCAACCGGACAAATTTTTTTCATATTCTTTATTGAAATATCAATAAAAAAGGTCCTATGACTTTTAACGATAAAGTTAATATTTTTAAAGATATGAATTTTTAAAGGTTCGAAAAATCTCAAAATTGGGTACTTTCGACCCATGAAAAATATATTAAAAAAAAACATAATGTCTAAGTAATATTTTTTTTTAATTCTTTATACAATTGTTAATAATATTGTTAAAAGAGATTTTAAAAAATTTCATTGTTTATATCTTTTTTTTAATTGTTAATTCCGCGCGCTCGCAAGTATGCGTCGCTTACCTCTAAGTATCGCTGTCTCTCTCTGACTCACGCGTTGCTTCGGCCTCTCTGTGTCTCGAATCATTATTTATCATTTATCTTAAAAACTATCAACTTTGTCAAGATTGTTAAAGAGAGCAATGTTATTAATTATTAAATTGTCTACAATTTGTTTTTAATAATTTTTTTTCTGAAATCTATTTTTTAAAAGTTATTTAAGCATAAATCGAAACATGTAATTAAAATTACTTTTTTATTAGTTTATATTACTTTTTTGTTATTATCATAGTAATTTTTGCATTTATATCAACAATAATAAGATATAATGGTATTTGACTATTTTTTTAAATCACAATTATTTATAAATAATAAAAATAAATTGGGTACGCACTTGAATGTTTAGAAAAAACATTCAAATGAAATAAATAAAAATAATTTTACGTACATGTATCATAGTGCGTGTACGATTGTGTCTATATAAGAAAAAGATTCTTTTCTTTGTTTTTTATTCTTTCAAGGTTACTCTTTGTATAAAACCTCGAGATCTTTGTTTGTTCTTGTGACAAAATTATTGATTATATATAACATTTAAAATAAAAATACAAGTTAGTGCATGTCGATTCTCAACTGATCATCCTTTGTTTTTTACTCATAGTTATTCAGTCTTTTTTATTTCGTTCAAGATTTAAGATCGTTAATTGTTAAGCGATACTTAGAGGTAAGCGACGCATACTTGCGAGCGCGCGGAATTAACAATTAAATAAAAGATATAAACAATGAAATTTTTTTAAATCTCTTTTAATATTGTTAAAAGAGATTTTAAAAAATTATTAACAATTGTATAAAGAATTAAAAAAAAATATTACTTAGACATTATGTTTTTTTTTAATATATTTTTCATGGGTCGAAAGTACCCAAATTTGAGATTTTTCGAACCTTTAAAAATTCATATCTTTAAAAATATTAACTTTATCGTTAAAAGTCATAGGACCTTTTTTATTGGTATTTCAATAAAAAATATGAAAAAAATTTGTCCGGTTGAAAAATAACAATTCTTTGCAATTGTTTAAACAATTTCGGTTTAAACAATATGGCACCGGGTTGCGCCGTGGCAACATGCATTTATATCATTAGAAGGGCAATTTGAAGAGGATCGCATAAAAAAATTGAGGTCCAATAGTTTTCGGTACTCATGCGCCGATTCCTCCTGGACTATTAAACTCGGACTTGTTGGCACATCATGGAGTATTTAAGAAATCCGGAGATACAAGAAAATTCGTGTGGTTTTTGATAGTAGCGTGCCGACAACTACCGGCGTATCTTTGAATTATTGTATGTACTCCGGTGAAAGTTTACAAAATGACGTAACTCAAATAATTATCAATTTTCGTTAACCACTTTTTATTTTACCACGGATATAAAAATGATGTTCCATCAAACGTGGATTCCGTCAAACTAGTGCTTGTAGGTACCAACCTATTTTTTGGCGTTCTGATAACGCTATGGAACCACTTGTGTATGGGCTGAAGACCAATACCTTTGGTACACAAAGCGGACCATTTATCGCCATTCGCTGTCTGCAGCAATTAGCACGTGACGAAAGGAAAGGTTCCCTTGGGCCTGTGGGCTATTACTGTGCAATAGCTACATTGACGATTTAAATGGCGGAGCAGACACTTATAGAGTTTTATGTAGACCGTATGCGGGGTTACTGAATTACAGGTAAAAAAAGGTAGCGTGTTGAGTATTGTACATTCTTTCTCCCTCACTCCTATGAAAATAGACTGCAATAAGGATACAAAAGGGATGGGTCTATGGGTAAATAAGGGAAAGACTGTCTAAAATTTTACCTGTCTAGGGTCATTAAGTGCATGCCTGCCTAAAATAAATATTACAGATTAAATGCACACCTTTTCCCCTACATGTAAAATCCTATACCGTTGCGGTAGGTAGTCAGGTTAAGGCGTAAAACGCATGTAAAATTAATAATTACAGAAGCTTACAACTAAGCAACCGGGTAACATAGAAAGAAGATAAATGTATTACTAGATACCTCTCATAGGCACCTACCGAGATAACCAAATTCCCTAAGGTATCCCCTCCCAAAGGTAACTCCAAGCCCTGAATTACAGGAGCATGAGAAAAAACTTGAAAACTTGTATCTCACATTTTTCATGACGAATCAAACGGACGGACACAAAAAGTACTGAAAGATGTACCTGAATTTAAAGAACCATTTTTTAAGTTTCAGCACAAAGTCTGTAGTCCTTCAGTACAAGTAGGAAACCCTGAGAGCTAGAATTCCAGCTCTTCTTTCACTACGGCTTAACCGTAGACAACCGAACATACCACTATATGTCATTAGAACCGCCTCCGAAAGCTCCTGCTGAGGACACGTAAATAGTCATTTTAGCTGTTACCGTTTGTCTGTAAAACCTAAAAACGTAAAACAACGTTATTTTATAGTCAAGCCACGAATCGTGTGACTGTGATGGCAATAGCCAATTGAAACTTCAACTGTCAGTAGCAGATTATAGCTACGTAGATATACCTATACTTTTGATATGTCTATATCAATTACTATATGTTGTCTTTCACTAAGTTTTTATGTGGGCTAGATTTTCAGACACCACGCTAAGTACAGTGACTTAAGCACTAAATCCAGAAGGTTCTATGGAACAACCTCTCCCTCTGATGGGCTTTTTTATTTTTATATAAATATAGAACGAAATTTGTTTTTGTATTAGTCATTCAAGAAACTTCAACAAGTTACTAGCTATGAAAGCTAAGAATTTAAATTTTTGTACATATGTGTTACAATGTGAAAATTAGAAATAAGTAAAATAAAATCGGTCTGTTGTGTGCAAATACGCGTTCCTCATTTCTCAAAGCACCTAAGAAGAAACTCCTTGTCATCGGCAAACCTTGTGCCCTAGACAATCGAAGGGTCTGTCCGCACACTGATAGTACGTGTAAGGTAGATTGGGATAGACGAGCGTCAGATGAAATAGTTCAGAAGTGGCCAAATATTTTTTTAGATTTACCTAATCTGAGTCAGATTTCTTAACCTCGGTGCATAAAGCCGACCGGTCAGTCTAGCTATTTTTTATATAGCTTTTGTGACGGATCTTCTATACCTTATAACTACCTATACCTTAGTGCTGTAGATACGGATGGTAACGCTTCGGTACAGTTACTTATGGCTAAGTCCAGGGTAGTACCTTTACGGACAAAACAAACAATTCCTAAGTTAGAACTTAACGGTGCAGCATTGTTGACAAAACTTGTCAATCTCATTGTTTTATGTTTGAAAAATACAACCTTTGATAACGTTTTCGGTTGGTGCAACAGTACAATTGTGCTGGCTTGGATGCGGAAACCGTGTATTACAAATCAACGCGTCAAAGGCTGCCATTAAATGGAGACATATTCCAACTGAGCTGAATTGCGCAGATGTGGGGTCTTGAGGCGCTTCTGTGAGATATTTATTGTATCACCCGCTGTGGTGGCGTCCTAATTAGCTGTTCCAGTCAGAAGACCGGTGGCCAGTCTACCGTTCAGAATTTCCATTAGATATGTTGCCTGGTCTGCGGGCCAAATCTCAGGTAGTTAAAGTCGATATTTTAGGCTCGGATCTTGAATTAGCATCGGAAATAATACAGCGATTTAGTTCATTTGATACTTTAATCAGCGTTACAGGTTATTTATTTCGATTTTGTTATACTTGTAGAAAATCTTCGGTTGATTGAATTAAAGGTAAAAATTTCTCTTATGCGGAATACAGAAATTTACTTTCTCAATAAATTTTGTTAATTCAACCTATTTATTGACAAAGATAATATTATTAGGCTGAGTGGTCATATGCTTCAGGTCTCCCCTGAAGCAAGACACCATATTTTCTACCTGGCAAGGGTCGGTTTATAGACCTATTACTTACCCATTTCCATAAAATTTACTGTCATGTCGGCGTGAACACACTTGCATCTATTCTGTTACGGACATACTGGATAGTTTCGGCCAGGCGTATAACACGCCATATTGTCTTTCGGTGTATACAATGCTATCGGTCCAGAGCACAGCCCAGTCAACCGTATATGGTAGACTTGCTACCGGATCGTGTACGCCTATTTTTTGGCGTAGGAACGGACTTCGTCGACGGTCTTTTTTATAAAATCTAGTACACTACCGAATGCTAAAATACAAAAATGTTACATTTGCATTTTTGTATGTTTGTCTACGAAAGCAGTTCGAGACAGTTACGGATCTCTCAGTCAATGCATTTGTTGCTGCATTTACCCGGTTTATATTTCGAAGGGGCCGTCCATCATTGGTAAGGTCAGACTGCGGTACTAATTTTAAAGGAATTGATAGGTATCTCAAGGAACTGTATTTATTCCTTCGTAATAACCATTCGGATATTGAACGAACTTTGACAAAAGAAGGAATAACTTGGTTTTTTTAATGCAGCTGCGAGTCTTAATCATGGTGGTTTATTCGAAGCAGCTGTTAAGTCAGCAAAAAGTCATGCAAAACTGATTTTAGGACAAACGTGGTTAACGTTTGAAGAACTTACAACTTTCTTTACAAAGGTAGAAGCTGTAACGAATATTCGGCCACTTTGTCCACTTAGCACAGACACAAAGGATTTTGAAGTTTTGACTTCGAGGCATTTTTTAATAGGGCAAACTTTAGTATCTCTTCCGGAATACCCTTAGGAGGATATTAAAATGCATAGGTTATCTAGGTATCAACAAATTCAAAAAATGTCTCAACACCTTTGGTCGCGATTTAGAACAGAATATTTACATACTATTCGACAAAGATTTGAATGGACAAATAAAACGGATCCTTCCAAACTAGATGAATAAGTTCTAATCAAGGACTATAATTTACCTTCCTTACAATGGAGACGGGGTAGAACAAATTATTACCGGGAAAAGATGGGATAATTGGGATAGTTGAAGTTAAAACTCAAAACGGGATTTTAATGCGACCAGTATCTAAATTGTGCCGGTTACCATTGGGAAATTAAGAACCAAGTTAGGCCTTGGTTTGGGGGGGGGGGGTCAGCAGGCATTGCGTTGGTTATTGATATGGATATGTGGGTAAGTGCACATCCAGCAGAGGGTAGCATCGGACCAGTCTTCATACTTGCAACGGCCGGCTAGCGGTGCACGCTGATATAGTGATTTTTACTTATTTTTGGAAACGATTGTGATTTCATATATTGTGTTTGTTTGTGTGTTGTGGACGATTATATCATCAACTTATTTGTAATAAGCAAAAGAAGAGGAGTGCAGATACCGGGCCCGGTGGTTTAGAATCGACCTCAACAGCATTAAAAACAGGGAGACGCCATCTTCAGAAACGTCCTATGCAGTGAGCAAAAGCCTTATTAAATATATTTATTAACTGTGTCGTAGTGCTTTAATGTTAATTTGTTTATCACAAAAATAAAACGAACCTATCTATAGAGGATATATAGTTTTGGACTATCGAAGGAAGCGTAAACAAATGCTATTGTATAGTTTGGAGTAAACTTTGTGATTTTTTTAATAATTATTTATTTTGGACTCATGTTTTCATCCCACATATTTCTGAGTTTCAATCCTCATCTTTACAATCTTAATTCATTACAAAATGAAAGCTGCAGTACTTTTATATGAAATAAGCTAAGCTATTTAATGTACTATAGACCTCTAAGTAGGATATTATACAATTTAGGGGACTCACTAACATTATTTGTTAATTAATAAAAGCCGCTATTTCCATACTACTTTGGCAATTTCGTTTATCTTACTTACTTTGATGAACTAACTAAAGCCAGTTTTACTCTTTTATGTTTTATAAATAAAATCCCTAAACAAAACTGTCAGAAATCAAATAATTTTATGAAACAAACAACAAAGTAATAAATCACGCTGAAAAGGTTTTACGTTGTCACACCGACTTAGTTCGTTTCCGGGTTATTTTCTGCAGCTTTCGGAAAAAGACAAGCAAATAATTAATGGAAATGGATCCAGTCATTTGGTGAAACATAGTCTTTTCTGTAGGATGTGATTTTATGTTCTTAGCCATAATTGGATAGCAAAGAGAAATGAGACGCTTTTTATTACTGTCAAAGTTGACATTTGTCTCGTTAGATTACAGTATTGATAAAAAAATATATTCTAGAATCATGTCTTTTTATGAAACCTACAGTAGAGATAAATAAATACAAATCACATTTTACATGAAATCTTGACCTCTTTTAATATTATTAGCTCAATGTTAGCATGAAATGAACTAGTACGTTTTTTTTTTGCATGGACTTTGGATTGGATGACAATGCGTCTGTCCCTTTGGGTCAAAAGTCAAATTTGATTTACATTATTTATATCATAGAGCTAAGTCTCGAGGGGAGAGATAGAGTAGTACTTTCATACACTTTGCTGCCGAGAATGCGGGATCCAAGTATTCAAGGCTTTTCGCAACAATAAATAAGTCTCATAACGATCTACAGAGAGGGCTATGCTTAGGGCATGATCAGAAATGAAGTGATCCAACGAAGAACTAAAGTGGCTGGTTAAATCTGTCGCAGAACCGATGGCCGTTGGAGCAGTCGAGTTTAAGAGTGCAGGCCACGAATCTCTAACTGCAGCTGTGGTCACTGCTGGAGCATATAAAATCCGGCTGGAATTGGATGCGTAAATAGGCAAAGTTTGAGTGTAGTGGCGTTTATTGGGAAAGTCTATGTCCAACAGTAAACTGCTGTGGGCTAATTGGTTGATTTACATAAGCGCATTGTTGCTTGTTTCCTAGTGTTGAGGGAATTATTGTATCTTGTCTGTGAATACGTTGGTTGAATAAATCTGCTATAGCATTCATCTTGTTGAATGTGTCTGCTATGGCCTGTATCTTGTTATTAACAAAATTATTTGTGTTTATATTATTTTGTAGTGGTACGGAACCCTTTATATGTGAATCTGACTAGAATCAGAACTTTGCCGCAACGCCAGCAATAAATAGGAAAAAGTAAAACAAACATAAATCACTGTTCCTGTAACTTAAAACATAAAATCTTGGACACTTTTTGTTTGCTCGATGTTGGCATTGAACAATTTCTGATATCTTTTCTCTAAGTTATCTTTTGGGCATAACGTAAAATCAGACAAAATTTGTTAGTTTGATAAATTCAAAGTGACAGTACCTCACCATTCGTTGGACATCTTACTTTTTTGGTTGTCTCTTACTATTTGAGACATAATTTTAATTTAAATAAATTTCAAAAATATATGATATAGTACTATGGTTTATTTCATTAAAAACTACTGGTATTTCATATAGTAAAAGCGATTTGTATGATAATTCCTTACGAACGGCCTTTTGCAGGCAAGTGAATACAGCATTTAGAGGACAAAGGTATCAAATGTCAAAGTCAATGTACCTAACAGTGTAATCATGTGTTAAATCTGCTTAAGTTCTTGGATTTGTTTCCGTTATCGACACCTGAAACTTATCAAACGTGTTTCTGAATTCAATTGTTTCGACTCTGAGTTAAAAGGGCGATATAGGCCAAAAAGCTAAATTCGGTACTGCTAATGTTGTAATGACCTACTGAATTACTATGAGATGTATTTGTTACATACTTCTTAAGTTATCTATACCATAATGTTGCATTAAAACTTTTCATTTTTTTAATAGAATTCTGGCTCGGTATTTTCGGAGATATGAAGGGAGTATGGTAAATGTCCATAGATTTTCTTAAATAACTTTAAATTATTTATTTTAAAATTATTTAAGATAACATTTGTGATTCTTACAATTCACTTTCTAATTTTACCCCAAAAGAACCATCCACATTTAAAATTAATTAATATATGTAATTACCATTACGAGTTCAATCAGTTAAGTTTAAACGGTTAGTCAATCAGACTGTATTTATTTGGATAGTATAGATTATTCAGATTAATATTTTAGTATTTATTACTCAATGTTTATTTTATTCAATGTATAAAAATAATAATAATAAAAATAATATAATTTATATCAATTTCAATTACCTTTTAATAATTAAACCTATTAAAAAAAAAAAAAACAACCGGCTTCTGAAAGATGCACTGGAAAGGTAAAACTAATTACCAAATTACAGTTTAAAACTGATGTTATGAAAGTGGAGTGTGTTATAAACTGTTAAGTACATAGACACCAACTTCAAACTGTAATTCAGATCAGATGTTTGGAAATAAGTAATTATTTTTACATTTTTCTCGTACTCTAAAAACATCGATACTCGAAACAAAATGTTATAAATTCATAAACATAAAAGGCGTTTCACCAGTTCCAAATTAACCCTAATTATTTTTTTTGACTCAAAGTTTAAGTTTTAAATTCACTACATTAATATAGGACCACCTCAGACCACCCATTAAATAAAAAAATATGACGGATTTATGCCTGAACATACATTTAAAAAAACATACAAACATCCGAATTTAAAACCCTTATTGTTCTTTAAAATCGGTTAAAAAAGTCTTTTATGAGTTTTTAAGTCCATCTCTGAAGTACAATGTGTATATATATTGTGTAATAAATTTATTAGCTTGCAAAAAATGTATTTCTTCTCGTTTGCGACTTTTCTCTTTTATCATTCTCATAATGTTTTCTTAGGCTTTTAATTATTTATTAGGCTATACTACAGTTTCGTCCTAGATGAAAAGAAATTGCACAAACAATTATTTACGTAATTAAGTACTAACTAACGTAAAAAACTCTAGAAATTGTATAGTAAATTTTCAGCTCACATCCTGGCTTGGTCTGAAAGGCAAACAATCACAGCAATTTAACGCGCTATTTCACGAACAAATAGTTCAATGTGCAACTGAAGTAGTATGAGGAAAATCAATAGTACTAGAAATAAGTTAGTTGGGTCAGCACCGGTCAAGTAATCTTCATTAATATTTTATGTACTACTTACTTATTTACGTTAGTCTTTTACCCGCTTCTCTACTCGCACTAATTTTGGTTATTTACCTATGATTCCTATGGCAATTCTTTTCTTGATTATAGTAAGGAAGTTTGTTATAGCAAGCTTTATCTGTATATAGGAATTCGGTAAAAGTTTTTTTGAATTTTCCGAAAAATATTGCGTAGGTTATGTATTAATTTAGGATATAAGCTATCTCCACTCCAAATTTCAGGCCTATCAGTTAAGTTGCTGAGTCTTGAAGAAATAAAAATTACATTAACAATAACATATAGGTATAGTGCAATCAACTTTTGTACACAACATCTGACCTTGGGTTATTGGGGTCGCTAGTATCGTTGTAAGTTCACTGTAGACCACCGGATCAGAAAAAAAATGTTGCACTATACGTACCTCGTGTATCAAGCCGAATCAATAAGGACGTAGCGTTTCAGTTTCGTTTGATAAACGCTCGTGTATCAAACCATGTCTATCCGAATATTGCTAGTGTGCTGGTAGTGGTCGATTTCGTTTGATAAAAGTTAGTATATCAAGCGAGTTAATGAGGACGCTGATCTTCAGTTTAGTTAAACAATCGTCCATTAATGGAACTTGCTTTCTAGGCTTGCATTCAGCCGAGAAAACATATGATATGCTCACCTCTCTAGTGCGAAATATCTATTGCTCTTTTTATAAAAAAACGATAATTTCTTTTGTCGCTAGTTTCCTTTAAACGTCATCAGCCTTTCCGTACTATTACACACAAGCTACAATAACTACAAGAAATTCAAAAATAAAATAAAAATTAAAACTGACTTCAAATATTGAAAAATTTAAACTGAAAAGTGTTCTTTCTTTTGAACTAGTTTAAGTTTGTCGAAATTTGAAGTCGGTTTTTTTATGTAAAAATTACTTTATAGAGTGAGATAAAGTGTTTTACTAGTTGTTGTTACTGATTGTTTAACAACCAGAAAATAAATTTATATTAATTAAATGATTTATATTATAGTAGAAGCGTTAAAAACGTTTTTATCACGTCTCATAGTCGCATTGTAGATATAGTTGTATCTCAGTGTTGCCGCAAGCATTGCGTTATGAACTATTATTAACATTCTATCATTGTAATTTAACGTAAATATTAGTATTGTTTGCTATGATTAATTGCTTGCGTATTAATTTAGCTTCTCAATTGATTTAACAAAAGGTTACGATATATCTAGTAGAAGAATATTAAAAAAGAGGTATATTTTTAAGCTGGGAGAGAAAAATGTTTTTAGATGAATATAATTTACGATTGTTGTATAAGGATTAAACATATTTGGCATAAGTTTGCAAAAATTAATACCGACGAATAATTTTGTCGCTACGCGCGGATGAAAAGACACACAAAAAGAAAAAAGTTGTTGTTAGAAATCTTTATGACATTGTTAGGGCGACGGCTTACTCTCATTTAGGGCTAGGGCTATTCACTGTCTACCTTTCAGGCCCAGAGCTTATTGGTAGACTTCGCTTATGCTTTTTATGATTTGTTTGCACGATTTTTTTTCACTGGCAAACCAATGGTTTATGAACTTAAGAATTCAGAAATTGACTCCTTGATGACGTATGTTCCAAAATTTCCTTTAGAACTCCAGGCAGACAATGTAATCACTAGGCCCGGTAAAGTGGCATATACATTTTATTTACTTTCTAATATGAGCCACAAAATAGATATATACAGAACACTGACTCCACACTAGGCGCTTTTACTCTTCCCCGCACGCGTAAAGGATGTTGCGTTTGAAATAGCTTTAGCTTAGAACGGGACCTCGGTGCGGCATATGAATGCGTGCGGATATTCATGTTTTTTTTTAAGTTGCTCCATACAATAAATTCCGGCAACTATGAAAACATATTAAAAAAAATAGCTTATCAGAATCTAATGAAACCCAAACCGTTTTTTAATTAAAATAAAAAGTAAAATTAAGGGAACTGCGGGGATTAGCAAATAACTTCGTAAATACTCATACAGACGCCCATGTATATAGGTATGGCATACGCGAACTCTGCTCTGATCCAGTATTGATAAACAAAATTTTTAAAAACTCTTTTTTTTCGAAAAACCATTTATTTTTCTTTATTTATACGCCTCCCACCTGTAGTTGTTCTATGGAACGGATGTGCATTTGCTGATTTCTGTGGTTTTCTAAGCGCTTGTACAGAACTGCAGGGGAAAGGAGGATTAGGGCATAGCCCAGCGTCCTGGCCCAGTGCAGATTGGTGGTCGCTGTCAAGCACGTGGCTACTAGACTATCAGAGTTTTCAAGCCTCCTATAAGAGCCCTTGTATAGAAGTCCGTTTTTTCACCGGACGCTGGACTAATGAATGAAAGAACCGCACGTACAGTTAGCGTTGTACGCGACACGTGCCAGATAACGGATCGCCAATATTTGGATAGGAGATGTTTTACCTATCTATTTTAAAACGGAATTCTACAAGGGCTCTAAAGCTTCTAATTAGGCTTAATAAATGCTGTCATATGACAACAGGCAGGTTCAACGAAAAATGGTTTAAAAAGCACGAAAGAGCGTAGAAAAATTTGCCACAACGGCCACCTATCTAGTGATTGACCATATTGCCTACGTTGCTTAGCTGTCTTTAAAATTATTCAAAAAATAGTATTTCATAACTTTGACGATTTAAAAGTGTTTGTAAAAACCTAATTTGAATTAAAAAAATGTCTGACTTTGTCTATTAGAATGTTGTGAAATTTTGTTGCTTAAAAAGTAAAAGAGAATGTTGAAGTTGGTACGGAAATATTTTTCAAACTTTGTGAGTAAAGCCGTAGCTTTGAATAATTTTAACGACAAAGCCACAAATCACAAAGAAATGATTTAGGTTGTCACAATAACTTTATACTTTTTTTGATTATTACTCTTTCTTTTTAAAAAAAAGTATGCTTATAATAATTAATAAAAGAAGATCGAGTCATTTGACAACTAAAATCATAATCTTTATTTATTTTCCATTCATTTGCGTGTGATAGATTAGATATAGTTATCAACTGTAAAATTTATGTTAATTAGGTAATAAGTAAATAATAATATTATAAAATATTATAGTATAATAGTCACTGATTTTAAATAGTGCAGACACGCAGCCACGTGGTTTTTTGTACAGATCACCGATTTCACTCAAATGCTCAGCTTCATGGCTAAGCATCGCGATTTCTTTGCCGCCCTCCGCAGGGTAGCTCCAAAACCTTAGAACCAAAATGGATTGCACAACCGCGCGCGAAAAACCCCGGTCCGTCTCCATAGGCTATTTTAACGCCAACGGTCTCCGCAACCAAAGAGAGGAATTATCGCAATTCCTCTCGTCCCAAAAACCGGACGTCTTCCTCATCCAGGAAACGTTCCTAAAGCCCGCTGTCCGTACCCCTTCGATCGCGAACTATCGCACCGTCCGTAATGATAGAACTTCCTCCAATCTCGGAGGCACTCTCATCTATTACAGGCGCTCCCTGCATTGCTCCCCTATCGATCCTCCACCGCTTACGAATTTAGAAGCATCCGTCTGCCGCTTAGCGATGACCGGCCATCAGCCGATCATCATTGTATCGGTTTATCTCTCTCCCCTAAATGACTTGCTCGAGAGCGACCTTCAGTCGCTCTTAAATTTAGGCGACGCCGTCATTCTTGCCGGAGACCTAAATTGCAAGCATCGCCGCTGGAACTCTTCTGTAACTTCACGGAGAGGCAGACTCCTTGACGATTTAGTTGACAGACTAAACTTTGACATTATCGCTCCCATGACGCCCACTTTCTTTCCCCACAATACTAGGAACAACCCCGACGTACTGGACATAGCACTTCTAAAGAATGTAAGGCTAAGCTTTCGTTCTATAGAGGTGCTTGACGAACTTGACTCGGACCACCGCCCTGTCATCCTCCGATTAGGTTCCCCTTCGGACTCTCCTCCCGACACTAGAACCGTGACGGACTGGGATAAATTTGGGCAATTGCTCGAAAATCCCAGCTCGCCACATCTAGACCGCGTTCCAAACGTAATCTCTTCCGCGACCGATCTAAACGTAGCTATCGACTCTCTCACTAGCCACCTGACCGCCACCGTTGGCGAGTGCTCACGACAGGTGCCGGTTGGTGATTATCACCACCTAATCCTGCCTCAGCACATCAGGTCGCTAATGACTGAGCGTAACGCGGCCCGCCGCGCTCGCGATCGCGCTCCCACTATCGAAAATAAAGCTCGCTTCAACGACTTATACCGCCGTGTAAGAACCGCTGTAGCTGAGCTTCGCGCCCAACGTTTCGGTGATCTTATGGAGAACATTTCTCCTTCTCACCAAGCTTATTGGCACTTAGCCAGAGCTTTAAAGTCCGAAACCGCAAACTCTCTCCCTCCGTTATCTCGTCCCAACAACGTTCCCGCGTTCAATGACGACGAAAAAGCGGATTGCCTAGCGTCTAGCCTCCAAGCCCAATGTGCCTTAAGCACACAGCCCTTTGATCCCGACCACGTGCGCGAGGTAGACGGCGAAGTGGAGCGCAGAACTTCTCTGCCTCCACAAGACCCCCTGCCCCCTGTCACTGTCGACGAAGTCGTACAGGTCATCAAAGACCTACGCCCCCGTAAGTCTCCCGGTGCGGACGGTATCTCTAACGATATCCTAAAGCGCCTCACTCTGCCCCTTGTCTGCCTCCTAGTAGCGATCTTTAACGCTGCTATGGAACATTGCATCTTTCCATCTCAATGGAAAGATGCAATTGTTATAGGCATCCATAAGCCAGGTAAAGCTCGTACCGAGCCGTCCTCCTATCGCCCCATAAGTTTACTAAAGGCCCTTGGTAAACTCTATGAACGCCTCCTTCTCGCCCGCCTACGGAACGCTATAGTCTCCAGAGGCATTTTAATAGACGAGCAGTTCGGCTTCCGTGCCAAACACTCATGCGTCCATTAAGTCCTCCGCATAACGGAACATATTCTCACTGGCTTTCAGCCAGCGTTAGGTAAGACCCGTCACACGGGCGCTGTCTTCTTCGATGTAGCGAAAGCTTTCGACAAAGTCTGGCACAACGGTTTAATTTTTAAACTGTTCAACTTTCAGTTGCCAGATCGTCTCGTGCTCATCATACGAGACTATTTGTCGAATCGTAGCTTTCGCTACAAAGTCGAAGGCACTCTCTCTTCCCCCCGTCCCATAGAAGCAGGAGTCCCGCAAGGGTCCGTGCTCGCCCCCATCTTGTACCTTCTGTACACAAACGATATCCCTAAAACGATAGGTTCCAATCTAGCCCTCTTTGCGGACGATACCGCTCTCTATACCACAGATAGGCAAGTGAGTCGAATCACTGAGAGACTCCAACCCGCTATCACCGCCCTTGGCGAGTGGTTTCGGAAATGGAGAATCGAGGTGAATCCCGACAAAAGCTCTGCCGTCCTTTTTACCCTAGGCCGCCCTGCGCGGCCTTCTCCCCTTTCTCTTTTTGGTCGTGCCATTCCCTGGCAAAATAAGACCAAATATCTCGGTGTGACCATGGATAGTCGTTTGAACTTCCAAGCTCACACCAAAATAGTCAGAGACCGAGCCGCTTTTGTCCTCGGCCGTCTCTATCCCATGATAGGCAAGTATAGTAAGATGTCGCTTAGAAATAAGCTAAATCTTTACACAACTTGTATCCGCCCCATACTAGCTTATGCTAGCGTAGTCTTTGCGCTGTCCAAGCGCAATCTCCACAAACTCCAGACCCTCCAAAACCGCTTTCTCAGAGCGGCCACTGGAGCCTCTTGGTACGTTCGCAATGCGGACCTACACAGAGACTTCGAACTTCCCACGATTCCCCAATATTTTAAGGACTTGGCAGTCCGCTTTTTCGAGCGTACGCAAAATCACCCGAATCGATTAATTGTGCAATCCACAACGTATCGTCCCCCCGATCGACCCGGTCACGGTCGTAAAACTATCGTTAGGCGGCCTCGGCACGTACTAACGTCCCCAGATGACGATCTCGCTGTCCGGATAGCGATATTAGTCTCTACGACCTCCCCAAATAGGGCCTCCCTCCAAACACGACGCCGACATCTCCGGGTTCGTCGGCGCCCACAAGGATACACTAGGTATCAAAGAGTGCCGGGGCGCTTCTCGCCCCCACTCAATCGCAACCGCACCCGCGTAACGGGGAACTCCCCTCCTGGCGGTGACTCACCTTCGGGTTCGAGACTCACGCCGGTCGAAGGGACGCCCCCGAGAGCGACAACCCAAGCCGAGGCTTCCCCCGCGGGAAGCCCTTGAGCGTTGGGCGCTATATGGGCTGAGGCTCCTTCAGAGTCTCGCCCCAAAAGTCCGGTGAAGCAGTAATGGCTGCAACAGCCAACTGCATAGTCAGCTCAGAAAAAAAAAAAAAAGGTTTTTTGTCAAGTAAAAAGGACAGAAACCACGTTGCTGGTGATGGGTGGGATGGACAAATAAGTCACCTATATAACGCACTGTCTATCCCTCCAACGGCATTCTTGTTCAGTCCGCCGCACTGGTCGCATCAGGTCGTCACGCTGCCGAAACTAAATGAGAATTTAGTATTGAAAAACATTTCAGTTAAGTACAAATGATTGTGTAACTTTTTTGTAGAAGATTATATTTTATTGCATGTTTTTAATTATGTAGAATTGTTATAATATAAATAATAAATTAACATTACGTAAGTATTACCTAGCCGAGAGTTTTATCTCTTTGTGGCATTTAGCCGGACCAGTCATTAAGGTCCTTAAGTACTTATAATTGTTGTTCTTGCAGTTTGTGAATAGCTTACGAATCTTAGAAATACTTAAAGGCGTAATTGTGTTTCTACTTGAAACTTGGATTAAATAAGTAGATACTTTATATCTCATTAAAGTTGTGATATTTACTTCAGACTTTGATTTATATATCCTATCATCAAAATACCTACCTACATTATCATATCTATATACCGTTGAAATCTAACACGTGCAATAGAAATATTACTGAAATCGATTTATGTGGAATCCCTCTAAATGCTAATTTCCCTGGCGAATTTTATAAAGATCAGCCTATAAAGATAACAAAATGATAGGCAGATCGACAGATAGATTTATAATATAAGTATGGATTAGTGAAGAAACCGTAAACAATCAAAACATAGCAACAACACTTTTCTAAAATTTACCTAATTTCAAGCATCAAACATAAAATTACTTACGTCCGTCTTCAGAATGCAAGCTACCTTTCTACAAAATAAAGAAATAACAGATCAGTGCTTTAGTTCAGACAGAAAAGACATATGAATTTACAATATTATAGAATATTGTATAGTCAAACTGTTAAAAAAGTCATGCTAATATAATGCTACCTAGGTGCTCCTAATGGTTTTACCTGCTCCATAAACTAGTTTTATTGACTTTTTATGTCTGTGCGCGCTAATCTCAGGAACTACCAGTTTGATTTAACTAATATTAAAATAACTGTAATTACTCTTAAAATCTATTTCTGTAAAACATCGGTTAATATAAGTTTTATCTCTTAAAAAATCTAAAGTAAATATGCCAACTATTTTTGAGGTCGGTGCTAGCCTTAATAATAATAATAAAAATAAAAATTTGGAATAAACGTTTCACTCGGTATTCGTAGCATGCGGTACGATACTGTTGAACACGCCGCATACAGAACCGCGGCG
Organism: Apoda limacodes; assembly: GCA_946406115.1. Classification (NCBI taxonomy): domain Eukaryota; kingdom Metazoa; phylum Arthropoda; class Insecta; order Lepidoptera; family Limacodidae; genus Apoda; species Apoda limacodes. The sequence continues at coordinate 37,316,143 of OX291541.1, read as the reverse complement.
ATCACCGTCGAACGCACCCAACGTCGATGCCTGCGTGAGCGCACGCAGAGTTTTGGCGCGAATCTTAAGAAGGAGTGGTGTTTTTTCGTGTTTAATTTTTCTCAATTCATTTAGTGTATTTCGATGTGTATATTTTAGCATTGTTTTAAGAAAGAGTGTTAAGAATTGTGCACCGAAGGCTCATAAATAGTGAATTATGAAGAGGTAAGCAGGACATGACGCGCAATTTTATGAAGGATCCACACCAAAACTCCCGCCCTATCTTGGGACATGTAAACGAGGACACGCGATATCTCCGCGATAAAACTTGAATATGTCGCTTCGCCAAACTTAGATATAAGCATACGACTATATTTACACATGACTCTGGTGAAATGATATGCAGTAATGTGAAATCTGGTCTCCAAATGAAAGAAAGGAGAAGAAGAAGAGAGCGCACGCACGCACCTCGAACACGTGAGAGCATACGTCGTTGCGTGCGGACGCTTTTGAGCGGCACCCACTTTAAAAAAATAGTTGTATTAATTACTTTAGATTTTTAAGAGATAAAACATTTATTTCTCCCTTTTAAGTTATTTATAAAATATATTACAATTTAAAAGTTGGTTTTTTAAATTACTTTTTTATTTCTTAATTTTTTTAATTTGAGTTGTAACTAATACTGAAATTACTTAATCATTTTTTCGTTTCAGCACCTTTACTCAATAATTTATTAGTCTTTAACGTAATACGAAATTGTACTATATTTAAAGAGTGGCTTTTATTATTTAAGCTTAAATAAATGGATTTTTTAATTACAAGTTTACGAAATAAGACTAGTAAGTAAACACAGGCTGTAGATATAAGCTACAAAGGTTGTACGTGTCGCGGTAACCCAGTTCCTGGTTGAATTTATTTTTAAATATTGATCGCAATTATAACAGTAGGTCAGGTTACCGCTTTATAAATAGACTAGGTTAATAGATTACTTTTTGACTCAGAAAGCTTCCTGATTTAATGGCATTTTTCCTGATTTATATCAGCTTTTAGGCTCTGCCTACGTGTATTTTTGGTTATTGTCGTAGGATTCTTACATGGGAACCTTGTGATTAATCCGTTCCACCGACTTCAGCTTTAAATTTGATTTTGCTGGTTTCTGTTCTTTGAATTGAGCTATCCCTATTCCGAAAATCAAATCACTCCATTACTCTGTTGCAAGAAGAAGTACTTATTGCCACTATAAGTGCTGGTTTTGCCAGTGGAAAAACCAGTGTGCCAGTGGATTAACGTTGGAACTGTCGATCCAAATAATAGTAGATTGTTACACAAGGGTCGAAGGAATTTCAGGCACGGGATGGTTTAGCGCACGAGCATATAGCCAAACGAAAAACCTGATTAGTGAAATAAAGTAGATTATTTTAAAACTTAAATAAAAATATTTGGAAAGCGAGCTGTTGAAAGTTTATATTAAAATAAGATTCCATTACTCTTTTCTGGCGTATCTTAGGAATTCAGGCGTGTCTGAATGTTATGAACTCATTTTATATAAATCTCTGTTTTGATAAAATAATTAATCAGGGTCAGGTACAATAATTTTTTGTTATATTTCAACCTTTTTAGATGAAGCGAACTTTCTTAGAAATGGTAATGGTTTGCACGTGTGTAAGTAGGCGTCTAGTTAAAGCTGTAAAGTTTAAGGGAATGAAAGAATGGAGAATGGAGACTCGAGCTTATTGCCAACGCAATAAGGGCGAGCGATGTTAATTTGGATTTTGAGACAGGTTTTGCTTGACACCAAAGTGTGCGCGGGCGCAAAAGCTGTGAAAGACAGTTGATTTTTGACAAAAACAGGAGTAACACGCGGGAAAGTCAATATTTTACGAGAACAAGAGTAACACGCGAGACAGTGAATTGAGAACTACGGGGTGAACCGATAGTAAAAGAGTCGAGATGTTACATGTTAGGGTACGGAGACCTTGGTTCAAAGCTGATGTATAACTGCATAATTTAGCGAAACTGTCATTATTCTAACAAATTAATTAAAATGTACGTATTCTTTAATTTAGAAACGTCTATAATCATGATGCAAATGGTAACGTAGATTTCGTATCTTCCACGAAGATATATTTAAACTCATTACCTCTTGAACTTTTATTTATGTTATAAAAATAGATATTACATAGGAGATCTCTTTTGTATAAATATTATGTGTAGTAACCCCGTGTATTTCAGCAACACATTCCTTTTTCATAGGTTCAGAAAGAGCCCATCTTAATCTGAAAGGATAGATAACGTAAATTCATTCGGTACCTATTTTGTTTTGAATGTCTATTTTGCTTGAGTGGTGACTAGGTACCTATTTTATGAACGTTAATCAAATATTAGAAACATTTGATTATTCCTGTGTAAGAAATATCATAAACTCAATATAGTTTAATGATCTGAGGAAGAGGTATGGCGAATAACACCTGAGTCATACCCGGGTAATCGATCTTGTTAGATTCGTTGATGAAATTCTCGAAATAACTAATAATATGGATACGGTTTAAAGGAAGGAACAATCAATACAATTATAATTGCCAACAATTAACTTATCTTCATTTACAGCATTTAACTTATTTAATGTTCCAAATATATACACTTTATCTCATCAATTTCAGGTCTATTTGGACAAGCGAACGGAGAGACTAAGGCGGACAACACGCGACGCAATTTACTAAGCTATAGGGTAGAAATATAGGTAATGGGACTCACATTAGGGATTCAAAGTACTACTTTAATCCCTGTTTACGATGAACCAATGAGGTCTTTCTGAATAGATGTGATAAAAAAAGAATTGTGTGTCCTGCTACGTCTTTTCTGCTATACTTGTATTGTCTCGAAATTGGATGCTTTGTAAAAACAAATAAACAGGCTTTCTTTGTAATATATACATAGGTAATTATAGTTTGGTACTACTTTTAGTTGTTATCAAACAACATACTGAAAGAGTCGTGGTGTAATTAATGAGTCTGGGCTTCAAATGTAGGGCACTTCTGAAATAAGACTAGTGTATGAAACCGACACGTTTATAAATTTGAAGTGTCTAGACTTAGGTTTTTGTATCTTGTTATCTACCTAGCTTGTTATATATCTTTTTGATAATCTAGTCTAATAATAATGCCTTGTCATGTACGTGCGAGCAATACATGGCAGTCTCAATTAAAAAGAAATATTTGATTTAGTTGCAAAATTTAGTCTGCTTTTATTGTAAAGGTTTGTAAGACGTTGATATATAAGGGATACAAAATGTATCTTACAGAATCCTACCAATATGATAAATACGAAAGTTTGTGACTTAGTATGTTTGTTACTTTTCCACCCTACTACAACTGAATCCATTTGGATGAAATTTATAAAGGGGTATAGCTTACACACTGAATTAACACATAGGCTTTTATTTTATCTCTAAAAATCAAAAGTAAGAAAGTAGAACGTATGAACACTAAGATGTAGCCAGAACACTGAAATGGATTCTTAGGGTTGCAGGTTCAAGTCTTAGCTTGATGTAAAAACTTTGAGTATGTGTTCGCTGTGAAAATAAAAATTGTTATTTAGCTAATAATAAGGCTTGTCTGATATGTTTGCTTCAAAGACGCCTTCGATGTCTTTTACGTTCTATTCCTGACTTAAGAGGCCTTCGATATCTTTTACGTTCTATTTCTGACTTAAGGCATTTATTAGCGCTATCTAGCCTAGCCATTAGATACTTCTTATTTTCACTGCGTGCAAAGAAAAAGCTATTCTTAAATTTTTTTGTGTCTTGTAGAATATAACTGCTAGTTTTGATTCTCATTTCTGTTAAAAACTGCCACTTTTAGCAGAAAATCCTGTATTTGAATTTATAAGCTGATACAATATGTCGGAAGTATGGATTTATTATTGTCACATAACAACTTTCTAATATAAGTGATAATGAAATAAAATTTAACAAAAATATAAAACCAACTTAAAAATCGAATTAAAAAAAAAAATAACGCTAAAATAAAAGCATATTTTTACCTTGCCGTTGAATGCCACTAGAAATTGTTTTTACCAATTTTTACTGTAAATGTTTGGCATCCAACTTAAAAAAAAAATAACACATACTTTGATTTCTGTCATAATTTTAGTCCCTCTAGCCCCTTAAGGGCTTACATTTTATTTGAAGTTGGTTAAATTTTTTTGTTTGAAATTTAATTTTTTTATTTTCAGTTGCCACTAAAATCGTCGAACAATGGACGGTCATGATAAAGGGTTCCGTTTCTAGTGTTTGGCCACGAAACCCTAAAATCGTAAAACAGGGAATGAAACAACTATGAAGAAAGGGTTCGGTTTTTACAAATTGGCTGCGGAACCTTGAAAACCGTCAAACGGACACATAGATTTGTCATAACTACAAGCGTTTTTACTATTTGGATACGGAATCTAAAATTTTTGTCAAATCATCAAACTAACGGACATAACAATATTATAATGCCTTGGTTTTTACCATGTGGCTTCCGAACTCTACAAAACGTCAAACTGATGGATAAACAGACATACATGACTAAACAATAACGATTTCGGTTTTACTATTTGGCTGCTGAACCCTAAAATCGTCAAACGGACGGACGGAAATATATGACGATACAACAGGAGTTCGGTTAAGGCTACGGAACACTTCAAATCACGGACGGACGGGCATAATATATGACAAAACAGTACATAGAAATGGATGGAAAAGTTCTAGTTAAACAAATTGAATATTCAAATGATAATTTAGCTGTCACTGAATTTAAAACGCCTTATTAAGAAAGTAAAGTAAAATTCTAAACGACTTGTATCTCGAAACGTCGATTTCACGTTACAGTAATTTTAAGCGTTTCGTGTTTTACGGGCGTATATCGTTATATATTAATAAAACTATACTATTCAGTAGTTTATTCGTTAGATCAACTGTTGTCCTTAAAAACGATGCCAATTAGACAGATATAAATTTTATCATTATATAAAATTTACTCATATCTCGAAACATTTATATACCTTTAATTTTTATTTGAAGGAAGCAATTAATTTACCGACGATTTATCTAAAACTCCAAAATTGAAATCTGGTGACTACAATAAGATACAAACAGACCTTGACATCTTCTTGGTACCTATGTACACTTTTCTTTAAACACATGTCTTTGTTGGAATGCTGGGACAAACGTAATCAAAGCATTAGTTCCTATGCATGGTATTGAAATAAAAATATGCAAAGGAGTTGTTGACGACATAAGACAATAATATCTAATCTACGAAAATATTAAACATTCTATGCCCACTTATTATTTGCAAAGCAATTTTTGATGTCAGTGATCTGACAAAGGTATTGTATAAAGTTCTTCACTTAATTAAGTATTAGATTTTCTAAAACAAACACGCGCATTTGTTTTGTCTGACACAGAACCTTTTGCAAAGAAGGATTTATACAATCCACTGTGCATTCTATACCCAGTTTCATAAATATCTGTCGTTTACTAAATTTCAATTTCAGTATGCAACATTCCTATATTTTGTTTGAATCAATAAAAATTTTAAAAAGACACTATATAAAAAGCATACTGAATATACTGAGCAAGTGAAAAAATCAGATTAAAAGATAACTTCAACCATAAAGGAGTTGTAACAAACGAGGCTAGATAACAAATATGTGCTGGTGGAATGAGACTGTAAGGCCTTGAGCACGATGACAGCGGGAGCGGAGCGGCGGTGGCAGCGCGAACATCGCGTTCAAATGCATAGAGTTATTATTTAAGTGTTCTCAATGGCAGCGGTGCGGGCGCGGAATACTTACGACGCGCTCCAGTCGAGCGGTGTCTCTGCATCTGGGTAGACATAGTAACGCTCCATCATGATTTTTCGATTAAGTTAGGTACAACATGTCAGTGAATATAGCGGAAATAATTTCTGCTGTTTTTGATAGATCTGGCCGCTAGGCATTGGTAACAATTCAGCGTCCCTCGCAACCCGCTGTCGTCGTGTATGACGCCTAAATGTTGTATGAAACTGAAAAGGGAATTTATTTGAAACGTCGAGACTTAGTCGTATCTAACTTTCCTACACAACCCAGCAATTACGCTTAATCGCTGCTTTAGTATTTAGTCCTAATTGCTAAAGTGTACATAGATTGCGTTATATATGCCTATACTAGCTTTTGCTGTTGCCCGCAGCTGCTAGCGCAGAATTCGGTCGTCAACTCGAAATTCGTACGGTAACCATTTTTTTAAAGAGGATAAAAGAATTCTATATTATTACCTGATCCTTCAGGTTAACCCATTGCTCTGCAGCTACGTAAATGAATAGTGCCCCACGGTACCACCCGCAAAAAAGTTTATTCCCGAGAGAAGTCTCGAAAAGTCGAAGGTGAGAGGGAGGAGATGAGAGATGAAAGGTAGAAGTCGTAGACAATTTATAATAATTTTTCGATTTGCCGGGACTGCTAGTAAATATAGAAATAGTTAAGCAAAATAACTAAGAAATCTATAATATTAATAATGATGTATAAATATTTCTGGACATTACAAACTAAGCCATCTGGTCACAAACTAGACAAAGCTTGTACAATGGGTATGGGTATTGCACCACACAACCGTTACAAATACATACAGATTTCTATACATAGATCACACAGACTAAAGAGAAACGCAAATATTTATCTCATACATGTTTGTCCTGTGCGGAAATTATAAAACAACAAAATTAATGGGCGATGATAGTTACAAGGTAAATAGGTTTCCCATGGAAGATCATCATATATGTTTTTCAGAGTATTAAACTATGTATTAAGTGAAACTCATGTGTAAATTAAGTAAATAGATAGAAACAAAAGACTTCTGTTAAAAATAATAATAATAAAAGAATAACAATATTCGTAAATATAAATGAAGAATATAATTTTCCTTATAAAAAATGCTTTTTCCGAACCTTTCTTGCACGCAATGCATTCGTTATAAGGCTATTCTATCTGTATGATTTATGAAGTAATATTCTAAGACAATGTTATAGCACCTCGTCCAGTATGCAGCGAATGGAGTATGGTTTTGAATTTATATCACAGTACTTAAATCTATATCATAAATTTTAACGAGCACTGGTGAAACTAGTAGAATTAGTCGTTTTCCTAGTTAGCCATTTTAAAAAATAAAGAGTATTGGCTATAGATTTTGTGAAACAAATCCCTAATATCCAATCAACTTCAAATATCTACTTAAAAGTAAATTAATTGTGCACGCATTAGTTTAAGATTTTGTTGTAAAAGAATGGTTGCAGATATTAATAAAACCTGTCACTCGATTATGCCACAAAGGTGGCAAACAAGGTAAGCGGTCACTGAAGCCTGTAGACGCTTGCAACACCTAGGGCCTCACTCGCGCGTTACCGAACCTTCGAAAATCTAATAACTTCTTTCTTGAATAATAACATACTGTAGTCTAAGATGTGAGAGTGAATTCCCTGCCGATGGCGAGCGGGTAGTGCGATGGTAGAAATTAGTCGTGGGCATCATTTTGAACAATTGTCCAGAACATATCCCATTAAACAAGCGGTCCTTAGACTTAAGGGTTCATACGGATTGTGAGTTTGGGATCGTCGACGATTCTATCAGCCCGTCGTTGAACCGAATCAAAAAGGCCAAGCTGGTAACCAAAGCAAAAATTAATATACATAAATTAACCCGAAGTAACTTTCAGTTTGTTAATCTGACTCAAGTAAAACCCCAGTGCACTAATTCTACTCTCACTAGACTTTATTAAAAACATATACTCCTTAGAGAAGCCTTTTTTCTTATTCAGTTTAAAAATCTTAAAATAGATATTCAATACGAGTCCTCTACTAAGGTAATCTGACTCAAGCTTTATGTAATACTTATAACTGGCTACTTTATTAACGTTTATACGATGTCCAAAACTTTTTTTTAGTACAGAAACTACCTACAAGATTTTTTTGGAATTAAGTAAATAAAACTTTAAAAAAACTATGCAGCATGAGTCCTGTAGTAAGCTAATCCAACTCGTTTGACGTGTTTGAAGTGGCTATGTCCTTCTTCAATATTATATTCAAACCAATTTTTTGAAAATCGGCTCAGGGGTTCAGTTGAATTCATATAAGCCCTATATATTCTTGACTAGACTTGCACCTAACGTTTACTGTGGCTTTTTTCTTACTGTCTATATGATAAATTTCATCAATATCTGTTCAGCTTGATTCCTACAAATATTCAAATAATAAAATTCTATGTGATAATCCGATTCGCACTGAATGTTTTTAAATTAGCTATGTCTTTTTCCACGATTTAAGCTATTTACGTAACAAATTTCATTAAAATATACTCAAAGATTCTGCTTTGCGCTGACACGGCTTACATTTGCCGTTTTTAGCTAGTGTAACTCTGACCTATTTATACGTACCGCTTAGATATTTATACGTACTAAATTTCAACAAAATCGACTAGGCAGTTAAGAAAAATCCCTACTAACCTTTTCTAAACTATTCAGACTCGAACTTGACATTTTCTTAGTTTGTTTTGCCTTTTCTCTTTTCGTGCCAAATTTCATCAGAATCTGCTCAACAATTCACCCGAATTGCTATTCAACATATGATTTTTAAATAGCCTGTGAGTCCTTTGCCCAGGTACATTTCACATCTTGCAAGGTCTTACAGAAGGCTTTTTATTCTACAATTTCAATGCTTCTTGTTATCTACTTGGCAAGACCCATCAGCCGGGTAAAAGCTTATGAATATTATAGCTAAAAATACCAAGGTTTGCTTAATGATTTCTTATTTTCCTGTATGGAACTAAAAAGTGGTCGATCTATGAAATATGTTGTAAAAAGATTATCGCCTTTGAGATGTGCAGTGCATAAAATAAGCTGCTCACTGCACTAACGTTTCCATCCTAAAAGAGATCCGCCTGAAACAAAGACTCGTCAATTGTGCAACTGCCTTAAAATGGTTGAACTGAACATATCATAATTATTATATGAAATCAACTTGCCAAATTTCATCGAGATCGGTTCAGCTGTGACAAGGTAACAGGCAGATAGCGACACTTTCGCATTTAGCAATATTAGTGAATGTGCTTATGTGACACAAAAAAGTTAAAAATAAATTGAAATAAATTAAAAAAAACAAGTGAAGTGATTTTGTAAATAAATGTTTATGAAATTAACTTCAAAGTAAAAACCAATTATGAGTCCTGTACGAAAAATTCATAAGAATAAATTACAGAACTTGACGAAATATTCTTAACAAGATGTTTTAAAGTCAGTGACAGCTTTGCTAGGTACATGAATATTCAATTCATCCAATTAAAACTTTACTGCCTAATTGTTGTGTTTTCTGTGTGTTGCGCTGTAATAATAAACCTTAATAAAATAAAATTAAATTCAAATACTATTTGTCACGTGTGGTTTTCTTTTTGTTATAACATAAGAAATTATATGATACTTCTTTGTCAATGTATATATGATTCTCTTAGTTATAAAATTAAAATTAAATTTAAAACTAAACATTTACTAAAATAAAAACTATGAATAAAAAACCCTGTTCCAAGTTGACTTGATGGGGCAGTGTACCTACCTAAAAGGCTGGCAGTATTTCCTCGTAGAATTTTGGCTTTTTGGCTTTGGCTTTTGGCTTTGGGCGAAATAACTGCTAGCCCTTTTGTCGTGAGACACATAGACCAAACGTTTGCACTTTAAACAAAAGATGAGTCCCCGGCGACCATGGCCCCAAGGTTTCAACCGCAAGCTGCTCAGAAATATAACTATTACTTATAGTAGTGTATTTCCTACTAAGTGTATTCAAGTGCAGTTTGTTGCAGTGTAGCTCATGCCGCTAACGCACGCAAGAGGCGTGCAGTCTCAGACTGGAGCATTGTACTCTTCAAAAGATAACTATATAGAAGCTATTTGTCATGATATCCACGATAAGTATTAAGTTTAAATTTTGTCCACTCTATGTTTGATGTAAAGCAAGAAAAAGTGTCAGGTAACTGTATTTTATGATAAAAGACGAAAGATGAAAGCTCTGATTTTGAATTGGACACCAAATACATTATACTATTTCCATTTCTTTATTTTCTCGATGATATCTACCGCATATATTTATTATGTTTTGAACAAAGACAAATACAACATAAACATTCAAATATATTTTTTCAATTTGGTAACACTCAATGGCCCACCGCCATGTTGTGTTTGTTTTAATATGTCAATCGCTACAAGACGGTCGTGCTATATAGTCATTACATTTCTGTTCGAGGTTTTTCCACATTATGCATACATTACGTGTTGTATTTTGTGTTCCTCCGTGATGATTTCTGCCCAGCTGTCAAATATAAAAATGCCTAAAGGATCTGTTCTGAAACGGCAGGCGAGAGAACTGCTGATCAAGGTTCGTAATTACTTTGAAGCAGAGTATCAAAATGGTGGCCCGTTATTACCATTGTCGCTAGTGCGAGAGCGTGTTGCGGCCGTATTAGGAATTAGTGGACCTACTGTTTCAAAAATTACTACCGAAGCTTACGGTACAAGCGGCATGCAGGAAAACAAACTTCGTACGCCGAAGATAAAACGCAAACCACGTCATATGACATCGGTTGACAACTTCGAAGCTGACGCTATTCGCCGTCATATATATATGACTATTACTTGCGCAAAAAAATTCCAACACTAAAAAACCTGTTTTTTCTTTACGTGAATGTGGTTTGTTCCATGGCCAAAAATCGTCTTTAAGCTTGGTTTTGAAAGAAATCAGATTTTCTTATAAAACATCGGACAAACGTAAAATATTGATGGAGCGTCACGACGTTGCTATGACTAGCTGCAAATTTTTGAGCGAAGATTGGATTGGGAAATTCATGTGGCATTCGATAATATAGAAGTACAGGAACTTACAATAAATGTTGGGGAGAGCTCATCGAGTGACAGTGACGATTCATCAGATTTTGATTAAAATAAATAAAAAAAGAATCAACATAATATAATTAAATCTCGCAATGAAATGTAATATTAGTTAATAAATTTGTACAAAATTATCCGGCAATAGTTTAGTTTCTTACATTTTGTAAAAAAATATCGGGTCTGTTATCGTGTTACGTTTATTGATAGCTCCATCCCTATCAGTTTTTCCGACTCTGCTATGACCTTGTACGTGCGTAAGCGTCATATTTTAATACAAGTCCAAGACCAAGTTTCCACAGGAGCTATCATGAAGATAATAAAGAAATGGAAATAGTATAACTATAAATTTCTTTTATCCTTCGATAGTACATTGTAACTTCTGTATGTTAGTACTTCATTAGGTTATTACTTTTTGAACTTCACTCAAAATTATTATTTTAAATTATTAAATTTGTATAACTGTCAGATGCGCATTCTATTTTTGACTCAGTATGAACTAGATTTTAATTCAAATCATTCTTCGCGTCTATTTACATAAGGATTTATAAATCCTTATCTTCTGTTTTATTTTAACACAAAAACAATGAACTAAATTTACGTAATTACAAATTTTTATTATTTTTTTTATATCTTCGGACTTCATTTAGATGTGATGTTACTAAACCCCTAAATCTTACGTATGATACGGGGGGAACATTATAACACTATCACACTAATATTGTACAATCAAAAGTTTTGTGAGTGTGTTTGTAACTTCTTCACGCACAAACGGCTAGTCCAATTTTGATGTAATTTGGTATGGTGGTAGCTGACACCCTGGATTAACACACAGGCTACTATTTGTACCGCAAAATTCTAAAGTTTCCATGAAGATATATATGACTGACCTCAAACAGACTAGAGCTACAACTATAGCAAACTTCATGAGTTAATAAAGGTGTTCCTGGCCGATAAACAACTTTAGGGCAGACGGAGCCGCTGACAAAGTTCCTTAATTACCAGCTATCCCATCATTATTATAAATGCGAAAGTTAAGATGTTTAGGTGTTTGTAACTCAGTCACTTGGGATCGGGTTAAAACTTGGCACACTTATAAGTCCTGGAATAGATAATCCCGAGAAATTCAGAAATTCCTGCTTGAATAACTAACTGTAGCTTGCTATAGCAAACTTGAATAGTGTAATTAAGGAGTTGACCTCAAAACCTTACGCCGATAAATAAATTAAGGCTAGTGTTTAGGCTAGACCGCGAAAATACGCCGTTTTTGTGCAAATTTTATTGCTAAACTATAGCATCTAAAGCATTGAAAAAAATATATGTTATAAAACTTGCTTTTGTCTAGTGCATTACCTTACTGAATGATTTTCATTTATTGTATTTAATGCAATAAAAAATCTGGAAGTGACCGTTGATTCAACACTTGTGCAAATTTTTAAAGCGTGTTTTGCATTGCTTGTAATGAAAGTTGGTTAAATAATTAGAATAGCTTGTTATCTAGTGCATAGACTCTAAGTTGTAGCGAAAAGTCAAAAAATGTGACTACAAAACAAAACGGGCAAAAGCTAGTAAACTAATAAAATAGACATTTCAAGTTCTTAAATTAAACATTACTAATACTCAGCTTTAAATTGTAAATATTTTAATACTAGCTTCTGCCAGCGGCTTCGCCCGCCCTAAATTTCGTTATCGGCGTAGGTTCTTACGGCAACTCCTCAATTATAGAAAAAAAACAAACAATCAAATGTTTCCTCTTTAATGGCATAATACATTCGTGTCTGTGAAACCATGGAAATACACATACAAAATTTCAACCCAATCCCGCCAGCAGCGCCACCTACCGGGTCCAATTGTATTTTTAAATCATCCAGGAAATTGAAGATTCAAAAGTGATAGTAAAATCCTAATTTGAATATAAATTTTGACTTTGACTTTAAATTTAAATAGGTACGTATAAATGGTGATAATTTTGTTACTGCGAGAGATATTTTAGGAAACTAGTTCTGGTACTTAAAAAGAAGAGGATACGAACAATTTATGGTATAATGGAACACGGTAAAAAAGAATTAGTTGAGCCAAGAGAATATTGTTTTATATATGCACCAACGAATATTTACTTCATCTAAGATATTATTTCTCTTAAATATTTAAAATAATATGAAGTTAATACAAGATCAAATTTCTTTGAACCAGTAATTAAAACTCTATCAGTTTGAAACAATATTTAATTCATTGAAGAAAAATATGCTTCTTTATTTGAAACACTTAGTTTTCTTGGGCGTAGAACTTCGTGTGTTATTGCACTGAAGAAATGTCTAGTTCACACAAGAGAATAGTGCTCTTAATTTGACTACATCAGCTCTTAAATTAATAACATTATATTTTAGTTTAAATCAAAAAATGTTTCGGTCCATATTGACATAGTTATCCGTCAAGATTAAATAAAGTTTTTTTGAAGGCCCTACGCCTCTTTTCTGGAGGCTTGGGCCATATAGTCAGTCTACCGCACTGACTTAGTGTGTGTCTTATCGGACGTTTGTCGAGCTAGTGCCCTACTTCAGAGGCACAGGCCTCTTTTCTGGAGGCTTGGGCCATATAGTCAGTCTACCGCAGTGCCTTTATATGGACTTTGTCGAGCTTAGTAGCTATTCTCGCCTTTAGCTGATTATACAGCGTTATGTTTAATTACAATTGTTTTGACATTTAACGATCCTTCTTAAACATGGAAGAAAAACGGTCACCCATCCAAGTACTGACCACGGTCGACGTTGCTTAACTTGGCTTATCGTTTCAGATAGACGAATGCGACTGGACCACGAGCTTTTCAATTCTCAGAAAATAATAACCTGTAGGTTTCTCGCATAAACTGATACTAATTTGACGCACAAAACCCTACAATAAACAATTATTTAAAATTAAAAGCCAACATGAAATCCTATGAAGGACAGTGATGAGGTTCATTCAATTTAAAAAATGCAGGTATTTACTTAAACGAAAAGTAAATTCGTTCAAAGCGATACTAGCTGATTAATTTCAACGAAAATGTTTAATATTTTAAAGCAGGTATTTTATTTGTTTCGACTAAAACAAGAGTTTCAGCTTAAAATATCAGATTTTGAGTCAAGAATCTAACAAATTCTGTTAAAATTATTATTTTCTCTAATTCAAAACAATATTATCTTAACTGAACATTTCACTGACTTTGATTTAAGATACAATTATTTTCATCGAAAGATATAGTTTTTAATAAGTGACGTCGCAGATTTAAGAAAACCATAATTTTGGCGCAAAATAAATTATATCAAAGCAAAATTATTTTTTGTTTCAAACGAAGAAAAATAAAATGTTGCATATAAAAATGTATGTATTTTATACAAGAACATTAACTGTCTTAGGGTAATTAATTTAAGTTTGGTTGATCTAAAACGTACATTTATTTGGTTAAAAAAAAATTTGTTCATACGAAAAGAAGTTTATCAATTTCGATTAATAAAATGATTTTTTTTCTGGGAAATAATATTGCCTTCTGTGAACAAAATATGTCCAAAATAGTTGGATTTCTTGACTGAATGCAAATTATTTTGGTGGAATAGAACTTGGACACTCTTTTTTTTCCGTGAAAAACAGACCTTTCTTAAATTTATGGATTTGCATAATAAGATCAAGATTAGAGAAGAAGAAGATTAGACTCCCTCGCAGCCTTGTTGGTAGAGTGGCCAACTGCCGTGCAGAGGGTGTGGGTTCGATTCCCGCATTGGGCAAACATTAATGTAATAAAAAAAAAACATGTGTGTTTGTCCATATTTATGATTAATATGTATGTATTTATAAAATAAAAGTAATATATATGTATCTGTATCCGCTGACGCCAAAAGTTAAATCTCGCGTCTTACAAGCCTTTCCCGCTCAACTTGGACACCGCAGCCGCCTGACCCGGGACCTTTATTGGGAACAGCCTCAAGCTATTCGCGCGGACTTTGGAATTCGATACAAAAATTTATGGAAGTCTGACTTATCTCTCGAAACTCGTTTAAGTTGCACAGCGCGCAATGGAAAGCTATGCTCGGAGTGTCTCTGAGGGATCGAATCCGAAATGAGGACTTCCGGAAGACAACTAAAGTTACCGACACAGCTCGCAGAATTAACAAGCTGAAGTGACGGTGGGTTGGACACGTCTGTCGGAGGACCGCTGGCTGACGGAGGAGACGTGTCCTAGAGTCGAGACCGCGTATGGGAAGGTGATGCGTGGGACGCCCTCCAGCGCGGTGAAACGACGACATTAAAAGGGTGGCTGGTGGTGGCTGGATGCGGAAGGCGGAGGACCGGGAGAAATGGCACGCTACACAGGAGGCTTATGTCCAGCAGTAGACCAACATGAGCTGATATTATGATGAATTGAATAAACGCTCAAGAGAAATAATGTGTAATTAGACTTTAAAACTCAGATTTTAGTGAACATTTTACAATAGTAATAGGGTCAAACTTTAGGATTTAATTTACTTTGTTTGGGTAAACAATGATTTATCTAGAGTCATTTACTTTATAGGAAAGCGCGATGTTAAATATTTGGATGACGTTTTAGATTAAAATATAGGATCAAATTCGGTGGTCATTTACTATTTTTAGGTTAACAATGATTAGTTTGGTAATGTTTGCTTTAAAAGAACACCTAGATGTAACATTTTTGTATATAATTTCACATAAAAATGGGGCTTTATTTTTGGTGATCATTTACTATTTTTGGCAGTAATCAGTTTTTTTTGACGTTATATTTTACTATATCTGGTGATAAGTTAAATATAAGCCTTATTATTTATTAGTTCCAGAAGGATAACAATAGAGTAATATCAGTGATCTGACTCACGTTCCCTTCATTACATATTGCATCATCCTCGCTATTATTTTTAATTCACTATGAATGGCATCGATTTAGTTCTTTGGCCTAGTAAAACACGTAACAATAGTATTTACAACATTAGTGACGGTGCAAGCCAAAATGGTGAATTGTTAAAATTGCACCATTAGGTTAGAGTTAAGGTAATTGTCAAGGAAACGTCAAAGTTATTATTGTCAATTAATTTAATAAATGAATATGAATGATTTTGATGCAATACAGCCTATAATCCAGTACGATCATGCAAAAGGTCAAATCAGTAAAAGCAGCGCTCTACAAAATACCTCTTTGACAAAAAGTCTTTTGATGGTGAAAAAATTTACATCAGGCGGGATGTTACTAAAATTTTTAGTCTAAAAATTCGGGTACAAACAGGATTGTGACAATCTCGCACACATGACCGGTATTACACGATGTCGCGTTGTCACTGCTATCAATAGAAAACGCGGCTTCGTTTGATTGAAAGTGATTGATATGTTCATATAAAATTTTAACATACCTATTATGATTAGAACACTGTAATACTGTGTGTTTTTTTCTTCTAATCCATTCTCCTTAGCAATACATAATAAATAATATAAGAATTCATAGCAAAGTGTTTTTTACGTGAATTTAATAAAAATGTCTTTAAATTGCTAACGGAGATAATATACAAAAAGTTGCGACACGCAGACTATGTACTTTTGTCGTTTTTCTCAGAAACTAAAAGAAATACAGCATAAATTGACAAAATAAGTGTTTCATATTCTGAGTAGGTATTCAGTATGTCATTAAATTTCATCTTGTTATTACAATGCAAATAGACCTTATGGAATATAATAAAACAGAGATTGGTATATGTTCACGGCACTTCAAAAGCGCCATCATGCGGCGGACCCAAAAGAGGTGGCTAGCTAAATATCCAAAAATTAATATCAGCTTTCAAAACTGCGTGTTCGCACCATAAAGACAGCATGAGTGAAATTGTATGGAACCAGTCCTGTGGGTGTCCTCGTTGGTGATCCCCTGGAAGATCCTGAAAGCGGTCTGTTGGTGAGTGCCTACTACAACCTTTATCTGTTTTTCGGATTTCTCATCAATAAGCATGGTAAGTAAACAAAACCATTCACTTATGAGTACCTTTATATTTCAACAAACGGATCGGTATTAATAAAATTCACATATCTTTTTGGAGGTACAAGTTTTCTTTATCTACATCGGTCCACAAGTCCAATAGTAATATAGGTTTATTTTAGTCTAACTTTTAAAATACACAGTACCAACTTATAACGGCAAATTGGTCTTCTGCGTGAAACCCAGACGTTTCAAACCACTCAGCTTCTACGATTATATATACACGTCATAAATACCTCATACATCACACACGTATAATATACGCTACATTATATTATAATATAGTAAAATTCCATTACATTATTTATATAAACAAAATTAAATGGTATTAAACCCCTATTCGTTGGCATTTTTTTCTGTTTTAAAACAATAATTAAACAAAATTTTGGTTGTTTGCTATTAATATGTTAACCTCTAAAGAGTACGGTTATATACATGTTAGGATATTCATCTAAATATACATTATCGATAAAAACATCTAACTTATGTTAATCAAGTTTAGCTACTTACGATAAGTTAGCATTCTAGTTGGTAAGATTGATTTAAATAGATAAGATATCAATTATAAAATCTTTTTAACTATATATAATTACTAAATAAATTTGTTTATAAGAAACTTTACGAAAGTTTCACGAGAAAAAGAAACGAATAACTAAATCAAATATTCATCGTGTTGCAGTGCAGAAACTTGTATAATAACTTTTTATCGAGGTCACTTACCACAAAAGTGGAAAATTATTTCAGCTTGTGAATATTTTAGTATTACATAACCTTTTACTATTTTCTTACTATGCTGTACTTATTTGGTTACTTGGTTGTTTTATAAGACCTAGATGCTTATAGTTCTACCGCTTCAGTTTTTTCTGTTATTTTGTAATCAGTAAACAATTTTATATAAAAAGTAACATTAAAACGTGATAATAATAAAATTGTCCTGACTTGCTTTTTTATGTCAAAAATAAATAATCTTAAAAAAAGCTCTATCTCCAGAAAATGGCGGTGCAGTTCTCAGTCCTTGTTATACTATAATTTGATTGTGAAATTTGCTATGTCCAACTAAGAACCTCATCTTTTTTTGAAGTCGGTTAAAAACTGAAAAGAAAGAAAAAAAACAAGTGCATTTATCGCATACATACAACATGCACAAGATTGGTGGTACCTACCACGGATAACAAACGTTTTATTTTACTTTCAACACTCCTCGTATAAGTATTTTTTTAGATTAGTTGGGTTTAGATTATATTAGTTTTATAATCAGTTTTATAATTTTATTTTAGTATAAATATGATTAAATATTTTCATAGGAAAGATGCAGTCAAAAGACTTACCTCGAGCCAGGACTTAAATCTGCAACAAACAACACAAAAACCGTGTAAGCGCTCTACCAATTGAGCTATCGAGGCACAACACTGGCCAATGAAAATCACGAGTTTACACTTAATTTACATTTTATTTTAGATTCGTTGCGTTAGATTATCTTAGTTTTATAATAATTATGGTAAATGTTATATTGTATAATAATTAAAAAGAAAACAATAAATTGGTATTTGTTTGTTCAACAACATAGCGATAATTCCGCCTAGTCTAGTCCTAGTCCTAGTCTGCATATATATCATTGTATGATTGTTTCATTTTAAATTAGTTTATATACAATATAAGTATATTCCATTCTCTTCTGTTCTATTCTATTACATGATCCATGTTTATTAATATAATACGGTCCGCGGCGTATCATAGCGTGCTTCATACAAACGAATTCGGCACTATTTTTTTCTTATCAAACACTATGACATTTTGAAGACATTTTTAAAACTACTTTGACAAAACCTAACCTGAGTTAAACCCGTGGGAAAGAGGACCGAGCCACACAACATCCTATAGAAAATAAGATACTTTCCACAAAAAAAATATTTTTAACAAATTTTAGTCAATAATACAATATACTTTGAAGCCCTACCACGAGGAAGCTATAGGTTGCTGTCTGTGACTATACCAATACTTATATGCCTTAACATTTTGTAATGCAATGTTTTTATTCAAGTTTTAGCGCGAAGATATACATAAGTAAACAATTCTCAGTAAACTACCTAAAGCAAAATTCATCTTTAAATTAGAATGGCGCGTTTAAATATACAAGTTCAGTAATTTTATACATTAACTGAGAAATTATGATTTATTTTTTGAAAGGTTTGAAGCTAACAAAAAGTTGAATACCGATGACTCAAATGTTAAATATTACATTATAAAATTACGAATCATAAACGTCAACACAAAATTAAGTGTTAAATGTAGGTAGTAATCTAACTCTCTATTTATGGATTCGGACCTTGGACGAAATGAGGTTGCGTAAGTTTTGAACCAGTGGCGCGAGTATGGATGCTTTAAAAACGTACTGTGATTGGATGATTGTTTTGAAGGTAAGTTCATTGGAGGACGTTTTGAGACAATCGCTGATTGGTGGTTAAGTGATATAGAAATGGAAGCACGTTTCATATGCTCTTTAAGGTAGTTTCGTAACTTTTACTCGAATAAAATTTTATTCAGGAAATTAAACGTAGGATAAATCGGAGACCCTCTAGATAGGAGTTGTTTTGTTATCCGCGGTTTTCTTTTCCTATTAATTTTATTGCCTTAGTTAAATAGTAATGCTACTCTTATTGGGAATTCTATAATGTTGAGTATAACCTCGTAAGTTTAAGTTACTAAGAACTTTTATAATATTAAAAACACCCGCGAAACTTACCTAAGTGAGTCGTTTAACAACCATGAGTGTAACAATAAATATTCTAACAATGATAAAGGGTAGTTGTTTTAGTTTTCACGTATTCCGTATAATGGAATGATGTGTTAGTTTATTTGAACTTATCCGGGGTTTGTTAAAACTTTACGAACATTTAGAACATAATATTAATATTCTATTAGTTAAGGATAATTACGCCGTTTTATCTATTATTTCATATTAATCTAGGACTCTATAATAGTACCCCAACCAAAATAACTAGAATTATACTTAAAAGATATTATTTTTTATTTGTAAAAATTAATTAAGGCCGGACATCCGTCCAGAATAAAAAAATAGCATGGAGGGGGTTTGAAGTGTGGGGTGAGCAGGTTGCTAGATAGGGGTTAGTGGTAATAAAAGTGCGTGGTCCAATACATACAGAACATTCAATTACCTTCGTTTAAATTGTCGAAACGCTGCCCGACCAATAGTCCATAGTCTACGCTTGTGGGTCACTAGAAGCTAGGAACCACGTTAAACTACAGCTAGCTCGTGCTACAATTACTGGTTAGTAAATACTTTTATATTAGAAGTTACAGTGAAAATATTGTGTGTTCGTTGTGAAATTCTTTAGGTTGTGTTAAAAATATCTAAATTAATGTTGTAACATCCAAATGACGGGCCCTCTTTTGCCGGTTAGAAATTTATGGTAGAAATAAATCTCAATCACCTCAGGGAGGAATATATTAACGGTCCTTGTTTCTAGGACATTTTCAGCTAGGAAAAGATAAATCTTCTATAAAAGTAGAAGTGGGAACGAAGATTATACCAGCCATAATAATTATATAGCCCACTAAAGAACTATGTCTGCCAAGAGATACAGTAATTACTATGTATAATCCATGTCCATCCTTAGCGGCGTTAGTAGGGTTTTACTATTTGGCTGGTTAGCTAGTGTAGGTGAGCGCTGATGATCATCGTAAGGGGGCGCCCCTTAAACCTACTTTCAGGTCGCAAGTCCTGAACACATAGCTACCTAATTCCCACTCTACAAAAGGAATGGAGTTAGCATTCGTATGTATTTTACTTTTAACGTGGAAGTAGCCTAAATTAGGGTTCCTTTGTGTAGGGATGACAGAAAAATCATATAGCTCTTTAGTACCTGTGTCCTTTAGTTTTGATATTCGAGTATTTGCGTTGTTTAGGTTTTGTACTGACTTTGACAATGGTGAAAACTCAAAAGTACGCATTATTTATGATCAGAGTTTTAGCTATATTTATTTTCTTGACTATTGTCTTTTACGTTTATTTGTATACTATTGTTTGCTTTATTACTCTGACGTACTTCTAAAACAACTGGGTTTTACTACTTATTTTACACAACGGTCTTCGGGTCCTACCACTTTTGACGATCACGCTTGGCCAAATAAGATAATTATCATACATCATATTATTAGATTCTTTTGATTTCTCTCGTTGAGTGATATTGGGCTTTGAGGTTTCATAGAACAATTTATTATTTTATTAAAATGTTATATAAAAAAAGAGGGGGGGGGGGGGGGTTACAATTTATTCATGTAGGCCTGCAGGCCTTCAATTTGTTGCTTGTGAAATTGAAGGGGAATAAAACGTTGGAGTTTTATAGCATTAAATAGTATACATGTTACTTTGTTGTTAGGTATTTCTAGCTATTAATGGTATCGGGGGCGCGATTCCTTTATATATAATTGTGTGTCATCTGTTAGTTAGTTTACCTAGTCCTCAATTTTATCAATTTTACAGAGCTGGGGACGTTACATCTCTTTCATTTATTTCATTTGTTGCGGGTACTGAGTAGGTATCGTTCTCTATCAGAAAAGCCACTAATGGATGTTGGTGATAACGAATTTAATTTAGCAGAGAGCCGCCTTCGTTTGATCGATCGCAAGATATTTAAATACCGTTCTGTGATATTTTCGTATATCAAAATATTGTATTATTTGTGCCGGATGGGTTTCACAGAAATAATTTTACTTTATTAAAAACTAGCTTATGTCCTAAATTCAGTTATCAGTGTAGAACTTCAAAGGCGACTCCTTAATTATAGAAAAAAAAACTGACCCACACTTGACTTTTAAAATTGCCTATGTTCTTTCCCGGGACTCAAACTATCTCTATGCCAAATTTCAACTTAATCAGTACACGGTATAAGCGTGAAAAGGTAACAGACGAACAGTTTCTTTCGCATTTATAAGATTTATATGGACATGAACTATCTTTTGGGTAACCAATATTTTACCAAAACATGGGCAATGGCTAAGTTGCAAAAACTAAATACAGGGAATTTAGTACCTAATTTCTTATTTCTCAGATATTCCTTAAATTTCAAAATAACTAATCACTAATCTGGTCAGGTAAGAAGTAATTTAAAAAAAGTGACTTATTTTAAATAAATTACTTACAACTTAAGTGGGAACCCCCTACCGCTGACTTATGACATAGGGGCTATGCTTCAAAACAGTAAAACTTTTTCAAGGTTTTTTTGTTTGTTTTGTTATTTTTTCTAGGTTATTATACAGCTTTCCCTTAAAAGAGAACCCATGATCTTACCGAGTATGACGTCATATTTTTCCAGAGTAGACCAGAGTGTTGTACACAATATTTATGTGAATGTTTATTTCAAACCCATACCCCATAGGCTTTAAGACATCTTCAAAAGCAGCCATAAAAGTTTTAGAGAAATAACGTCTTGACGATCTGCAGATGGATTCGGCTCTAAAATATTACTCTGCACTTTTGAAATCCTACTGCAATCGATAACTATAAAATGTGGCGCAGTTTGTTATAAAATTCCGTTTCCAGGAAAACGATTATTTGGGAATCAAATTAATAGTTCTCTTACAGTCTTATCTTCTTTTAGTCATACTTTTCTAACTAAATGAGATAAATAAATGCTTTAAGCAGATTCTGAACCCTTATGAAAAATTATTTACATTTTATTTAATATTTTTGTTTGTTTTAATAAAATCTAATAAATATTAAAGATATATGTAAGTGATTTTGAGCTGAATGGCCTAAGTTTTGCGACAGCAAAAATATTTTTTCAACAGAAAAACTCAAAGAATCAGGTGGATAGTGAGGCTAACCACAAATACTGAAAGAGAAGGTTTCGAACAAATCTTATAGACTTTTTATGTTCGCCCTTTTTTACAAACCGAGGGAACGACTCGGGAAATAATAAGCGTTCAGTTTCTTAAGAACGAAATTCTTCAAACGAAAAAAAAATATAAATTAAATTTAAATAATAAATATCTTAAGTAGTTAAATGTTATTCGACAACTGTGACGATTAGCAATTACATTCATGCAAATACTTAGATAAGCCATTCTACAAACGCTTAGGTCAAAGGAAACCGAACCCTTGCGTGATTATAGACACAGTCCTATGTATATCTCGACATCATAGCCTTTCAACTACGAAATAATCAACATTCGATCAAAACATCACAAACGTGGTTGAACGTCTATCCTATAGAATTATCGCAAAACGACTGGTAAGTTACCTTGGTAAATTAAAAGGAACGAATTAAATAACCGGACACTGCCTAAGGGTTGAAGCCTTCGAAGCCGATGATGGCTGTCATATCTCGAGCAACTATTGATTGTACCTGTCCACTACATTCATGGGTCAAGGAGATTACTTATTTTTTTACACTTCCTTCCTGTATTCAAAATAGTTATCTTCAAAACTTAGGGACTGTTTCGGTCAAACCCCATGAAATTGCGGTTGTCTTCCTTTTTTTCTCAAATGTGTGTTTGACTCAAATGTAGAAAGCCCAAAAGTAGGGAATTTGAAGGTTGATCTGGGTGTTGAATCCGCAGAATCAGCCTTTATGTTGAGTCCAAAGATTTAAACCTATCCATATTTGCCTACCTAAGAGATATTAATGAAAAAAGTCTTGTTTCCGGACTAACATTAAAAATAGGTGGTGGAAATAGAAAAAAAAATGATTTAGACTGTACAAGTGTTAACGCAAAAGACAAGAAAATTTATGCACTATACCTAAAAGGTTATCAACGGGTGTATTTAACACGGGCTCAGTGTACAAAAAGATTCAATAAAGAAGTGCAACGTCTATGTGCGAAGCTCTTCGACAAAGAAAAAGT
Source organism: Apoda limacodes (assembly GCA_946406115.1). Lineage (NCBI taxonomy): Eukaryota > Metazoa > Arthropoda > Insecta > Lepidoptera > Limacodidae > Apoda > Apoda limacodes. Next base: position 37,292,348 of record OX291541.1, on the reverse strand, counting down.
GGCAAGAACTGCCACTTGCTTTTATAACCTCAAGAACTTCTTGTCAATCAGGCTTTGACAGAATTTTGACAACCAAAGTAATTCTCATTGGAGGAAAACCCTGGCGTGAGTCTGATCGCATTTACGAATAAAATTGAAATTTGTTTTTTTTTTTCATAAGAATCTTATTGTTTATGGGACAAATGGTTGATTTTTGAAAAGTCTTTTTTGTACTGGAATAAGGCTACATAAGATATGTATTTTTTTTTAAATAGTTTTCGTAGGAATCCCAATACACCGAACTCCACGCAGGCAAAGCCGTAGGCAAAAACCAGTGGCGTTTTATAAAAAAAAACAACGAAACAGCTTATCCAAAGTTAACTATATTCGTGGATCGTATGCAAGTCTTTGTACGTACGTCCTTCGCTAATTTATAGGGAGCGGATATCCGACAGACTAAGTAAATTTATACTTAGCTGACAGACCGTACTAACTTCTTAAGCAATTGTTTTAGACATTTGAGATTAGTGGATATATCATATGAAAAATTTTAGCCGATTTTCTTCTAATATAAAATATTCCTTATTAATGTATTTAAAAAATAATTGGTTTCCCTGACAAAATATCGAGACCTTAGACAAGTAAAATTAATTTTATGCGTTTTTTGATTATTTAAGATTTATTTTCTTAATTTATGATCATTGATTTAAAATTCTGTTTTTAGTTCTTTCCCTAAATCTCTGTATTCAATTTAGAACAGATAAGGTAGATTGTTTTCGGATATTAGAGTATATGGTAGTCTTAAGACTTAACAGACGGAATAGCTTAAGTTACCTCTAAATTATTTTTTAGAAATATTCAACCAGCAGTTCAGTCAAAGAAATGAATTATTACGTTCGGTAGTGTAAAGTATTTTTTATCTCATCTATTCAAAAAGAGCTGGTTGGTTCATCATAAACAGGGATTAAAGTTGCACTTTGAATCTCTAGGGATGCAAAGTGATTTCACATTGGAATGTGAATTATAGAGATCAATCAAGAAAATTGTTTAAACAAGTAACTAGCTGTATAATAAAACTGGCTGGCCGCGCGCGGATCAAATAAAAAAAGTTTGTGAAAAAATAAAAACCGCGTGAAATGTATTCCGCTTTTGTAATTGTTTACTCAAATTTCTACTAAGATTCTAGATAATACTTTTTTTTTTCAAATAGTTCGTTTTCCTCATGTAGTGATAATGATATATATATATGTAAATGTTACATGGGGTGATAAAAGAAGAGTGTATCACTCGGTCACAAAATTATTTTGCCTCGTGCGCTGCCCTTTAAATCCCTGGCTGCGCTCCGTATTCTACCTTAGAATCCTGCGCTCGCCGTATAAATATTATTTTGATTCCTGGTGATACAATTTACTATTTTATCTACAAGAAACTTCTTGTTTTTGCTACAATTCTCCCATTTTCATTAAACTCGATTGGTTCGACTGCGTTTTTACTTCGTCATCGAAAAAAAAGAAAGCTTTTAACTGTTTATGGTTTTACTTACAAAAAAGTGGAATTCTTATACTAATTTTTATCCCTTAGGGAAAGTGGTGACTTTCTACAAAAGGTAAAACACATTAATTTTAACGCTTAAGGTCAAATACCAATTATTATGTACTAAGCTTAATGAACTTGGAGAATTTCTATACATCAAAGTCTGAATTCCAACTTCTAACCCTCATTTGAACTCTTTAGGAAATTTAAAATAAATGAGGATAATAAATTAACCTAAAACATTTTAATTAATAACAAGACAGTTAAGTTAATACATTTTTATTATATGTTGTAGAATATTATATAAATTGGCAGTGGTTAATATTAACTCAAGCTCAAGAACTCAGAAGTCCTTCGAAGAACAAGAACACCTACAACAATTGCAACGGCAAAAGTAACAAAATTCTACATGTAATATTAATATTATTAACCTTTTTGTATTGTCATTAATTAAAATGTTTTAGGCTCATTTATTAAGGGACAGTAAATTGTAATGAATGGCGCTGAACGAGTAAAAGTTAGGCCAGATTTTAGCCAAAATTACTCGTTTTTTACATCCACCTCCTAGACTTGGCTCTTTAAGAGATTTCATTACTTTTCATAGACAAATCATGTCATTAGAGACTTTTACAAGCATGGTTTTTTTTGGGTTACGTTCAGGTAAACATTTGTAGTAACTAGCGCGCGGATTTTTCCGTCCTCGCTTGTCGAAAAGCATGCCTGGCTAGGGAAGACACTCACAGTCTAAATTTGCTATTATTAAAAAAAGTAACATTACGCACTATTCTTCTGTAAAGATAAATGTAAGAGTGTTTTATAGACTGCATAATAAAGCTTAAAGCGGTGCAAAGAAAACCACCGTGTAAAGATAAACATTATTGAAAAGTGTACCATTTCTTTTTAAAGATTCATTAATAAAGAGAAATAAAATTTTTGTTGTTTCGAGAATGTATTAGATTTTATCTTCGTTTATTTAAAATTCATATTACGAAATCAAAAATGTTCTGTAATTGAATACTATATACGCATAATTCTTAAATTTTGAAAAAGTTATTTAAAAGCGTTGTTTTTTTTATCATTTTTTTTTACCATACAGCACAGTATTAACATATACACATAAGTGTTCAAAAATATTTTATCTTTGGCTGCATAACTGTTTTGTGCACTGATCGGTTGATGCTTGACGCATGTGCAGTAGGCAAAACTGGATTCAAGAACCTGGAGTGTCACTAAGGTGAAACTCTGCTGGATATATATTCGATGCAGCAACAAAAATTACATGCAACATTCTTCCTGAATAATTAGAGATTAGTCATTTTTGTTTTCATTTTACTTTTTACATAGATAACGTAGAACATGCAACTGCTAGTCCGATTGAAATTGAATTGAAAAAATCCGTTAATTTTTAAGAGAAAAAAAAAATTAAACCTGCAGTTTATGATTTTAAAAGGTGAACAGGTACATCCTTATATTGTAAATGTGAAAGTTTATTTGGATGGATGTTTGTTACTCTTTCACGCTTCAATCACTGGACGGATTAGTGTAATTAAGGAGTGAATCACAGTCGCCGATAACCGAATTTAGGGCGGGCTAATTAAGGAGTAAATCACAGTATTAATACTTTGATTAAATAAAGGAGTCCCACGCTGATAACCGAATTTAGGGCGGGCGGAGCCGCTGGCAAAGTCTAGTAAGGAATAAAAAAAGCGGTAAAATGCCCTCGATGACCAGCTAGAAATGGTGGCGTGAAATGGGGTGACAAATGGTTTTTGTCAATTTCTGGCTTACTGTGATGTCCAATCAAAAAATATCCCGCTCAAAAATTGTAGATCTAGTAAAAATCTACAACTTTTGTTGAATGCACTTTTTAGCATAACCTCAAAATTTTCGAGATATTTGCAAATAACCAGGTTTTTAACTTTTTACGTTTATGTTTTATCGTCTCGGAAGGCCGAAAAGTGAGGCCTGAAAAAAAATTACCTAAATCGATTCTACGATTCATGTGACAATTTTTTTTTCCTTTTTTCACGACTATTTTTAGGTAAAAATATGTTTGTTTTAGAAAAATCACTCCAAAAAATTCAGATATGTAAACCTTCTTCAGATTCACGTTTTCGTTGTATAAATAAAACGTAAAATGGTATTGAAGAGAAAAATAACGCGTGCAATAATATATAAGAAGGAAATGTAATACGAGAAGGTTCCTTACGAATGTTGCAGATGGAAAATTACTGAGGCGAAAACGCTACACAATAGAATCCATTCGTGTAGGCGCGATCACGATATTAGACGATCACACAAAGTGTTTCTTCAAATAAACTATTAACTTTGTATTTTATCTTTTATTTTTAGGATTCTATATAGGCATTAAACAAAACCTTATAAGATCACCAAAGTTCGTGGTGATCTATCCGCCATTATACCAATTTTTTTGCCAAGTTTATCGTGTTTTTAGTGATTCGTACCTCGAAAGGGAAAAACGGAACCCTTGTTGGATCACTATGTTGTCCGTCCGTCCGTCCGTCCGTCTGTCAAGACCTTTTTTCTCAGGAAAGTGTAGAGTTATCAAGCTAAAATTTATATCAAATATTCAGGTCTACTGTCCCTTGGAGTTGTGAAAGAATGAAACTTCTAAGCCAACGCAATCAAAAGATACAGTAGTTTATTCTGCAACTTTCCGCAAATTTTCAAAACTCGCAGTCTACTTCCAGTCGATTTAGAATCTTGAAAAATGAAGCAATGTTTAATAGCACATATAAAGGAAAAATTCCGAAAATCTTAAATTTTTAGTTACATCACATATTTTTTGTACGGAGGGTTCCGTTCACGAGTTCGACTCGCACTTGGTCGGTTTTTTTTATTAGATTGACTCACATAGACATTTTTTTGTCAAGACCATAATATGCACATAGCCATGTTTATTCAAAGAGATGGTCTTCGCAGGCCATCGAAACCTGAAGATCAGATTTTGTCTTGTAGTGGATCCAAGCTTTGGATAGAGAATAGTTGTAGTAACTAGTGAAGGTAAACTATGGACTAGAGAGCTTAGAGGAAAACAAACAATATACGGCTTTGGTTGGAGAGTGGATAACCGAGAGGGAGGTAAAATATACGGAGTATATCGATCGATTATTCTTAGTTATTTGATATAAACGTTGTAGGATGCGAGAGGGATAGTAGAGTAGGCTCCGCGCCGCTTACGACGAGCATTCATTGCGTAAACTTATCGAAGCCGTATAATCGAGCCACGGAAAAGCGGAGAAGCTAGTTCAACAGATAAAGAATTTAGTAGAATCGGTTTGCGATTTCGATATAATTATTCGATTAATTACTATAAAGTAACTGGCCACTAAATGCGAAGCACGTGTGTACACGTGGAAGTAAAATAAAGAAGAAATTAACTGGCGCCACAATTTCTAGACACGCTACGTGTTCAGGCCGCGTCTATCGTGGGGGAGGGGAAAACGGAACGGAAGGACAGAACGCACAAAAATTTGAAGAAAAGCACGTTTCGCCTACATCAAATATCAGTAAGTGTCTTTTGTGAGAACTGAGGCTAGCAATGTCAGCTTATTATTGATGGGTTTCTACTATGGGGCTTTGTGAGGGACTTTCTTTATACGATTGCGTATGGACTGTGTAAGGGACCGTGTAGGATGCCACCTTGGTTAAAGTGAAGGATTGGTAGGGAAAGATTTAAAGTGTTTGGCTTTTTGGTTGGGATTTAGTCCGGGATCTTAGGTTTTTTTAAAAAAAAACCTTACTTATTAAAAATGCAGAGGTAATTTGCTGACATTGTTAGCTATGTACTCTCTAATGAAAGGGAACTGCCGATTTCTGTAGAAAATTTAGTGGAGTAAAAGGTTCCTGCAGGGATCGGTGTCAGATAAAACCCTACGCGAGTCCTTGTGCGGCGGTTACTCGCACTGATCTGAGTCGGAGGTGAAGGGACTTCCCCATACGGCTCGCTGGGATAATCCTTGTGTGAACCTTGTCCTGAATTCCTATTAAAGAAAACCCTACACGATTCAGTAGGTGCTCATTAAAGTTATACGAGTTTGTTGCATGTAATTGAATATTGTGTTAAAGATATCTCTATATTTGTTTTCTACCATCGTAATAATTTTATTCCAAGTTCCTGCTCCTTTGCGGTATGAGGACTCCCAAAGGCAAGCGGAGACCCTTGGTAGGTAGAGGTAGACGAGGCCGGGACAATCTCAGTAGGCGTTCTTCAAGCGGGGTCAGACTTGTTATAAGATTAGTGAAGATCGGGGCTTAATGTTAGGGATAGACTGGATTGACTACGGGCTTTGGGAATCTAAGGGTGTGAGGGGGGCTGTCTGAACCTAGATCTAGGTTGACTCCATTTCCACCCTTCACCGGTGACAAGTGAGGAAGCTGAACTTGTAGGGAAATCTGACACGGATCTAAAAGATATATATATATATATTTCGTATGGTTTATGTGTCATCTCATTAATCTAATAAGAGAGAGAAGTTATTTAAGTGATATTTAAATAGCAAAATTGTTTGTGTGAGATAAGGGTTAGATTCCGTTTAGGTAATGGGTGGCTAAAATTTAACGTGGGATTTTTAACCCAATCTCCTTAAGGAATCCGTAGATAAAAAAAAAAAGGAAACCCTCCACTCCACCCATTGCTGCGACAGATAGATTTAGAAACCTAATTACTATTGTGTTCATATTTAAATATTTGTTTCCTGTGTAAAAATAAACGTAAACGTCCCATGTCTTTCATGGCCGCGACATTAATCTCACGAGTCTTATTTTTAATAAGACTACCTAGGCCTTATTTTATTGCTTTATACTGTTTAAATTGAGTCGTTAACTGAACCATTTAAGATAGAAATGACAGAACCGCAACCTTGACCAAACTTTATTAACAGGCTATGAGGTGACGTTAGTGGGTCAGGATTTGTTCTATTCTTCAATCACCCCGTTGAAGACGTATTAGTATAACCTTATACAATTCTCTACTAACTGATGAGGCTCGGAATTATTGTATGGATGGTCGAAACGTTAAGTTCTAGACACTCGGAAAAGGGCTAGCCCTTACCTGATCGGTGTTAATGTCTGGCACATGTATGGTCGAGTAACACGATTAGACTTTGTATCGGCGCAGAAGGCTAATATATGAACTTGGCGCACCCACGTGACCACGCGACGCCAGCTGGGCACTTCGATTCACAGGCAAATTTATGAAAAGTCTGACCGTTTAGTCATTAATCGGCCGAAGGGATAATTTGGTGGCGGGCCCAACAATTCTGGATAGAACAACTTACGAACCCTTAAGGTATGGTTGTATATGCGAGTTTTCCTGGACGATTCCCAGTTAGGGTCCCACGTACACGACCCGGAAACTATGATTCATAAATTTGGATAGAATTCCATACTAAAATGACTTCGTCAACATGTCCTCTATAAGGCCTTCTCAATGTCTCCAAGTTTATTAGACAGCTAGCTAAGATATCGTTCAACCGAGTAATTCTACGGTTGTTACACAGATGGCGTTGGCCACAGTGGTAAAATAATCATGAATGTATGAGGATTTCCAGATATGGTTAGGACAATGTTAGAACTTTTCTTAAGGGATAGGCTGTAGTTGCATTTCAGGTTCATATTTATATCCAATTCGTTAGTTCGTCTTTACGGTGATTCTCCATATATTATTATAAGACTATAAAGTCAGCTAAGGGAAGCTAGAAAGGATAGTGGTAGGCTCTTTATATACTTAGATTGTCTATTCGCCTTTGGGGTGGGTTCTTGAATACCATTACGATTTTATAATTTCACTTAAGGGATCGATAGCGAGTCTGCTAATAATTTATCTATGTACTTAATAGGTCCGCCTGTCTCTTTAACGCCTTATATATATTGTTATAAGTTCATACCTTCACTTAAGGGCAAGCTAGAGAACTGTCGATAGGTTAGCTGTGTAGGTTATAGGTTACTTAAGGGGTCAATAGCGAATCTGCTAATAATTTATTTAGGTACTTAATAGGTCCGTCTTTCTCTTTAATGATTTCTATATATTGTTATAAGTGCATACCTTTAGTTAAGGGGAAGCCAGTGAGTTTATTAGTGGTTAGTACTTTTATATGTCTAAGGGTTCTCCTTTTAAGGTGTTTTTTATACATTACTATAAGGTTACAACTTTAATTATGGGGAAGCTAGTGAGGTTGTTGGTAGATTATTTACATTTTTAAGGGTTCTTCCTAGGGTGAGCTTCATACATTACTATGAGGTTACAATTTTACTTAAGGGGAAGCTATCGAGTTTATTGATGGACTACTTACCGTTTAAGAATTCTTCCTTAAAGCGATTCTCACACAATACTATAAGATTACGACTTCACTTAAGGGGTACGCGATCTTGGGGTTTCATCTTTATAGTGAGATTTCATATACTATCATAAAGTTATAACTTTATGACCTATCGTGTTCAAGGGGTAACCGCGATATTAAGAGGTAGGTTCGGAGTTGTGTGGAGTTAGCTAGACTGTCGAGTAGGGCGGCTTAGTCTTAAGTACTCCAACCACGGGTCTACGTTAGGGTAACAACCCCCATATAAATTCCGGTCTAATGTTAATTAGGACGTAGGGACTCAGTGGTTAAGGATTAGTTATTGACCAATGTCTTTAATGTAGACATAAATTAAGGTTTTGACTTTATCCTTTCATACCTGGGACTGATTGAATCCATACCTCTTAAGATCCTGGGTTATTATCGGTCATAACGAGGGGTCCAAATCGACGATTACGCCATTAGACGATCACAGCCAAATAAAATATTAACTTTCATTAATAATAACTTAACGGTTACAAAATATCATTTACATTTTAACAATAATAAAGTCAATAATAATATGTTAGGATTACGTACGCCCATCACGTAATCAAATTGACAAGTACGCCATTATACTCCACTTGAGTTCAGATGTAAATCAATAAAATAAAAGAAATTTTATTTGTGGGGGGGGGGGTTTCTACAGTCTGATAAGATTCGCTTCGTAAGGTGATGCAGGGTAATGATGGTGCCTTCCCTTTTATAAGAGCACTTTAAAAATTTAACTAATTCCGATTGTAAGATTCCGTATCTTCAAAGGCAAAAATCAAAACCTTAAATAAGATCACCAATGTTTTTGTTTGTCCATCTATCTACAATAGCCATTTGGTGCCAAGACAATCGTATTTTTATCTAATAAGACACACAGACGTACTTAGTAGCTCACATAGCCATTATAAAAATAACCATTTAAGATCAAGAACCGCAGATCAGTTATTTGTGTGATGCCAGACAATGATGATGCCTTTCATTCTATTAAGTATTGCTCTTTATTATTTAACTCGAAAACAGTTTGTAAACACACCCTACTGTACCAGTGGTAAGTCATTGATTTTCTTTAACTTATTGATCTTAAAACCTATAACCCTCCTGGAAAGCTAGATATTTCTAAAGGACACAAAATGTGTTTCATGTTACTTATTTTTGCACATTTTCTAATGTTATACCTAATGGTCAGCAATCATTGCTCTCGCGATTTCTTACTTATTTTATAACATTGAATCAAGGGACAAACAGCAGCACAAAATTTTGGAGTTGACAATGGTAGTCGTAAAATGAGCTCTCTGCTAAGGGTTCCTCTTCTAAGGACTACAGTATGGGGTTCTTTAGAAAGAAGTTATTAGATCTTTGAAGGATGCCCAGGTATTGCAAGCATCGATAGGCTGCGGTGATCGCTCACTCACTCAGTCGGACCGCAAGCTTATTTGCCACCTTTGTGGTATAAAAAACTTAACACAGAATTTTAGAGCGACAAGAATAGTAAATCTCATTGATGATATCTCATAAGTAAATGATGAATAACCGTTTTTTTCATGATTTTACCTTCATCTTGATCACATATGGCAGTTTCGTAATAAATTAGAATTTACTTATTCAATTGCATGCTTAGTAAGGATTGGGGTTATGAATTATTTATGCCGTATTTTAGGCGTCGTCGGGCGGCTACAAAATACTTTTATAATAGGAAGCAATGTGGAAAGACTTAGTAAAGTGAATAAAACATTAGCCAACTGTATTCTTACAAAAAATAATAAAATGTGTATGGACAGTTTATTCTGTACTGAATAAGGTGTTTTTGCTGCAAATCTAGCTACAGAAGAATAATATTGAAAATCTGTATTTACATGCGTCTACTCGTAATTTAGCTATTCAGGAAAATAAATATAATATGGCTTTGTGATCATTTACATTGCTGGTCTAAATGTTTAATTTCATGGCTAATCAAGTTAAGGAAGAGACTGCTGTATTTTTTTGGACTGAAATTAAGGGGCTGAACTCACAAACCTGTAAATGTATAGGCTGCGGTAATCGTTTACTTTCAGGCGGATTGTAAAATTATTTGCCAACTTAGTGCTTTAAAATAGTAGATTGTATCACAAGGGATCAAAATATTTTTTTTAAGGCGAGGGAGCTATTTTGAATCTTGTCTGAAGCGAAGGACTCTGGAGTAGAATCCGGAGCGCAGCGAGGGATTCAAAGGACCGCGCACGACGTAAAATAATTTTGTGACAGAGTGATACACTCTCCTTTTTATGAGAAAAGAGGTAAGTATAACTTATAAATAAGAAGAGTACATTTATATATTTCATTATCACGACTTGAGGAAAACGCACTATTTTTTTTATAAAAGTATCATCATAATCACGAATTTGAGTAAACAATTACAAAGACGGAATATATTTCACGCGGTTTTTACTTTTCCCAAATCTTTCTTTAATTTGATCCGCGTGCGGCCAGCTACTTTTATTATACAGCCAGTTACTTGTTCATATAATGTTCTTGGCCGATCTTTGTAATCCACATTCTAAACTGAAATTACTTTGCGTCCCGAGGGATTCAAAGTGCAACTTCAATATCTGTTTACGAGGAACCAACTAGCTCTTTTTGAACAGATGTGGTAAAAAAGTTTTTTAGCTTAACTTATTGTTAACTTAAGTACCTATAGAGAAAAGAAGCAATTGTTACACTTTAAAATTTTATTAGACACCTTCACGGAAAATAAGATGCACTAATCAACTTCACTTTCAGATCATATAAGGGTTGTATGAGCAGCAGTTCACTAAATGCATAAATAGACGGAAAACTAGAAGCGTTTCTTGTTAAACTTCAACACTCTAAACTATAATTAATTCTAAATTTGTCCTAAATCTAAACCATAACACAAGAAATTGTTACTTTTTACGTAATTTAGTGTGTTATTTGTAACAAGAAAATGTATGGATGTTGCGGCAAATAAAGTAACAGAGTAAGCAGAGGCAACCCTAGTGAGTCATTACATTCGGCGTGGGGTCGTTACATACATTCCAAGGATACGGAAAGTCGTTTGCGCTGTATTTAGATAAATCCCTAGGGTTGGCAGCAAGCTTAACCTAGGCAAGATTAATTTACATATTAATGGCGCCCATGGGCTGGCAGTTTCATCCTATATAAAGTGAATTATTTTATTTTAATTCACTTGCGTACACGGGTGATATCTATGAGAATTATTCTGCAATCATTAGAATAATCTTGAACTATCTTAGGACATTATACTGATATAAACATTTCTTTTATAATTAAATGAAAATTAGAAGTTTACAATAGTGCCTTTTCTAAATATTTCTGAGCTCAATCTTAAAAGTATTTAATTAGTTTTGTGTTAATGTAAAATTATAAACAACGTGCAGTTTCATATGAAACTAAAATGCTTTGAACTCGTCATTGAAAGTACTTAAGAATCGTGAGCCTCCAAGACATTTCGAATAGACCACTCAACTGTGAAATTTTTTGTAGAGAATATTAGAAATCTCAGGCGTTTGTCTTAAAGGGTTCGCAGTTAAGGCAATTATAAACAATTTTCTAATACTAATTTCTAAGCTTGAAAAAACCAAATATCTTGGTATTATGGTTGACCAGCGATTATCTTGGCATGCACACATAGAACTTATTATGAACAGAGTAAGAAAACTTATATGGACTTTCAGCACATTACGAAATATTGCTCCAAAAAATCTTTTCAAACAAATATACACTTCGTTAGCGCAATCTATTTTAGTTTATTGTATACCGATATGGGGAGGAACTACAAAAAGTAAATTCTTAGAAATAGAGAGAGCTCAGAGATCGCTGTTAAAAATAATGTTATTAAATCATACAGATTTTCCACAGAATGCTTATACTCTCTTTGTGATCTCCTTACAGTTAGAAAACTTTATGTTCTACATATTTTCTTAAAGCTGCACACGTCTCTTATATATGACTTCACCCTGACTAACAAAAGAAGATATTATTCCGTAGCTCCAGTAGTTAGTCCAAATCCATCATTATCATCATTCACACACACACACACACACACACACGCGCACACAAACACACACTCACACACAAATACACACACACACACACACACACACACACACACACACACACACACACACACATGCACGCACACAAATTAAGACAGACAAAATCTATTTAACTTTGTCATTATTTTTCATCTTATTTAATTTTTCCTGTAACACAATTTTGTATCTTAATCATTAAAAATCTGTATTTGTTTTATGCTTTAAAGGAGACCACAACCACATGTAAAAATTGTATTATTAAGATAAATAAACCATTTTTTGTAATATACTTAAAATAGCTATATTGGCTATAAAATTTTATTAAACAATAAGCATAGGGATAGGATTTACTTCCTCTTCCTTTCGTTTTGTTTCGAGTGACCACGAGTATGTTATTAATATAAACTTTTTACGAAATTTTATGATGAATTTTGTTTTTTTTTTTTTTTTTTCATACCACTAAGGTGACAAACAAGCTTACGGTCCGCCTGATGGTAAGCGGTCACCGTAGCCGATGGACGCTTGCAACACCAGGGGTATCTTTCGCGGGTTGCCGACCCCTCAGAAATCTAATAACTTCTTTCTTCAAGAACCCCATACTGTAGACCTTGGAGAAAACCTTTTTCGAATCGCATACTAGTATATAGCTTTACGGTCAAAACAAGAAATTATCATTAATTATTTTACGACATACCACGTTAATTGAAAGATGATTTTACATATATATTTCACAATGCATGAAACAGTTGTAAATTTTAGTACTTCGAGTCTTAGTTTACTATTTACTTGTGGAGAGGAGCAGTTTATATACCAATCTCATTTGGTTCATCGACTTATGTTTTGTTTAACTTGAGTAGGTAATTACTAGTTTAGCTTTTTCATAACCGTAGTAACACAATAGGCTACGTTTCTTATTATTGGTATTGATTATTTGCTACTTCTAAATAGTCCAGTTCCTTTCTAATAGATTCATTGGTTGTTCCTATAAATTTAGTGTCAGGCTAGCATCTTAGATTACTCTTATTTTTTCAAATTTCGTTTTCTGGAATTTAGGTTGTAGCTTTTTGTTCAAAAGAACATAATATCGATTTTTGTGCAGAAATACGGCGTAAAATACAGTCAGACACCAAAATCTTAGTTTTTTCCATTATGGTATGAAATCCTAAAGAGGAGTAACGTTTTAAATATACATTTTTAAATTATCCAAAGACTTATTTTAATAAGAATCCATAAATAAAACATTTCTACTTGAATAATAGGCACATGCAACCTTCATTGTAATTCACAAAGAGAGAGGCTTGAATTAGAGTGAGTTATAATATGCTACGTTCTTGCCGACTCAAATCTGCTCCGGCACCTGGAGTTCAAATTAGCACGCCATAAAGCCTAGCTTTTCAGCGCTGCAGTGGTTTGACTTTAAAAGTAATTTTTTTATTCTATATTATGACATATTAAAGAAATAAAAAGTTGTAAGTTTGTGAGCACTTATCGCAATATTGATTAGCGACGCAGTGACGTATTCGCTAGTATTACGAGAAATAATCTCGCAGTCGATTGTTAAAATAGTGTCGGCGTAATTTTATGTTTCTTTATTTTTGAAGGAATAACAAGTTATAAGTCTATGATCACTGCTCGCAATATCGATTAGGAACGCAGTGTCAGAAGAAACACAGGTAGTTAAATGAAAAATAGTTTTCGATCTACTCTTATATGAATATTTGTTTTCAATTTGATTATCGGCGTGGAATTTCTACGGCACCTACTTAATTGTAGTAAGAAAGCTTACTACTTTGCAAGCTAAAGCTGTAGCATAGTTAGTCTACCTGGGATTCAGTTATAATTATCTATGCAGCAACTTTTGAATCTTCTAGGATAGAAAGTAGCAAATATAATATGTTCTTTTCAATCTTATCAATTCCTATCCCTATCTGTATTTATTTAACAAACCTCAACTGCTACCCAAAGGAAAGACAACATAATTAAACTCACTTTCGCATTTATAATATTAGTATGGATAATAAATCATACAAACTATTTTTTCACCTTTTTTTTTGAAAAGATCTACTGATTAATGTGTCATATCGCCAAACGATACTAATATTTAATTTTTATCAGTAAAAATATTCAACAAAGATAATAAAAACATATTTTATACCCTAGTTTTGTTCATAATTTAGTATAAAGTTGATTCCAAGTTTTTTTTAAAAACGCTTAACATTATTAATGTATAATATAGTTTTTATTATATCTATTCAAAAAGAGCTGGTTCCTCGTAAACAGGGATGCTGCAGTTTGAATCCCTAGGGACGCAAAGTGATTTAAGCTTGGAATGTGGATTAGAGAGATTAATCAAGAACATTGTATTAACAATTAACTAGCTGTATAATGAAACTGGTTTGCGGCACGCAAAACAAATAAAAAGAAATAGTGAAAAAGTAAATTGTTTTCTCCAATTCGTATTTATGATGATATTTCTTTAAAAAATAGTGCATTTTCCTCAAGTAGTGGTAATATAATAAATGAACTTTTCTAATTTATAAGTTACTCTTATCTTTTCTCTCATAGAGGATGATAAAAGGTAGTGTATCACTCGGTCACAAAATCATTTCACCTCGTGCGCCGACCTTCTAAGCCATCGCTGTGCTCCTTATTCTTTTCTAGGGATTCTACTTTAGAATCCTTCGCTCAACTCTGGATTTAAAATAACGCCCTCGGCGTTAAAATCTTATTTTGATCCCTTGTGACACAATCTACTATTTAATCATTTAAAACACTAGTAATCTTAGCACAGTTAATTATATCCTTATATTTAATTTATAAAAGTTTCAAATTGTGTCGTTGGTTACAAAATAGGATTGACACAGTACATAATTTATGAAGGTCCCAAATCTGGGTCTCGTTTTGTTCAGTTAATATTACGGGTCTTCATCCAAGAGTTTGTGATGGAACCTTTTTAAAAATTAATTCCTGAAAATGAGACTCGGCAAATGATGTCAATGTAAGAGAAAACACGTTGGATTTTTCGGATTAAAACGAGGAAGTGTTGTTATTTTGCTGGAGAATTATCTTTAAATTTAATGTTTAGAAACTAAAATAAATTAATGTTATTTAAAGCTTTATGAAATATACTGCCAATTGTCTGTATTATGCAGAATTTATGGTCTGTATTCTTATAAGAAATGGTTGTTATTAGTTAGTTTAGCAAAATTTCTACATTACTTTTATCTACTTAAAAGTTTTTTTTTTTTAATTTATTTTTGCAGTTTTACAGTATGAGAGATGACGACGAAAGTCATGTGCTATTACGGACAAAAATTATGAAATTTTTAGATCAGGACATACGTACTGAACCGAAATAGGTGTATAGTAACTGTCAAAAATGTCAAATGTCAATTTTAAGTTTCGATATTATAGGTGATCTTAAAAATCCCTGGAAACTGTATTTCGGTAAGCCTGTCAGCCTTAAAAATTATTAAAAAACAAATGAATCGAGTTGCTATAATAATGGCCGGCAAAATATGGCCTGAGAGTGGTTTCAAAAGTGCGAAAGGATTTAACTGAGAATTCCACAAGTCAACACGAATGTGGTGCCTAACCACCTCTTAGCATTTGGCAAAAATCGTGTATTTTATTTATCATCGTATAAAGTACAAAAGCAAACTTTTTTTTTTATAAATTAAGTTTTTTGTTATTTTTATGCCAAGTTTAAAAAGAAACTAATAAAGAAGATGAAATAAGATCACGTTTATTATTCCATTACAATACAGACACACATATCTTATACTTTACAGGGCAAATTAGGATTTGATCTAAGGCGCTGTTACTTTTATCATCTTTTCAGCTTTTTCATAGGACTTAAGAATAAGCTATTCAGACAATTTATTTTTGTAATTGAATCTAAAAAGTGGGTAAATATTGCAGCAGTCGTTGGACAAGTGGTACAGATGGCTCCCAGTCACTTTATGAAGGACATACAAACAGACAGATGCTAAAACAGACATATAAAGACACTATAAAACTGGTTTTGGACTACATTAGGCTATGTAAGAATATTACAATCTTGTGGAAATTTACTTCACATCCAAGTAACTACGTAATAGCAATGTTTTCCCCTCAGGCAACATTGACCCTGTTGTCTGTGAAACTTAAAACATAAAAACTTAGAAATTTCGTAAATGGCCATATTTCTTAAGTCTCATTTTACTTGTTGCCAACTCCGTGATGCCGTTCGTTTAAAATCGTTCGTAAAAAATAAAAAGGCGATCTGATACTTTTTGTAATTTAAATTATATTTTCTTGTCTTTTTTACAGGGTTTAAATTTATATACTAAATGGTTATTTTATATTATTATTATATAAGCTTTTTTATCAAAGAACAATTCATAAAATAACTATTAAAAAATCGGCCAAGTGAAAGTTTGACTCGCGCACGAAGGGGTCTACCTGTTGCCGTTATCAATATCAATCAAAAACGAGCAAAACAATTTTAAGCATTTTGTGATAATTTCTACTGTCTAACTATCGCGGTTCATGAGATACAGCCTGGTGACAGACGGACGGACGGACGAACGGGCAGCGGAGTCTTAGTAATAGGGTCCCGTTTTTTACCCTGTGGGTACGGAACCCTAAAAAGGCATTAGTGTAGTTAATGTTTATGGAATGATATCTATCCTAAAGTATACTCCACAGAGTATACTATACACAGGCAAAACCGCATTAGTCGATACCTATAAAGTAATTGTGATTAAAAGGACGAACAGGTCAAAATTATCACATTTTTAATTCGCCGCATAAACAATAAAAAAAATATTTAAGGTGCTTGTGGCCTTACTGAACAATCTTTGTCTTGTCGGTCAATTTATTTCAGTTCTTCAGTTATAGATTTTTTGGTCCGTGTCAATTAGACCACAAAACAGCAACACGAAGATCATATTAACAGAATAAGATGGTGTGAAACAAAGAAAATTATGTTTTGCAGAAATAGACCAATGCGCCAAAGTGAGTGAATATGACCTACCAAATTCAGACTGCTGGCTAGAAGTTTATTTTGATACCAACACCTTTTCATTTCCTTGTGACGAACATCAGTCATGCATGCAGTCAAGTACGGAGCAAACTAAATAATATTATCTCTTTCTTTACCACAGTTCAGGATGAAACATAAAATCTTCTCTCTCTTTACGGTGGTTTCAGAGGTTAAGGAAAGCTTACAGTCCGCGTTGAAGCGGCAGGGCGGGCGAACGCTTTTCCTCGCCGCTACGCCCTATAACTTGCCGCTGAATAAATTTGATGCATCGCTGTTTCGTATGGAATTTTTTTAATTTATTTCCATTCCTGCTTGGAAATACAACTACTGATGATGTGATTATTACACGTAGTTAGCTGGCAATTTTGTTTCGCGACTGTATATACTGTAATTAAATTTAAAATTGCCAATTTTCGATCGTAAGTGAATTGTGGTGTAGAAAGTTTATTTTTGTCATTTGATTTGTGTTACAATGTAGTGCAGTTAGCAACATTTCTTCAAATCAACCTGTTGGTCCAACTTAGTGACTTATGTATATTACCTATAGAAACCTCCTATATCAATATAAATAATATCAGAATTTACATTTCATATCATGTATTTTTAGTGTCCTGTATACATATACATACAAACCTGTGTATCGTAACTGTTTTGGTGTGTGGACCAATTATATACTGCTAATTTATAGAAAAACTTATGATTAAACTTTTAGTGAGTGATTCGTGTTAAAAAAAAATTAAACTTTTCTTCAAACTGCAATGGAAATTGTCAGAATTTTATAAAAGTTGATATAAGCTTTTTGAAATAAAAAGGTAAGAATGTTTTATAATATAGAAGTATGCAATGTAACAAAAAATATGAATAATTTATTTGATGTCAAATTTTATGAACCTATAATTGATTATTTTTCCTAAAAAAATTTACATTTTCTGGGTTCGCATTTCACCTACGTAGAACCGAGTTGTAATTCTCCTCGCTATTCACGGAAAATATAAGCTGGGATTTTTTATCGAATTTTATTTATAGAATAATTTCAAATATATTATTATTTTATCGACCATTTTTAACACTTTATTTACTAAGTAGATACGTAAAAAAAGTATTATGAAAAAAGTTCACAGGATGTATTCCTTGTCGGCCTCATACGTCCCTACTGTTGAGGCACGTCCCACCCTCACCGAGGGTGATTTGGGTCATAGTCCACACGCGGGCCCTGTGCGGATTGTGGTCTTCACATATGTCTTTTTTTGACATATGCAGGCTTCCTTACCATGTTTTCCTTCACCGCTAAGCCAGTGGAGTGAATAGCAATACGTGGGGCTTGAATCTTCGCAGCTCAAGATGCAAGATGAAATCAAAACCACCGACTTACCTCTCAGGTGTACTGGCAAACTTATATGCTAAATACGACATTACACGAAAATTACCTCAAGTGCTATTGTGGCAGTGATCTATGCAGCTATCGATATACTCTAAAAGCAAGAATGCAATCAATTTATATGACAATAATTGTGCCACAATTGCCCTATACGACATAATTATGATCAAATCAAAACGCAATAAGCAACCTAAATCCCCCAAGTATAGGGAATAGTACCAACTACAAAAAAATACAAATGAATGTTATATAAAGCCGTTAACAAAAACGTGTAGGTCTTTATATATATCCGAAACCCTTGTTTTGTTACTAAGAATTAATCGTGGTAAAATGAGCGTTGAAAAAGTACGAACCTACATTAGTCTCTGACATAGGGAGCAGGCTCAAACTAACTTAAGCTTTTGGGTAAGTTTAGTGTTACTAATAGTGTAATATAGTGAAAAATTAGTGCTTACCAATATAGAACACAAGAACAAAGTGACTTCGCCTTAACTAGAGATTGTAAAAAGAGTGTTATTGGACACATTCCTAGATGACAATACTCTGCTTTAAAACTAAAAAAAAAAACGAAATACTCATTAGCCTATATACTAGGCTAGATTAGGGTACAATGTTTAAATATATTCTTTACTAGGATAACAAAAAAAAAACTGGTTGCCTGTAAAGTCGGTATACGGGCGAAAGTTTTACGTGACAATGATTTTATGTCTGTCTCTCTCGCTCTTAGGCGGGCGCGTGCCTCTCACTCGCTCTCATTGTGAGCGCATAACGTGAGCGGAGCGTAACGCAGTTTCTTGAAGTGTCACCCGGCAAACCAATTTATAAGACGTTGTCACGTCAAAAATACAAACATTAGTCTGTGATTCTATTTCGCTTATATTATTTAAAAGTTTTGGTTTAAAAATATTTATATTTGATATTATTTTATACTTATTTTGCAAATTCTTGATTTTCGTTTCTTAATTCTTATAATAAAACTTATTGTCAGAAAATAAATAGTAAGTCCAGAGTAGTCATGAAATTTTGCTCAGAAGTTTAAGACGTAGCTAAGAAAGCAGTATTATAACTTGATTCCCTTAAGGGGTTTCATAGAGGATAAAAGTTAGCGTAGGGGTTCGTAATTTTTGAAGTAAGAAGTATGAAAATTAGTGTATAGGCCATGGTTTATAAACAAAAGTCTGTGGAGATTTATCACCTAAGAGGTTATTATAAAGAAACTTTGTATGGTGAAACTATGAAAAAACCACGAAAAGTGATACATAGATTTTGCTTTCCAAATATCAAAAAGTAAGTAGTAAGGAACAAAAGTTTGTATAGCTGGAGCATCATTTCTGAAGTAGGAAATGGAGAAATTTGCATTTTGGTGTAATTTAATTAAGAACATTTTTTTCGTTACCAAAGGGTAGCAAATAAGCTAATGGCCAGCAACATTTGACATTAGAGAAAATTCAGATAGTACCCGAGATGTGGCGGATAAATGACAAAAAAAACAACTAAGCAATCAGCAAGTAGGTCATACTTAAATTTTGTGCTTTAAAAAGTTATCTGCTATTTTGATATTCAAAAATTGATATAGCCATAGTAATTTAGCGGTTTTAATAAACGGTTTGAGGTGTTTGAGAGTTTATAATCAAAGGTAGTTTAAACCCCAAATCTGTCGTAAGACTACTACGGTGCAAAACTCCTAACACAAGCATTCTTCAACTTCTCAAAATTTACAAACAAGCATTTTCCTTACTTCTCAGTATCTCTTCTCTTCACAAACAATCTTAGTACAGAATGGTGAATGGAACTAACCAACTAATAGAGAGTTTCATAAATTGACAGGGAAAACGGAAAGCTGACCATCGTCTGTCTGATCTTTGGTTCCTCAGGTTTCATACTAATTTAGGCAAAACTTTATGTTAGTATTTATAACGTTCACTTACCTAAGTATAAGAAGCTCGTGCATGGCCCAGTCATATTAAAACCCTTTGTGCGATTTGTACCTTTGTTTTTTAGTCTTTGCGAGTAAAATATCATAAGGTCATTTAGAAATGTTTCCCAAAGGGTGGTTTGAATGTTACACACAAATGTCAAGGATATATTTAAAGGGCATAATATATTTTGTCATATTTGCTTTCAAATGTTTATAAGTCGATAACTAGTTATAGTCTTTGATATTGTAATAATTTTGATATCTTCAATTAACAGTATGTACTTTGTTTAGGTACTACCTAATATACTTTGCAACAAACAGAAAACATAACATATTTTCATATGTATTCGTTGTAAATGATATAAAAATAATAAACAATAAAGCAATATTTATCCCAATAAAGAAACTTTTATATAAGAGTAAATTTTATTCTCTACAAAACTTAACTTTTATTCTTTTTTACACTGAGCTAATGTAGTCTTGTTAAGTTTTAATATTTAATTTACATAATAATATCAAATACTTACACAGTAAAATTTATTTAATAATTGATTTTAATCAAAACTCTACCTTTATGACCTTCGTTAAGATTTTGATATTGGCTTGTATAGTAACAACAGGCATGCTGCCAACGATTTTAAAGCTTATAAATTAATTAAAATATAAGATTGTAAATGGTGATATTTGTTTATAATAGATATTTCAGCAAAATTATATGGAGTTTACGGAAGAGCAATAGAAGCCAAAACAATTGTCTTTAGAGTTTTTGTTTGTCTGTCTGTCATCACTGAAACAATACTGCAAGAAATTGAATTAAATTTTCACAGATTCATCTTAATACGTCGCAACCGTACGTACGGCCTAAAAATTAAAGTTTCGAAAAATGGTTTCATTATAAGATTTAATTTTCTTTACATGTGCCCTCAGTTCCAACCGCCCTAAATTCCGTTATCGGTCTAGGATTTCAACGACAACTTCTTAATTATGGAAAAAAACAGACTCACATTTAACGTTTTCAAGTAGCCTGTTTCCTTTCTTGGAACCGAAACTATCTCCGTGCCAAATTTAATTTGAATCGGTACAGTGGTTTAAGCGTGAAGAAGTAACAGACAGAGAGATAGAGTTATTTTCGCATTTATAATATTAGTATGGATGTGCTCGATAAAATTTTGCCGAATTGTTGTGTTTGCCACTTTAGCGGTAAAAAAATAAATAATTATATAATTTTGAACAATTCGGCATTTTTTTTTAATTTAACATACGGAACCCCGAAGGCTCTAGTTTAACATTTCGCAATTTATTTTTTATTTTAATGTTTATTTGAAATTATTACGTAATAAAATTATTAAGAAGCTAAACTAAATAAAGTAAAAACAGTAATTTCTTTATCATAATTTTTATAACCACCTAAGATATTTTCGTGTACAGTAGTGTAAGGTAGTAGCCACTAACCCAATTTACAAAAATATCAATGAAGCTAAAAGCTGCCGTTCATTTTGATAAATGACCGTTGGTCATTGGCGTGGAAACCAAGCTTATGATCATTATGAAGTCCATTATAACAAACGGTCATGATATCATGGGCGTACATTAGCACTTAGAGTGGTCCTCAAGGTAATGTCTTCTACAAAACGGGTAGCGGTCTCAGACTCTGAAGATTAAGATAAATAATGGCAAAAATTGGACCTTCCTCGACGAGAACGGAGTTTAAGATTGCATTTTGTAAACAATTCCCATTTACACTGATGGAAAACTGGTCGATTTTTCTACATAATACGCTTCGTAATATCATTGTAACGGTAAAAAGTAGTTATCCCGGTAAATAGATAATTTTGATGAGATAACAAGAAAAGAGATTAAATAACTTGTAAGTAAACGTTCTGATTTATTTATGAGAATACTAGATTTTTCCAGCGGCTCCGCCTGCCCTAAATTAAGCTATCAGCGTGGAACTCCTTAATTACACTGATGAAGATGTTGATTTTTTTTATTACTTACTTTTTTTAATACTATATCGCACTTTTAGGTAGTAGAAAAATTAAAGTTCATACCGAGTACAAAATGGCTATTCTGACCCTCGGAATAAAAGCTTTCGACGTTTGCCTTTAGCTCACGTCGAAACTAGCTTCTTCCTTCGGGCGAGAAAAAGCATCATTTTGTACACGGTACGAAATATATAATTTTCTACTACCTTGAAGTCTGATCGTAATTTATTATCAAATTAATTTTTAGAAAATAATCACTGTGTGTCTTGTTGGCGCGAAGTGGCCAGTATCAATCTGACACCAAGACCCCAAGTACGGAATAAAATTTCAACGAATATTTTGTACTGACCTGTGAGTTATTTTGTACCGAGGTCTAGAATATTCTAACTTTTTATTGAATGAATATTTCAAAGTTGAATTTTAATCTTCCATTTTATCATATAACAATAATCTATAATAATAATAATAATATATTCGCGTAAACTATTTTAAGTTAATAATTAAATTGTCACAAAAGGATAAAACTGAGCTGACTAAATGACAAATACTGTGTTCAGTTGCGAGATTTGAATATTTGCCAAAACAATGCTATACAAAATGCGCTCTCTGCGTTTCAACAGATCAATTGTTGCTATTATTTATTCAGACTATTGGAATTTCGAAATTTCATCAATAATTACACAACATAAGAGTACCTAATACTTGAAAATTTTAAAATTTTATACTGTAAGAATCCAATAACGCAGAATTTAGTTCCCCTGCATTTTTATAAAGTGCTTTGTCAGTTAATAAGTTTAAACGAAAAATATAAAAAAAATTTAAAGCAAAGAATTTTAAAGTAGGCCTCGGGAGTGAACAGGCAAATATAGTGCAACATTTCGAGAGTTTGTTGAAAAATTTAGATGCAATAATTATACTTATAGTTAAAAGGCCTAACAATAATGCAGGAAATAATTCTGCTCCTTATACTGAACAACTTTCCCCAAGGGACATGGGCCGAAATTAAAAAAAAAAAATTCTTATACAAAGTGTCTATCAGTTTGTTTTTTGAGATTTTGCACCTTAGTAAAAGTTGTTCAGTATCAGGAGCAGATTGGCAGTTCCAAAATATCGTCTTCAGAAGGTACATAGCTCTTTCACAATAAAAAGTATATTTTTCTGTAATAAAATTTCAAAACATGTGGTTAAACTGGTTAATTTACCCTGAAATTAATTTAAAATATATGTCGAAGATAGTTTAATGAAAAAAGGTATTACAAAGTTGATGAATATATAAATGATAAAATTGCTTGAAAAAATTAGAAGTTTTTAAGATTTGTATTTGTATTGAGGCATTTGTGATATTTTTTAAATTAAAACATTGTACTTTATGTTATTACCTAGTGAAAGACTATATTGTATTTTAATATGAAGTTAAAAAAATATATAAAAGATTAACTGCTGAGTTTCTTGTCGGTTCTTCTGGGTAGTACATCATTGTGAACCGGTGGTATTTTTTTTTAATTAATAATTAAACTGACGATTTAAAAATGTTGTTTAAGAGTCTATTTAAAAAGGAAGTTCAAGTTTGAGATTAAGTAGAAACGTAATTTTCAAATATAATTGTTTAAATCAAAATAATATCGCAGAGAATCAGGAACAAATATTCGTTAAGTTTTGTGTTTAAAAAGCCGTTATTGTAATGCGCCGAGAAATCCGTAGATACTGCGTCATAATGTTTACTATTATCATCCTTCATGTGTTTACGAATCGAAGCGCGTAACATTGTACGTACGTAACTTTAAATATAAAGTTAAAATATGAGCAGAGAATTGTAACAAATATTTTTTTTACTGAAATGGCCAGGTATCAAGTTGTAAAACAAAGCTGTTTGTAAAAAATCGTCAAGTTGGAGTTCGATTTCCGCGTCGAGGGATTATTCTGTGACAGAATGTTTACTATTTCCCTGTATTGGATCTCATATCAACTAAAAATATTATATTGTTTCTAAAAACATTTTTTTTATTCAATTTATCATAAACTAGCGTATAGAGAAATCCTGGATTTTATAGTAAGTAAGTTTGCTATTGCTGAGTTATAGCAGTAGTTATAGTTTGCACACTTTTATTTCGGTTACTGTTAATCTTTCGGGAACTTTTAAATTTATCGCAATGAAAAACTTATGTCCTTTTTTGTTCCTTCAACAATCTTTATGTCAAAATTAGCCTAATTAGTATCTCCACAGCGAAGCTAAGCAATAACAAACAACTTTTACAAATATACACATTAGGTTAGAGCTAAAAAACTTACGCTATAACTACCAACGCAGCTCTCGCCTACGGCAGGGAATTCATACCCACAGCTGGGAAGCTCTATGGTCATGTGGCTTCAGAGAAATTTCCTCCTGCGAACGCTTAGGTTGTGGATACGCTTCCTGCCAAGACTTCCTCTAGAACCCCATGCTGTAGTCCTTCAAGAAAGAAGTTATTAGATTTTTTAAGGGTCGGCAACGCGCGAGTGATGCCCCAGCTTACCACCAGGTGGACTGTTGGCTGGTTTGCCACCTTAGTGGTATAGAAAAGTATTTACTTTATGTGTGTAATTAATACGTTTAATTGTGATATTACACTTTATTATTTTATCGGATTTGAATAACATGTTACAAAAAGTAACCCATAAAAATCATCTCTATCTCGTGATGGAAACACTTTAACGGTCAGGTGTCACAGAAACTTTTGTCCACTAAAATATATACTATTAAAATAAATAGCCACAGTCGTATTCGCTCCAAAAAAGGGTGCCATTTTTAGCCTTACATTTTTTGCATTCATAACTTTATAAAACATCGATTACTTTTCACTTGAGACACTCTCATTTCTTGAGCAGCCAAATGACTCGTATAAATTGGTTGTTGTCTTCTATCATATCATATAACTGACTAAGTATATAAATAAAAATTATGCTTTAATGAGTATCAACATTATTAACGGCCTTTTTTGAACTTTCATAGTTGTCTACCTTTGTCTATGAATTTTTTAACAACCTTCCACTAACCTTACCCAGCCGTGTCGATTCGTTAAGGTTTTGCATTCTATTTTCGGAATTGTTACACGATACTATCAAAATAATATATTAACAGCGCAGGAATCTTGAAAATATTGTCAGTTGAATACCAGCGATTAATCAACTCTAAATTATATAAAATTGGCTCAAATTTTCTGTAAAAGCTAATTTGAAAAAAATAGTTTGTAAGCTGTGACGCAAATGAAGAGAATGATACACGAAAAGAATTTATGAGGTAAAGGCAAAAGAGTCGGAGAGAATGTATTTCGCATCAATTTCGTCCATTTTCGGAATCACGAGCTTACTGTTAATGTGCTGTTGTCTCAGACCCTGGATTAACTAGACCCTTGTCACAACAAATCAAACTCGATGGGTTCGAAGTTCCTTTAGCCATCTTCCGGCTTTATCATTAGACCCTAAAACAAAGTCACGAAAAATCAAAAGAGCCCATATTGATAGGGCTGCGTTGTTTTATAACAGTTTATGTAGCACCCTTTCAGCTTCATCATCAGATCCTTGATGTCATCTAAGACCACTAAAATTGCTTTGGTACAATCATTACTCCTTCCTATTCTCAATTATGCAGACGTTAGCTAACTTGACCTTACAGTGGAGCAACTTAATAATTTTGAGCGACACCAAAATTTATATGTATCAGGTTCATATTTGGCTTGCGCAAATTTGACTATATTTAAAAAAAAAAAATTTATTCTACCCAACGGTTATCTGGAAGAAATCGTTATGAGACAGCCTATATGTTTTTTGATTTTCTTTTGTTTTTTATTGTTATTTGTATATTTTTTTTGTGTGCAAAAAAAGTATATTACTACTTATACTTTATACTACTTGTCAAGACAAATCAAAGAAGCCCAAACTCGATGGGTTTGCGTCGTTTCGTTACAGAGTTCCTATGTATTCATCACAGACATTACGTCAACATCTAAGATAAAAAAAAAAAATCCTGTATCTATAAATCGAAACGCAAAGTATGTTGGTAATTTAATACTACCAGTATAGAAACAATCAGTAGTCAATCACATACGTTACAGAGCTGAACCGGCATTGGATCATACTAATCTATTTTAAGATTAGAATAAAAGAAGTCGTCTTTAGCCAAGCGTAAATAAAAGTTGTAAAGTTTGAATCAGGTGGAAATTTTATTTCAGCAGTATGGCGGTCTTCACTCAGCTGTACTACTTAAATTATTAGCGATAAATCTTCATACATATCCCCCCCCCCCCCCCGCAGTTAAGAAACGTCTAGACTTTACGTTTCGTTGGATATTTCAGATTGTTTTTGCTAGAATTTCTACTGGAAAGTTTGTAAATACGTTTTGTACATAGTGGTATGTAACTACGTAAATATTTTATATTTGATATTGATGTTTCTTAACAAAACTAACTAAAAATACTGTTGTAATGTTATGAAACATACATTGTTTCATTTGCTAGTGCAGAGGCCTACCTCAATAAAGTTTTCTTTTTGGTTGTTTATTAAACTATTCGTTCCCTAGACAAGACGTAATGTTTAGTGAAAACAATAAAATAGAGTAGACATATGAAGGCAAGCTTCCATTTTATTATATTATATTTTAACGCATACATCACTCTTTACAACTTCAAATAATAAAACACGCATCTGGTTGCCAACATTAAACTGTTATTATTACTGTTACTATATATTTTTGTTTTGCTTTAACGAATATAGTAAGCGGCAGTGCTCCAAACGGGTATTAAGAGGATACACTTCGTGGCGAGTCACACTGATCAAGTACTGTGAAATTTCTTAGTCATAATTTCAAGCCGAATACCTAGGTCTGTGGTTTTTCCAAAATCTTGTAAAACGTTCTATTAACTAGAAAGGTTTATAAAACAATTTGTATGAAAAACTAGAATCCAGTTTAACTTTTGAACTATAAAATTTGGTAGAAAACTGGCACACTGCAGGCCTAGATATTTATTACTAGAACGTGTCTTCAAAATTCCGTGGTGTTTGATCAGCAAGTGTCAAAAATATTTGAGAAATTCGTTTGTATGAAGCCCGCTGCGAGGCGCCGCGAAGTGTACCTCTTAAAATAGATATTAATGCAATTGTAGCGAAAATAAGGACTTTTTAACGCGAGTTTTAATAACAGGAATTTAGTGCAATTGCGTAAAATACTGTTTTGAAAAAATATTTTTTAGCAGGTTAGCGATATTAAATTACGTGGGAAAAGAAAATTAATGAACAACACCTAGCGCCATCTTTTTGTCAAATTCAGCATAAGTACATACTATTGTCAGTCAGTACCATTTAGCGGATGTGTAATTGCATACAATGCCTTTTATAAGAACAGATTTTTCTTAAAAGGTTAGAATTTTCTGATTTAAGGAAAATACGCGAAAAACGAAACTGAATGTAAAATAAAATTCTATGTGTTCAAGGAAAAAACCACAAAAAAATACTCATACATATTAAAATATTGCCTAGTAAATTATACTCGCAAGATTTTTTTTTTATAAATAAATAAACAGTTTTGGACATTTCACACAGCGCCGTCTGGTCCTAAAGTAAGCAAAGTAAACATAAATATTACTTTTTTTTGTAAATATGTTATACATGTAAAACACTCAGCCTTAAGATAAACACGAATAATAAATGTTTGTCTTGGGCGGGAATCACACCCACGCCCCTCAATTCAGCAGTCGGGTCAAAGCCCACGGAGCCACAGAAACGACGAATTGATCTTAGACTTTAATCGACCGTCGTGCCATGTGGCAGAATAGTCAAGCATCCTGTTGTTGGCAGATTCGAATCTCATCACAGATGGTACTCTCGTGTGTCGTAAGAAACAACTCAAGGAAATATATCAGATTGCTAAAACAGAAAACAGCAAAACAAAACTGTGATCTAAACAATAAAAATTACGGTCCCTGGTATCCTTAATTCTGACATAGGTAACGCAGGGGACATATTAACTGGAGTGTAGAGAAGTGTATAAAGTGTACTAAAGTTACACAGGGTAAAGTAATGCATAAGGATAATGCCAAAGTATGTATACTTTCTAACCACAATTTACTGTTGTGATTGACGACTTTAACGTTAAGAATTTCAATGACTTTGTCAACCTTTTTATTTTGACTTAGTTCTTTGCTGATTATATATGAGTTGGCTCAAAATCTTGTTAAAACCAAAATAATGACCTCAATAATACACTATTTTCATAAACTTCTTGATGCTAAGGACACTCCGCTGCAGACATTTAAGTCACATTTAAGTGACTTAAGATTGGACCAATATTTAACTGAGGACTTTATTTTTAAAGAACACCAGTATAGTTTTTAGAGAGCAAAAGCAAAGCTAAGATTCTTGGTTTCATCGTGAGGCAATCGCATAATGACAAAAGACTTGCTACTATGCTATATAATGTATTGGTTCGTAGCCGTCTGGATAATAAAACGATCATTTAGGATACACGTGAGACGTTACAGGTGCTTATGTTAGAGAAGATTCCAAAAAAATCGCCAGGTACATTTGTAAAAAACATATTGGTATATTTTTTTTATTTCTGTAATTTTTTTATTACGGGAATAGTAGGATTCGACACTAGAGTTAAAAGAAAGTGGCAAATTTGAAAAAGAAAGATTGTCACATTGAGATTTAGATTAACAAACAGAAGGAATTAAGCTCACTGGATTGGCATATTCGTGCCGGACATGGGTACGTGCAAGGTAGTGGTGCGAGGGGGGGGGGGCGGCATATTTGCGGCGTCCGCGGTGAGCACGCAGCACGCGGAGAATGCACTGACACATCACGTGCTGTGGCGCCGACAAAATGATCTAAATTTGCAGGCGCCTGATCGATCAGAGGGCTTAGCTCGAGTTCATCATCGTATAATGTATTGTTACGTGAACTGACGCTAATCAATTTATATATTTAAACTAAGGATAGTTCTAGACTCACAAACACAAGTATTGTTTATTTGCGTCTCTTGACGTAACGATAAACTCGTTCTAAGCCCTCTGGACGCATTTCAGAATGGTATGCAGAAAATCAAGTAAGTACTGGTTAACTGGGTTATCTTCAAGTTAATTGTAGACATCTAGTGATGTCTCTAAGTTCAATACGGAAAAAAGTGGTTGAGATCACCCCATAGTAAAGAGAGTTCAACATACTATTAAATGTAAAGTCATTTAACAAAGACCATCACCATTCAACGACGGTCAATTAAGAACGCCAAAACTTCTCAGTTTCCCTAAATTCAGTTTCTAAAAAAACCGCGAAAATCTGGATGATCAAAAACTACATTATAGACTACATGATAGAGCATAATAAAGGTGTGATAGTGTTTTCCAGTTTTTTTTTCCTTAAGGAATGGTAGTTGATGAAGCTGAAGACTAAACCAGGAAAAATAGTTACTTCACAATTTAAAATTTGGAATATGTTTAAAATATCAGCAACTCAACTCGTTATCCTGTCAACACTATGGCGAATGAACAGAAAGCCAAATTTACTCAACACAATACCAATATATCCGTCGGCTTGTGTGTGATTAGATCAAAAAAGTGGCAAGTGATGACAAAATCACAACAGAGCTTCAGAAAGCAGGTGAAAAACCGATGCTTCATCTTTCAGAAGCTTTTTAATCGTGTCATTCTTGCAACAATTCCTACGATATCACCAAAAAGGCAACGAAGTTTTTCTTAATTTTACAATCTCATCTTAAAATTACTAAAGGACCATCTAGTTTTGAGCAATAATATCTAGAAGCTGTTATCCAGGATCATAACGAACAGTCTAAAATAAAAGTTTAACAAACACGCTGCGGTTCGGAAAGTACTGTCGACCATATTGATACATACGTGAAATTACCAACAAACCATGTTATTGTCCTTATTGTGCATTGGTGAAATAAAAAAATAATTCCTTCTATAGGTTCGTGACCAAGGCGGTGATATTGCAGTCTCTCTAACATTCGGCCTACGTTATATACATACTAGGTACAGTCAAGGAATTTAATTCCCTACCCATTTCGTGGAAATGTCGTTAGGCATTCGCAATGCATTAAGGTCAAAAATTCTATTTCAGTAAAAGTATTGAAATGTCAATACGTATTATTTGTCATTTAACATTACAGATAACCTCTTTGCGAAAAGTTATCATTTGCTTTTCTAATGACTTACATGTGTCAGTGTCAATCAAGAAAATTGAAAATAATTTTCAAATACGTCATTAATTTGAAAAATAAAATGCTTGCTGCTAACCGTGATCTTTTAAGAGCACAAATAGTGGAAGGACACCAGGAAGGAATAGGGATTTATGAGATAACACGTCGGTTAAATGTGAGCAGAGACACAGTTCGTCGTTAGGTACGGCGATATAATGCTGAAGGAAACCTTATTGATCTACGGCAAAATAACTTTCGCCCGCTTGCAATAACTGAAGACCAACGCCGGTCAATGCAAAGGAAATACATTCTGGATGGCTTTACGTTACGGGACGATTTGTGAATATGTTTGACGTTCACCCTAGAACAATTAGGAATTGCCTACATGCTATGAATTTACATCACAGGCAGCCTGCGAAAAAAATGCCTTGACCGAGAATCATAAATTAGCCCGACGTCATTTCGCCCGCCAGTATTTGACTGCACGACTACAGCTTTTATTGACGAAAAGACATTTTCAAGTTCTCAAACTGGAAGATTACACTTGTGGCGGTTTAATCGAACCCGGTACACAGAAAACCACGTCGTGGCTAATCATGCATCTGGACGAATTACTGCAAACATTTCGGGTTGGATTTCTTCAGCTGGTGTTGGAGAACTCGTGCATTTGCCACCTAGGACAACCGCTCAGGACTATGTAGACCTGTTGGATGAAAGTGTGCTTCCGACTTTACGAACTTATTATCCGCAACAGGAAGTTCCTAAAATTGATTTTGTGCAAGACAACGCAATCATTCGCACCGCTTGAATTGTGCAAAACTGGTTCAGGCACAACCAAGATCATATAAATGCTATTCTTTGGCCTGCAAAAAGGGCTGATTTGAACCCTATAGAGAATCTCTGGGGCATAATGGTCCAAAGATGGAACAATCAGAACGAAAGAACACCTGAAGCACTTATCAATCACTATCATAGTGTATGGGAAGATTTCTGTGCCACTAATATATGTGAACAATTTATCTCATCTATGCCGGAACGCCTTTTGGACGTCATTCAAAATGATGGTGGATGTACGCGTTTTTAATCAGAACTTTTTTTTTATTACTATTTAGTTTATTTTATTCATTCATTCATTCATTCATTAACAAACATCCAACCATACTTTACAAACTTTCACATTTATAATTAGTAGGATAACTTTCATCGGTTCTGCTAGTTTTTGCAACTAGCGAGATGACAAACGAATCCGGACTCCAGTTTTAGCAATGGCCATGGCGTCCCAAAGTTCAGTTCGCCATGCCAACGTAGTTAATATGTTGCCTAGTTACTAATATAACACAATGCATGTTATATGTCAAAGTACTTCTTATTCTAGCTAGCTCTTATGGTGACAGTTTGCTATACGATATTGAACCTTAGGTGGGTTGGAAATTAAATTCCCTGACTGTACGTTGAAGTTTTGAAGTGTAAGTTATAGAGATACAATTTTTGTCTGACTGTAAGGCCAGTCCGCAATCAAATTAATTGCTGAAGCATGGAAGTCATTTTCAAACGTCATTTCTCCGTCATTGTTTACTACTGCGTTAAAAAAATATATTTTAGCTTTTGTAGTCTAAAGCCCAGCAATCCACAAATATACAGAGGAGAAAGATGAAAAAAAAAAGCGGCTAAAAAATATCAGCTGCAAAATCTTTGGCGCCAAAAAAACGGCTTGCAGCATTTATTAAACATTAAGTTATTATAATTTCATAAAAAGATAACTAAAGTTGTAACATGTAGATTAAAATATTTTAGGCACTGTTTACAAAAATTAAACATCAATTACCAAATTTTAAAATTTTATCGCAAGTTTTATCGTAGCTACACGTTGGGCTTTTCTTTAACCACTGAGCTATAAAATTGTGCGCCGTCACAAAAATCAATATTTCAAAAGAACATTGTTAGTTTCCATTGACTTGGCCTGCGATCAATATTTGTGACCATGACAAACAACTATGTGTTTAGAATTTAATCTAACAGCTGAACTTCGCGTTTTATAAAAACACGCGAGACTTTTATTTGCGCAGTATTTCTAAAAACTCAAGAATTCACTACAAAGTTGAGAACTTTTTGAATCATATAAACTCTGTGTTACTTCTGGTACTAGAATATATAATTTGATAATTGAAAATAAAGAGCTCCACCTAACTGAAGTTAAAATAAATTTATTTTATAATATTAGACCAGATTTCAAGTTCTCACGTGGCTCTTAAGGGAGAGAGACATGTGCTAGAATGCCAACAAGTGACAAGGGTCAGACACTTGACCGCCTTGTTCAGCTAGCCAAGTCAATTTAAGTGTTATACCTGGAAAAAACTAAAGGCGTGGAGTGTTGTTAGAATTCAAATTTTGTATTCCATACTTTATGCTCATACAAATAAAGATCATATTCTAAACTTTGGAGTCAAAGTGATATGTGACAAAGGAAATTGCCTTTTTCTACTACCTTTCAAAGTTCCATACATACTCAGTTTCAAAAATCGAACTTTTTTTGACCTGAGTGCGAAATAACTCCAGGTCAGATTGAAAAACCGTATGAAATTGCATTTAGTACTTTATGTGGCCAGTTATATTTTTAGCACCGCCATAGAAAAAAATCTGACGTCGCCAGTGGGTGGCCGATAGATTGGCGAGAATGATGCTGGCCGCTTCCTGCCGCAGCGCGTCGTATAGTCATTCATTCTCAAATAAACTGTAGTTTTTAATTTTTTTTCTAATAAATAACTTCTTTTTTTAGTACTATATTGGATTTTCAGGTAGTAGAAAAAGTAACGTTCGTGTCGAGTTCAAAATGGCTTTTGTTACTATAAACTTCCGATATTTTATCCCTTAAGCAGTTCTCGCCAACGTTATTACAAAAACGATAAGCGAAATTTCAAGTATCGAGATACTTACAATACAATAAAATCTTTTTAACAAAAAAAAAACAACCAACTTTAAAAAAAATCATTATAAAGTTAAAGACTTACTTAATTATAAAATTATAAAAAAATAAAACTTATCGTCAAAAATCTGAATTTGGTGTCATGCAAGTGAAGTTTGTTATAAAGTGATAGGTATATTTACATTTTTGGCTTTTGAATGAAGAATAGCTTTTTTTCTCGTACACTAAAACATCTATACTTGTAACAAAATTTTATACAATCATCAACATACAAGGCGCGTTTCACCTGTTCAAAAATAACATTTTTCTCCAATAGTTTAATTTACTCATATACGTATATGGAATAGCTGTCCCGCCAAACGTTGTTTCACGATAGCTTACACTTCAATAATTGTGGGTAAATTGCTATAAATTTTAAATAACCTCTGCCGCCTACCAAAAACAAGTAAAAAAAAACTCTAATTTATTGAACGACTCACACTCTACCGATTTTAAAACAGATATAGTCATTTAGACATCTATGTCAGCGTGCGCACATACACACAAGTTATATCGCAATCTGGCGAACGCACAAAAGAGCGGAGATAACGTTCCCAGTCCCATCCCATACAAAAAAAATTCACTCTTATTTTAATACGTCAACCACAGCGCCACCTATCGGGTCCAAATTTTGCGATTCATTTTTAGGCACTAAACGAACATATATTGTAAATGTGAGGTATTTGGCGCCAGCTACCAAGTCCAATTGTGAATTTAGAAACATCGAGAAATCCACTTCAACACACACAAAATATTTCATCAAAATCGGTGCAGCAGCTAAGGAGTTTAGTGACGTAAAAAAATAAAAAATTATGTATATAAAAGATATTTAAAAATTTACGTTTATAGCTTTATAGCTTCAGTAGTTTCCGCTTGGAGTTGATGACTCAGTCAGTACATGTTCTTTTATATATATATATATATATTTATATATATATATATATATATATATATATATTTATATCGTTAGTACGTTAAGAATGATTACTAATGTACAACTAAACATTTTCTGGTACTAGGTGCCTAAATGTTAATTGAATTTTAATGCGAAGTAAATTATAGTTATTTAACTTCTACACTTATATTAGTAACTGCTCTAGAGTGAGTAAGTAATGTTTTTATTTTTATATTCTATTACCATTTACTGCGGAGCGATTACCGACGTTCCTAGATCATAAGATCTAACCTCTTGGGAGAAATTCAATCGAGTTAGAGTTAGTGCTATACTCAGCACTCACAAATGCATTAGTCGATTGAAATGTATACACTGATAGTTAGGTAGGTAAGTATCATTATAACAAGACGATCCTTTACGCTAATACTAATAAGTAAGTTATCTTATTTCGTAAAGTGATTTGTTACATTTTGTAATGTTTTATTGTTCATTAAAGTTTGTTTTTATGCAGATCTTATTGAGATCTAAAATTTTTGATCCATTTCCAGAGTTTATCTATACACTAGCTACTGCCTGCGACTTTGTCTGCGACATTGCCGTTTTATATGTTTATTTTTAACTACATGTCTGCAAGTTTACTGCTACAATTAAAAGATGAATCGACTTTGTAATCCTAAGAATATGATTTAAAAGTTCAACTACATAATGGAACTGTAAAAAGCGGGCTTAACAAACAGACATAAAAACTAACTGTTTACTTTTGTAAGTGTTAGATAAACCCATCGTTTCCTGAATATCTTCTATGCAGTCATCGGGTTCCTTTTTTTTTGCATTGTTCGTATGTAAGTTGTCCATTTCAGCAAACCGTTTACAATTATTTTTCTGTATCCGATTAAGTTGAAATTTTGGTTGAATTTGATGAGTATTATCAAGCTTATCTGATGATGGAATAAGTAGATTGTCACTGGAGCTACTTAATGGAAACTTCTTAAATGATCTAATTTGGGTTAGTTTGTATTATGACAGGCCGAGAGAATTGTCAACGATCCCAAATTCACTTGCCGTATCGAGCCCTTAAATCTGAGGAGAGACTTTGCCTTCCTATTTGTGTTCTACTGAATTTACAACAGGATGTGTCCTGAGGAATGTTCGAAATGATGCCCAGGGCTGTTTTCTACCATCGCACCTTCAGAACCTTCGGTAGGAAATGCATTCTCACACTTATACAAACCGAAATGG
Organism: Apoda limacodes; assembly: GCA_946406115.1. Lineage (NCBI taxonomy): Eukaryota > Metazoa > Arthropoda > Insecta > Lepidoptera > Limacodidae > Apoda > Apoda limacodes. Next base: position 37,256,840 of record OX291541.1, on the reverse strand, counting down.
TCGCATACAGTGTGGTTTAGAGAAACTTCCTTCCGCGATTGCTTGGGTTGTGGATTGAGCTCCCTTCCAAGGCTTACTTTAAAGACTACAGTACGGTGTTCTTCAAAAAAGAAGTAATTTTAAACTATCAGGCGGACCGTTTGCCGCCTTGGTGGTAAAACAAATGTAACACTTAGCAGATTGCTCTCCTTAGTCAGCCCTATGATAAATAAATTAGATGGCAAAAAACTAACAGGAAGAACTCCGTGTTACACCGGCGGTACTAGCTGAAATGAATAGAATGCGAAATATTAGGACATGCGAACAACCGTAATAAATAACATAAAAATAAATATTCAAGACTAATAAGTAACAAATAAATGAAAATTAACAGTTTTTTTATGCCACTAAAGTGGCAAATAAGCTATGATCCGCCTAATGGTAAGCGGTTACCGCAGTCTATGGACACTAACCAGGAGCATCGCTCGCGCGTTGCCGAATCTTTAAAAGTCTAAGAACTTTTTCTTGAAGAACGTCATATTGTAGTACTTAGGGAAAACCTTTAATTAAAAATACCTGTACTCAAAATATAAAATAAATGTATAACATTAGTAAATTTCTGTATATCGTTGGAATATTCAAGGTTCAAAATAAGCCTTCTCTCGGTAAGTCATCTTTATGATATAGGCGTACGTAGATATGCAAGTTTTAGGAACGTATATAAATACAACGCTATGCAAAATATATAAAACACATATAAAATTTGGGAGCTTGAGGCACTGAAGTATAGTAACTATAGAGGATAGAGCTGCTAAACATTTATTTTCTTGTTTTAAGTTCAGGTTTTACTAAATACTTTTACTTTTAAATAAAAAAATATGTAATGATTATATGGTACTTTTTAATAACTATTATTATTATTATTATTTTTGCTCAGGCAGTAAATAATAACATGGCTTAGGTACTTGTTATCAGTTATAATAGAGTAGCAAGGAAATACTTTTTAACCAAACTACTTTTGAAAAGTACAGTATGTATAATCATTTATTAGTAATTAATAAGTTACAGTTGACATAAATATCAGATTTTATTATGAGGCATATAACATGCATATTTAACTCAACAATGATACAAAATTCAACTTATAAATGATTTTACTTTTTTTTTTTTTTTTTTTATACCACTAAGGTGGCAAACAAGCCTACGGTCCGCCTGATGGTAAGCGGTCACCGTAGCCTATGGACGCTTGCAACACTAGGGGCATCACTCGCGCGTTGCCGACCCTTCAGAAATCTAATAACTTCTTTTTTGAAGAACCCCATACTGTAGTCCTTAGAGAAAACCTTGGCAGGGAGCTCATTCCACAACCCAAGGGTTCGCGGGAGGAAGTTTCTCTGAAACCGCACTGTACGCGACCATTTTGGTTCCAAAGTGTGAGAATGAATTCCCTGTCGATGGCGAGCGGTGCGATGGTAGAAAGTAGCCATGGGCATCATTTCGAACAATTCCTCAGAACACAATCCATTGTACAAGCGGTAGAACACACACAGGGAGGCAAAGTCTCTCCTCAGACTTAAGGGCTCGATACCGCAAGTGAGTTTGGGATCGTCGACAATTCTCACAGCCCGTCGTTGAACCGAGTCAAAAGGGTCAAGCTGGTATCCGGGTGCACCCGCCCAGAGATGGCAGCAGTACTCCATATGGGGCCGGACTTGCGACTTGTAAAGTAGCAACCTTTGCCAAAAGGTTGAAGGTACAGTTTCACAAAAAGGTTTATTGCACGATACAACTACAAGGTTAGTATTGAAAAGGATACGAATAATAATAAATGATCTATGTAATTGGTTTCGAATAAGTTTCGGTTGTCAGAATCTAGATATGTAAGTTGCAACTTAAAATTTATTTCCAGATAAGTTATTTGCAAAGTAAGAATTTATGGGTGTTGCTTACAAACTTTGTCTAACTTATGTTAGAGATAGAGATTTTTGTTAAATTCGAATAACAGATATGTAAATTATATAGGTTTATTTGTATGATTACAAATAATAAGGTAAAATGAAAATAATGGAAAAGTGGTAGTCAACTCAAGCGCTTGCCTTCTGTAAAAACTATAAGTCTTTTATACCACCAAGGTTGAAAACAATCTAAAGACCTGCGTTATGTTTAGTGGTCACTGTAGCCTATAAATTCTTGTAACAACAGATGCATTACTTACGCGTTGCTTACTATTTATAAATCTAATCAACTCCTTGCTTGAAGAACCTCATACCAGGCCTCAGTGGTAGTTATATTATTTTTTTGATCCCTCGGTGTTATTTTAGAGGTACAAAAACCACTGGGCAGCGGCTGGGGTTGCTATTTTTTTTTTTAAAAAATACATAAAGATAAAATACAGATAAAAGGTCGGAGCTCAGACTATATAATACTACGTCGGAGAAAGAAAATGAACAGAAATTTGTTAAAAAAAAACAGTAGGTAGTAATTACTAGGTAGTATACTGATTTGTTGTTATACTTTAAAGTTCACACTATTTTTCGCTGCAAGTTTGAAGTTTGTGTGTCTTTTTGTTTTGACGATAGAGTAAAAACAACAAAAATGTGTTTCGTGTATGGGGACCCACTTTAAATTTAATTTTTTATAAATAATCACACACATTCTGTGAAAAATACAGGCTTCTGCCTATTTTGGTTTAAAAGATAGAGCCTTTTAATGGTTGGACAGACAGACGGACTGACAAACAAACAGCGTAGTCTTAGTAATAGGGCTCCGTTCGCACCCTCTGGGTACGGAACCCTAAAAATGATGGCAAACAAATGTCCAGGTCCCAAAACGTAAAAAAACGCAAATTAAGCGATTTCGATTTACGTACCTATTATAATAACTTCCCTCAAGAGAAGTTAATAAACTGTTTTTTTCACGAAAACACAAACCTACTTCAGATCCACTAAAAAGAAAAAAATCAAGACCCTAAAGCAGACTTATTCACAAAACATTCAGCTACGTACTCGTAGTTTATTCCTCTTGAAGTCGATTGCCACTGCCCCTAAAGCAGAGGTACTGACAGAACATTTAGTAGCAGTTTCTTTGCCTTGACGTCGGATGCCAACATAACCTTTTTACCTATTTTTATTTGTCTTTATTTTTAGCAATCGATTTCAAGGGGAATAGAATATGTAGCTGAATTTTATTGTAAGTAAGTCAGCTTTTGGGGCTTGTTTTTAACTGTTTAGTAGATCTAAAGTCAGTTTATGATTTTGTTAAAAAAATACTTTTTGGCTACTAGAGTTTTTGAGTTCTGAAAATCTATAAAAAAAATTAAATAAAAAAAAAAACTTTTTTAAAAATAAGCTTTATAATAATGTAGTAGGGTAGGTGTGCAAATTGTTTGCACTGCTTGCTAAGAAATTTATTTATTTTTATTATAATTTAGCAATAAAACTTGTTGAATTAGTTATATTATGATACTATAGTATTGATTACCTGCCATAAAGTGTTATCTCCTACAAAAACTCCTCAAAAAAACCATTTCAACACAATATCTCAGCTGTATCAATATTTCAAGATGGAGGCCATGAAACAGTCAATGACAGATCTTATGGAATTATTTAATAACAAGATGACTGAGTTCCAGCAGGATCTCCATAAAGCTACTTCAACAGCTATAACACCAACTGTAACTGGTATTGCTTCTGACTTTACACTATTTAAATCATTTGTAAACACAGCACTTAGCAACTTGCAAAGCCAAGTAGAGTTGTTGACCAGTGAACTTGATGAGCAAGAGATGAGGAGGCGATGTAAGTTTCTTTTGCTGCATGGACTTGCTGAATCCAAAAATGAACATGCTTCTGATTCTGTGGTGAAAGTGCTGGATCATTTAAAATTGCCAAATTTAAGCAAAAGTGATATTGGTTATGCTCAACGGATTGGACGACTTTCCAGTGACAAACCAAGACCAATGCTTATAAAGTTCATTGACATTTCAATCCGAAATAAAGTATGGTTTGCCAAAACATCACTCAAAGGCACAGGATATACGTTTTCGGAATTTTTGACCAAACGACGACATGATGTATTTCTGTCAGCGCGACAGCGGTTCGGGATTACAAAGTGCTGGACGAGGGCTGGTTACGTAGTCGTTATTGGAGCTGACAAAACAAAGTATCGTGTGACCACACTAGCAGAACTTAAAAAAATTCCTGATTCGGCTACAGTCTGCCCGACTAATTCTGCTGTAAATCCCACCAAAACCTCTGACGACACAACCCAACAAAGATCCAGAAGAGTTGCTAAACATAAGTAACTAGGTATCTATTTATAATAGGCTTCTTTTTAGCAGTTTATTCATTAATATTATTGTAATCAATTTTGTTTTTTACCCTAGTTTTTATTTTGTACCTACTTTGTCTGTATTCGTAAACGTCACAAACAGTCACAGATGATAACAAGTTATGTTTTTTTTTTTTCTCTCTGGACTGGATAGTCATCTTTTAGCCATAAAGCCAGGTACTTTTACATTTTAATTTAAATAATAAATTAGTTAGAATCTAAGTCCATTGACAATGGATCATACCGACTGAATTATATAAAAGAATATCGTTCATCAGAACGTATCTCTGGAACTGTACTATATTATCCATTGTCGACATAGTTTGCTGAACATTTAATTTATTTTTACATTTTAACCTCTCGCTGTGTATATTATTATAATATGTTTTTATTTCATTATTCTCTACAGTCTATCGTCGTCATCGTTGTTGATCATATACCTAAAAGTTTTTATTTTATTTTTCTTCTCTCAACAATTCTCTGGCTGTGTAAACTATTTTTTTTTTTTTATGTGTTTTTTATCTTATTTTTATTTTGTTACACAATAATGGCAGGTAATCGGAAATTGATTAATTAAGCAAGTTTTAAAACTTAATTTTAATATTTTATTTATTTATATTATATTGCTTTTAATTTTTATATATACTTAGTATAATTATATTTAATATTTAAAGTGTTTACATGGATAGCAGTTATGATAGCATAAATGATTATCAGTCATTAACATCATCTTCTGAGGATTTGAACGGCAATAACAGTTTTCACAGCATTCCTTCGTTAAACGACTCTCTCCATTCTCATTTCTCAGACTTAGTGAAAAATTTCAATGTTGTTCATATCAATTCCCAAAGCATTCCGGCTCATTACTCTGATATGCTGGCTACATTTGAGGGAAATAATAACATTCATGCAATCCTTGTGTCTGAATCCTGGTTTAAGCCCTGTCTGCCCTCTACTTCTTACTGCATACCAGGATTTCAGCTCATTCGCAATGATCGCACTTTTCGTACTGGAGGTGGAGTGGCAATTTATCTTCGATCATCTATCCCTTTTTCAATTGTTAGTTCTTCTGATCAATCTCCTCAATCTAATACACCTGAATATTTATTTATTGAAATTACCCTACACCATAGTAAAGCTCTTCTAGGAGTTTTCTATAGTCCATCAGTACATGTTAATTATTTTTCTACATTTGAAAAGCTCCTAGAAGACCTGACACCTACATATACACATTCTATTATCATGGGTGATTTCAACACTTGCATACTTAAAAATGATTCACGAGCTAAACATCTGAGATCTATCGTAGAGGCAAGTAATATGTACATTCTACCGCTACAAGCCACTCACTTCTATCCAAATTGCTCTCCTTCTCTTTTAGATTTAATTTTTGTTTCTTCTTCTGAACACGTCGCTAAGCATGGTCAATGTTCAGCTGATGCTTTTTCCTATCATGATTTATTATATCTTTCTTATAAAATACGTCCCCCTAAAGCAAAATCGAGAATACTTCTGCAACGCAATTTTAGTGCCATGGATATAAAGCTTCTTCATGAAGATGCTAGCAACTTAGACTGGACTGTAATTGATAAATCTCCTTCAGTTGATGAAAAAATTATGGTTTTCAACTCGATGTTAACTAAACTTTATGATGTGCATGCACCTATCCGACCAGTCAGAGTAAAACATCTTCCTGCTCCCTGGTTAACAGAGGAAATCAAAGCACTGATGGCTAAGAAAAACAATGCTAAATCCAAATATAAAAGAAATCCTACTGATGCCAATCTAGAAAATTATAGACTTTTACGGAATCGCTGCAATACAATGTGTAGAGACGCGCAGCGACGCCACATTCATAAATCAGTTGAAAATGAAAATCCGTCTAAAGTATGGAAATTTCTAAAATCAATAGGAGTTGGCAAATCATCTCAGAATTCACTTCCGCCAAACATCAATGTTAATCTCCTAAATCAACACTTCACTTCCTCTTCTATCTTTGATAGTATTGCGAAAACCAATACTTTAAATAATCTTTCCTCACTACCAACTCCTGATTTCTCTCCTTTTACTTTTACACAATTCACCGATTGTGATGTTAAGAAGAACGTTCTCGCCATTACTTCCAATGCAGTCGGTAACGACGATATAAGCCGTAACATGATAATTTATATAATTGATATTATCTGTCCTACAATTACAAAAATCCTTAATCATTCTATTTCCTGTTGTACATTTCCTATGGCATGGAAGGACGCTCACATAATTCCTTTGCCAAAAAAATCGAATCCTTCTAATCTTTCTGATTTTCGTCCTATTTCTATTCTTCCTTTTTTATCCAAAGTCCTTGAGCGTCTTGTCCAAAAACAACTAAACCTGTTTTTGACACGAAATAACCTATTAAATCCTCTTCAATCAGCATTTCGTGCAGGACATAGTACTGTTACGGCTCTAGTTAAAATCACGGATGACATTCGCATGGGAATGGACAATAAACAGCTCACAGTATTAACGTTACTTGATTTTAGTAATGCATTTAATACTGTCGATTTTGATGTGTTGTTGGAGTTATTGCGTTCTCTTAACATATCTCCAACGGTGGTTGCATGGTTTCAGAGCTACTTGCGTGGACGTAGGCAAAGTATCAAATTCGATAACATTTTTTCAGATTGGTGCCACATAGTTGCCGGTGTTCCGCAAGGTGGTGTTTTATCTCCTCTCTTATTTGCGATTTTTATTAATTCAATTACTCACCAACTTTCTTCTCTCCACCACATGTATGCAGACGATCTCCAGGTCTATAATCAAACAACTTTTGATGATTTATTTCAAACGATAGGTTTGATAAACTCTGATCTCCTCAAAATTTCAGAATGGAGCAAAGCCTTTGGCATAAAAATAAACCCAGCAAAAACCCAGGCCATAATACTAGGCAGTCCAAAGTTTATGTCTAGAATAAACTGGGTTAGTCTCCCAAAAGTTTGTGTAGACAATGTATTTATACCTTATAATGACCAGGTTAAGAATCTAGGTATTATTATAGATAGTAGTATGTCTTGGACTTCACAGATAACCGAGGTCAGTAAGAAAATGTTTTCCGCTGTAGGTTCCCTAAGAAGGCTGCAAAATTTCCTACCCACGGACACTAAAATTGTTCTTGCACACTCTCTTTTGCTTCCCATACTCGATTACGCCGATGCTAGCTATCCTGATTTAACTGAAGACCAATTAAACAAACTTGAGCGACTACAAAATCTCTGTATTCGGTTTATATTTGGATTACGCAAATATGACCATATTTCCAATTTCCGCGTGAAGCTCAAGTGGCTCCCAATTCGTTTTCGCCGGAATGCTCATATCCTTTCACTTCTTTACTGTGTGCTGTTCAATCCTAGCTACCCTTCTTATCTCAAAGAGCGTTTTGGTTACTATGCCTCTTTGCGTTCCTCCTCTAATTTATTACTTAATACACCGAGTCACAACTCAAAATTTTACGATGATTCCTTCACCGTACAAGCAGTGCGATTGTGGAACTCTCTCCCAGTAGATATCCGAAAAGCACAATCACTTACAACCTTCAAAGCACAAGTGAAAAAGCATTTTTTAAATCTCGCATAACCTTGTTGTTTTGCTCCCTCTGTTCTTCTGATGTAGACACTTAAATATTTAAGTTATGATTGTTTTATTTATGTGTAGTTTATGTATTTTTATGTAAGGAATTTATGTATTTTATATTTTATGTATAAGGGTATTTATGTATTTTGTAGTTATTTATTTATTTGGTAATTTATACTATTCTTATTCTATGTTACTTATATCTTTATTTCAGTTTTTGTACAATTTTGCACATCCTACCATTCCAATATTTTAAATTTGTATATCAATACCAACATAGGTTATCTGGTAGAAATCGCCATCTGGCGATAAGATCGCCTGTTGTACATGTTTTTTAATATTATTTTTACAATAAGTTTGTGTTTTTGTTTTGTGCAATAAAGGATATTTGTATTTGTATTGTATTGTATTAACGGGGACTAAAAAGAAAAAAATAAATTTAAGTAACATTTTTCATACACAGGGTATTGTAACGCCCCCCCATATTTGAATATTTTAATAAAATAATAAACTGTTCTAAGATACTTCTGAAGCATCCACACTATCACTCAACGAGAGTGAAATCAGTAGATGAATCAAATATTTAAATTTTGATGTAGATAATTATCTTATTTGGCCAGGCGTGACCGTCAAAAGTGGTAGGACCCGAAAACCGTTGTGTAAAATAAGTAGTTGTTTTAGAGGTACGTCAGAATAATAAAGCAAACAATAGTATACAAATAAACGTAAAAGACAATAGTCAAGAAAATAAATATAGCTAAAACTATGATCATAAATAATGCGTACTTTTGAGTTTTAACCATTGTCAAAGTTAATACAAAACCTAAACAACGCAAATACTAGAATATCAAAACTAAAGGACACAGGTACTAAAGAGTTATATGATTTTTCTGTCATCCCTATACAAAGGAACCCTAATTTAGGCTACTTCCACGTTTGAAAGTAAAATACATACGAATGCTAACTCCATTCTTTTTGTAGAGTGGGAATTAGGTAGCTATGTGTTCAGGACTTGCGACCTGAAAGTAGGTTTAAGGGGCGCCCCCTTACAATGTACATCAACGCTCACCTACACTAGCTAACCAGCCAAAACAGTAAAACCCTACTAACGCTGCTAAGGATGGACATGGATTACACAAAGTAATTAATGTATCTCTTGGCAGACCTAGCTCTTTAGTGAGCTATATAATTATTATGGCTGGTATATTATAAGTTCCCACTTCTACTTTGATTGAAGGTACTAAAGATAATACAAAATTGAAGGTAAGAAGGTTTGCTGTACGTAGATAAAAATGCCTTGAACAAAGTCTATTAATATATTCCCTCCTACTGAGGTGACTGAGATTTCTTCCTACCATAATTTCTAACCGGCAAAGGCGGGCCCGTCATTTGGATGTTTTAACATAAATTTAGATATTTTTAAAACACAACCTAAAGAATTTTACAACGAACACACAATATTTTCACTGTAACTTCTAATATAAAAGTATTTACTAACCAGTAATGGTGGCACGATCTAGCTGTAGTTTAACCCCACGTGGTTTCTAGCTTCTAGTGACCCACAAGCGTAGTCTATAGACTAGGTCGGGCAGCGTTACGACAATTTAAACGACGGCAATTGAATGTTTTGTATATATAGGACCACGCACTTTTATCACCATTAACCCCTCTCTAGCAACCTTCTCACTCCATATTTTAAACCCCCCCCCCCCCATTTTTTATTTGACCCTTTGATCCGACCCTAATTAATTTTAGCAAAGTAAAAAGAATATCTTTTAAGTATAATTCTAGTCATGTTGGTTGGGGTACTATTATAGAGTCCTAGATTAATATAAACGGTCTAGATAAAACGGCCTAATTATTCTAAACTAATAAAATATTAATATTATGTTCTAAATGTTTGTGAAGTTCTAACAAACCCCGGGTAATTTCAAATAAACTTACACGTCATTCCATTATACAGAATACGTGAAAAAAAGACAACTACCCTTTATTATTGTTAGTATATTTATTGTACGAGGCTACCCTAATGGTTGTTAAACGACTCACTTAGGTAAGTTTCGCGGGTGTTTTCAATATTATAAAAGTTCTAAGTTACTTAAACTTTCGCGTTTATATTCAACATTATAAAACTCCCAAACAGCGCACGTCTTGAAACTACCACCAATCACATTCGTTCAAACAAACCACCAATCAATGCTTTTAAAACATTCTCCAATTACTTTAGTTCCAATCAAACACTCAACCATAGTTAGCTTCAAACCATTCATTCTCGCGCCACAGGTTCAAAATTTTACGCAACTTAATTTTGTCTAGAGTCCGAATTCATAAATCGGAAGTTAGATTACTACCTACGTTTAACAAATAATTCCGTGTTGATGTCTATGATTCTTAAGTCATTTGTACTTATATTTTGTTGGCTTTAACCCTTTCATAAAATAAATCATAACTTCTCATCTAATGTATTAAATTACTGAACTTGAATATTTGAACGCGCCATTCTAATTTAAAGATGCATTTTGCTGTAGGTAGTACCTTAATTGAGAATTGTTTACTAATGAAAATTCACGCTAAAACTTGAATAAAAACAAACATTGTATTACAAAAATGTTAAGGCATAATTATGGTATCGTCACAGTATATCGTTGAACGTTTATATCACTTCGCCCACATGCTCAATTCTTAATTCTTAACAATGTTTGTAAGACGACTTTTCTAATATACATTAAATTTTTCGTCTTCCCATACAAATTGACCAAACAGCTGACCAAATTTTGTATGTAAAATTGGAAAATTAATTGTCTGTGTTGGAAAAACCCCTATTTTAGTAATTTGTCAATATAATATAGGCGTACGTGGATAGGTAGGTCCAGGGACGTATATAAATATATATCTTTTTAAAATGTAAAACATATATAAATTTTAAAAGCTTGAAGCACTGATGTGCGCTATCCGTTATACAGGTGTACCAAAACATTATTTACACTATTTGCCATGTTGACATTATTTACATCGCTTACATTAACACTGATGTTATTTAGTTTCTATATATATTATGTGAGGTCCCCAACCCCCTTTAAATCCCTAGCCTATAGCTTAGTAAAAGACTTGTGATATGTACGTAAACATTTATTTAATTCTATTAAATAATGAAAAACATTACCAAACATGGCATTGTACACGCTGTCGTTCTCGTGCGCGATCGACAATATAAACTTAACTCGTTCTGTATAGATCTTCTAAGTAATATCTACTTTTATAACACAAATAAGTTCAAGATTTAATGAATTTAAATATATCTTTACGCAAGATACGAACTCTACGTTATTATTGGAAACTCGATTAGAAACAATTAAGGATTTAGTACATCTCAAACTAGTTTGCTAGAATATTTACAGTTTTGCTGAAATTGATTATGCAGTTATACTTAGCTTTGAACAAAGGTCTCCGTACTTTAACACGTAACACTCTCACAGTTCACTCCCTTGTTAAATTCCCCTTTCGCGTGTTACTCCTCTTTGCGTAAAAATCTCCACTCCCCACGTGTTAGCCTTACTTTAGTATAATCTTGACTGCCCCGATTCCCGCCTTCCTTCTGCAATGCGCTGGCGCACCCTTGTGTCGGAGTAAAGCTGTAACTCTCAATAATACGTTAGTGTTATTCGGCCTTATCGCCTTTGCAATAAGCCCGTAAATCTCTTATTCTACAACCATGCGAAAACCATCCCTTACGCGAATCATCTATCTCGTACGCACTTGTACGTCTTTCTCGCTCTTGAATTTTGGCGCGTTGATGCATCATGCCGCAAGCCATAGCGACAACATCTCAGAACCGACCATCTGTTAATTAATCATTTCTAAGAAAGTTCGCTCGTCCCAAAAGGTTCAAACGCAACAAAAAAATATTGTACCTGACCTACGCATTCCAGGCAAAATGTACAAGTTTTAAATATTTTGAAACCTCGAAGTTATAACTAAATTGTTACATAATTGAAATTTATTTAGGTACACCCGTGTGGACCTGACAGTTACTATTTGATTGTTTCATATTTTAATTGAATTATTCGTTATGATGATTGTTCACGTGTTCAGTAATATTTCTCATTCTATTCATTTCAGCTAGTGCGCGGGTGTTACATGGTGTTTGCCCTGATATTTTGTTGCAATCTAATTCATTGATAATAAGACCGTCTAATGCGCACAATCTGCTCAGTGTTACGTATGCTTGACCGGCCACAAAGATTGTCGGTCCTAAATATATTACGGCGTAACAGAGTGTTACCCTGCATCCTGTGAACGGTTCAAGCCCAATAAGGGGGTTGAACAGGACAAAACAAAATGTAATCCGCCGTCTTGGAGTTGCGGCCATTTTGAATTTAAGGTGATGATATTAACTTAATCGTTTTCTACCACTCAAGCCCTTTTATTTGATACCCATATTAAGGGAATTAAAAATCTTCCAATAGGAATATGTAATCTGCTATCTTGGAGCGGTGGCCATATTGGATTTAGTTTGATGTAACTAAATTTATCATTTTCTATTCTTTAAACTTTTACGTTTGATACCCATATTGAAGGTTTGAAATAATTGTAATTAGCCATATTGAATTAAGTGTGTTGTTACTAACTTTATCGTTTTATACTATTCAAGCCCATATTAAGGAGGTTGAGGAAAAATATGTAATCCGCCATCTTCGAGCGGCGGCCATATTGAAATTATTACAATATTGAGTATTGCACATTGTATTGTCACCAGACCTTAAGGTGTATGCAAAATTTCCGCTGAATCGGATACCAACAAATGGTCGAAAAATTGTTTGCAAATTTTGAACGGACAACTCATATACGGACAGAACAGGATAATATAAAACTTGTAAAAACGGCAAAACTTTATAAACACTTTTTGTGAAAAATGGGTGTGAACAAAATCTATTCACAAGTTTGCCAGATAATTCTCATATTGAGGAATACTAAATTTATGCTTTCAAAATATGCAATCGGTTGGTTTTTCAAGTGAGTGAGTTTCTTGACGTCCACAAGCGCTGCCAATGGTATTTTTTGATTTCCTATTTGAACAAAAAATGTAAGCATTTTTTGAAGAAAAAAATGTGTTGATCTCAGATAAATATTGGAGCCCATTGCATAACCTAAGCGATTCTGGGAGAAGGCTCCTCTGAGAGCTCTCAATGCGTGACTACTTAGGTTCATCAGGTGTAAGGATGAACCCCCTTTGGATGGTCAACAGTGCGATGGTAAAATGTAGCTATGGGTATATAGAGGAACAGGTCTTTCCATACAGAAAGGCCTAAGGCCATAGTTTACCGCGCTTGTCCAGTGCAAATTCGCGGTCTTTGTCGCTACACGACATTAATAATTTTTGTAAAAATAAATAAATTAAAATATATGTACATATAAGAAACGTAGAGTTGACAAAAGGGTAAACAGGTTACGTGTAAACTTTAACCTTTTTATCACCTCAAAAATATTTTAGATTATCACCTATTAGGTTAATATGTATAAATGTCATACAGTATAAAAGCGGAAATAAATAAATACTACAAAAAATCTAAGGAAAATGTTATTAGTGAGCGTCTAAAGGAATAAGATTAATGTCACATTAATGTCGTTCTCTAATCTTGACAGATTGATCTTCGGCCTTACAGCTTTCTTCTTGATAAATTATTGGCGGATTGAGATTTAATCTTGAGATATGAATCCAGATTTTATTTCAATATATTTTAACCTTATTATTTTCCATTTGTTCTTCGTTTTATTGCAATCCTATAGCCCTGTGCCTGGAATATATTTCTAAAATCTTTCATATTTTCATTACACTTTACTTTCCAAACGAATAACTTAATTTTTAAGGCGTATTTACGTCAAAAACAATCGTGAATTACGTATGTGTTAATCTTAGCTACGTATAACTTTCGTAATCCCAAGAGTATAAATTAATACGAGCACAGATGTATTTGACTAAGGAATATGATTTGTTTCAATGTACATATTATTTTTTTGTCTTCAATGTTAGCTGTTAGAATAAATACTATTTTAGTTAGTAGTACTACGCTGGCCTAGTGCGTCTTGGCAGACGTTGTCGAACTAGTGACCAGTTCACTGCCAGTTTTCAAGCCCTCTTATAGACACAGTGCCCACCGCATATGAGAGTTTGAAACACAGCTACTTAATATCACGTGCATTTGAGCGAGACAAAAGACAACAGCGCTTTTCAATATAAGCCAACGTGAGCGTCAAATCGGTTTTTCCTTTAAAACTAATTCTATTTTTTAGATTTCAGTAGCAACAACCATGGACTATCTAGTTAGCTAGCCATTATTATGAATTTTAATGTTATACGTTAACGAATAGTGATTTAAAAAAAAAATTTAAAATTTAGAGGTATTTTACAGATTTTTTACTATCGAGGTAAACTGATGCTATCGCGTTTTTGGTAGAACTAGCCATTAAATATTTATGTTCGCTATATAGGGTTAAATTTTTAAACCTAAAATATTGACTACATGTATTGATCTTGTCCATTTAAGAAGTGTCACTTGGCATTGGTCAGCCTCTTAAGGCCCTAAACTTGGCTTCACGGCTGCTGTAATATTATTTCAGCTAGAATCAACGGTTTGCGTGCCCTCCAAAACACAAAAAATAAAAATGCTCCACTAGGCGGTCAACAATCCAGGTACCTACTGACCACGTTAGACGTTGCTTTACGTTACATATCGTTCCTGATAGAGGAATGTTACTTGGTCATGAGCTCCTCTATCTTGGTGTGCTTGGTGTTTCTTTTCGTTTTAAAATTCGGATTGAATAAGGCATAAATAAAGCAAATGTATAAAATAATACTGACAATATCAAGTCTCAGTTTAAGTCACCATGTGCCGTGTGTATACCGATGTGAGACCGATGGGCGCACGTATACAAAGGTTGAAGCTGTGTGGAGAGTGTGCCAGGATCATAGTGAATATGATTATTTTTCTATTCTTGCTTCAAATAGGCGTGACGTTATTAATGTACTTATATTTAAAATTAACAAGAAAAAATCCGATTCTGTAATTAGCGTGATATAAGATTTTTTTTAATGGTTGCTGTTTACAAAAATATCAATATTAAGTGGCGTTTTAACTATGCATTGTAAAAAATATACCCAATCTTAAAATTCAAACTTATATATTATTGTATATTATTTGTATTTGTATTTTTTGTTTAAGTAGACTTTTAAACAGCATTTTTGAATTGTCAATTGTATAGACTCAACACCGGTATGAAATGATTTACTACCGCGAAGACCCGGCAGAAAACTTAATAGTTTATCTTTAATATTTATTCAACTTCATATTAATAATTATGCAATATTAAATTAATACGATGTAGTATTTTACATTGTTGTTATTCTATGTATTTGACCGAGTAGGACTCTTTTTTTAAACAAATAAATGAAATTTTTGTGTACATACCTTAGATGGAGCAGTAATAATTAAAATATCAATTGCATTAAATAATTCCATAAGATAATTTCGACGTCACAATTTATAGATTAAAGACATAAGACATTTACAAGTTACACATTAACATAGTTACTGTAGCAAACATCGCATTAATTTTAATTTTTTTATGAAAAAATCATAGTTCATATTAAAAATCATGATAATTAGAAAAATACCTATTCTTAGGTACAATATAAAAAAAATAAAAATATAGCTGATATGTCAAATAATATTAGATTGAAATGATTGACCGTGCTGCTTTCTGAAATTAAAATATCTTAGATGAAGCTTGCCATTATTTAACTTAAACGACAGGTATGAATATGTGTACACTAGTTTCTTCGCTGTATTGACGTTGCTAAGGTAAACAACTTTCAAACAATATGATTCGAGCATATTCTCAGTTTGACATTTTGTGAAGCCTACAAGAAATTGGTTTTCTAAGTTTGACTGTCTGAGCAGTTAGGACTAGGCATTTATATTAATAGGTATCAAATAATGGAATAGTAAATTGAATGTCATACGCCGTAGTCAAAAATGTAATAGTCATATTTCATGTATTTTTAAACATAAATATTTAATGGAAAATAAAAAAAAATCTGAGCAACGACGTTTTCATGCGCCTTAAAAATAATTAAATTATTCTCCGGGTGTATTGATTACACTAGAGGGCATACGATACACACATCAGCGTGACCGACTGCCGAAGAGGAGCCCTTCAAATGACTGGGGGCTAGAGCTACACAAGTTGCGTCCCAGACCAAAGCGCTCCCCCGCTTCTATGGTATTAACGTAATGCGGTCTGGCCTTTTCCCAACGTCACGAAATAAGCCAGGAGGCTCCTGCAGAGAATATGCACAGAAGCAAGAGATCGATGAATGATCTGGTTCATATTGGCGTGGCGGGGCGTCCTTCCGGCACTCCTGGAACAACATGTCAATGTTCTTCCACAATCTTTCTGCATTCACACCTGAGGCAGAAAGCAATGGGCAGCGTTTCTCTATCCAGTAGCGTGCCCAAATGAGGTGAAGGGTATGCTTGCAGCCACGCACCAGATTCACTCTCAAACGCAGCCACGATACGTACACGGTCGGAAGCGGAGCTATTCAGCAAGAGATTGTCAGCCGCCCGTCTAATCAGGAGCAGATCCCATGACTTCTGTAATGTTGTTTTCGTTGGAATAACGCTTTAAGAAAGGGCAATCTGCCAAACCTCCCAAGCCTCAGCCAAACACATGATCTCAACATCACCAAGTGATGGGCTACGGATAGTACTCACGAGATCAGAGGTGCTGTGTACTGAGGACAGGAAAGCCGGAAAGGCCACGTGCCTGATTTGGCGGATGCCTGAACCTCTCGCTTTAACAAGAATTGTAATTCGAGACCATGCTGAAAAAGAAATATTAATATTTAACAGCTTATAAAACAAAAAAAAATTATGTCTTTTAGTAAAATTTTGACGCAAAACTGATTATCATTTGGCATAATGTCATAATAAATGTAGGTACTGTAGTAATTAATAGAAAATTGAATTTCTAAGAGAAATATAAGTTAAAATTAGATGTAGTAAAAGTCGTAAAATACATAGTCATATCTCACATAAAAGAACACTTGGCTTTCATATTAAATTTTATTGCAAGGAAAACAGCAAGCGCAATGTCAAAGTTACACTGTTTAATATGCTTAACTGTGACGTCATTCACGTGTGATGTTACTAAAATATCAGTATCAAAAGATTAACTTTGTAATAAAATCTAAAATTTACATTATTTTTGACTGTAAAATCAAATGAGATGGCGTCATAATCGACTGAGGTAATGTAGTAATGAATAGAAATTTGAATTAGACAAGGTCAAAATTGCAATGGGGGTACTCATATTTCACGAAAAGTAACACTCAGCGTTCACATTAAATTTTATCGCAAAGAAAATAGTAAGCGCAATGTGAAAGTGACAGTGTTATCCATTCTTTACTGTGACGTTACTAAAATATCAGTATTAAAATATTAACTCATGCTTTATAACAAAATATAAAATTTACGTCTTTTTATTTCATTTAAACACATTACACAAAAATCTACTGATCATTTAAATCAATCCAACCAATAATATTCCCCAATAACAACACATAAAAAAAATAGTTACTGCCTCATTACCTTAATGTATATCTTCACGGTTATTATCCCCAGATAAGGGGTAACCATCAGCTGGATACACATTCACACCATAACGTGGTGGACAGCCTCCCCTCTGCGTGACAGGGCTGAGCCTATATTCCCTTTAACGAGCCATATGTGTATTCCTATATGTCAATAATGACACGTTCAAAAAACCCAAATTACTACAAGGTGACTTACCTCAATATACTCTTGTTGTATCTATATGGCCCAAGTCTGTCTATCCTATGTCTTCTAAAAGGACCTAAGGGACCCTAAATTACAGTTTGAACTGAGAGAGGACATAAAAGATAGGAAAAAGATCTAACTTAAAACGATAAAATATAAATAAAATTGTACGACCTTCAGTAAGTATGTATGTTCCTTCCTTGAATGTAACTGGCACAGGGCACTATACAATAAGTAAAATAAAAACGAACTTTATATATAAAAACAAAACACTTTTATGAAAAAAATAGGTTTTAATTACGCAGACTAATAACAACCATAGAGTGTTGCCAGAAAAGCAAAACAGGGTGCGTTCGGAACCTAGCGTTTCGTGCGTAAGGCGCGGCCCCGATCGCAACGGTACAAAACACTATATTAATACTAAATTAACTCCTCCAAATATGTTACACAAATATCTGTTGATCGTTCACATCAATTTATTCATCCATTTATTTATAATCCTCGTCAAAAACAATACACTCCAAAACAAACTAAGCATTTAGTGTTAATTTACACTTGAATAAATTATTAATTCCTCTAAGGACGAAACATATGTTACCGTCCCTAACTATTTTAAAGGATTATCGACTTACTCTAATGCTGAGCTAACTAACTACGAGCATATAACGAACACAAAGCATTCAGAACTAGTTGGTTACCAATACATGTAGCTCTGAAACGTAAGTAGTTTTGCTGCCATGGTGATATCCACTGACAAATTTAAATTAGTATAGGAAATGTTGTCGTTGTGTATAGCTACTGATGTTTCTTCAATACAAATAAATTGAAACTTAAGTTAAAATTGATTGTTAGTTTATACTTACTTAGGAAACAAAAAATAAGTTAAAATGGAAAAGTTTTTTGAAAAGCAATGGAAATTGAAATCATCAGAAAACAAAGATTTTTATAAAAAATTGCCGGCCTAGAACCTTTTTAGGAATTCAAAACAAAACTAACTAGCGAATTCAACTATATACATGTATAAAGATGTATAAACTGTATTAATGAAAAAAAATGTTCAAAAGAAGTCGATAACTAATTCAACTGTAGGTTGTTCATTGTTATTTAGAACCAATCTTGTGAAATAATTCAATCCATCCTATCCATACTAATATTATGAATGCGAAACTCTGTCTGTGTGTCTGTTACCTCTTAACGCTCCTCTGTACCGATTAAGATGAAAGTTGGCATGGAGATAGTTTGAGTCCCGAGAAAGAACATAGGCTACGTGAAAACGTCAAGTGTGAGTCAGATTTTTCTATAATTATTGAGGAGTTGCCTTTGCAATCCTACACCGATAAACGAGTTTAGGGCAGGTAGAGCAGCGAGCAAATTTGGCATAGAGACAGTTGGAATTTCGATGAAGGACATAAGCTACTTCGAAATGTTAAGTGTGAGTCGGTTTTTTTTCTATGGTTGAGGAGTTGCCCTTAAAATCCTACACCGATAACCGCAATTAGCGCAAAAGCAAGTGGTTTATAATCATACATTACATTGATTATTTAACTTTAAAATAAAATTGTTCAAAATTGAGTAAATAATTGAAAACGCAGCTAATGCGGAAGTGCATTTTCTGAAAACAAAAGCGTCGAAGTTAAATCAAGAAGAAAAAGAGTCGCTGTAAAAAAAAATTTTCATTGAGTACCTCCTTAAACTTTATATTTAAATTAAATGAGGATCATTACGATATTTTAGCACAGTTTCATGCCCTTTGTAAAAAATAAAGTACTTATTTGCATTTTTTGTATCATTTGCAACACAATGATTAATTATAATTAAGGAAATATATAATTTTTCAATTTCTTCTTTCGAAGGAGATAGTTAAAGCAAAATTTCAGAGATAAATTGTAAAACAAATTTCCCAGTGCATTCCAAATTGTACACAGAAAAAGCAGAAATGAACTTATTTATGAAAAATACAATCATCAGAAAATATGAAATAGGTAATTGATTGACGAGAAGGAAGAAAACTCAATTTATTTTCATACTGAATTCCTTCTGTTATTCGACAGGACGGAAATGTCGTGAATCAGGATTTGTTTTTATTTTAAGCAAAAAATACATTGCATTTGCTATTTGGAAATTATGGCCATACTTCATTGGGCAATATTAATGAAAAAGTGTTCATTTCCTTAGTTTTTGTTTTTATATTTATAAATTTATTTGTATAAGTACAGTTATTTTTGCTCGTTAGTTTATTACAAGGAAGCCTTACTAAAACATGGCATGGCATGGCATTCCTATGTGTGCCTATTACCTCTGCCCAAGACACCAGTAAGACGGAGTAGATAGGGCAGGTAGTGTAGGACTTCGCAGTCTGGAATGTGGAGTGGGAAGGATAGAGCCGACCGGTACCAGCACCCTTTAGCCAGCAGGATGATAAATATATACAAGTGTTAATATATACAAGAAGGGAAAAATGACTGCTTTGCCGTTTGTGGTCTGCGTGTTGGCTTCTAAACTCTTCTGTGTTCTGATTCTTCTTTGATGGTATTCATTTGCACCAGCTTATTCGGTTTACATCAACGTGGCGTTAGAAGTTTCCAATTTGCGATAAGACTCTTGTTCCTTTGATGCTTGACTGGCGTTCCAACTTATGCATTTTATTGTCTTGTAATGGTATTCAGTTTATGTCGTTAATAAGGCATTTTCGATTAGTTTCGCTTATCACTAGGTTAAACATAAATTTAAATATTCAGTGAAGGATTGTTTTACGTTGCAGTGTTCCAGCACTTGTGTTTTATTTTACCCCAGTGGCAGTGTTTATTTTCAGTGACTGGTTTCCTGAGCTTCAGTTATTGTTCTTAGATATACCTACCATAGTACTCGTATTTCGTGAATGGACATAGCCAGTGCAAAAAAAATATTTTCTTCTTTTGTTTTCGTAACTTCAGCAGAGATTGTGGGCGGTTGCAGTAGCGGTGGATGAGCCGGATTGACTTTTCTGTCCTCGGAATAAAGGGCTTGTGGGCGGTGACATGTCCTTGCTCGGATGGCTTGATTTTACGTCCAGATTTTTTATACTATTTGCGCTGTTTAGTTTCAGTGTTCTGTTTCCATAGCTTTACTGTTCTTAGGTGTCTATAGGCGTAAATCATAAGTTGACTCCGCAAAACTGTCGGAAACTTGTAGGAGATTGTAGGTGGTTGCAGTAGCGGTGGATGAACTGGATTGGCTTTTCTGCCCTCGGAGTGAAGGGCTCGTAGGCGGTGACACGTCCTTGCTCGGATGGCTTGATTTAGCGTCCAGAATAGGATAGTAGTTCCATCTTTTGTAGCAGAATTCCAACGTTTGGGTTTTTTTTTTCTTAATTGACAGTTGTTCGTTTTTCTCGTTCTGTTCCCATACTCGCAGTTACTTTTTTAGGCGTACCTAATTTTTAAGTAAATCATAAATGGATGTTAGTGGAGCGGTGCGGTGGCGGAGGTACTGTATTGTACAGATATCTGTATTATTATACACGCGGCGTCGCGGTGCGTCTTGTGTCGCCTGTTGTCTTCAGCGAGCTCGGTAAGGTTGGTGATGTCTGCAGCGGGCGGTGTGCCGGCGGTGAGCAGCCTTGGAAGGCATTTCCGTTGAAGACCTAATAGATGTAATGACTTCGTTGTGCTTAATCGTGCTTTTAATACTGCTCTGATTATAAATATAATTGACACCACAGTAGGTTTGAAATTAAGTGATATTACTTAGACCTTATGAGCAATAAACATAAACACTAAATATTTAAACTTCAGTAATTTCAACCGGTCTACAAAATAAGTAAATGTAAAGTGATTGTGCTATTTGTTAGTCGTGGATACTAAATATAGGGTTTATATGCCTCAATGTTTATCAATAGTTATGAGTATGAACCATAAATATTTCATATCCAACAACGGAACAAGAAATTTATGTATGCTTTTATAATTATTTTTCTTGTTGAATTTATTATTCAATATGAACTTTGAGCACTCAACAGATTATTGACTGCTTTTTCTTATGTTACTCGTTCCTTGAGTCCTTGCAGTGAAAAGACGCTGGAACGGAATGGATCAAATTGACTAAGCACTAATGTAGTAGACTGTTGGAAGGCAAAGTGATATTACTCACTCAGTTCCTTAAATTATATCGATTTAATATACGTTTTTATTCCACTTTCTTTTAAACAGTGTCATTACGTGCAGGCTAAGACCATCTAACTATCTTTGGTCTCGCGTGGAAGTCTCTTGTTTCGGTCTCAGTAGTGAGCTGAACACATGTGAAATGCTGCAATCAAGTTGTTGTATCTTTTTTTTCAGTTGCTACTAACTACTATGGCGGTATATAGAAAAAAATTTGGAAAATCCAAAAGTGCACGCCTCATAGCGGTCATTCACATTTAAAAAAAAAATTCTAAAACAAAAACTCAAGTTTTTTAAAATAAAATAACAAATAAGGTGAGGAAAAAATATACTATAAAATAAAAATAAAATATATATATATAGATATACAGTATACAGTGGTATATTAGTTTTTTATAAATTATAATTAAACGACAGTACTTAGACCGCTAATATTAACTAGGAATCAGCACAGTGTAATACTTTATATATTAAAAACAAAAGTATTCCGGTAAGATGAATTTTTCGACCAATTTCTCTGCCACATACATGGTCACACAAACACAGACTCACGGATGTCCAAGAATGATTAGTTTTAATGTTATTATTTATTATATTAAACAATTAATTGTTTATAAAATGTACCATATGTGCTAGACAGATTATTTAACTTCATATTAGTGCACTCATATTATCCTGTAAGTGTTATATTAAAAAAAAAACGTCATTTAAGTTTCGAAAGACTGGGTTTTTTGACATGTCGAGAGTAGAGCACTATCTCACCGCTCCGCTTATGAGGCGTGCAAAAAAATCGGTGGTAGTGGTAAACACAAGGGGGTTTTGCAAGCATTTACAAACTGCGACGTAATTTACTAAATCTGATCGGCATTTCAGTTACGCAACTACGTTAATTTGTACAAAACTGTGTGAATTTGTGTAACTAAATGTAGTCTGAATAAATGCGACACTCAAATAGACCTTGATTAAGCCTTTCACAGCAACTTGTAGTAATATTATTATTTCTTATGTAATCTGAGTTGTCTATAGGTAAGAGATTTTTTTTTTTACAGGTGTAACGTATTTTTTACCCAACTAAGATGAAAAGTATCGCATATACTTATCTATATCAAAGTTATCACTGTCAAGTGCGTATCGAACTTCACACATTTAGGGTTCCGTACCAAATATAAAATATAAGCCGTACGAATACATTTTGCACTACGCATTTGACCTCAAAATCAAGTTGTTTGTATTAGGAAAAATTAGGGAGTTTCAAAAAAAAGATGCTTAAAAATAAACATTTTTACTTAATTTCAAGTTCATAAGTCAATAGAAAAAAAAAATTTGGAACATTTTTCATTTCTTTTTTTTTTATTTTTTTTTTAAAAGAAAAAATAACAATATTGTTCTACTTAACAAGCTCTTAATAGCGATAAATTTTTTTTTGCGTCCCCTTTAAGTTTTATGGGCCTTAAAAATACTTTTTGACTATTTGAATGGCTTTGGGTCAACAAGATGCTTTTACTGCGAAAATTTGAAGGCTGTAACTCCAACCGTTTGACTGTAAAACTTGTGTGACAGACGATGGACAGACAGACAGACGTAAGTTGGACGGAATCCTCAAAACATCTGTATGTTGCATTAGTAAGATTAGAAGTTTATTGTTAGGATGTTAACATGCGAAATCAGGGATTCAAATATGAAATAAGATTTAATTAAGCAAGTAGGGTGTATTTATTACATATCGCAATTTTTAGGACAACGCCTCAAAAATTACAGTTCGCTTCTTATTTTCATTCCTGGTATAATTTAATAATACTGTATTAATTGTAAATACATGAAATACAGAAAAAAATATTCCTATTGAATTTTTGGCTTCTTATCACATACAAATGGAATCATAATCTTTGGTGTGCGAATCCCACTCGCACTTGATTGTTTTTTACTCCTGCGGCAAATAGTCAAATAGGATGATAACGTTCTCATAGTTAATAAGAGAATGGACCGATTACATTACCGGGGCGGTTCGTAGTCATTTATATCTGATACTTTATGTAAATAAATAAATATATTTTATAGATAATCTCTTTTTATAAACATAGTTAAATAGTTTAGAGGTAAAAAAATGGCCAGATGCCAATAAACGTTTTATGTTAAAAATAATAGTTAAATAGTCAATACAGATAACGTTGCGATTTTCCAAATAAGAAATCGCTTTGTTTGGCGATTTAGGTAAGTGATATATTTTACTCAAACACGCTATGAAAAGTTCGAATTACATTCAAAAAAGAATACGGGAAGGACATAGACGCTGGATTGCTGACAAAAAAAAACACTTTTCAGGACAGATAAGGCGACGGTAATTTCATATACGATTTTCTTTACATGGTCTGTTATAAAGCACGCACTCGTGCACAAATAGTACCTACAAGATAGTTCTCTTTTTTTTGAAATATTAAAGTGGCCAGTGTTAATCAACCCTGCTGCCACAGACGCCGCGGGCGATGAATTAAAAGAAAACGTTCGATATTTTTAATTTTTAACATTTAACTTTTATTAAACCACTATTCTATTATATGTCTGTTTTCTTTTCCCTGCGTTTTTGAGTTAAGCTCTATACAAGACTCGGCCGTGAAGTCATTGCTGGATGCTTATTATTGACGGTCTTACCTACGGTTCGGCCGTCAAACTCTTCTTATTCAGCAAAGGCTTATTTTTGCGGCCAGTATGTACTATAATATCATTATATTAATAATATTTGAAATTGCTTGATAAAAATCGATAGTTTTTCTTATTACATGTATATTGTTATCATTCATTACATTTTTTTTTTAATTTTAAAAGGAGAAGTGCTTATATAAACTTCAAAAAATAAACCTAGATTTTATTCGTCTACAGTTATATAATTTCATAAAAATAAGCCTATGGGCGCTTGCCGGATGAAGCATAGGAATCGTACCACGCTCGAGCAAGAGGATGTCTCTAGTCAACGAAAGTGACATTCGTGTCAAAAGAAAAAATCTGTAAAGTGTTGTAAATGTAAGCACAGAGGTATGTGGATCAGGTAATAAAATAATAAGCAAATTAGAAGGCCTGAATACAACCATCACTTCTGTAGCACAGACAAATATAGGCACGCAGTGAGAGAATCACATGTACTGTTAGCAATGTATTTCAGTTTTTAAGTCTATGCCTAAATATTGGCAACTCTTAATTAAGAGAAGCTGTTACAATTTAAGTTACACATATGTACCTATTGTAACTTTACTAAAATATAAAACAATGTTGAGTTGTTCAGAGAGTATTATTTATATCAATCTGCTGCTACAAACGATAATAACCACAGCCGTTACAAAACCATATTCTGTTACCAATGGTTTCAGTTTCACTTACAAGGTTTTTCTAAATAGCTAAAAAAATTTGGATGTGTCCAATCTTTGTATCTTTTTAAAATATCACGTCATAAAGTTATCAAATCGATTGAGTAGATAGTCGTTGCGGTATTTTTCCGTCAAACGCAGTGTTCTAATTAAATTATTTTAAAGTAGCACTCTAAAGTTGCAAAGTAAAGTCTATAATTAAATGGAAAAAGTTGAAAGGTTTTGAAAAGGTGTTTAAAAAGATTTAAATTCAGCACTCTCAAAACCAAGTAGAACTACAGTACGATAATTTGAAAAAAAAATACAGCCTATATTGAATCCACCATGCGCCATCTTATATTTAAAAAAAAAACTGATTTAAACCAAATCCAGCAACCATGAAAAACATTTAACTTTTCGTTAATATCAAATCAAACTTTGCAAAAAATGGCACGCCATCCGCCATCTTAAATTTTTTTTAAAAAACAAAAGAAATTAGCAAAAAGCAACCCTAGAATAGAAAACCCAATAACTTTTAATGAAAATGATTAATTATCAAAGATCCAAAGGAAATAAACAAAAAATATATCTACCTTATAGGCTTCAGGGTTTAACCCCATAAAAATGTCATCGTTATTAAAATTCATGTTAAATGCCGCATTAATAAAGGTGGTGAATTTAATTATATATTTTTTTTTCATTACTATAATAATAATGAAGAGCTGTAGTGAATCGTGAATATTTAATTACCATTTTTACTTAACAGTAATTGTTTCATTATTTATTATGTAATTAATTACTTCACAAGGTTTTTAATTAGTATACCTTTACTTTTCTTTTTACTTACGCCTAACGAAACTGCTACGGTTCGCAAAATTGTTTTTATAAGTGTAAATTTTATTTTAAAATAATCAATTAACCTAAAGTACATTGTGTATTAAGGGTGGTAAGAATAAAATTACTAACGAGAGGCTATTTCGAAGGCCGAAGGCTTTAATGGATCGAGTTTGTAATTTCCATACCGTTCGTGTTACACACAATGTTTTTCATCACATTTGCGAGTAAATTTTTTATTTTAATTAAAAAGTTTTGAACGAAGTTAAAACGTGTAAATGCTCACTTGTAGTGTACTCCTTGTTGATATTCGGTAATAACGCGCCTTTTCTGTAAAATATGTATAAAAGGCAGATTTGTTCAAAACAAGAATCCATCTGGCGGTGGCGTCGTTTTCTCTACTTCTATTCACACCATTTTATTTGTGTTTCGGTGAGTTTATTTATTTATTTATAAATGCAACTCAAATAAAAATAGTATTGCTACACGTATAAATCAAATGGTGTATAGTAGACAAGCTTTCGCCCGTAGCTCCGACTGGCTAAATTCGGTTGTCGGCATGGGATTCCTATGGCAACTTCCTAATTATAGCAAGAGAGTTGGCTCTAGCAAACTATGTCTATAGCTATGTTATAGTTATTACTGCGCTAATCTGACGTTTTCCTAAGTAGCTATGTCCATCACCTCCTTTGAGTCTCGGCCCATATAGCGCCCAACGCTCAAGGGCTCTAACACCATCGAACCCGATGTCAGCTCCAGGAGGGGAGTTCCCCGTTACACGGTTGCGAGTTAGGTGGGTCCGTGCGTTCGCCAACGAACCCGGGGACGTCGGCGCTGTGTGAAGGGGGTGCCCTATTAGAGGAGGTCGTTGAGACTAGTATCGCTGTCCGGATAGCGAGATTGTCGTATGGGGCTATTAGTACGTGCCGAGGCCGCCTAACAATAGTTTTTCAACCGTGCCGTGGTCGGTCGGAGGGATGGTAGCTTGTGGATTGCACAATTAATCGACTCGGGTGATTTTGTGTGCGCTCTAAAAAGCGGACTGCCAGGCATTGAAAATATGGGAAATCGTGGGGAAATCGAAGTCCCTGGGTAGGTCCGCATTCCGTTCGGACCAGGAGGCTCTGGAGACCGCTCTGAGGCAGCGGTTTCGGAGGGTCTGGAGTCTATGAAGGTTGCGTTTGGACAACACATAGACGTAACTAGGGAATGCTAGTATGGGGCGAATGCAAGTAGTGTAAAGAGACAGCTATATTTCTATTTCTGTACTTGCCTATCATAGGATATAGACGACCGACAAAAACAAACAAACAAATAAACAAACAAACAAAAACTATTTTGGTGTGATCGCGGAAGCTTAGACGCCTATCCATTGTCACGCCGAGATATTTGGCCTTGTTTTGCCAAGGAATGGCAAAGCCACAGAGTGAGAGGGAAGATCGTCGCGGAGGGCGGCCTACGGTATAGAGAACGTCGGAGCTTTTGTCGGGATTCACTTTGAATCTCCATTTCTGAAACCATTCACCTAGACCGGTGATTGCGGATTGGAGTCTCTTAGTGATTCGACTCACTTGCCTGTCGGTGGTATAAATAGCAGTATCGTCCGCGAGGAGGGCTAATTGGATATCTAACGTGTTAGGGGTGTCGTTCGTGTACAGAAGGACGAGGCTTGTATAGGACGAGGGGAAGAGAGGGTGCCTTCCACTCTATAGCGAAAGCCTCGGTTTGACAAATAGTCTTGTATGATGAGTACGAGGCGGTCTTGCAACTGATAGTTGTACATTTTATAAATTAAACCGTTGTGCCAGACTTTGTCGAAGGCTTTCTCTACATCGAAAAAGACAGCGTCCGTGTGACGGGGCTTACCTAATACCTTACTTGGAAGCCAGTGGAAATGTGTTTCGTGATACGGAGGACCTGATGGACGCATGAGTGTTTGGCGCGAAAGCCGAACTGTTCGTCGATTAAGATGCCTTTGGAGAGCGTTTCGTAGGCAAGCGAGAAGAAGTCGTTCGTAAAGTTTACCAAGGGCCTTTAGTAAGCTTATAGGGCGGTAAGAGAAAGGCTCGGTATGAGCTTTCCCTGGCTTGTGAATGCCTATAACAATTGTATCTTTCCATTGAGAATGAAAAATATAATTTTCGATTACAGCGTTGAAGGTAGCTGCTAGAAAGTAAGGGATACCGTCCGCGCTGGGGGTTTTACGGGGGCGTAGGTCTTTGATGACCTGTTTGACTTCGTCGACCGTAACGGGAGACAGAGAGTGGAGAGCTCTGCGCTCTACTTCACCGTCTACCTTTCGTACGTGATCGGGATCGAAAGGTTGTGGGCTTAAGGCACATTGGGCTTGGAGGCTAGATGCAAGGCAATCCGCTTTTTCGTCGTCATCGAACGCGGGAACGTTGTTGGGACGAGTTAACGGAGGGAGGGATTTGATGGTGATTGATTTTAACGCTCTGGCTAGGCGCCTATAAGCTGGATAAAAAGGAGAAATATTCTCCATCAGATCACCGAAACGTTAGGTGCAAAGCTCAGCAACAGCTGTTCTTACACGGTGGTGTAAGTCGATGAAGCGAGCTTTGTTTGCGGTAGCGGGAGCTCGATCGCGTCTGCGGTGGGCTGCGTTACGCTCAGTCATTAGCGACCTGATGTGTTGAGGCAGTATTAGGTGTTGGCAGTCACTTGAGCATCTCATCCCCTAACAAAGTTTCTTTTTAATGGGCTCAGTGTTTGAGCCCAATTCCTTTCAGCCCTTGTGCGGCAATCTGACTTGACGTTTTTTAAGACAGTAGCCTATGACCTCTCTTTCTAAACTATTACTTTTGTCTTCATCATTATCGGTTCAGCAGTTCAGTCATGAAAATTTAACATATAGGCAAACAGAGACACTTTCACATTTATAATATCTATTATAATGGAAGTTTGGATACCGAAACGTAAAAAGTTTGGCTTTGAAAGAGAACACCATAATTTTAATGTGTCTAAAATTAACATCCCATTATGTAGTTCAGTGACATGTAAGTAATAAGACACGTATATGTGTTCCAGTTTCTTCACGCTAGTGAATTTACGAGGGCGGAGCTAAAATGTTCCAAGGGCGACGGTAAGAGAATACATTTGTTTAATGGAAAGGTGAAATAGATTTTCAGAGAATATGCGGAAAACTTAAATAATATATGTGAACTAAGAGATTGGGTATCAAAGCTGGATTCCAAGATACGATATAGATACGTCATTATTGGATTAGGCTTTGAATCATTTTTAGGCTCCCGTACCCAAAGGGTAATTAGCGGAACCCTTTTACGAATACTTTGCTGTCCGTCTGTCACCAGGCTGTATCTCATGAACCGTGATAGTACGACACTTGAAATTTTCACAGAAGATGTATTTCTTTTGCCACTATAATAACAAATACTAAAAAAAACAGAATAAAATAAATATTTAAGGCGGCTCCCATACAACAATCGTGATTTTTTTTTGCTCGTTATTGACAACAGCAACAGGTGACACTTAAAATATTCACAGAATATTTAGGTATATAGTCACTTTAAAAATAAAATATTAAATTAAAATAAAAAAGTATTTAAGAGGCCTCCCATACAACAAACGTGATTTTTTTCCGTTTTTATAGAGTTCTTGCCCTTGGCCCTCGCACTTGGCCGATTATTAAATAATATTATTCAATAATTATAAGTATAAGTTAATTACACAGAATAAGTTAATTCTGTTTCTATCCTTTAGATGCTTTAGTTTAGCCACAAAATTCTAGCCACAAAAGGTCTAGCCTATATCGCAGTCTTAAGGGGCTAAGATATACTTTTAAGTGCCACTATTAGATGTTTTTGACTTCCACTTATAGAAAACTGATTTAAAAAAAATATATTAGAAATTTAGACATACAGATAAAAGTACTATTACATTTTCATTTATGCCGAAGTGGCATCCTTGAGTTTAATTTCTTGTATACAAATCATTCAACAAATAGTTAATCTGTACTGCTAAATAAATAATAATAATAAATAGCACAGAAGTTTAAAGTAACAATAGCGTCAAATAATTAAATAAACATCGTGTTTGTGAATGTAGGGCAGACAATCGATAGCATTATGTTTGTTCAATACCGTCGACGTACACGTTGACGGGAGGTCATACGTAATCTGATAACTGTTGGAAGACGAGCCGATAATTTTAATAAAGTTGAATAAAACAATAGCATTAGTAAAAAAAAGACTTAATACTATGTAGTTAAACAAAGCTTCCATTAAATTATTTCGTTGTGTGAATCTATATTTTCCAACTCTTAGTAATTTTAGAAAAAGAGTTGATTTAGGCTAGAATTGGACCATTTTATAATTTCTTGTATATAAAAAGATTAAAAAATAGCTTATATGTACAGCTAAGGAACCAAATAGTTAAAAAGCTGACGATAAATCAAAATCGCAAAAGGTATATATGTCACGGAAGAGTAACAAAAAGCGTGAAATAATTTTATTAAACAATAAATTAAACATTGTCATTGTTCATGTACAGCTGGATAATCGATAGAATTATGTTTGATCAATAGGTACTGTAAAAGCGTACGTTGACCGGAGGACATGCGTGAAATGAGGCCATAAAGAAGAACATATAACATTATTTGTGAATCAATTTTAGTTGATATTCATTTTGACTTAGCGATTCTATCTTTTAATGTTTTGGAACTTACACATTATAAATTACATACATATATATTATTTACATACACAACATCACGCCTGTTTCCAAGAGGTGTAGGCAGTACATTTTTATAATGTATATCAGTATAAATCACAGCAATACATACGAGTTAAAAGATTAATACCACCTTCGCAGTTATAATAAATATTTTTATATGAAGGCATATTAAGATACGGACCTTAATTTATAGCAAGGTACATTGCGGTATATGTTGTCATATTATATTGTCCCACAGTTCCATTGTATTTTATCGCACGTGTGAGAAACATATATTTTGGTAGTCCTATGAGAATTTATATTTTATCACTATTGCCTTGTTATATATATGTATGTGTTTATGACAGACACGTGGTTATCGGACTATAATACTCGTACGTGATAAATTCCGTGAAAAATAAATATTTTTGCATTTTTTTAAATTTTCATGAGTAACGCTACAGGAATATCTAGTATAAATATGGTAATGGTATTTCATTAGATATCAAGGCATCAAGGTAATTGTTTTAAAAGCAATTTGGGCTTGTTGTTCCTGAATGTAGGTGAACGACGAAGTAATTTTATTACTGTCAATAACGTCACATAGGGAGGGGCATTTATCAGCTAACCAGTTTTTAATGCATATTTTAAAATGTAAAAATTCGTGTGATAAGCTTTTTTTTTATTGATACTGTATTTTTTCGTAAGCCATTGTGGAGAGCTTATGGTCAATGGAGATCGCGTACGTGAAGGCGAAGCATCGGATTATAGGACGCCGTCCAGCTCGATGGACCGATAACCTTAAAAGGATAGCTGAAGAGACCCGAAAAACAATGGCGCGCTCATGGAGCAGGCTTGTGTCCAGCAACTGACCAAAAAAGATCGTTTTCGAGCTGAATGTGTATTGAGCAGATCTCACCAGTGGCATACGACTGTTTTCAACGTAACTGAAGATCAGTAAAAACTTAAATCTATCTAATACCTTTTAACGAGCAATTGTTGTATATATATATAATCTGTCATTATATATATATCTATCATTATCTTATCATTTTTTAAGAACCCAGTATAAAAAATAAAGTTTTATACATAGAGTAATAAGCACAAACAATATATGTTCAATGTTTTGTAAGGTGAGATAAAATACAATTTACTTACACCGACCCCCCACCCCTTCACCCCCCACTCCCTCGGAGATGACAGCAGTATTTCACGCAGGGTTGGACCTTTGGCCTGAGCTGAAGTACTGTATTAAATGTTTGAAAACGATTTTTTGTGATACCTACGAAAATAATTGTTTTTCTGTAAAAAAATGAGTAAAACTTGGTATTTGGAAACTAAACAATTGATACTGTGCTGGCCTAGTGCGTGTTAACGGGCCTTGTCAAGCTACTGTCCAGTCGATTATCAGAGTTGGATTATGACTACAACAGCTAGGACCGATGGTTTAAGGTGCCCTTTAAATAACGGACCGCGCTCTACGTTGCTTAACTTTGAATTAATATCCAGACCCAAAAACAGCAACAAAATTTTGTCGTAACGAGTAAGGCATTTTTTAAGAAAGACACTTATAATAAATAAATCCATAATTTTGATCCATAAAAAAGTGGTTTGTAGTATATTTAATATTTGAAATATAAAATCATATTTTTAGCAGTATTTTATTTGATCAGTAACTCTTGAGTTAAATGTATAACTAATATAAAGATATTAAAAAAAATGTATTTTGCCTTTTTTAACACACTTTCTAAATAAAGCAAACTGTCACTCATTTTCATTAACTGTAAATACAAAAGGTAGCGGTTTTCTTATAATAGTTTTAATTAATATTTATATTGTATTTCTCAATTCTATGAAGATTTTGTGTTTGCAAGATTGATGTACTAGGACTTTATAATTCACTAGGAGTTGTATGTAACATATAAGTTAAATATTATTTTATTTATGATGCGCCGCGTCTACGTTTATGTAATATTTGATACTTTTCCCATCTTTTTATAAAAATGTAGTAGGTACATAAAAAAAGATTTATTTTTTATGTATTTATTTAAGTCTTATCTGTATTCATTTGTTAATGCACTATAAAAAAAGGTATAAAAATCGTTGCTAAATTTGTATAGGACAGTTAAATATAAGAAAGCAAGAAAAAACGGTTCAACTTTAGTAGATCAATATCATTCAGATTTTACAAAGAATCGGAAATGGAATTTATGTTCAATTTACTACGATCCTTAGTATCACGTTACATAAAGATGTTTTATGAGATATGACGTATTCGGAGTGCTGAGTCGTGATTTATTGCCAAATTTCTGATCTACAATGCTTATTTTTAAGATTATAGCTGTAAATGTTGGGTTTTAAATTAATTATTTTTCTACATTTGAGAAGCTCTTGGAAGACTTTACGGGTGTCATATAACCACTCCATAATAATGGGTGATTTTAATACGTGTAATATCATTAAAAATAATTCTCGTGCTTAACGTTTTAAATCTGTTGTAAAAGCATTTAATATGGACATTCTACCTCTGCAAGCCACTCACTTTTTGTAAGTAACTTCTATTGACCATGTTTCTAAACATGGTCACTGCTCAGCTGACGCATTTTCTTACCATGATCTTATGTAACTTTCATATATAATTCGTTCTGCCAAAGCGAAATCGAGAATTCTTCTGTAACGCAAATTTATTGTTATGAAAGTACAGCTTCTTCAGCAAGATGCTAAAAAAATTAACTGGTCTGTAATCGATAATTATCCTACAATTAATGAAAACGTAGCACTATTTAACTCATTGTGAACACAGATTTATGATATGCATGCACCTGTCCGACCAGATAGAGTTAAACACTGTCCTGCTCCTTGGTTAACCAATAAAATTAAAGCTCTGATGGTCAAAAAATAATGCAAAGTCTAAATATAAAAGAAATCCCACCGATGCTAATTTAGAAAATTATAGATCACACCGGAATTGCTGTAATAAAGTGTGTATAGAGACGCGCAACGACGCCATATTCACAATTATGTCAAAAATGAAGATTCATCAAGGATATGGAAATTTCAATAGCCAATTAGCAAATCAACCCTGAATTCACTTCCATCCAACGTTTACTGTTAACCTTCTAAATCAAGATTGTACTTCATCTATTGTCATTGATGATAATGCTAAAAACAATACTTTAATTAATTTATATGACCACCAACTCCTGATTTTTCACCGTTTACTTTCACACAATTCACCGCTTGTGATGTTAAGAAAAACTTTATTTCCGTTTCTTCCAATGCAGTAAGTAATCATTATTTAAGCCGTCATGATAATCAATATACTAGATATTGTTTG
This sequence comes from Apoda limacodes, assembly GCA_946406115.1. Taxonomy (NCBI): domain Eukaryota; kingdom Metazoa; phylum Arthropoda; class Insecta; order Lepidoptera; family Limacodidae; genus Apoda; species Apoda limacodes. The sequence continues at coordinate 37,222,741 of OX291541.1, read as the reverse complement.
TCCTACTATTACAAAAATCTTATATAATTCCATTTCTCAGCATAGAAAGACGCTCACATAATCCATCTTCCAAGAAAATCTAATCCTTCTGCTTTTTCCGATTTCCACCCTATTTTTATTCACCCTTTCTATCTAAAGTCCTTAAGTGTACAAAGTAGAATTATTTAGTTCTATATTCACTTTTAAAATAAATAAATAAATAAAAATAAAACAAATATTAAGGGGTCCCATACAACAAATGTCATTTTTTTGCCGTTTTTATAGATAATCCGTTCTGTACGAACCCTTCGTGCGCGAGTCCGACTTGCACTTGGCCGATTTTTTATCGTCTTGGTAAAAGAATAGAATTCAGGATGGAAACGGAATCCGAAAAGTCTTCGTTATTTTTTTACAAAATTATGAAAGAGCTAATATTTTGAAACCAAAAAGAAATTTTATAAATTAAAATTCCGACTAACCAAAAAGAAATTTTAAAAATTAAAATTTCGACTACGCAGTACACAGCTTACATAATCGTACGGTAGATGCAAAATTAACTTATACATCAAATTGTTGCAAATTGTTGCAAACATAGCAGCGAGTAACAGCTAGTAATACATATATTTTTGAAATGTAGGTAGGTACATACTAAGCCCTTTCATTAAATTTTGGCATTCAAAACGAACCATTAAAATTAATAACTAATCAAATAAATGAAAAAACCCGCATGCAAGAACTAAAAAGAAGTAAACAAGAAACCCTAAAACATACCAAATATTTAACATTAAGCAGGCAGGACTCATTTAAATGCAAGAACAAATACTTATACTTACGTACAGATTGCTTGCAGCTTTTAAGTGTTTTTTTTCCAATTTTCTTTTACTCGCCTCTTAAAGGTTGTTATTTTGATACCCTCGGTCTTGAATAAAATTTTGTTTTTAATCCGCATAAAATCCGGAATTAGAATTTTTAGAAATCTTAATATACCTAGTGGCACTTACACAATCACGACGAATCAAACGACATCTCGCATGTCAAAATCCGTCAAGCAGTTCAGGCTGTAGGGCGTGTCAGAGAAATGGACATACTTACATACGTACGCTCGACATACGTATGAAAACATTACCCTCCTTTCTTCTGGCAGTCGGGGAAAAAATCAAGACGTTGCTTGACCCTTAAACCAATGAATCATTAAGACGCTCCTAACGATAATTTATCATATTATGATAGGAAGTTCAGTAGATATAAAGTAGCACATGGGCGTAAATACAAACTTAATTTAATAATACTTAATTAATTAATTAATACTTTATTTAAATTGCTTCTATTTTGGCTTCGCCGTAGTCGGGTAATGAAAAAACCATAAATACTTTCCAAATAATGACAAGGTATCAAAATAAATGTAATAAAAAAATATTCTTTGGACATTTCACACAGCGCCGTCAGGCTCAAAAGTAAGCAAAGTTTGTGTTATGGGTACCAGACAACGGATACAAATACATACTTTTTTTTCGTATATAGAATAGAATTTCTTTGATTGCCAGGAATATGGTACAATATAAGATCTTATATACATTTTCTTAGCATACTCCGACAAAAACTTGGCATGCAAATTTTCACATAGATATCATCCAGAAATACACCAGACTCATGACAAACACAAATATTTATATTATGAAATAAATGTTTGTTCAGTGCGGGACCCACACCCTCTGCACAGCAGCTGGCCACACTACCAACTAGGCGAGGGAGTCATTTAATTTAAATTAATCACATTAATTCCTAGTATCAAAAGCACTTAATACTAGGAATCAGTATTATCAAAAAAGTTTACTAAAACATGTAATATAGTAAAATACTAAAGTCTGATGAGTACTGATTGAAAAAAAACTGTTTAGGCCTTCATTTCCATTCCAATGCTCTCTGTGGCAATGTGCTAAAGCTGGAAAATATATTGAGGTACATTTTTTCAAAGTCAGGGAGCAATCTGTCTGTCGGCAGTTAACTTTATCCATGTCTAAATAAAGTGCACATACGTTTTTGTTAAGAGCCCATATTCCCTAAATTACAATTCTTCTGACATGGATTTTTTCAGATCCGCTCATTAGTTCTGACTGAAATTTAATGCCTGATTTCTTCGAGATTTGATACAAGCCCTGCCAAATGTGAAAATATGATTATTTATGAACTTTTGTTCGATAAAAAAATCCTAAACTGAACTTTTTCAATCTTTTTTAAATGTTTTGGCAAGGAGATCTTTAAAGTCCTATGACTTTGGTAAAGTATAGCGATGGTACTGCTTTAAAGCCTTACAAAAATAAACTATAAAATTAATCCTTGTATTTTAATCACAATGTCAGTAAGTTGAGATCTACATATGCACTACTCACGCACGTCTTATTACGTATCGCGTTGTCCTTGTTTTCACTCAAATTTCTTTCATGCAGTACTGCCTCTAAACGAAAAGATTCTCACTGTATTTTTTTATAACATATTTGTATGAGGTAGTTTGGCAGTCAGTTATATTCGTATATCTAAATTGAAACAAAATAGATACTAATTACATTTGACTTGTTTGCTACAATGTAGAATATTCCATAAATAAATTACCGTCGTACAATTATCAAATAAAAATAAGTAAATTAAAAAAACAAAAAAACCCAACTGCGTAGAAAAACCTGTCAAGTGCGAGTTGGACTCGCGCAACAAGAGTTCTGTACCTATCACCATTGACGTAATGTACAAACACAAACAAAAAACGAACAAGCCTGACGTTGCTTAACTTTGAATAACGTTTCCAACAAACAAATGTGTTACCGTTTCTCTTAATGATAAGCCAAATGGCGCTGAATGGTTAAAAATCACACCGAGAGAACCGAGTGGCACATTGGTAGAGCGGCGGTCAAGCGGCTACCATGTCAAAGGTTTCCGGTTCGATTCTCGGTAAGGGGCAACTAGTATTTTAACAATTAGTTAATTTGAAAGTTGTCTCGACTCTGATGCGTACCTGGCACTGCGATAGGCTCACTACCTGTCACATTTGGGGGACAAAATAGCATCTGTGAAACGTGAATGTTACAGGAAAACCTTTTTAACATCTCTGACCACCGTTGCGGAGTCTTATAATTAACTTATAACCTTGTCAAAAAGGTCTGTTAGTGGATGCAAATGATTTCATACGAATGTCATAAACCATGGTTAAAATACCACCACCAGCATGATTCTTTACGAAATCGAAGGCTGCATACCTATTTGCCCAGCATATTTGATTCATTATACTTGTAAGCTTTTTTAGAGTACTGTAGGATAAAGTACAGTTCTATTACTGGCTGGCACCTTCAGTCACTTTCAGTCTCACTTTTGGTATTAGATTCCTCAAAACACCACTACATTATTACAATCTTACAAATTCATTTTTTCAAATTGCGAAAGGTAACAAAAAAAATCTATAACGAAGAACGAATTCTGTAAGGTTGTGGTTTTAGAAGTTTATTGTTGATAAATATAACAGATTTCTTAATAGCTGATTTAATTTGAATGGAAATTCACGAGTTTGACCGGATAAGGCTCGGATTCTCAACTTTTCACTAAGTACGAAAAAACATATCCAAAAATATATATATTGTACCTGCATTATCTTTATTACTGTTCTGTATTCCTTTTGAATAATTATTAAAGTTTTTGTTTTAATTTCAGGTAATACTGGATATGCAGTTTGAAGGATAAAGTGAGCCATTTTTACAATTAACAATCTAAACCACTTTCTTTTTAGTACCGTTATTATTTGTACGGTTAAAATTATCAATATTTCTTTTTCGAAATGAAATAAAGATATCATGAAGATAGCTTGACTGTTCCAAAATAGTGACAAATCGGTTTAATTTAAAAAAAAACAAACTTATAAAAAAATTAAGCTGGAGTTTCGAATATGTATTTTCTTATCACTGAGAAGGTAATTGCTTATTACCAAAGAAAATGTGCCTTTTCAAACTCAGGTGTTTATGAAAGCACTTACATATTATTTAAATTTTAGGTTTAAGATTTCATTTATTTCAGCAAACGATTGAATAAATGAAGTGAAAAATATTATGAATAATATACCTATATTTACTGTTAGAATAAATTTACGTCGTTGACGAAAAAAGACAAGACCAAAAAGTGTGCCGCTAAGCGGTAAACCATCCAATTACTGACCGAGCCCGACGTTGCTTAACTTCAAATATCGTTTCTAACTAACAAATTTAATGTGTTACTGTTTCTCTTAAAAATAATGCTAGATGGCGTGTACCAGTAATTTACAATGGGAATAGCTTGGGCCCGGCTCACACTTGGCTTTTTTTTGGTTTTTATTATTTGTTGTTATACTTTAGAGCTCAGACTATTTTTCACTTAAGTTTTACTATTTGTTACGGTAGAGCAAAAACAACGAAGATGTGTTTCTTGTATGGGGACCACCTTAAATGTTTTTCTACTTTTTTAATTATTATTATTTATTAGATAATACTCCATTATAACACATGTTCTGTGAAAAATTCAGGTTTCTACCTATTTCGTTCTAAAATATAGAGACTTCAATGGTCGGACAGTCAGACAGACAGTGTAGGCTTATAAATTTATATATGAATATATAGATATATATATATATATACATATATATATATATATATATATATATATATATATATATATATATATATATACAGTGACGATTCAACAGATTTTGATTAAAATAAATAAATAAAGAATCAACATAATTTAATTAAATCTTGTAATGAAATGTAATATTAGTTGTTCAGAGAGTATAATTTACATCAATCTGCTACTGGAAGCGATAAAGACCACAGCCGTGACAAAACCATTTTCTTTCTGACATACATACAACAATCGTGATTTTTTTTTGCTCGTTATTGACAACAGCAACAGGTGACACTTAAAATATTCACAGAATATTTAGGTATATAGTCACTTTAAAAATAAAATATTAAATTAAAATAAAAAAGTATTTAAGAGGCCTCCCATACAACAAACGTGATTTTTTACCGTTTTTATAGAGTTCTTGCCCTTGGCCCTCGCACTTGGCCGATTATTAAATAATATTATTCAATAATTATAAGTATAAGTTAATTACACAGAATAAGTTAATTCTGTTTCTATCCTTTAGATGCTTTAGTTTAGCCACAAAATTCTAGCCACAAAAGGTCTAGCCTATATCGCAGTCTTAAGGGGCTAAGATATACTTTTAAGTGCCACTATTAGATGTTTTTGACTTCCACTTATAGAAAACTGATTTAAAAAAAATATATTAGAAATTTAGACATACAGATAAAAGTACTATTACATTTTCATTTATGCCGAAGTGGCATCCTTGAGTTTAATTTCTTGTATACAAATCATTCAACAAATAGTTAATCTGTACTGCTAAATAAATAATAATAATAAATAGCACAGAAGTTTAAAGTAACAATAGCGTCAAATAATTAAATAAACATCGTGTTTGTGAATGTAGGGCAGACAATCGATAGCATTATGTTTGTTCAATACCGTCGACGTACACGTTGACGGGAGGTCATACGTAATCTGATAACTGTTGGAAGACGAGCCGATAATTTTAATAAAGTTGAATAAAACAATAGCATTAGTAAAAAAAAGACTTAATACTATGTAGTTAAACAAAGCTTCCATTAAATTATTTCGTTGTGTGAATCTATATTTTCCAACTCTTAGTAATTTTAGAAAAAGAGTTGATTTAGGCTAGAATTGGACCATTTTATAATTTCTTGTATATAAAAAGATTAAAAAATAGCTTATATGTACAGCTAAGGAACCAAATAGTTAAAAAGCTGACGATAAATCAAAATCGCAAAAGGTATATATGTCACGGAAGAGTAACAAAAAGCGTGAAATAATTTTATTAAACAATAAATTAAACATTGTCATTGTTCATGTACAGCTGGATAATCGATAGAATTATGTTTGATCAATAGGTACTGTAAAAGCGTACGTTGACCGGAGGACATGCGTGAAATGAGGCCATAAAGAAGAACATATAACATTATTTGTGAATCAATTTTAGTTGATATTCATTTTGACTTAGCGATTCTATCTTTTAATGTTTTGGAACTTACACATTATAAATTACATACATATATATTATTTACATACAAAACATCACGCCTGTTTCCAAGAGGTGTAGGCAGTACATTTTTATAATGTATATCAGTATAAATCACAGCAATACATACGAGTTAAAAGATTAATACCACCTTCGCAGTTATAATAAATATTTTTATATGAAGGCATATTAAGATACGGACCTTAATTTATAGCAAGGTACATTGCGGTATATGTTGTCATATTATATTGTCCCACAGTTCCATTGTATTTTATCGCACGTGTGAGAAACATATATTTTGGTAGTCCTATGAGAATTTATATTTTATCACTATTGCCTTGTTATATATATGTATGTGTTTATGACAGACACGTGGTTATCGGACTATAATACTCGTACGTGATAAATTCCGTGAAAAATAAATATTTTTGCATTTTTTTAAATTTTCATGAGTAACGCTACAGGAATATCTAGTATAAATATGGTAATGGTATTTCATTAGATATCAAGGCATCAAGGTAATTGTTTTAAAAGCAATTTGGGCTTGTTGTTCCTGAATGTAGGTGAACGACGAAGTAATTTTATTACTGTCAATAACGTCACATAGGGAGGGGCATTTATCAGCTAACCAGTTTTTAATGCATATTTTAAAATGTAAAAATTCGTGTGATAAGCTTTTTTTTTATTGATACTGTATTTTTTCGTAAGCCATTGTGGAGAGCTTATGGTCAATGGAGATCGCGTACGTGAAGGCGAAGCATCGGATTATAGGACGCCGTCCAGCTCGATGGACCGATAACCTTAAAAGGATAGCTGAAGAGACCCGAAAAACAATGGCGCGCTCATGGAGCAGGCTTGTGTCCAGCAACTGACCAAAAAAGATCGTTTTCGAGCTGAATGTGTATTGAGCAGATCTCACCAGTGGCATACGACTGTTTTCAACGTAACTGAAGATCAGTAAAAACTTAAATCTATCTAATACCTTTTAACGAGCAATTGTTGTATATATATATAATCTGTCATTATATATATATCTATCATTATCTTATCATTTTTTAAGAACCCAGTATAAAAAATAAAGTTTTATACATAGAGTAATAAGCACAAACAATATATGTTCAATGTTTTGTAAGGTGAGATAAAATACAATTTACTTACACCGACCCCCCACCCCTTCACCCCCCACTCCCTCGGAGATGACAGCAGTATTTCACGCAGGGTTGGACCTTTGGCCTGAGCTGAAGTACTGTATTAAATGTTTGAAAACGATTTTTTGTGATACCTACGAAAATAATTGTTTTTCTGTAAAAAAATGAGTAAAACTTGGTATTTGGAAACTAAACAATTGATACTGTGCTGGCCTAGTGCGTGTTAACGGGCCTTGTCAAGCTACTGTCCAGTCGATTATCAGAGTTGGATTATGACTACAACAGCTAGGACCGATGGTTTAAGGTGCCCTTTAAATAACGGACCGCGCTCTACGTTGCTTAACTTTGAATTAATATCCAGACCCAAAAACAGCAACAAAATTTTGTCGTAACGAGTAAGGCATTTTTTAAGAAAGACACTTATAATAAATAAATCCATAATTTTGATCCATAAAAAAGTGGTTTGTAGTATATTTAATATTTGAAATATAAAATCATATTTTTAGCAGTATTTTATTTGATCAGTAACTCTTGAGTTAAATGTATAACTAATATAAAGATATTAAAAAAAATGTATTTTGCCTTTTTTAACACACTTTCTAAATAAAGCAAACTGTCACTCATTTTCATTAACTGTAAATACAAAAGGTAGCGGTTTTCTTATAATAGTTTTAATTAATATTTATATTGTATTTCTCAATTCTATGAAGATTTTGTGTTTGCAAGATTGATGTACTAGGACTTTATAATTCACTAGGAGTTGTATGTAACATATAAGTTAAATATTATTTTATTTATGATGCGCCGCGTCTACGTTTATGTAATATTTGATACTTTTCCCATCTTTTTATAAAAATGTAGTAGGTACATAAAAAAAGATTTATTTTTTATGTATTTATTTAAGTCTTATCTGTATTCATTTGTTAATGCACTATAAAAAAAGGTATAAAAATCGTTGCTAAATTTGTATAGGACAGTTAAATATAAGAAAGCAAGAAAAAACGGTTCAACTTTAGTAGATCAATATCATTCAGATTTTACAAAGAATCGGAAATGGAATTTATGTTCAATTTACTACGATCCTTAGTATCACGTTACATAAAGATGTTTTATGAGATATGACGTATTCGGAGTGCTGAGTCGTGATTTATTGCCAAATTTCTGATCTACAATGCTTATTTTTAAGATTATAGCTGTAAATGTTGGGTTTTAAATTAATTATTTTTCTACATTTGAGAAGCTCTTGGAAGACTTTACGGGTGTCATATAACCACTCCATAATAATGGGTGATTTTAATACGTGTAATATCATTAAAAATAATTCTCGTGCTTAACGTTTTAAATCTGTTGTAAAAGCATTTAATATGGACATTCTACCTCTGCAAGCCACTCACTTTTTGTAAGTAACTTCTATTGACCATGTTTCTAAACATGGTCACTGCTCAGCTGACGCATTTTCTTACCATGATCTTATGTAACTTTCATATATAATTCGTTCTGCCAAAGCGAAATCGAGAATTCTTCTGTAACGCAAATTTATTGTTATGAAAGTACAGCTTCTTCAGCAAGATGCTAAAAAAATTAACTGGTCTGTAATCGATAATTATCCTACAATTAATGAAAACGTAGCACTATTTAACTCATTGTGAACACAGATTTATGATATGCATGCACCTGTCCGACCAGATAGAGTTAAACACTGTCCTGCTCCTTGGTTAACCAATAAAATTAAAGCTCTGATGGTCAAAAAATAATGCAAAGTCTAAATATAAAAGAAATCCCACCGATGCTAATTTAGAAAATTATAGATCACACCGGAATTGCTGTAATAAAGTGTGTATAGAGACGCGCAACGACGCCATATTCACAATTATGTCAAAAATGAAGATTCATCAAGGATATGGAAATTTCAATAGCCAATTAGCAAATCAACCCTGAATTCACTTCCATCCAACGTTTACTGTTAACCTTCTAAATCAAGATTGTACTTCATCTATTGTCATTGATGATAATGCTAAAAACAATACTTTAATTAATTTATATGACCACCAACTCCTGATTTTTCACCGTTTACTTTCACACAATTCACCGCTTGTGATGTTAAGAAAAACTTTATTTCCGTTTCTTCCAATGCAGTAAGTAATCATTATTTAAGCCGTCATGATAATCAATATACTAGATATTGTTTGTCCTACTATTACAAAAATCTTATATAATTCCATTTCTCAGCATAGAAAGACGCTCACATAATCCATCTTCCAAGAAAATCTAATCCTTCTGCTTTTTCCGATTTCCACCCTATTTTTATTCACCCTTTCTATCTAAAGTCCTTAAGTGTACAAAGTAGAATTATTTAGTTCTATATTCACTTTTAAAATAAATAAATAAATAAAAATAAAACAAATATTAAGGGGTCCCATACAACAAATGTCATTTTTTTGCCGTTTTTATAGATAATCCGTTCTGTACGAACCCTTCGTGCGCGAGTCCGACTTGCACTTGGCCGATTTTTTATCGTCTTGGTAAAAGAATAGAATTCAGGATGGAAACGGAATCCGAAAAGTCTTCGTTATTTTTTTACAAAATTATGAAAGAGCTAATATTTTGAAACCAAAAAGAAATTTTATAAATTAAAATTCCGACTAACCAAAAAGAAATTTTAAAAATTAAAATTTCGACTACGCAGTACACAGCTTACATAATCGTACGGTAGATGCAAAATTAACTTATACATCAAATTGTTGCAAATTGTTGCAAACATAGCAGCGAGTAACAGCTAGTAATACATATATTTTTGAAATGTAGGTAGGTACATACTAAGCCCTTTCATTAAATTTTGGCATTCAAAACGAACCATTAAAATTAATAACTAATCAAATAAATGAAAAAACCCGCATGCAAGAACTAAAAAGAAGTAAACAAGAAACCCTAAAACATACCAAATATTTAACATTAAGCAGGCAGGACTCATTTAAATGCAAGAACAAATACTTATACTTACGTACAGATTGCTTGCAGCTTTTAAGTGTTTTTTTTCCAATTTTCTTTTACTCGCCTCTTAAAGGTTGTTATTTTGATACCCTCGGTCTTGAATAAAATTTTGTTTTTAATCCGCATAAAATCCGGAATTAGAATTTTTAGAAATCTTAATATACCTAGTGGCACTTACACAATCACGACGAATCAAACGACATCTCGCATGTCAAAATCCGTCAAGCAGTTCAGGCTGTAGGGCGTGTCAGAGAAATGGACATACTTACATACGTACGCTCGACATACGTATGAAAACATTACCCTCCTTTCTTCTGGCAGTCGGGGAAAAAATCAAGACGTTGCTTGACCCTTAAACCAATGAATCATTAAGACGCTCCTAACGATAATTTATCATATTATGATAGGAAGTTCAGTAGATATAAAGTAGCACATGGGCGTAAATACAAACTTAATTTAATAATACTTAATTAATTAATTAATACTTTATTTAAATTGCTTCTATTTTGGCTTCGCCGTAGTCGGGTAATGAAAAAACCATAAATACTTTCCAAATAATGACAAGGTATCAAAATAAATGTAATAAAAAAATATTCTTTGGACATTTCACACAGCGCCGTCAGGCTCAAAAGTAAGCAAAGTTTGTGTTATGGGTACCAGACAACGGATACAAATACATACTTTTTTTTCGTATATAGAATAGAATTTCTTTGATTGCCAGGAATATGGTACAATATAAGATCTTATATACATTTTCTTAGCATACTCCGACAAAAACTTGGCATGCAAATTTTCACATAGATATCATCCAGAAATACACCAGACTCATGACAAACACAAATATTTATATTATGAAATAAATGTTTGTTCAGTGCGGGACCCACACCCTCTGCACAGCAGCTGGCCACACTACCAACTAGGCGAGGGAGTCATTTAATTTAAATTAATCACATTAATTCCTAGTATCAAAAGCACTTAATACTAGGAATCAGTATTATCAAAAAAGTTTACTAAAACATGTAATATAGTAAAATACTAAAGTCTGATGAGTACTGATTGAAAAAAAACTGTTTAGGCCTTCATTTCCATTCCAATGCTCTCTGTGGCAATGTGCTAAAGCTGGAAAATATATTGAGGTACATTTTTTCAAAGTCAGGGAGCAATCTGTCTGTCGGCAGTTAACTTTATCCATGTCTAAATAGAGTGCACATACGTTTTTGTTAAGAGCCCATATTCCCTAAATTACAATTCTTCTGACATGGATTTTTTCAGATCCGCTCATTAGTTCTGACTGAAATTTAATGCCTGATTTCTTCGAGATTTGATACAAGCCCTGCCAAATGTGAAAATATGATTATTTATGAACTTTTGTTCGATAAAAAAATCCTAAACTGAACTTTTTCAATCTTTTTTAAATGTTTTGGCAAGGAGATCTTTAAAGTCCTATGACTTTGGTAAAGTATAGCGATGGTACTGCTTTAAAGCCTTACAAAAATAAACTATAAAATTAATCCTTGTATTTTAATCACAATGTCAGTAAGTTGAGATCTACATATGCACTACTCACGCACGTCTTATTACGTATCGCGTTGTCCTTGTTTTCACTCAAATTTCTTTCATGCAGTACTGCCTCTAAACGAAAAGATTCTCACTGTATTTTTTTATAACATATTTGTATGAGGTAGTTTGGCAGTCAGTTATATTCGTATATCTAAATTGAAACAAAATAGATACTAATTACATTTGACTTGTTTGCTACAATGTAGAATATTCCATAAATAAATTACCGTCGTACAATTATCAAATAAAAATAAGTAAATTAAAAAAACAAAAAAACCCAACTGCGTAGAAAAACCTGTCAAGTGCGAGTTGGACTCGCGCAACAAGAGTTCTGTACCTATCACCATTGACGTAATGTACAAACACAAACAAAAAACGAACAAGCCTGACGTTGCTTAACTTTGAATAACGTTTCCAACAAACAAATGTGTTACCGTTTCTCTTAATGATAAGCCAAATGGCGCTGAATGGTTAAAAATCACACCGAGAGAACCGAGTGGCACATTGGTAGAGCGGCGGTCAAGCGGCTACCATGTCAAAGGTTTCCGGTTCGATTCTCGGTAAGGGGCAACTAGTATTTTAACAATTAGTTAATTTGAAAGTTGTCTCGACTCTGATGCGTACCTGGCACTGCGATAGGCTCACTACCTGTCACATTTGGGGGACAAAATAGCATCTGTGAAACGTGAATGTTACAGGAAAACCTTTTTAACATCTCTGACCACCGTTGCGGAGTCTTATAATTAACTTATAACCTTGTCAAAAAGGTCTGTTAGTGGATGCAAATGATTTCATACGAATGTCATAAACCATGGTTAAAATACCACCACCAGCATGATTCTTTACGAAATCGAAGGCTGCATACCTATTTGCCCAGCATATTTGATTCATTATACTTGTAAGCTTTTTTAGAGTACTGTAGGATAAAGTACAGTTCTATTACTGGCTGGCACCTTCAGTCACTTTCAGTCTCACTTTTGGTATTAGATTCCTCAAAACACCACTACATTATTACAATCTTACAAATTCATTTTTTCAAATTGCGAAAGGTAACAAAAAAAATCTATAACGAAGAACGAATTCTGTAAGGTTGTGGTTTTAGAAGTTTATTGTTGATAAATATAACAGATTTCTTAATAGCTGATTTAATTTGAATGGAAATTCACGAGTTTGACCGGATAAGGCTCGGATTCTCAACTTTTCACTAAGTACGAAAAAACATATCCAAAAATATATATATTGTACCTGCATTATCTTTATTACTGTTCTGTATTCCTTTTGAATAATTATTAAAGTTTTTGTTTTAATTTCAGGTAATACTGGATATGCAGTTTGAAGGATAAAGTGAGCCATTTTTACAATTAACAATCTAAACCACTTTCTTTTTAGTACCGTTATTATTTGTACGGTTAAAATTATCAATATTTCTTTTTCGAAATGAAATAAAGATATCATGAAGATAGCTTGACTGTTCCAAAATAGTGACAAATCGGTTTAATTTAAAAAAAAACAAACTTATAAAAAAATTAAGCTGGAGTTTCGAATATGTATTTTCTTATCACTGAGAAGGTAATTGCTTATTACCAAAGAAAATGTGCCTTTTCAAACTCAGGTGTTTATGAAAGCACTTACATATTATTTAAATTTTAGGTTTAAGATTTCATTTATTTCAGCAAACGATTGAATAAATGAAGTGAAAAATATTATGAATAATATACCTATATTTACTGTTAGAATAAATTTACGTCGTTGACGAAAAAAGACAAGACCAAAAAGTGTGCCGCTAAGCGGTAAACCATCCAATTACTGACCGAGCCCGACGTTGCTTAACTTCAAATATCGTTTCTAACTAACAAATTTAATGTGTTACTGTTTCTCTTAAAAATAATGCTAGATGGCGTGTACCAGTAATTTACAATGGGAATAGCTTGGGCCCGGCTCACACTTGGCTTTTTTTTGGTTTTTATTATTTGTTGTTATACGCGGAGTTTGAGTTGCATCTGTTATTTATATTAAATACAGTGCTGTTTTTAGTTATATCATATCTAGTGTGTATTGCGAATTTCATAATGGACAAAAACATTGAACAAAGAGTTTGTCTTAAATTTTGCATCGCCAATGGAATTTCGTGTTCGGAGTCACTGAAAATGTTACAGAAGGCTTACGGTGATTCGACTTTATCAAAAACACGTGTTTATGAGTGGTACAAAGCGTTCAAAAGCGGTCGAGATGTGATGGAAGATTTGCCTCGCTCTGGTAGGCCATCAACGTCTGCAACTGAAGTTAACATCGCAAAAGTGAAGGAAATAGTGACTGAAAATCCTCATTCAACTTTGAGAGAGATAGCCGCCGAACTTTCTGTATCTCACGAGTCGATCCGTACTATTTTAACTAATCATTTGGGTATGAAACATGTTACCGCTCGGCTAGTCCCAAAAGACCTGAATTTTCTCCAAAAACTCAATCGCATGAGAGTCGCTGAGGACATGCTAGAACGAGTCAATTCCGACCCAACATTCATGAAACGCATTGTTACTGGTGACGAGACGTGGGTTTACGAGTTTGACATGCAAACTAGTCAACAAGCTTCGGAGTGGCGCCTTCCAACTGAACCGAAACCGAAGAAACCACGCCAAAGTCGATCAAAAGTCAAAGTCATGTTGACTGTTTTCTTTGACTATCGCGGTGTTGTGCACTCGGAATTCTTGCCGGAAGGTCAAACGGTAAATAAAGAATATTATTTGAGCGTTATGCGGCATTTAAGAGAGCAAATTCGACGAAAAAGGCCAGATTTGTGGAATGAAAATTCTTGGATTTTGCACCACGATAATGCGCCTTCGCACAAGGCCATCATTGTGAAAGAATTTTTGACCAAACACTCAACAAATACCATCGAGCAACCACCATATTCACCAGATATGGCTCCTGCCGACTTCTTTCTTTTTCCTAAACTCAAATTACCACTTCGTGGCACCCGTTTTCAATCGGTAGAAGACATAAAGGAGAATTCGCGCCGAGAACTGAATTCAATTCCGGAAACAGCGTTTAAAAAATGTTTTGATGATTGGATTATTCGTTGGCGTAAGTGTATCGTTTCTGAAGGAGCATACTTTGAAGGTGATAAAATAAATTTGGATGATTAACAAACAGTTTGTGTATTATTGATCTTTTCCCGGTACTTTCTTGACAGAGTAGTACTTTAGAGCTCAGACTATTTTTCACTTAAGTTTTACTATTTGTTACGGTAGAGCAAAAACAACGAAGATGTGTTTCTTGTATGGGGACCACCTTAAATGTTTTTCTACTTTTTTAATTATTATTATTTATTAGATAATACTCCATTATAACACATGTTCTGTGAAAAATTCAGGTTTCTACCTATTTCGTTCTAAAATATAGAGACTTCAATGGTCGGACAGTCAGACAGACAGTGTAGGCTTATAAATTTATATATGAATATATAGATATATATATATATATACATATATATATATATATATATATATATATATATATATATATATATACAGTGACGATTCAACAGATTTTGATTAAAATAAATAAATAAAGAATCAACATAATTTAATTAAATCTTGTAATGAAATGTAATATTAGTTGTTCAGAGAGTATAATTTACATCAATCTGCTACTGGAAGCGATAAAGACCACAGCCGTGACAAAACCATTTTCTTTCTGACACCAATGGTTTCAGTTTCACTTACAACGTTTTTCCTTAAAAGCCACAAATTTTTGGATGTGTCCAAGCTTTGTATCTGTAAAAATATCGCGTAATAAAGTAATCAAATGGATTGAGATAATCGTAGCGGTATTTTGTCGGTAAATACGGTGTTCTGATTAAATTATTTTAAAGCAACATTCTGAAGTTGCAGGGTGAAGTCTATTTTTAAATGGAAAAAGTAAAAGGTTTTGCGGTAGGCGTTTAAACTCACCCACCCTCAAAACCCAGGAGAACTACAAAACGAATATTTGAAAAAAATAGTGCACGCTCTATTTAATCCGCCATGCACCGTCTTATATTCAACCCTGGAAAAAACACTTAACTTTTCGTTAATATCAAATCAAACTTTGCGATAAATGGCACGCCATATTGGATCCGCCATCTTAATTTAAAAAAAAATCTAAGGAAAGTCAGAACAAGCACCAAATAGAAAATCCAATAACTTTTCATGAAAATGATTAATTATCAAAGATATAAAGGAAATAAACAAAAGATATACCTACCTTATAGGCTGCAGGGTCCTAAACTCATAAAAATGTCATGGTTATTAAAATTCATGTGAAATACCGCATTCATAAAGTTGGTAAAATTTATAAAAATTAACTTTTATGATAATTAAATAATAAAGAGCTGTAGTGAATCGCGAAAATTTAATTATCATTTTTACTTAACTTTAGTAATTGTTTTATTATTTATTATGTAATTAAATACTTAACAAGGTTTTTAATTAATATACCTTAACTTTTCTTTTTTTTACGCCTAACGAAACTGCTACGGTTTGCAAAGTGTTTTTATAAATTAGTGTAAATTTTATTTTATAATAATGAATAAACCTATAGCAAATTTTGTATTAAGAGTGGCTATTGAAAAGGCCGAAGGCCGAATTCTTTAATGACTCGAGTTTGTAATTTCCACTTGTGTTACACACAATGTTTTTCATCATTATTGCGTGTAAATAAATACAAATATAAGGTGAATGAATAAATAAACTCACCAAAACACAAATGAAAGGGCAGCAATAGAAGTAGAGAAAACAAAGCCACCGCTAGATATCTAAAGAATTTTTAAATTAAAAAGTTTTGACCGAAGTTAAAACTTGTAAATGCTCGCTTGTAGTGTACGCCTAGTTCATATTCGGTAATGATGCGCCTATATTATCAAATATTTATAAAAAATCAGATTTGTTTAAAACAAGAATCCATCTGGCGTTGTTTTCTCTGCTTCTATTTACACAATATTAATTGTATTTTGGTGAGTTTATTTATTCATAAATTCAACTCAAATAAAGAAAATAGTTATAATACACGACACGTATAAAACAAATAGTATTTATTTATTTTACTCTTACAGTACAATTCATAAAACTATATGACGTAAGAACAACTTAGGGTAAAAGCCGGATACTTTCCGTACTTTTCGAAACAGCTTTATTCTTCTTATCATTTTAACTTGCTGAAAATATTCAGTATGTATGTCACAATATGGGTCTTTTATCTTCTATAAAAGCCAATTTTTGTATACGAAATTAAAAAATGGTTTTGAGTAAATACTGGTTTATTTCATCTCTCAGAAGAGGGATAGTTGCCTACTAAGGCGGATAGTATTATGTTTGTTCAATACCGTAGACATAGACGTTGACCGAAGGTCATGCGTACGCTGATAACCGTTGAAGTAGGTACTATGATAGGCCATTAAGTACGCGTACTTACTAACCTGATGGATAACTTAAATATAAATTTACACAGCACTAGCTTCGGATCTTTACAGACGTAAATATCACTTAAGAGGGCGATATAGGCCAGAAAGCTAATTTCTGTGATTCTAACGTTGTGTATGTAAATGCACTATAGATCATTAGATAATGTCATAAACATTACTATGAGATATATATTATATACTTCTTAAGTAATTTATACCGTAATGACGACTTGAAAAAAATTTAAATTTTTTGCATGGAATTTAACGTTTTTACTGTTTTTTTTGCTACAACTTAGCGTCAATGCACTAGATTACAAGCTATTATAGTTTTTCAATTAATTTTCACTACAAGCATATGCAAAACACGCTTTAAACATTTACACAAGTGTTGAAACAACGGTCGCTCCCAGATTTTTTATTGCATTATATACAATAAATAAAAATCATTCAATAAGGTAATGTACTAGATAAAAGAACCGTTTATAACATTTTTTTTTTCCAATCCTTTAGATGCTATAGTTTAGTTTTGCACAAAAATGGCGTATTTTCGCGGTCTAGCCTATATCGCAGTCTTAAGAGGCTAAGATATACTTATTAGTGCCACCATTAGATGTAGATAGGAAACGGATTTAAAAAAGTTTCCAATTGGAAATTTAGAGATACCGATATATGTACTATTAAATTTTCATTTATGCCAAAGTGGCATCCCTGAGTATAATTTCTTGTTTACAAATCATTCAACAAATAGTTAATCTGTACTGCTAAAGAAATAAATAGTTTCAGATTAAAAGCTAAAAATAAATATAATGCACAGAACTTTTAAGTAACAAAAGTGTCAAATAATTGAATAAACATCGTGTTTGTGAATGTAGGGCAGACAATCGATAGCATTATGTTTGTTCAATACGTACACGTTGACGGGAGGTCATACGTAATCTGATAACTGTTGAAAGACAAGCCGATAATTTGTAATAAAGTTGAATAAAACACTAGCTTTAGTAAAAATATAGACTTTTCATATGATGTATTTAAACAAAGCTACCATTAAATGTTTTCGTTGTGTGAGTATCTATATTTTCTTACTCTTAGTATGAAACTAAATTAAAAAGAGGGTTGATTTAGGCTAGAAGTGAACCATTTTATAATTTCTTATATATAAACGATTTTAAAATAGCTTATATGTACGACTAAAGAACCAAATAATTAAAAAGCTGACAATAAATGAAAATCACATGTCATGAAAAGAGTAACAAAAAACGTGAAATAATTTTATTAAACAATAAATTAAACATTTTCATTGATCCTGTAGAGCAGGATAATCGATAGAATTATGTTTGATCAATTCGGTAGACGTGTATGTTGACCGGAGGTCATGCGTGAACTGAGGCCATAAAGTAAGGAACACATAACATAATTTGTGAATCAATTTTAGTTGATATTTATTTTGACTTAGAGGTTCTATCTTTTACTTTTATATAATAATATTAATAATAATAATAAAAATATTAATTACATGCATGTATATAGTTCACATACACAACATCACGCCTGTTTCCAAGAGGCGAAGGCAGTACATTTTTCATTATTTTTTTATACCACAAAGATGGCAAACAAACACACGGTCCGCCTAATTAAAACTGATGATGAAACCTATTAAAACTGCCTGGTTAGCAACAGTTTAGGCTTTACGAAAACCTTGAGCTGAGTTATGACATTTTAACTCCAAAAGTATCTAGAGACGTTAATTATGTCACAGATAGCTATAATGTATATCAGTATAAATCACAGTTAATACCACACTCGCAGTTATAATATATATTTTTATATCAAGGCATATTAAGACACGGGCCTTAATTTAGAGCAAGGTATATTGCGATATATGTTGTCATATTATATTGTCCCACAGTTCCATTGTATTTTATCGCACGTGTGAGAAACATATATTTTAGTAGTCCTATGAGAATTTATATTTTATCACTATTGCCTTGCTATATATATTGTTATGTTTATTACAGACACGTGGTTATCGGACTACAATACCTGATAAATTCCGTGTAAAATAAATATTTTGCATTTTTGTACATTTTCATGAGTAACGCTACAGGAATATATATATAGGAATAATACAGGTAATGGTATTTCATTATATATCAAGGCATCAAGGTAATTGTTTTAAAAGCAATTTGGGCTTGTTGTTCCTGAATGTAGGTGAACGGCCAAGTAATTTTATTAATGTCAATAACGTCACATAGGGAGGGGCACAGTTAAAGCGCAGATATCAGCTAACCTAAAATGTTTTTAATTCATATTCTAAAATGTAAATATTCGTATGATAAGCTATTTTTTATGGATACTGTATTTTTCGTAAGCCATTGTGGAGAGCTTATGGTCAATGGATGCAGTAGACGCGTACTTACATGGAGATCGCGTACGTGAAGGCGAAGCATCGGATTATAGGACGCCGTCCAGCTCGATGGACCGATAACCTTAAAAGGATAGCTGGTAGTGACTGGATGGATGATGGCAGAGAACCGAAAAACATGGCGTGCCCATGGAGCAGGCTTATGTCCAGCAGCTGACCAAAAAAGATCGTTTTCGAGCTGAATGTGTATTGATTGAGCAGATCTCACTAGTGGCATACGATTTTTTTCAACGTAACTGAAGATCAGTAAAAACTTAAATCTATATAATAAATACCTTTAAACGAGCAATTCTCGTATAATCTGAATTTCGAAAACGACTCCGAAGATTTTCATGAAATTAATTATACAGGAGGTTTCGGAGGCGATGAATCGAAGTATCTAGGTTTCATTTTTGGGAAACGACGTTTAATTCGTGTTTTCAAGCAATAATAAACTGAAAAATATGACTATTTCTGACATCTGTTGGCGAGTAATAATACTATTATTTTTACCGACACAGCAACAAAATAAATGGCGTTGCTAAGCAACACTATAACTACTTGACAATAGATGGCGTTGTTAAAAATAAACTAGCAAAGCTCGGGATTTCAGATACTTGGAGTGAAAATGTCGTTAAATTTGATATTTATTGGAATAAGAGTTTTGATATGTTTTTAACCTACATGTTGGATTTATTTTTTCAAGAATAAAAACTTAGTTCATAGGCATTTCTTCTTGCTAAATATTAAAATAAAATCTGTAAGATGCTGAGAACGGTGCAGCAATTTTTTTTGAAAATTAAGACAATAATTGCAAAAACAAAATATTTGCCAAGTAGAAGGCACTTGTGCGGTAATCGTTATTGTGCGTAAAAGTGCGTAATGGACGCTATTAAGATGTTAAAAACGGTGCAGAAAAGGCTGTTTTATGAACGATAGTGAGTCGGAAAATTATGTTTAGCAGACAGTACTATATAATAACTTTTTTATTCTTTTATTTTCATTTTTATAATACCCTATTTAAAATATCAAGTGGCGGGGGTAGTTAAATATTATCTGCATCTTAACAGTACAGTGTATGAAACTTTTTTGACCCGTGTTTAAAAAGTAAACTAACAACGACACTAGCGACTAAACACCGGGTCAGAAAAGATTGTTGCACTGTGTAAATGACCGTATTAAATAAATATTTGTACTGGTTTAGCTTGATATATCAGGAATTAATATAATAATAAACTGGTATCAATATGTGTAAGACTGGCTCAAAATTAATCGTAGAAACGATTATTTATCTCTATGTTTCAAACTTTCAAGTAAAACGGTTAAATTATTTAAATTAATTCTCTAAAGTTTCTATATTCTACTTACTAACTTAGTATAAACGAGGGTTTGTAATAACATCATGTAAGCAACAAGTTGTAACCTTAAAATGTGAACGTTAAATAAAGTACTAAATAACATGAAGGTAAAACAGTATAATTATGTAGAACAATGTAATTTTTATTTTTACTACACATTTTTGCTTTAAAATTGTTGTCAACAAATAAATAAATTTAACTTTATATACTTTTTTATAGTGATAAAGTACTTAATTACTGAAATTTAAATAATTTAATAAATTAAATGATTGAACTATAGAAATTTAATAAAAAATAAACACACCGCCTTCGTTTTTGAAATTTCCAAAAAGTAAAAATAAACCTTACGCTCATGAAATATTGAGCTATCCGTTTTCTTATCTTAGAGGTCGTATGCCAAAAATTTGCAGCAAAGATACGAGACAAATATTTTTTGGCATTCGACTTTATAGAAAAAAAAAACACTTGGGTAAATAGTTCATGTCTCTAAGGTTTAGTTTTTGTGGGTTTTTAAAGGTGGTTTAATTTTTTTTTTTAATTGGTACATGGGCCAATATTTCTAGATATCAGTAAGGGATTAATTATTAATTAAATAAAAGTATGGGGTTCTTTAAGAAGAGAATAATTCAAATTTAAAAGGGTCGCTAACGCTCGAGTAATGCCACTGGTCCGTTGCAGACGTCCGTAGTTTACGGTAGTCGCTTTAAATCATGCTAATCGTTTTTTTTTTAACGGAACATGCAGTTGGCTGGTGCAGCCATTACTGCTCCACCGGAATGTTGGGGCGAGATTTTAAGAAAGTCTCAGCCCGTATAGCGCCCAACGCTCAAGGGCTTCCCACGGGGAGAGCCTCGGCTTGGGCGCGTCCCTTCGACCAGCGTGAGCCTCGAACCCGAAGTTGAGTCAGCGCCAGGAGGGGAGTTCCCCGTCCGCGGTTTCGATTGCGAGAGAGTAGGGGCCAGAAGCGCCGCGGCACTCTTTGATGCTTCGTGTCGTGGTCGGTCGGGGGGATGGTAGCTTGAGGATTGCACAATTAATCAGTTCGGGTGATTTTGTGTCTGCCAGGTCTTGAAGGTATTGGGGAATCGTGGAAAGATCAAAGTCCCTGTGTAGGTCCGCATTCTGGACGAACCAGGAGGCTCCGGAGGCCGCTCTGAGAAAGCAGTTTTGGAGAGTCTGGAGTCTATGGAGATTGCTTTTAGACAACGCATAGACGACAGTAGCGTATGCTAGAATGGGGCGGACACAAGTGGTGTAAAGAGTCAGCTTATTTATAAGCGACATCTTACTGTACTTGCCGACCGAATAGACGACCGAGGATAAAAGCGGCTCGGTTTCTAACTATTTTGGTATGACCGAAGTTCAAACGTCTATCCAGGGTCACACCGAGATATTTGGCCAGTGAGAGGTAAGATGGTCGCGGTGGGCAGACAACGTTGAAGAGAACGGCACAGCTTTTGTCGGGATTCACTTCAACTGTCTATTTCCGAAACCATTTGCCTAGGATGGTGATTGCGGATTGGATTCTCTTAGTGATTTGACTCACTTGCCTATCGGTGGTGTAATGCGAGCCGTCTGATTATTTGCTACCTTATTATTGTAGAATCTGCGAAGATATCGAGTAACATACACACAATAAGTTCTGTTTAGAATTGCGTTAAACTGACGACTAGGGTTGCCAACTAATTTAAATGAAATAGGTTATATCTGGGTTTATAGAACGTAAATAACTCTTAAAAATTTTAAGAAGAGCATCATTAATTTAAATTTTGGAATAAGATTATTTTGCACTTTTTGCGTCACATGACTTTTGTCTTCTGTCACTTCAAATGTTGGGACAGAGGTGATATGTGATCTTTGTTTCTAAAATTATATAATTAATTTTAATTATTAAATTATTATTAATTGTATAACAAAAATATTTTTAGGTCCCCTGATCTCGACAGGCAAAGGTATCATGTACTAACTAGTCATACAATCTGTCAATAGTGTTGTCATAGGTTCCGTAAAAGAGGATTTTAAGAGTTTTAAGTATTAAGAGTAAACGTATGGAAATAATGGATAATACTCTATTTTAGATTATGGTTGGCAACTCTGCCGATGATGTGTTTTTCTAGTAATCTGCAAATGTGCATCCGGTGCCTAAAAAGGGCGATAGATCAGATCCATCAAATTACAGGCCTATCGCTATTACCTCTCTCCTCTCCAAGGTGATGGAGCGTGTGATCAACACACAGCTTTTGAGATACCTAGAAAAACATGACCTGATCAGCGACCGTCAATATGGCTTTCGCCACGGTCGCTCCACTGGTGACCTTCTAATGTATCTCACACACAAATGGGCACTAGCCATAGAGAGTCAGGGGAAGGCATTGGCATGTAGCCTAGACATAGCGAAGGCGTTCGATCGGGTCTGGCACCGGGGTCTTCTATCGAAGTTGCCATCTTACGGAGTGCCCGAGGGTTTGAGCAAATGGGTGGTTAGCTTTTTGTCCGGCAGACGCATACGAGCTTTAGTTGACGGTAGTTGCTCTGATAGAATGGACATTAATGCTGGTGTCCCGCAAGGCTCTATGCTGTCTCCTACGCTGTTTCTACTGCACATCAATGATATGTTGGAGATCAACAACATACATTGCTATGCAGATGACAGTACTGGAGACGCTTATTACACGGGCCGTGCAAGCATCCCTCGTTCTGTTGTGGAGGAAAAACGTGAAGAACGTGGGTCTCAAATCGAGATCGGTCTGTCCAAGGTCTCTGACTAGGGACGGGAAAACGTGGTCCGATTTAACCCTTCAAAGACACAAGTCTGCGCGTTCACCGCTAACAAAACCCCATTCACTGTAGTCCCACAATTCCAGAACACTCCCCTCTCCATCTCCAAGAGCATTGGGATTCTTGGTGTTCACATCTCCAGCGATGTTCAGTTCCGAGATCACTTGCTAGACAAGGTAAAGCTGGCGTCCAAAAAACTTGGTGTACTCAACAGAGCGAAGCAGTACTTCACGTCGGGGCAAAGGTTGCTGCTTTACAAGTCGTAAGTCCGGCCCCATATGGAGTACTGCTGCCATCTCTGGGCGGGTGCACCCGGATACCAGCTTGGCCCTTTTGACTTGGTTCAACCACGGGCTGTGAGAATTGTCGACGATCCCAAACTCACTTGCGGTATCGAGCCCCTAAGTCTGAGGAGAGACTTTACCTCCCTGTGTGTGTTCTACCGCTTGTACAATGGGTTGTGTTCTGAGGAATTGTTCGAAATGATTCCCACGGCTACTTTCTACCATCGCACCGCTTGCCATCGGCAGGGAATTCATTCTCACACTTTAGAACCGAAATGGTCGCGTACAGTGCGGTTTCAGAGAAACGCTTACTCCCGCGAACGCTTAGGTTGTGGAATGAGCTCCCTGCCAAGGTTTTCTCTAAGGACTACAGTATGGGGTTCTTCAAAAAAGAAGTTATTAGATTTCTCAAGGATCGGCAACGCGCGAGTGATGCCCTTGGTGTTGCAAGCGTCCATAGGGTACGGTGACCGCTTACCATCAGGCGGACCGTAGGCTTGTTTGCCACCTTAGTGGTATAAAAAAAAAAAAACACTAAACAAGTCATATATTAAAAACTAATAAACCGGTTTAGATGAAACTCGCACTGTTACCTTAGTTGTACGGTACAAATAAAATAAAAATAAAATCCCATCACTAGTTCCTAAGAAATACGTGGACAAATATACGTCATACATACAGATATATGTACATACACTTATGAAATTTGGCTATCTGTGAAATGCTAACAACATTACAAACATACGGCTCTAATTTAGAACCTCCTTTTTTGAAGTCGGTTAAATATTTTAAATACTTTGTTACCTTCAAATAAGGAGTAAGAAGCCAATTTTTAAGAACCCAGTATAAAAAATAACGTTTTATACATAGAGTAATAAGCACAAACAATATATGAATATATCTATGTTTAAATATATTAGCCTGTGAGATCCGAGACATATTCTGCAACATATGTTCAATTTTTTTGAAAGGTGAGATAAAATACAAATTACTTACACCAACCCCCCAGCCCCTCACGCCCCACTCCCTCGGAGACGACAGCAGTATTTCACGCAGGGTTGGACCAGCTTCTTGTACAGCAGCAACCTTTCGCCCAAGGTGAAGTACTGTATAAAATGTTTGATAACGATTTTTTGAGATACTTACGAAAATAATCGCTTTTTTGTAAAACAATGAGTAAAACTTGGTCTTTGGGAACGAAACCATTGATACTGTGCTGGCCTAGTGCATGTTGACGGGCCTTGTCAAGCTAGTGATCAGTCGACTATCAGAGTTGGCTTATGACTACAACAGCTTGGACCGATGGTTTAACGTGCCCTTTGAAGAACGGACCGCGCTCTACGTTGCTTAACTTTGAATTAATATCCACACCCAAAAACAGCAATAAAATTTTGTCGTAACGAGTAAGGCATTTTTTAAGAAAGACACTTAAAATATATATATCCATAATTTTGATCGATAAAAAAGTGGTTTGTAGTATATTTAAAATTTGAATAAGAGTTAAATGTATAACTAATATAGAGATATTGAAAAAAATGTATTTTGTCTTTTTTAACACACTTTCTATATAAAGCAAACTGTCACTCACTTTCATTAGCTGTAAATAAAAAAGGTAGCGGTTTCTTAATAATAGTTTTCGCAACCTTTTGTATTTACAGTTAATGAAAATGAGTGACAGTTTGCTTTATTTAGAAAGTTTGTTAAAACAGACAAAATTTATAATAGTTTTAATTAATATTTATAAAGTATTTCTCAATTGCATGATTTTGTGTGTTTACAAGATTGATGTACTAGGACTTTATAAGTCACTAGGAGTTGTAGGTAACATATAAGTTAAATATTCTTTTATTTATGATATGCCGCATCTACGTTTATGGCAAGAAAATATATTTGATACTTTTCCCATCCTTTTATAAAAATGTAGGTACATAAAAAAGATTTATTTTTTACGCATTTATTTTAGTTCTATCTGTATTCATTTGTTAATGCACTATAAAAAATGGTATAAAATTCGTTGTTAAATTTGTATAGGACAGTTAAATATAAGAAAGCAAGAAAAAACGGATCAAGACGCAAAAAATAGTGTAAATAAACCCACTTATAGTAGAACAAAATCATTCATATTTAACAAAGAATCGGAAATGGAATTTATGTTCAATTTACTACGATCCTTAGTATCACGTTACATAAAGATGTTTTATGAGATATGACGTATTCGGAGTGCTGAGTCGTAATATATTGTCAAATTTGTGATCTACAATGCTTATTTTTTATATTATAGCGGTAAATGTTGGGCTTTCAATAAATTTGATATAAAACAGATCGTGTTCATGTATTGTGATTGATATGTCCAAATAATAACTTACAAAAATGAAACATTACAACATTTTTTAGCTATTACCTACAAATATACTTTTAATCTTAATAGCGAAATAAGGACAAATTATTTCATTATTTGTAACAATTTGTATTATAAAAGTTAATTATTTTTCTACATTTGAGAAGCTCTTGGAAGACTTTACATCCTCATATAACCAATCCATGGGTGATTTTAATACGTGTATCATTAAAAACGATTCTCGTGCTCAACGTCTTAAATCTGTTGTAAAAGCATTAAATATGGACATTCTACCTCTGCAAGCCACTTACTTTTTTCTAATTGTTTTCCTTCCCTTTTAATATTTAATATTAGTTCCTTCTATTGACTATGTTGCTAAAAAATGACAGTGTTCAGCTGACGCATTTTCTTATCATGATATTTAATACCTATCATATAAAACTCATTCTCCCAAAGCGAAATCGATAGTTCTTCTGCAACGCAATTTTAGTGCTATGGACGTAAAGCTTCTTCAGAAAGATGCTAACAAAATTGACTGGTCTGTTATCGATAATTCTCCTTCAATTAATAATTAAGTTGCACTATTTAACTCATTGTTAACACAGATTTATGATATGCATACACCTGTCCGACCAGTTAGAGTTAAACACTGCCCTGCACCTTAGGTTAACAATGAAATTAAAGCTCTGATGGCTAAGAAAAAAATTCAAAGTCTACATATAAAAGAAATCCCAATAATGCCAATTTAGAAAATTAAAGACTACACCGGAATCGCTGTAATAAAGTGTGTAGGGACGCGCAACGACGCCATATTCACAATTCTGTAGAGTATGAAGATCCATCAAGGATATGGAAATTTCAATAGGAGTGGGCAAATCATCCCAGAATTCACTTCCAACCACCGTTAACGTTAACCTTCTAAATCAACATTTTACGTCTTTCATGCAAATGTTAAAAACAATACCTTAATAGTACATTGTTCACCAAGGGTGAAAGTGACTGATTACCGACGAGGGTGTAGTTTGAAAACACACGAGGGTGGGAATCGTCTTTTATCCCGAGTGATACTTAGTGCTTTACAAAGTGTGAGAATGAATTCCCTGCCGATGGCGAGTGGTGCGATGTTAGAAAGTAGCCGTGGGAATCATTTCGAACAATTCCTCAGAACACAATCCATTGTACAAGCGGTAGAACACACACAGGGAGGTAAAGTCTTTCCTCAGACTTAGGGGCTCGATACCGCAAGTGAGTTTGGGATTGTCGACAATTCACAGCCCGTCGTTGAACCGAGTCAAAAGGGCCAAGCTGGTATCCGGGTGCACCCGCCCAGAGATGGCAGCAGTACTCCATATGGGGCCGGACTTGCGACTTGTAAAGTAGCAACCTTTGCCCCGACGTGAAGTACTGCTTCGCTCTGTTGAGTACACCAAGTTTTTTGGACGCCAGCTTTACCTTGTCTAGCAAGTGATCTCGGAACTGAACATCGCTGGAGATGTGAACGCCAAGGATCCCAATGCTCTTGGAGATGGAGAGGGGAGTGTTCTGGAATTGTGGGACTACAGTGAATGCGGTTTTCTTAGCGGTGAACGCGCAGACTTGTGTCTTTGAAGGGTTGAATCGGACCAAGTTTTCCCGTTCCCAGTCAGAGACCTTGGACAGACTGATCTCGATTTGAGACACAAGTTCTTCACGTTTTTCTTCCACAATAAAACGAGGGATGCTTGCACGGCCCGTGTAATAAGCGGCTCCAGTACTGTCATCTGCATAGCAATGTATGTTGTTGATCTCCAACATATCATTGATTTGCAGTAGAAACAGCGTAGGAGACAGCACAGAGCCTTGCGGGTTACCAGCATTAATGTCCATGCTATCAGAGCAACTACCGTCAACTACGGCTCGTATGCGTCTGCCGGACAAAAAACTAGCCACCCATTTGCAAAAACCCTCGGGCACTCCGTAAGATGGCAACTTCTATAGAAGACCCCGGTGCCAGACCCGATCGAAAGCCTTCACTATGTCTAGGCTACATACCAATGCCTCCCCCTGACTCTCAATGGCTAGTGCCCATCGGTGTGTGAGATACACAAGAAGGTCACCAGTGGAGCGACCGTGGCGAAAGCTATATTGACGGTCGCTGATCAGGTCATGTTTTTCTAGGTATCTCAAAAGCTGTGTGTTGATCACATGCTCCATCACCTTGGAGAGGAGAGAGGTAATAGCGATAGGCCTGTAATTCGATGGATCTGATCTATCGCCCTTTTTGGGCACCGGGTGCACATTCGCAGTCTTCCATGAAGACGGAAATTGCCTATTATGGTAGGAAAGCGCGAAGAGGCAAGTAAGTAGAGGACATAACTCAGGAGGACACTGCTGGTATACCGTCTGGCCCCCCCGACTTATGAACGCCTATGGAAAACAACGTCCGCCGGACCTCTCGCTGTGTTATAGAGATTTCCGGCATGTTCTTACCGCTCCACGGTAAAGTAGGTGGTACAGCGCCTTCGTCGTTCATATTCGAGTTGGAGGCAAAGAGACTCTCCAATAGATCGGCTTTCTTTTTTGCACTATGGGCCAAGTCACCATCGGTCTTTCGCAGTGGTGGTAACGAAGACTGGCAGAAGTTCCCCTCAGCTGCTTTAGCAAGCGACCAAAAGCTAAAAAAGCTATTAGACCTGTATAGGTACGCATAAATACGAGTGTGGCCGCCGTGATCTACGCGCACCCACAATATCGACAGGTCCCTGTCTTCAAGGCTATGAAGTCGGCGACAGCAGATATTCTCCCGGACGAACGTACATACACCGGCATGACTCAAAAAATTGTGCTCGAGTTTGTAGCCGGGATAATGAAGGTATGATGTGTCGGCCAGGCAGGATATCTGCGTCTCCGTTAGAAAGAGGATGGTCGGCTGCGCAGTCTCGAGGTGATGGTGGACTGCATTAAGATTTGCGTGAATACCCCTGATATTGCAAAAATCCACATTGTATGTGGATTGAGTAGCCGCTGTAAAAACTTTTTTCCTTTTTCTATTTCTGGCCATCTTATATGAAGTTACTTAGACTAGGGATGAGGATTCACTGCACAGACAGCTAAGAAGACAAAAAGGTGCGGTACTAAGAGTGCCGAAGTTCAACACAGATGATACGGTTGCTGGCACTTTCCTCCCTCTAAACGGGCAAGAAAGTAATAATCTCTGCAAACACGTACTTTCAACTCTATTTTTGACTATGCATGAAGTTTCTTTCAAAGCATGAGTAGTGTAAATAATCTTTTATCAATACCATCTCCTGATTTTTCTCTGTTTAATAATAATAATAAAGCCTTTTTATTTCCTTAATAGGTACGTAGTTACATGAAATATGTTTGATTCACAGCATGTTGTTATAGCGTGCACTTTAAATATATACTTAATCTATATTATATAAACAATTTAGTTTTAATTAATGTTTATTAAGGACCTCTTCATAGAGTAAAGGCCTCCTCCATTTTCCTCCACGTAGTTCTATCTTTTGCTTTTTCAAACCAGTTTTCTCCTGCTGCTTTTAAAATTTCGTCGAGCCATCTCTCCGCCGGTCTGCCTCTGGCTCTTTCTCCTGTGGGTCCCTTCCATGAAGTTATTTTTTTGGC
Organism: Apoda limacodes; assembly: GCA_946406115.1. Taxonomy (NCBI): domain Eukaryota; kingdom Metazoa; phylum Arthropoda; class Insecta; order Lepidoptera; family Limacodidae; genus Apoda; species Apoda limacodes. Next base: position 37,192,728 of record OX291541.1, on the reverse strand, counting down.
CCACCTGTCATCACTCATTCGTACAACATGGCCGGCCCACTTCCATTTTAACTTTCTGCTGTGCTCCAGAGCATCATGTACTGTTTCTTTTATGTTTCAATTTCAGATTAAGAATGCTCCGTTCCATGGCCCTTTGTGTTGTTATTATTTTGTCTCTGGTTTTTTTTTGTTTAAAATCCATGTTTGTGACGCGTAGGTAAGCGAGGGTAAGATGTAAGAGTCTAGTATCAATTTCTTTGCTTTAATTGAAGTATTGGACTTCAGGATTTCTTTGAAACACCAAAATTTGTTCCAAGCCATATTTACGCGTCTCATTAATTCATCATAGAGTCTACTTTTTTTAAATGATACTTGTTTGCCCAGATATGTGTACTCATGGACATAGTCACGTAAGACACGGTTAACGTGAATTGGTAATTCGTTACTATTTGTCATAATTTTAGTTTTTATTGTATTTAGTTCTAGACCAATTTCGTTGCTGACATAATTAATTTCATTTAACATTGACTCTAGTTTTGTTGAGTTTTCTGCAAATAGTATGATGTCATCGGCGAATCTTAAATTACTCAGATATTGACCTTTGATATTAATACCCTTATTTCTCCATTTTAATGTCTGCATTATATTTTGTAGGACGGTAATGAAAAGTCTAGGAGATAAGGGGTCACCTTGACGCACGCCTCTACCGACCTGAAATTCAGTTCCGGTTCTATCCAGTGTTACTCCACTTGTGCTTTTCTTATATACGTCTTGTATGAGCTCTATTGTCTCTGATGGAACATTACAATCTTGTAAAGCTTTCCAGATGCTGATATGGGATATAGAGTGAAATGCCTTGGCGTAGTCGATGAACGCTAGGTAGAGCGGACGTTTAATTTCTTCGTATTTCTCCATAATCAACTCTAGAAAGTGGATGTGGTCGATAGTCGAATATGTACTTCTAAATCCCGCTTGTTCGTAGCTCGTAGCGTAGTTGTGTAGCTCGCAAGGCGTTTCTCGAGACAAGAAGCAAATAACTTGTAGAGATTCGATTGTAGGCTTATTGGTCGGTAGTTGTTTATGTCAGTAGGGTTTCCTTTTTTATATAAGAGTACAAAATTTGATTTGGCCCATTCGGTAGGTATTTTTCTATCGTTTAAAACCTTATTGAAAAGTGTAGTTAAAGGTTGTAGTAGGAAAGCTTTGCCCGTTAAAGTGGCTTCATTTGATATACCGTCTGGGCCACAGCTTTTCTCTTTCTTTAAATGCTTTATGTTAGCCAGGATTTCTTCGCATGAGAATCTTTGTATTAATGCATCATTGTTCTGTAAGTAAAAAGTTTCTATATTCGCTGGCGATCTACAAGTGTATAGATCTTCATAAAATTCAGTAGCGGCTTCTATTATACCTGATCTTGAGAAAGTTTGTTTGTTACCGGCAGAGTTATCTTTCAAAGAAGGAATCCAGTATTTACATGTAGTCAACTCTTTTATACCTTTCTTAACACTTCCTGACTTCTTAAGATGTTTTTCAATTGTCGTAAGTCTGTATTCTTCATACTCTTTTCTGATAATTTTGTAAACGTTTTTATATAGATAAATTTTTTCCTTTTTTTCTTCAATAGTTAGTTTCTTTTTATTTATCAGCTCGTTTCTTCTATTTATTAGGTTTTTTGTTGTGTCTGAAATAATAAAGTTCCGTTTTTTACAGGTGTTGTTACTACATAGTGACTTTAAACTTTCATCAATTGCTAGCTTGATTTTTGCGTAATACGTCTCTATGGCTTCATTTTCTTCCAATCCCATAATATTAATATTCGTTTTTAAAGTTTCAATATATTTTTCTTGCTCTTCTATGGTCTTTAGTGAAAGTTTATAATTTTTATATGTAGCTCTTGGTTTTTTTGTCTTGGTTAACAGTAGAGTACTTCTCACAAGTCGGTGGTCACTTGGGAATTACATGTTGCTTATTATTTCAATATTTGTGAATTTATTTTTTACATTTGACAGGATATAATCTATCTGACTTTTCTGTTTCTTTGGAGAAACCCATGTCCATATAGGCTTGCTTTTCTTTTTGAATAGGCTGTTCATTACGAAAAGATTATTTTCCAAGCAGAATTGAAGTAAGGTTTCGCCTCTTTTATCTCTTTTTCCGAAGTTTGTGTTTCCCAATACTCTGTCTTCGCATTTCAATTTTCGACCAATTCGGGCATTAAAATCACCCATTACTATAAGGTTAGCGCTGCAGTGTTTAAGAGATGCCTGTGTTTGGTCATAGAATTCTTTTATTTCTTGTTCAGTTGCTTCACAGGTCGGTGCATGTACTTGGACTATAGATAAAACTGTGCTCTCAAACTTCAGGTTTAATATGCTGATTCGTTCATTGATTGCTGTGAAACTTTTTATATAATTTTTCAGGTGTTTCTTGATAAGGAATCCTACACCATACTGACCCTTAGTCTTGCCAAAATAACAGAATATATTATTGTCACTTTCTTCTATATTATAATCCGTACGTCTGATTTCTGATAAACCGATGATGTCATATTTAATCGTTGATATTGATTGCTTGAACTTTATTAGCCTTTCTTCTGATAATAGTGACCAAGCATTGTATGTACATATGTATATAGGGTGGAGTGGAGGGTTGTGGTCTGTGACCCCCGCGGTGACCGGCCGTGGTGGGGGACAGGAAGAGGTCGCTTGTTTTCTCTGTTTACTTTCACAGAATTCACCGATTGTGATGTTAAGAAGACCGTTATTTTCATTTCTTACAATGCAATAAGTAATGATTATATAAGCCGTCATGATAATCAATATACTCGATATTGTTTGTCCTATTGTTTGTCCGATTACAAAAATCCATACTAATATTATAAATGGGAAAGTATGTGTGTATCTGTTTGTTTGTCCGTCTTTCACGGCAAAATGTAGTGACGAATTGACTTGATTTTTTAAGTAGAGATAGTTGAAGGGATTGAGAGTGACATAGGCTACTTATTATAAAAGTTCCCGCGGGAATAACTATAACCGAGCTTAAACGAACTATAGCTATAGCTACAGCTTGCTATAGCAAACGTCATTAGTATAATAATTAATGAGTTAATTAAGATGTTCCACGCCGATAACCAAATTTAGGGCGGGCGGAGCCGCTGGCAAAATCAAGTCTTATATAATTCCATTTCTTAGCATAGAAATACGCTCACATAATCCATCTTCCAAAAAAATGTTATCCTTCTGCTTTTTCCGATTTCCGCCCTATTTTTATCCTTACCTTTCTATATCTAAAGTCCTTGAGCGTCTTGTTTAAAGTTGAATTATTTAGTTCTATATTCACTTTAAAAATAAATAATTAAATTAAAATAAAACAAATATTTAGGGGTCCCATACAACAAACGTCATTTTTTTGCCCTTTCTATAGATCATTCGTTTCATACGAACACTTCGTGCGCGAGTCCAACTCACACTTAGTCAATTTTTTATCCTCCTGGTGGAAGAATGGAATGCAGGATGGAAATGGAAAATCGAATTCGAAAAGTCTTCGTTATTTTGTTATAAAATTATTAAGGAGCTAATATTTTGTAACCAAAAAGAAATTTAATAAATTAAATCCTGACTACACAGTACACAGCCTACACAAGCGTACGGTAGGTGCAAAATTAACTAATATATCGAATTGCTGCAAAACAAACAGCGAGTAACAACTAGTAATACTTACTTTGAAATGTAGCTACATATTAGCCCTTTTATTTAATTTCGACATCCAAAATGAACCATAAAATTAATAAATATTTAAATAAATGAAAAACCGACTGCAAGAACTAAAAAGAAGTAAACAAGTGCACCTAAAACATACTAAATAGTAAACTATAAGCAGTCGGAACTCATGTTAAGGTAACTACTATATTGTGAACAATCTGTTCTACTATTTGTTCTTGCATTTAAATGAGTCCCGCCTGCTTATTGTTAAATATTTGGTATGTTCGAGGGGGGCACTTGTTTACTTCTTTTTAGTTCTTGTAGTCGGGTTTTTCATTAAATTCAATATTATTTATTTTTATTAACAGCTTTAAATTTCTTTTTTTTTAAATTTACCCGCATGAAATCCGCCATTTTGATGTTTTAGAAAGTTTCATATTCCTAGTATCACTCACACAATCACTACGAATCAAACGACAACTCGCATGTCAAAATCTGTGAAGCAGTTTAGTCTGTAGGGCATGCCAAAGTAATGGACATACATACATTCATACGCTCGAAAACCATTACCCACCTTTCTTCCGGCAGTCGGGTAAAAAAAATGTGGCTTGCATGACCCTTAAACCAATGTATTATCAACTATGTGGATCAATGATTTCATACGAATGTCATGAACTGCGAACGCTTAGGTTGTGGAATGAGCCCCTCGCCAAGGTTTTCTCTAAGGACTACAATCTGGGGATCTACAAGGAAGAAGTTATTGGATTTTTGAAGGGTCGGCAACGCGCGAGTGATACCCCTGGTGTTACAAGCGTCCATAGGCTACGGTGACCGTTTACTATCAGACGGACCGTAAGCTTGTTTGACACCTTAGTGGCTTAAGAAAAAAAAAACCTAGTATCAAAAGCACTTAATACTAGGAATAAGTATGATTAAAAAAGTTTCACAGTTTACATTACAGTACTAAAACATGTAATATAGTAAAGTACTCCAGTCTGATTGAGAAAAAATCTGTTTCGGCCTTCATTTTCACTTCAATGCTCTCTGTGGCAAAATATACTGAGGTACATTTTTTCAAATTCAGGGCGCAATCTGTCTGTCGGCAGTTAACTTTATCCATGTCTAAATAGAGTGCACATACGTGTTTGTTTAGAGCCCATACTCCCTAAATTACAATTCTTTTGGCATGGATTTTTCCAAATCCGCTCATTAGTTCTGACTGAAATTTACTGACTGATTTCTTCGAGATTTGATATAAGCCTTGCTAAATGTGAAAATATGATTAATTAATGAACTTTTGTTCGATAAAAAAATCCTAAACTAACCTTTTTCACTTTTCTTTAAATCTGTTTGGCGAAGAGATCTTCTAAAGTTCTTCGATTTTGGTAAAGCATAGCGGTTTTTTGCTTTTTGCCTTTTGCTTATTAGCCTGCGTCAGTTGTCAAAATAGTAGTAATTTCTGATGACAGCGGTCGGTCATCGCATCTGTGCGAGCGCGACGGCAAATAATTATGCGCGTGCAACAGAGACAAAATGTGACCGGTCATGGAACGAAATTCTTCCTGCTTCGCGTCCGGGCTATAGTTGATTTTATATGAATGGAAATTCACGAGTTTGACCGGTTAAGGCTCGGATACGTGACATAGCGTGCGTGAACATAACAAAGATAATACGTACCTTTCACGCAGTTCGATAAAAACCTGCATTGTCTTTATACATAACGTATTCATTTTAAATAATTATTAAAGCTTTTGTTTTAATTGAAAATAGATGTCAACGGTGAAAGATCTCCGGGATCAGCAGTCACTATGGGAGTCCCTCAGGGCTCAATTTTAGGTCCTTTTCTATTTCTTATTTACATTAATGATCTCCCATATAATGTAAAAAACCATGACATTGTCTTATTTGCTGATGACACCTCTTTGCTTTTTAAAGTTAAGAGACGACAGACATATTATAATGAATTAAATAATGCCCTTTCTAAAATTGTAAATTGGTTTAACGCTAATAATTTGTTACTTAATGAAAAAAAAACCAAATGTGTTAAATTTACATTACCAAATGTTAGTCAGAGACAGACATGTATTAATATTAATGGCGAGCAATTAGAACTTGTTAATTCAACAGTCTTTCTTGGCACAACGCTGGACTCCAAACTTCAATGGTGTCCTCATATTCATAACCTAGCCAAAAAACTTAGCTCTGCTGTGTATGCGATCAAAAAAAGCGCTGCTGATGTAAATACAATATTTTTGTTACAAAAAAGGGCAATTCGTGCTATTTATAAATTAGGATCTAGGATATCTCTGAGGGATAGTTTTAGGGAAGTAAAAATTTTAACTTTAGTGTCGCAGTACATATATGAAAATCTTTTATATGTACATAAAAATATCAATAGTTTCAGCAAGAAAAGTGACGTTCACAAAGTAAATACTAGAAGTAAAAATAAGCTTTTGGTGCATGATACACGTCTACACAAAATAAGTAACTCTTTTATGCGGCAATGTATACACTTTCACAACAAAGTTCCCAATAAAATTCAAAATCTATCAATAAGTAAATTTAAATCTTTTATCAAGCAGGTACTTTGTAAAAAGGCATACTACAATATTTCAGACTATGTAAATGATAAAAATCCTTGGGACTGATGATGCTCAATTACAGGATGAATAGGTAAACCAAATTAAAATGGAAATAACATAAAATTGTACGACTAAATTTTTTTTATTTAAAACATTAATTGTATTTTAGTTTATTTGTATTATTGATAGTGTTTTTAAAAGAGGAACTATCGAGTTTCTTGCCGGATTCTTCTCGGTAGAAATCAACAACTTTGTGAACCGGTGGAAAGGTTCAAAAAATAATATTTTATAACTTTGACGATTCAAAAGTGATTGTAAAATCCTTATTTGAATAAACCATTTTGACTTTGACTTTGACTTTGAGTTTCAGGTAGTACTGGATATGCTGCTTGAAGGACAAAGTGAGGCATTTTTACAATAAATAAACTAAAACCCTTTTTTTAACCGACTTCAAAAAAAGAAGGAGATTCTCAATTCGATTGTACACATTTTATTTTTTTATGGATGTTCAGCCATATCTGTTTTGTTTATGAACCGATTTATATGATTTTTTTTATTCGACAGAATATACTTGCGAGTTGGTCCCATAGAAATTTTATCCAAATAGATTCAGTAGTTTAGTTTTTAGACAATATTTAAAAAAAATACCTATGTCATCCAAATAACAAAAAAGCACATCGTCACTCAAAAGTAAAAAATAATTTTTGTGAATAAGATTGTTTAGAAATAAGTAATTATTTTTACCTTTTTAGTGCATCTTTTTGAAGCCGGTTATTTTTTTATCAAAAATTTTTATAGTACGGTTCTTATTTGTAAAGTTAAAATTTACCAAAAAAGGTAATTTCTTTTATAAAAGCACTTACATACTATTTAAATTTTAGGTTTAGGATTTCGTTTATTTCAGCAGACGATTAAATAAATGAAGGTTTAACTTCATTTTAACGTAGATAAAACGATTCATTATGTAAATAATTGACTGGAAAATAAATGGTTCCGTTGAAACAATCTTCATTTGCATTTCAACGCTCTTTTATAGCATTTGCAAAAGCTGAAGTATATATCGAGGTAAGATTTTTCAAAGTCTAAAGGCAATCTGTCCCGTGATAGCAAACTTTATCCTTGTTTAAAGAGAATGGCACTTTATAAACATTGCTGTTAACTAACGCTATGCTTGTTATCTGAATGTACGCTTATGAAAGATATTACGAATAATATACCTATATTTACTGTTAGAATAAAGTCAAAGTCAAAGTCAAAATGGTTTATTCAAATAAGGATTTTACAATCACTTTTGAATCGTCAAAGTTATAAAATATTATTTTTTGAACCTTTCCACCGGTTCACAAAGTTGTTGATTTCTACCGAGAAGAATCCGGCAAGAAACTCGATAGTTCCTCTTTTAAAAACACTATCAATAATACAAATAAACTAAAATACAATTTATGTTTTAAATAAAAAAATTTTAGTCGCACAAGTTTAAGTTATTTCCATTTTAATTTGGTTTACCTATGCATCCTGTAATTGAGCATCATCAGTCCCAAGGATTTTTATCATTTACATAGTCTGAAATATTGTAGTAAGCCTTTTTACAAAGTACCTGCTTGATAAAAGATTTAAATTTAGTTATTGATAGATTTTGAATTTTATTGGGAACAAAAAGTGTATACATTGCCCCATAAAAGAGTTACTTATTTTGTGTAGACGTGTATCATGCACCAAAAGCTTATTTTTACTTCTAGTATTTACTTTGTGAACGTCACTTTTCTTGCTGAAACTATTGATATTTTTATGTACATATAAAAGATTTTCATATATGTACTGCGACACTAAAGTTAAAATTTTTACTTCCCTATACCTATCCCTCAGAGATATCCTAGATCCTAATTTATAAATAGCACGAATTGCCCTTTTTTGTAACAAAAATATTGTATTTACATCAGCAGCGCTACCCCACAATAGGATACCATATGTCATTAAACTATGGAAATAGCTAAAATATACTATTTTTGCAGTGTCGACATCGGTCAATTGTCTTATTTTCTTGATCGCATACACAGCAGAGCTAAGTTTTTTGGCTAGGTTATGAATATGAGGACCCCATTGAAGTTTGGAGTCCAGCGTTGTGCCAAGAAAGACTGTTGAATTAACAAGTTCTAATTGCTCGCCATTAATATTAATACATGTCTGTCTCTGACTAACATTTGGTAATGTAAATTTAACACATTTGGTTTTTTTTCATTAAGTAACAAATTATTAGCGTTAAACCAATTTACAATTTTAGAAAGGGCATTATTTAATTCATTATAATATGTCTGTCGTCTCTTAACTTTAAAAAGCAAAGAGGTGTCATCAGCAAATAAGACAATGTCATGGTTTTTACATTATATGGGAGATCATTAATGTAAATAAGAAATAGAAAAGGACCTAAAATTGAGCCCTGACCTCCCATAGTGACTGCTGATCCCGGAGATCTTTCACCGTGTACATCTATTTTCTGTACTTTTCTACTTATATAGGATGTCAAAAGGTCGAGAGCTTTGCCTCTTATACCATAGTGATGTAGCTTCCTGATGAGATTTTCATGTTGAACACAGTCAAATGCCTTAGATAAATCACAAAACACTCCAAGGGCGTCATGCGAATCCTCCCAGGCGTTATATATATTTTTTAATAGTGCCACTCCTGCATCGGTTGTGGAACGGCCTTTCATAAAGCCAAACTGTTTACTACTAAGTAGCTCATTAATACAGAAATGGCTTAACATTTGACAAAGTATGATTTTTTCAAAAACTTTACTGAGTATAGGTAGTATTGAAATAGGCCGAAAATTATTAGGATCTGTTGAACTACCTGATTTAAAAAGAGGTAACTTTGCTAAGTTTCATCTCATCAGGAAACACACCACTATCAACACAACTATTAAAATAATGGCTAAGGGTTGTGCTACAACATGAATAATTGAATTTATAGTTTTTACAGAAAGTCCCCAAAGGTCTGTGTTGTTTTTAATTTATAATGTTTTAAATGTATTAATGATATCCGTAGGACTAATGTTTTTAAATACAAAGGGAACGTTACATTCAGGAACACTAGTTTTTAATAATTTTTCTACTAAGATTGGACTTGAGTTTAGATGTTCAGTTGTTTTGAATGGAATATTCTAAAAAAACTGTTCAAAGGCAACTGCTATCTCAGAATTTGTTTTAAAACTAGCATCAACTCAAAGTCTTGACAAGAATTCCTAGCTTTACCAGTTTCATTATTTATTATGTTCCATGTAGTTTTTATTTTATTTGTTGAATTTTTTACTTTATGTCTGAGGTGAATTGCTTTTGCAACAAGACAGAAAAATACCTTTTTAAAGGTTTTTGAGTATTTTTTAAAATATTCCCTAAATATTTGGCTATTATTATATGTTTTTTCTTTATATAATTCATACAGTTTACGCCTACTTTTATGAATACTTGGGGTTGCCCATTCACTAAAACTAAAGCGACTGGAAATAAGTTTCTTTTTTGCAGTAAATATTTTATTATACTCTGTAGTAATAGTGTCAAGAACAGTATTGTACATATCATTTGGGTCGCCATTATAAAGCAAATCTAGAAGTTTATGCATTAAGTTAGATTTAAATGATTCAACCCGTTTAGTTGTTATTGGTATAAATTTAATTTCCTTTTTAGTAATACTATTCTTTCTTTTTAAAACCACTAACTGTCCACAATGATCTGACTCTAGATTGCTTATAATTGATTTTTGAATTGGTTTTATGTCAGTTAATATATTGTCGATGCAAGTGGCACTGGATACAGCAATTCTAGTTGGTTCACAAAACAAATTATTTAAATTAAAAGACTGAAATAAGGCAAGCAGTCTGGTGCTTAATGAGCTATTTTCCAAAATGTTTATATTGAAGTCTCCACAAACAATGATTTGTTTATTGGAATTGCTGATTTTATTTAGCACTTCTTCCATAACTAATTCAAAATTATCATAAATTGCACAAGGCGGCTTGTATACACTCACAACAATGAGATGCTCAACTTCTATACAGGACAGCTCGGCAGTTCGCTCAATTGAGAGGCTCACAATGTCTTTACGTTCCTTAAACTTTAGCTGTTTATTAACTAAAATTAAAGAGCCACCATGGATAGCATTTACTCGGCTGAACGAACTTCCCACCTACGCACCAATAAAATAGTAGATACCCGTCGCCGTTTTGACTGAAGCTACTCTGCAGACACCATCCTTGCCAGGATAGGTAGCAATGACAATGCCGAGAGACCACTGAAGGGAAGGAAGGTTATCAGATACGACGACTACTACAGAACCAATCTGTATAGGATTCGAAGGAGTATTCCACTTCCCTTGAGACTGTAGCAAATGTTCTAACTTCCACCGCTTTGCGAACGACTGAACCATCTGACCTAGTAAAGCGTAACGTTGTAGAAGATTCGGCGGATCGTTTGATACCTCACTCGCCGAGGAGATTTAAAGGCGTTGAAGTTAAAAAATGCGAAGATGTAAGCGCACTGAGTTCGGTAGGATCTTCGCTAAGCAGCGTTATTGGACGCGAATTGATTACACATTCTATCTAAGTAAGGACAGTTAACAGTTCCTCATATGTGAGCAACTGTGAACCGACCACTCTATGAAGGTGCGTTTTAAAGGCCTTTACGTAGATTTCGTAATTCCCGCCAAAATGTGGAATACGGGGAGGATTAAACTTCCATTTAATTCTGTTTGCCGATAGTTCATTGGAAAACGATTGATTAAATTTGTTGGAATTTATAGATATCGAAAAGTAAGTTTTTCCCACCTATAAAATTTTTAGCGTTGTCTAAATACGGAACCGATATTGCACCACGTCACGATAAAAACCGCTTAAAAGCAGCTAGAAATGTACTTGTACTCAGATCAGTTGTAAGTTCTACATGAACCGCACGTACTATCATGCATACAAAAATACAAAGATAAGATTTAATACTTCGAATCCCAAGTTTACTAATCGAGATGATGTTAACCGAACCAGCGTAATCTACAGCAGTATGTGTGAATGCTTCAGCTTCGTTTGCTCTGCAAGCGGGTAAATCAGCCATTATCGGAAAGGTTTGTTTAGGTTTTACCTTAAAGCAAAAGTTACATTTATAGATTATATGACGTACCATATTACAACAGGATAAGATCCAATACTTTTGTCGTAAAATTGACATTAAAGTTGTTGGTCCGGTATAAGAATTGTTGCGATGATAATATAAAATGACCAACTCAACTATGTGATCTTTACGCGGTAAAAGAATATGATGTTTTTGATCATAGGATAAATCAGAGTGACGTAAACGACCACCGACGCGTAGTAAACCATCTTTGTCTAAAAACGGCGATAATTTTTGTATAGTGCGAGAGCAACGTTTATTAGCTTTAAGATTTTTAATATCTTCCGAAAAATAAAACACTTTGCAAAGCCTTTAAAATAATTATTTTAGCGTAATTGACATCGTCAACGGAAAAATTAGGTGATAGCGGTAACTTATTTAAAAAGCGTCAACGGGAACTGACGATACAATTTTAGCAATGCGGATTGCTCAAAAGTTCTAAAGCGATGTGGTGAGGACTTAATCCATTGTAATGCTACCATTGAGAAAAAATAGTAATTGCTTGGGCCCGCCTCACGCTTGGCCGGTTTTTATTATTTATTGTTATACTTATGAGTTCACACTATTTTGCACTGCATGTTTGAAGTTTGTATGTCTTTCTGTTTCCTCAAAACACCACTACAATTAAACTACAAATAAAAAATCTTTAACAAGTAACGAACTCTGTAAGGTTGTAAAGCTTTAGAAGCTGAGTATTAATAAATATTTCTTAATAGTTGATTTAATATGAATGTAAATTCACGAGTTTGACCGGTTAAGACTCGAATTCGAGACATAGCGTGCGTGAACATAACAAAGGTAACATGTACTTTTCACGCAGTACGATAAAAACATATACATAAACATATTGAATCTGCATTGTCTTTATTATTGTTCTGTATTCCTTTTAAATAATTATTAAAGTTTTTGTATTAATTCCAGGTATTAGTGGATATGCTTCTTGAAGGACAAAGTGAGGCATTTTTACAATAAATAAACTAAAACACTTTCTTTTTAGTACCGTTCTTATTTGCACAGCTAAATTTTACAATTTTAGAAATAAAATAAAGATATCGTGAAGATAACTTGACTGTTCTTAAATAGTAAAAAATCACTTTTGAACAAAATAAGCTGAAGTTTCAGATATGTATTTTCTTATCACTGAGGAGGAAATTGCTTATTACCAAATAAAATGTGCCTTTTCAATTTAAGGTGTTTATGAAAGCACTTACATACTATTTAAATTTTAGGTTAAGGATTTCATTTATTTCAGCAAACGATTGAATAAATTAAGATAAACATTTTACATAGATAAAACGATTCATTATTTACCCTTGACTGGAAAATAAATGGTTCCGTTGAAACAATCTTCATTTGCATTTCAACGCTCTTTTAAAGCACATGCAAAAGCTGCAGTATATATCGAGGTAACATTTTTCAAAGTCTGAACGCAATCTGTCCCGTGACAGCATACTTTATCCTTGTTTAAAGAGAATGGCACTTTATAAACATTGCTGTTAACTAACGCTATGCTTGTTATCTGAACGTACGCTTATGAAAGATATTACAAATTATATACCTATGTTTACTGTTAGAATAAATTTACGTCATTGACGTAATCATTGACGAAAAAAGACAAAACCAAAAAATGTGCCGCTAAACGGTCACCCATTCAATTACTGACCAAGCCCAACGTTGCTTAACTTTGAATATCGTTTCCAACAAACAAATTTAATTTGTTACTGTTTCTCTAAATAATATTGCTAGATGGCGTTGTACCAGTAATTTAAAAAGGTAATAGCTTGAATCCGGCTCACACTTGGTTTATTAGTTATAGTTTAGAGTTCACACTATTTTTCACTGCAAGTTTAAAGTTTGTTTGTATTACTATTTGTTACGATAGAGCAAAAACAACGAAAACGTGTTTTTTGTATGGGGACCCCCTTAAATGTTTATTTTTTTTTATAACTTATTATTATTTGTTAGATAATCCCCGATTATAACACATGTTCTGTGAAAAAATCAAGTTTCTACCTATTTTGGTCTAAAAGATAGAGTACTTTAATGATCGGACAGACAGACAGACAGACAGTGTAGCTTTAGTAATAGGTCTTCATTGGCACCCTCTGGGTACTGAATCCTAAAAACGAACGTTTGCTGTTAGAATAGCTATTGTATATAAGTAATATATTTCTCGAAATGCAATCTGCCCTATGACAATAAACTTTATCCTCGTCTAAAGAGAATGGCACTTTCATTAACATTGCTGATAACAAGAGTATTTACTCTTTGCTTGCGTGTACGTATATTAACAATACAATACACATAGTAAATCTTTATGGTTTTTTGACCCGAAAGGGTCGTCTGCATATTATGATCAATAACGAGTGCAGATTTGCAGTGAGAGTGGCCCTAAGCAATATTATCCAATTCATATTCATTGATTGTTTAATTTTACTGACTTTAAAATTTTGTTAGCTATCATGTAATTAATTGCTGACCCAACCCGCGTTAAAAAATCAAAGATCAGAAAAGAAAATAAAAGGAAGTTAACGGACATTTTGTTTAAGCAGCAAATTCCGTTATATTGGATTCCTTTTCTTTTACAGTAATTTGATGTTAAAATGCAAAATAAAAACGATATATTTTATAGCAGGATGTTTACAAAGTTTTTTGAATTCATTAATTAAAGCTTTACCTAGTTTGCTTATCATTTACGTCAAGCAATTCTTTTGTTTAGGGTGTCTACAACTTGTGAAGGTCAGCAGTCAAATCAGCATTTTTTTGTCTTTAGCAAGGCAAAACAGTTTAGTAGCTCTCATTTTTGTATACAACTAAGGTGGCAAACAAGCTAATAGTCCGCGTGATGTTTAACTGTCACTGCAGCCTATGGACGCTTGTAGCACCAGGGGCGTCACTCGCGCGTTGCTGACCTTTTAAAAATCTAATAACTCTTTTTTAAACCCCATATTTTGTCCTTAGAGTAAACTTGTAATTCTTGTCAATTTCGAGATGTTCCGGAACGAGGAATTTTGCCTACTTTGCGGTGTAACTTTATTCTTTGTAATACGCAAAACGCTAAGTGAACAGTTGCTTCTAGGATAGGTTTCAAGGGCCTATAGCACGATGCAAATATGCACTCTTCATTCTTACGCAAAGAGTAGACGATTTTTTCTTATAATTTGAGTCTTTGAAAGATTTTATGGAACAGAAAACCTACTGCAGACACGGGACGACCCCAAGTGCGACAACCCAAGCCGAGGCTTTGAGCGACTTCTTTAGAGTCTCGCCCCAAAAGTCCGGTGGAGCAGTAATGCCACATAAGCCACACTGTACTAGTCATACAGAAAAAAATATATAAAAATTTGTAAGCTTAGTAATATTTGAATGTTATTTTTTTGTATGTAGTATGTCGCAAGAAACAATCCCAGAAATGATGATGCTATTATGAAATTTGGAATGCTTAGATGTTGTTTGTTGAGCAACGCAGGGCTAGCAGTAGCAGGCAAGGGGCAGACAATAACATCAAATTCTTTTATCTCGGTTAATCAAGGAGTTCGCGTAGGAATTCCATGGAAATAACCAGATTAGGGATTTAAAATGTCTACTTCTCATTGATAACACATTTTTTAATGTTTCGTACACAAAAGGTGCCAATTGACCTTACTCGTAAATAAGAGCTATCTTTAACATTGAAGTAGGTAGATGCATAGCGTAAATTACACTATGATAAAGGCCTGAAACTGTCACAGAATAGTCTAGACAGTCTATATCTGCCTTTCTGTCTGTCCGACCTCAAATGGTTGCTAGCTTTAAGACTGAAGTAGGTAGAGGCCTGAGTCACAATTTATGTGTTACTATAGCGAATCAATAAAATAAATCATAAAATAAACATTTAAGGCTGCTCTCTATACATGAAAAAAACGTTTTTGTTGTTTTTTCCTATGGTAAAATAAAATTGGTTATATATACATACAAGATTAAACATAAAACAATTATTGTATGATCAAGTGCGAGTTAGGCTCGTGCATTATGTGGTGCTACGGAAACCACTGTGCGCGAGTCCGACTCGCACTTGACCATTTTCAAGTCAGCAGCTATAAGCTTCTAAGATTTTCAGCACTAATATAAAAAAAGAAAACTGAGAGCTAAAGATTAAGTAGGTGTAAAAATATGTGTAATAATACTTTTATATACAAAATTAGTACTAGTAGTGAAATTACTAGGTGTTTTTTCTCTCGGGAAGGGCTGAACGTGAAAGCGAAGAGAATGATTGCTACTTAGGAGTCGGCTAAGAATCATTACGTTGCCGATTACACTAGCATATGCACAGCTGTGTTATATCTTAACATTGTGAATTACGTAGAAATACAAGTAAAAAATAAATTTAAAAAATAAAAAAAACCCTAATGCGGATTAAAAAAATAAAAGGTAATCTTAGTAATTGAAAAGCATGAAAGCAATTCGGCGCCAAAAATCCGCCATTTTTATTCCCAATAATTTTAGTATAGCCTATGACACTCTAGTGGTTAAGACGAATCTAACAAAGTATAATTAATTAAAATCGGCTTAGCCGTTTAGTAGTTACGAAGGTACATAGAGTCCCGAATACATACAGGTCAAACACATATCTTTTTGGGCTTTGCCGCTGTCTGGTAATAATAATAAAAGTTGTATTTTAAAGAACAATACTTAACAATAATAGATCGCTGAAATTATACTTAAGTATAAAACAAAATAAATTAACCTTAGAAACAATTTTAGTTTTTTACCCGACTAACCCAGAAGAAGGGGAAAGTTTTACGCGCGTATTTATGTATGTGAGTACGTCCGCACCGTTGTGACGTGTAGCCTGGACGGCTGGACCGATTTCTAAGTATGAGATCTTAAATGAAAGGTATACATCTCGCGAGTGTTATAGAGTACAGTAAATAGTCAAGAGCGTGTCGAAAAATTTTTTTTTATAACTACCAAATCTTCTTTTAATATTTTTCCTATATACTCTTTGTTTAGTTCTGACTATGAGTGATTATCTATATTTGTATATGTTATTAAAAATTTATTATTACTCGAATTTAATTTCTTTTTTAGGGTTTCGTACCCAAATGGTAAAAAACGGGACTCTATTACTAATACTCCGCTCTCCGTCCGTCCTTCTCTCACTAGGCGGTATCTTATGAACCCTGATAGTTAGACAGTTGAAATTTTACAGAATATGTTCTGTCCTGTTGCCGCTATAACAAAAAATATTAAAAAACCGAACAATAAATATTTAAGGGGCTCTCATACAACAAACGTGATTTTTTTGTTCATTTTTGCCCGATATTGATATCGGCAACAGGTACACTAGGCAATATTCACAAAATATTAAGTTATATATTCACTTTAAAAATAAATAATTAAATTAAAATGAAACGAGATTTTTTTGCCGCTTTTATAGATAATGGTACGAAACCCTTCGTGCGCGAGTCCGATTCGCACTTGGCCGATTTTTCCAAATAACAAACGTCTTCTTTAAAGTAAAGGTCGCTTTGTAACGATCAAGCTGTTTAACTGTACATTTGTGTTTATAATTGTACGTTTTTATATCTCTATTTGAAGTATCTTCGTGTATCTATTATATGCTTATCCGATATCTTCTTTTATGACACTGAAGTCTTAGCTATTAAAAAAAAGTTATTTGTTTTAAACAAGTTTAAACATGTAATTAAATTGAGTGCTTGCATTTTAATTGAAACTGAAGTGTTTTGCTAAACAAAGTAGGGATTATGCGAGTAAGCGATATTGAAGCACGCTCCGCTAAAGTTTAATTGAATCATACATACCTACTGTAAGTCAGTACACACATATATTTAAATCTTTTACATATTTTAGCATTTTCAAGCTAAAAAAAATAATATTGAATTACTTACTGATTACATGCAGAAGAAATTTCGTACTAGATTTTTTTTTTATATTAGGAGTTAAATAATATAAACTTTTTTGATTAAATCTTATCAAAAATTACATCTAGATTCTAGATATTGTACTTCAATGACGATGGCAGATGTGAAAAGATAATTCTACCATCTCGTCTTTGGTCTTACCAGACGGTTGCTCTCAAGACTTGCTTACTTATTTCCTTTGATCCTTTATTCTTCCCGCGCTCACGTCCTCAACGAAGCGTGTATTGGAGCGGTAAAGATCAAGAACCTTTGTTTGCATTTTACCAGTTTGTGTGTATTTAGGTAGAAAAAAGTCATTACAAAGTCTTTTTCATGAATCCAAAAATATATTTTTTTCTTCAAGTTACTTTATTTCGATTTTTCATGAAACCTAAAGCTGTTTGTCGTAATTATGTATCAGGGCTTATTTTTGGCCACTCCAACCTTTTTCCTTTAGATCATGGTAAATAACTCTTTTTTACCAGTGCTACTCAAAAAAGAGCATTTTATTCATAGATAACAGTGAATTAAATTTACTTTTACTCACTGAGTGAATAAAAAAATAACTGAATAAAACTGTTTTATGAATGAAAAAAAAATGATCTCGGTCCTTCGTAGCCCTCGTTCCGCTCAGAATTCTTCTCTAGCATCCTTCGCTGCTCTCGGGATCCAACGAAGTCCCTCGAATTAATACCCTTTTTTTCACAAGAAAAAAGGTCGTTAGAACTAATTAAGTATCCTACATTGAGCTTATAATAGTAGATCTACATATGAAATTGATGTTTTATATGGAAAAAGCAAAACTAATTTTTTTTTTGTTTAATCAATTAAAGTAGGTACCGTTGTGATTTATGCACTATTGCTATTTTATAGGAAGTTCATTGATTCTGTAAAGTAGTAATTTTTGACGCGGGGTAGATTTTGGTGCGAGGGAATGAAACTATCGAAAATACGTACACAACTTATAATGTGACAACAGTACAGTACACTAATTTAACACCAAAGATGAGAGGTGATGCCTTGTGCGTGAATCGCGTAGAACTCCCGCCCTTCGGTCCAGTGCCTCTTTTTGACAACATCTGCACAAGATATCTTTCCTCCCACCCCGCACGTTCCCCGCTTGCACATGTAGGCTTAAGACACTTTGTAATGGAATGTACAAGCAAAAAACGTGCCCCTACTTTGTATCTTACGATACAATACATTTTACTTATTAATACGTATTATTCATATTTACGAACCAACAGAACATTTTTATACAATACAAACCTTATACCTACTAACAATTGTTTATGCCTTCTTATATACTATGTTACGCCGTTGTGAAGGTGTGCTCCGTAACTGATTCCTTTGCTGAAAAATTGCGGGAGCGAGAATCAACAAAATCTTTGAAGGTGTTCTGGACAGCCTCATCTGAATTGAATTTTTCTCTAATTAAGAAATTATCCAAATTCTGAAAAAAGTGGTAAGCGGTTGAAGCAAGGTTCGGGGAGTATGGTGGGTGACGAAGACATTCCAATCCTAGCTCCTCGCTTTCGCCACCGTCTGTTGTGCAGTGTATGGTCTAGCGTTGTCCTGAAGCAGCAGTGGGCTAGAGCGGTAGACCAATCTCGGCTGTTTAACGGCTAGCTTTTCCATCATGGTTTTGAATTTTCGGCTACACAAATCTGCCGTAATCTTCTGACCATATTTTAGGAAGCTGTGGTGGATGACACAACCCTGGTCCACCAGACACTAACTAACCAGTACCTTTTTTGAGTTAACTCACGCTTGGAACAGGATTTAGCCGGTTCTCTTAGATTTAACCACTATGATGAGCGTTTCCGACTATCGCATAGGATCCATTTTTCAATTTTTCATCACAAGTAATGATACGATTCAAAATCTCCTCGTTATAGTGACGGTTGAGTAACGTGACGCAGCAGTCGACGCGTGTTTGTTGGTTTGCTTCACTTAGTTCATGCGGTACCAATTTTTCAAGCTTTTCCACTTTCCAATTATATTCCAAGTGATTTAAAATGGTTTTATCACTCACACCGAAGGCTGCTGCTAACTCTGACGTGGTTTGAGATGGATCCGATTCCACGATCACTTTCAATTCCTCATTGACAACTAGGGTCTCCGGCCGTCCACGAGGTTTGTTCTGGAAGTCAAAAGTACCGTGTTTTATTTTACAATGGCTACTCCGTACACATCATTAATCCTTCGAGCTGTTTCTGCAGCACTAGTGTCACGATGGAATTCGTTTTCGAAAATAATGCGTTTTTTATTTCCATATTGGGCACAGAACGATGTCAATACAAAATTGAATGAAGCGAAAACAAAAGCATTATTACATTCAAAAAACAAATAGAATAGCTTAAAATTGAAAAAAAATATTGAATTTGAAATTCTTAACCAAACGCCGGCTTTTTACTTCCTTTTATTTAACTCACAATTTTTCCTTTTTTTTTTGCATCCTGTGGTGGAATCTTCGAGCTTAATTAGATATGCTTCCTGTTATGGAAGGGTGCTTCCATGAAATTTTGCATACTTACTAAGCTCGGATGACAATACAATATTCCATAGTTACTTTGACCAACAACCCCCTCCCAGAGTTGTAACAAGGGGTACAACCTTGAGGGTCGCAGATCACTCATTAGATGTTCATTTTGATGTTATTACCTCTTGGCAGTTGCAGGTGTGCATTAGGGTAGAACGTGAAAAATTAAGTGAAAAAGTTAATTAGTAATTTATATTGATCTAATATCGTTTTCCTAGTTCTCATCACCCAACTTATGAAACTTGAGCAATAAACTATAAAAATTCAAATATCACTTAAAAAGTATAAAATAAAAAAAAGTAAAAAAATTTTTTTTAAAAAACTTGCTTATCTTAAAACATTAGAATCATATTAAAAATTAAATCTAACAGAAAATTGTACTAAAAAGTAAAAAAAAATTTTTTCAAAATAAATATAATTTGTTTTATATCCATATACGACTGCAAGAAAAGCAAGTCGTCTCTTTTTTACTGAGATTAAAGTGGCCAGTTCTAAAAACATCAATTAAGGTAAGGGGTATTTGTAAGGACCTAATATTATAAGCTCAATGTGGGATATTTAATTAGTTCTTACGACCTCTTTTCTTTCTTAACCTTCAATTATTCTTTTGGCAAACTCTAAACCTTTAATTATGCTTTTGGCAAACAAATATATAAACAATTTTACTTTGATTTAGTGAAAAACGATAAAATTTGATATTTTTCGTAAAAACTTTTCAAAAACAATTGAAAAACGTGTAAAATGCTGATTTTTTTTAAAAATATTGTATTTATTTTGATGTTCACGTTTGTTTTGCGTATCAAATTTATTCAAACAGTTTCGAATTTATGGGAAGCGATTTAACAGAATCAATTAAACTTTTCCAATAAAAACTTTTGGCCATAAAACAATGGAACGCAAAATATCTGCTTGAAAGTTTTAGTATAAGAGTTAGACCTGAGTTAAGCGACAGGAAATAGGAAAAACCTTTGTATTAGTATTATAGGCATTATGGACGGTAACACAAAATAAATAGTGTTTATTTATATTCTAGACAAGCCGAGTTTGTTGCAGTATTAGCAAAAAAAAAAAAAAAAGCTTAATTCTCTAGATATCTCTTGCTACACTTCTGTCCCTAACATTTTTATTTTGGTGAGTTTCTTTATTTACAACTTACAAAAGAAATAAAAAATGTCTTCGTCGTCAGACGAGTTTGATATAAATGCAGCACCGCTAGATATTGTTAATGGGGCTCAAGAAATAAATATGAACCTGTTACCACCGAAGCCTAAGACATGTAAGTGCTTTACCTCATACGCCAGTTTTATTACCTGGAGAAACAAGAAGAAAACGAGTTGGTTTTTTAGAGAATATGTCATATAAGCTTACTTTGGGAATTGCCGAAAAATACAAACAGTCTTCCTTATGGGCAATTTACTCTATGTTGAAAGGCACTCTCAAGTTCAAAAATTACATCAATATTGAACAGTATATACAATTAACAGCATTTTTGAAAAGGAAGTCAGATGTGAGTAAAAAATCGAAGGTACTTACGGGAGAAATGTAGAAAAAATTATTAATGAACCTCCTAACGATAAATTTTTACACACTTAGGTAACTTAAAAAACTTTTAATGTGTTTTGAAAAATTGTCAAGTAAATAGTATAAACAAGTTATTTACTCGCAAATGTGATGAAAAACATTGTGTGTAATACGTATATATAATAATAGTAGGTACGGAAATTACAAACTAGAGTCCTTAAAGCCTTCGGCCTTAGGCTTCTAAATAGCCTCTCGATAGTAATTTTCTCCTTGCCACCCATAATACAGGATGAACTATTTCATTTCACTTATTCCGTAGCAGTGTCATTATGTGCAGGTAAAGCATTTGTACACAAAAGAACGTTATTACTCCCACGGGCTTTTTCTGTGTTAATTTTATTTTCTTTAAGCAAAGCGTGCGTTCATAGAACCCACGGGTGGTAATGATGCTCCTATATTTTGTCGAGTACGACTATGTTTAAGTGCTGTATTGTTGTTCAAAACACGATCTAAGTGCACTCTACAAGCGAGCAATTACTTAAAATAAAAAGTTTTTATTTTTACTAGCTTTTGCCAGCGGCTTCGCCCGCCCTAAAGATGGTTATCGGTTAGGGATTCTTACGTCAACTCCCTAATTTTGCTACTGCAGTTTGCTACAGCAAGCTATACTTCGTTTAAGCTCGGTTACAGTCATTCCTGCGGGAAATTTTGTATTTTTTTGGTATAAGACCTATCCGATGTCCATTCCCCGGGACTCAACTATCTTCATAGCATCTTTCATCTAAATCGGTTCAGCGGTTTAAGCGTTAATAGGTTACAAACAGAAAGACATAGTTACTATTGCATTTTTATATTAGTATGGATATTCACCTTATATTTTTTTTATTCTGTGATGAAAATCATTGTGTGTAACACGGGTGGTACGGAAATCAGAGACTCGAGTCATTAAAGCCTTCGAGCCATAGGCTTCTAAATAGCCCCTTGTTAGTAATTTTCTCCATACCACCCTTATCACACATTGTACTATTTATTTGCAGCAAAAATAATATTGCAAGGATAAACCTTACTAAAAGAGCAACATAACGCAACATGTTTCCAGTAACGTAATGGGTTCTCCTCTACTAAGCACACATTATTATCGTGTTCGTTTCTGGTCATCCACCTGGCATTCAGGAAAATTGTAGCAAGGAAATAAAGAAATGCAGCCAGCGCTTGTCATGTTACTTGGACAAAATTTTGGTTGGTAGGTATTCTATTTTAGATTAGTTCAGATTAGATTATCTTAGTTCTATAATATATATATTGTAATTTGTTATTATATACAGGGTGGAAAGGCTTTGTTATTTTACTCGATTTTTAAATTAAATGTATGGAAGCTGAAATCTTCAAACTTTCGGATAGATCCAGTTTATTTTATAAACCATTATTTATATCATTGGATAGACCTCGCGAAGCACTCAATAATCAGTATTTCTATATCGTGTATGGTTTAGAAATAATCGAGTAAGATAACTTAGCGTTTCCACTCTATATATACATATAAATAGAGAAAAATGACACTTTATAAAAGTACATATTAAAACTTAAACGTTCTAAATAAACTAACTAGATTACACACTAAAAACATATTTTTGATTTCGAAGTTTTTTGTTGTAGTATTGTTTTGATTTTAGAATAAAGCAGAAAAAAGGATATTTAAGGGGCTATAATAAAATTTGACAAAGAACTATGTCTGTACGTACCTACTTTGAAGATATTCAAACAAAAACTTACACAACTTAAAGAAGTCTCACCCCATATAGCGCCCAACGCTCAAGGGCTCCCTGCGGGTGGAGCCTCGGCTTGGGTTGTCGTTCTTGTGAACGTCTCTTCGACCAGCGTGAGCCTCGAACCCGAAGGTGAGTCAGCGCCAGGAGGGGAGTTTCCCGTTACGAGGTTGCCATTGCGGACGAGTGGGGGCGAGAAGCGCCCCGGTACTTTTTGATACCTCGAGTATCCGTGTGTTCGCCGACGAACCCGGGGACGTCGGCGTCGTGTTAGGGCCCTATTATGGGAGGTCGTTGAGACTAGTCTCGCTATCTGGATAGCGAGATCGTCGTCTGGGGCCGTTAGTACGAGCCGAGGCCGCCTAACAATAGTTTTTCGGCCGTGCCGTTGTGGGTTGCACAATTAATTGGTTCAGAAACATGAATTTAGCTTTAGAAATATATCTCAACGCAAAATCTAGTTCACTTATTTTGGAGCGGATTTTGTTTTTCGATAGCCTGGACTTAGTTTTAAAAACTGCGATTTCTTTAATACATTATATCTGCCTGGACGAAGCCTTGGGCAAAAACTAGTCGTCTGATTTATTTACAGCGTCACCGATTTTTACGCGCAAGGCTTCAAACGTGGCTTTCGAGAGCTCTTTGGTTGCTGAGTTCAACAGAGATGTATTATAGGGTGATGGAAAAACGCTCAAGTACATAGCGCTACGTCTCAACAGATCTTGGCAAATGACGTTGACGTTTTATTATTGTGGAGAATTTCCTAAGTAATTAAAAAATACCACTTCTTTGTATTTAACAACTGTGCTTATTCAAAGTGTTGACTGCAAATATTATATAATTTTATATATTGTATGTATAAACAGTATGTAAACTATATTTATCGGTTATCGTACGTACAGAATGTAGAGGGAGGTACAGCAAGTAAACGAAGGATTAGGAAGTTTAAAAACGAATTGGGTCAAACCGGTCAGACGATTAGTATGAACTTGAAACATGGTAAATTATGTGATATAATTTAGTATTTTAACACTAAACTTTATTGAGTACCTATTTAATTTTAATAAATCTGTTTATATAAAAAGCAATCCAAAGCTCATCCCCTAAACGGGGTGAAACGGGGGTTAAAAGTTTGTACGGAGCACCAAGATTACGAGGTTAATCCATTAGTTTTTAGTAGTTAATTAGTTGATTATTTATTATTTTTGAGAGTGTGAGAGCGAGAGAGGGGACGAGGGGGGAGAGGAATTATAATTTAGGAGGTACATAGGAACATAGACACTAACTTCAAACTGTAATTCAGATCAGATTATTGGAAATAAGTAATTTATTTTTCCCTTTTTAGTGCATCGCTTTGAAGCCGGCTGTTTTTTTTTAAATTTTTTTATTTTTTACTTTTGAGTAACGAATTGCTTTTTTTTTCGTACACCAAAAACATCGATACTCGTAACAAAATTTTATAAAATCATCAACATTAAAGGCGTTTCGCCAGTTCCAAATAAACACCAATTGCTTTTATTTGAGCAAAAATTTAAGTTTAAAGTTCAGAATATTTATATGGGACCACTTTAAGCCCTTTTAAATAAAAAGAGAATTTTGAAAATCCGTCGATATATGACGGAGTTATGCCCGAACATGTATAAAAAAAAAACTACAAACATCCGTATCCGAACCTCCTCCTTTTTAGAAGTCGATTAAAAACTATACTTAAAACTTATTTATTCTTGTTGTATTTAATAACTGAACAAACTAGAACAAATTATCTATTAAATAACATTAGACAAAACATTATCTACAATGCAATAGTATTAAAAACAAACTAAAGTTTTACTAACGAATCACTAATGTATAAAGTAGTAAGGACGAACCGCATTTCGGACGGGTTCATTATTTTTGTTTTTGTAGAATTAAAAAAAACCGTTTGCGCGCAAGCGGATAAAGTAGCTTTTCCACGCAGATTTTAAACGATAAAGTGAGCCTTTCCCAGCCAGTGAGATGAAAATAAATATTATTTCCTTTCCTTAAAGTGATTAAGGACAAATGTTGTATTAATGCCACGTTTTGCATGCCAAAAAATCCTGGACAGTCAATTAGGTAAGGACATGCAAGTAACTGTCAACAAGAGCTTTTGGCCTAAAATATACGCTCAAACTAGATAAGCATAGGCTATTGTAAGAGCCACACACTAAGTTTTGAAATGAAAAATAAGTAGGTAAGTTAAATTTATAAAACACTGCTTTTAAATTTAGCTTAGTCAACCTTTTTATATAAAGTTTTTAAAACAGTTCCTCTACATGTTTCCAAATAAAAATGAAGAAAAAGTAAAAGTAGATAAATAAAGTAGACATGCAAGTAACTGTCAACAAGAGCTTTTGGCCTAAAATATACGCTCAAACTAGATAAGCATAGGCTATTGTAAGAGCCACACACTAAGTTTTGAAATGAAAAATAAGTAGGTAAGTTAAATTTATAAAACACTGCTTTTAAATTTAGCTTAGTCAACCTTTTTATATAAAGTTTTTAAAACAGTTCCTCTACATGTTTCCAAATAAAAATGAAGAAAAAGTAAAAGTAGATAAATAAAGTAAAAAGTTCGTTTTCAATACCTGTAGAAGTTTGACATTTGGTTCTTGAAACTTTCTTCCGGTGCAAGAATGAGTAATGAAGCAAGATTCAAGAAGTTTCTAACTTTGCTGTTTATATTTTATAGATAGGCGTGGAGCAGAGTTCAGCTGAACCTACTTTACAATATTATTGTTAAAATAGATTTTCTTGACCAGGCAGTCTAGGCAAGTTTATCAGAAAAATATATAAGTTTATCTTTTTTGATATAACAAACCATAAAAATCATCAGAGCCCCAATACTTCATCCACTTTTCCAAAAACAAAGTTCGTGGTTTATTAAAGTTTCGTACTCAAAGGGCAAAACGAAGCCCTATGGCCGTCAATCTTCTGTCTATTCGTTCGTTCATATGTCATGTGTCTTTAGCTCGTGAACAGACTAGGGGCCGGTATTTCAAGAATACTCTTATTCTTTTGCTAAAGTTAGGATGTAAGTTAAAGATAAGTTGAATATTTGATATCCGAATGTGTATTTCAATATAACTCAGCTACAACTTAACTAAATATAAAATTTTGGAAGGGTGATCATGTTGTGCAAGATAACCTTACAATACATTTAGTATTTTCCGTTCAATTTAATGACCACTGCGGGGGTTGCTAAAGCACACTGTTACACAGTCGCTTTTTACTACGTGCTTTTTGCCATTTGAATCATTGTGCTCTGTGAACTGAGAACTTAATATTATAAATGCGAAAGTAGCTCTGTCTATCTGTTTGTCTGTCTTTCTGTCAGTCTGTCTGTAACCTTTTCACGCTTAAGCGGCTGCACCGATTAAGATTAAATTTGGCATGGAGATAATTTGAGTCCTGACGAAGGACATAGGCTACTTGAAAACTTCAAGTGTGAGCCGATTTTTTTTCTATAATTGAGGAGTTGCATTGAAATCCTCCACCGCGGGCAAAAGCTAGTTTTATATATTTTTTGATTATCATATTTTATCATATTATTTATTATGAAGTGTATTAGGTATTGTATTACATTTCCAATAAACTGGCATACGAGAGTAATGGCGTCATGCCAAAATGAAATATTGATGTAACAGGTGAACAAATGGCTGAAAACATTGAATTATAACGTAAGTCGTCGACACTAACAAATGCATCAACCGTGCTTGTCCATTACATAAATTAATAAATTTCCCATCATACGAATAATTTTATTAAGATGAAAGGTTTATACGTGTGTTTATTTGTTTTTCGCTTTTTAAATCAACGAATTACGGCTGATTCGATTTTAGCACAATACAATCATTTATTATTTGTGTATGTCTTGAGACTCGTTGTTTTCTATGTATAATATGTATGTATTTAAAAAAAAGAATATATATATTTTTTTATCGTTGTCTGGTATCTATAGCACAAGCTTTTAGATTGTGACCAGATAACGCTGTGTGTAATGTCCAAACATATTTATTTAATAACATTTTTATGTGATGTAGATTGCTTATAGCCAGAGTAGTTGTTAGAAACCCGTTGGCCACGGACCTCTTTATTGTGGTTCTTCTTTGTTATTTTATTCAATATTACTTTTTTTTCATACCAAAATCGATATGTAACATCCACTAAAGTCTACCGTAGTGGCCCACAGAACATTCACCAAAAGAAATAACAAATAATATCTGATGCAACACAGGCGTAAAAGCTTTCTTAATAAATGTTCTTAATCTCTAAAAGCTCTCTCATAAAATCCAATTGACGAGTAAAGTGAGATCATTTACTAAATTATTGTTAAAAAATGTGGTCGACGAAATTAGAATAAGATTTCATTGAAAAAACGATAAACTGAAATGTATTTGATTGCAGCTATGATGTTAAGTCTAAGGTTTTACAAAATGTTACGTTTAAAGGTAATTTTTAGGGTTCCTTAGTCAACAAGGAATCTTTATAGTTTCGCCATGTTCGTTAGTCTGTCTGTTCGCGGTTTAGCTCAGAGACCATTAGTACTAGAAAGCTGTAATTTGGCATGGGCATACATATATATTCATTAGGCCGACAAAGATGTAACATAAAATTAAAAAAAAAATTCTAGAGTACCTACACGTAATGTGGGGATGAATTTTTTTTTCTAGTCTGCCCCATAGTGTTTGTTGGTTGTCGTTGGATAGCTAGCTTAAAAATATTGTGGGTAGTCGAATAATATTTTTCGATTCAGCGATGGGTTTGCGACATATTTAGCTTTAAAGTGCATTTTTTGTTATAATCCAATGTCCCCCCCTCCCATTGCCAGCTAAATGGCTGTTCCTTGGGTGCGTGAAAATAATAATGAGAGTAGCATATATAACGAAACTAACTTTTGCCAGCGGCTCCGCCCGCCCTAAATTTGGTTATCGACGTGGGATTCTTACGGCAACTCCTTTATTATATTAAGGAAGTTTGTTATAGCAAGCTAAAGCTGGCTGATGGTTCTTTGGTGGCATATATAGTTACTCCTACTTTTGAATTTTCTGGGATAAAAGTAGACTTTGAATTCCTCCGTATCTTCAAATTTTACTGTGCCAATTTCAGCTTAAGTGGATGCTCCGTTGCGTCAGGATTGAGTAATATACGTTATAGTTATTCCTGTGGGAACTTTTAAATTTTCCGAAACTAAGAGAAGCCAATGTCCTTCTTCGTATCTTTAGCTATCTACAACTACATTGGTTTGCACAAACTAATGTTTACAGCAGCGCCCCCTAGTAAGTTACCAACGTAAAACCTATCTCAAAACTAGCACCAATTAACCATGAACCCATTACTGAAAATTGCATCAAAATCGAACTATTAGTTTTGGAGATAAACGGCAACATTGGTTACCAGAAAAAAAACATACAAACAAACAAACATCTCTCACCCTAAACGCATTCTCGCTTCTCCGTGCCGTCATGGGTAATATATGGTAAAGTTATTTTATTCCTCTGTTACTTATAAGACATTTTATCTTTAAACTGAAAAATCGATCCGAAGTTGTTTAAAAATACTCATAAATACAAACACTAAATAATAACGTCTCTTGCCTCTATCTATTAGTCCATTCTCAGTTTACGAGGGTAATAAAAGTAAAGTTGTTATTTCTAATTGGTTTTTACGGCCTGACATATATACAGCTAGCAACAATGTTCTAGTATGTTCCAAAATATTGTATTCATACGTATTCTATGAAATTAGTTTGTGAGAAACTGTTAAGGAATTGTACACAATTTAAAGTTTATTACCTCATTAATATTACTTACAGTTAAAAAAAAAAACACAAATAACTGCGTCATTTGTGGATTTAAGATATGTTCACAGAGGTGATACTGACGTCAAATTTTCAGTTTTCTTTGGACGCCACCAAAGGGAGCTAAATAAAGAAACTAACCCTAAATAATCGGTAAAAAAAAAATTAAAACAAAATATTAGCAAAAGCTTTGTCAAAACTAAAAAGTGGTCACTTTATTTGCAATTGTTTAAAATCATGTCAAATACAAATTACGTAATATGCAAATCTATTTTCTATTTAAAATCATTTAAAATGCATGAACAAACTTTTTCTTAAAACCTCAACAAAATTTCTGACAGTTAACTCATTTCCGGAGTCTGACAAATAGCAATGTTCCGGTACAAGAATGACTAATGAACTAAGTTTTACGTAATTAGTTTATAGGATGTTCTTTGTTGTTGTACCACGGTTGCGAGACAAACAGTTTTAAACATGTTTTGACGTTTTATTTTTTATATTGTGTTTTAAATAACTATTTCAAATACTTTCACAACTTTTTTATATATTTTAAGACATGTTTTTAATATGTGATTTTTCTGTTGCAAATTCAATGAGAGGATAACCAACAGGTCATAAAAGATATAAGTATGTAAAAGTTTTAGAGCAGGGAGATAAATAACTTGATTGAATACTTATAGGCTATACTATTAAGAACCGGTCAAGTGCATGTTTCACGCATCAAGGGTTCTGTAGATTGAGAATTATTGCGATTTTCTAATAAACTTATAAACCTCTTTTGTTCAAACTAATTTGCTATACTTTTTCAGAATAAAATATTCCTGTAGATGTCCGTAAACAAACTCTATGGAACTTACCATCGGTTAAACAAGCCCATATTTATATCGTTCAACAATGTGTGGATATAACAGATGGAGCTCGTATTTTGGCGGTTTCAGAAAGAGAGTCTGGTCACTAGCTGCACGCGCTACCCTCATCTAAATTAGGCAGACTTTTGGACCGGGACACATTACGCATTTCTGTTTGCGTCTTGGTACAAATGTTTGTGAAGTACATGTTTGCCCCTGTGGACACAGTGTTGACGAGCGAGGTGTTCATGGCCTCTTTTGTCTAAAAAGTGCAGGACGCATATACCGCCATGGTACTATTAATGACCTCATTTGGCGAGCTCTTTCTACTGCGTCTGTTCCATCAAACTTAGAACCATGTGGACTTTTTAGAGACGATGGAAAGAGACCTGATGGGGCGACTTTAGTGCCATGGAGTCTTGGTCGTGATCTGGTGTGGGACGCAACTTGTGTCGATACACTTGCTCCGTCCTACGTTCAGAGTACGTCTACTACACCTGGTGCGGCCGCTGAACAAGCAAAACTACGTAAGCGCCGCAAACATTCATCTTTAATTAATCGTTATGAATTTGTGGCACTTGCATTTGAGACACTTGGCCCTTGGTCAACGGATACGAAGTCTTTTGTTAAGGACTTATCTAAAAGACTTGTTCCTACGTCGGGTGGTTTAAGGGCTGGATGCTACCTCTCTCAGAGGCGAGGTTTGGCTGTGCAGAGAGGTAATGCCGCCAGTGTCAATGGTACTATACCATAGGGGTGTACTTTAGATAAAATATTCTTTTTATGAGTCTGGGGTTTTGAAATTTAAATTATGTTTTATTTATTTATTTATTTCTAGGTTTTTAGTTAAGATAATTTTAATTTTGTTACTTAATTATGTTAATGATATTTTAGATAAATAAAGATGATATATTTGCTATATGTATATGAATATATTTTTTGCTTTGTAAACACTTACAACGGATACTGAAAGTATTTTTTTGATTCTTATAGCACGCGGTTTAAAACTTAGAGGGGGTACACACATTTTTGAAATTTTAAAGCCAATAGATAACTCGAAAAATATTTGTATCCAAATATCGGAACCCTAAAAAGGAGTTTTCAAAATATGTATTTAAATTAGGGGCTCTATGTTTGTATGGAAAGGGAAATCCATGGTAATTTGTAATTGGCCAATGGTATAAAAATTATGAATAACGTATTGTATAAAATACTATAGCAAAAAGAGAGAGTTTGTTACCTATGTACCGGCTAGGTGCTTAAGGGAGAGTGGGTTCGAAAGCAAGTAAAGGAAAGTCGCAATTCAAGGTCAAGGCAAGTTAGAATGTATACTCATTCAAGGTTATATTAACAAGATTTTATGATTAGCAGTGTAACCTAAACACTTAAGGTGATTCGTAATTCTAAATGTATCGAAATTTAAGTATCTATTTACAATATTTGAAACTACCTATCTACACAGAAAGACAGAAAACCGTAAGCCTGCCTACACAGATTTTTGGTAAGAAGGTTTGCAAAATATATTAGGGATAGAAAGTATATTCAATTTCTTCGGCATAGAGTCCGACCGATGATGAGAAAGAAGCTCGCCCCGTAGAATCTTTGAGCAGTGTCGCTCAGGCCGAGGATCTGCATTGTAGCAAGCAGTGTTGCTCAGGCCGAGGATCTGGATAGTAGTGAAACTCCTAGCATCCTCTTTAGTGCGGGCGTCCCTCGATACCTGATTTCTTATCTCGAGCTAATGTAGTGAATGAAATGACATATCACAGCACGTCGTCAACTGATTCCTAGTATAATACTCTTAAAGCTAGTATTTAAACTAACTCTAATGCATTTCCTCAATACCTTGAGGATAGCAAGTTGTACAAACATTGTCGTACTAACTCCATTTTGTGCTCTGAATATGACTGGAAGGAAGTCATACCAACCGAAGTGAGAGAACAGGTGATCTCAGAAAGTCACTCTCCTCCTGCTTGTGCTCATTTCGGAATAAAAAAACGTGATCTTGCATCCTCCAGTCATTTACCTGATCCGAGAACCTGAAACGGTAATTCCGTTATAATACCACCCCCTAGGTGGTAAATTGGGGGAAAATACTTGGTATTTGTTTATTTTTGTAAGAAAAACGAATCATAAAAAGGTAGGAATAAGTATAGATTTTAAGTTGCAAATAACGAATGAAGTGTTTTATCCCTTGTAAGGATTAATTTCTAAATAATTAAAAAAGTTTGTATGCGAGTTTTACCGCTTGATAGGTCGGTATACTGGGTATTAAAAGGGTATGTACCTAAATGTTTGTGTGGGTCAGGAAAAGTAAAATGAAATTGCGCGGTTAAACTGCTGGGAGCCATTGAGGTTTATCAATAATGTTATATTGGTAACTATTTAATACGAATTTCGATGTTAATATTACATTATACATGTTTCTAAACTGTAGTTATTTGTTTGACGATTAAATCAACTTATTTTATTTTGGCAAAAAGGCGACAGTTCTACTCCAAACATAAATTTACAGATAAAATTAACATATGCCGTGGTATAAGCTAAGGTTACATTCCGCTCTGTGTACTTCAGTGTTATATATCTAAGCCCTTGAAGTAAAGTGTCATGAACCAGTTATTAATAACTTGCGTTACGCCGATTACACGGATCTCTTAGCTACAACACAAGAGTGACTTACAGCACATTGTAGACACATTGCACAAGAGTAGTGAAAGAGCTGGACTGAGTATTTACATTTTAAAGAACCAATATAAAGTGATATTCTACATTGCAACCACCGATTTCGGTGGCAGGTAAATATCTTGAGCGGGTCCGACAGTACAAGTATCTTTTGCTTGGGAAAATGCAAAATTGAACTCAGCTCAAGAGATTAAGGCCCGGGTAGAATTGTTTGCATCTTTTAATAAAATAATAGAAATGTGTATCGACGACTAAGAACGCGTATTATCCAAACGCTATATGAAGCATGCACGCTCAAGGAATTCACCAAAAAGCCTCTTGCAGAAAAGTTTGAGATGTGGTGCTACATACGTCTGCTTGGAAATAATAAACTGGACACAGAAGGTTGAGTTTGAGAGAGCTAATAATGATAGGAAAAATCAAAACCTGAATATGCGTTGGAAAACGGGAGAAGAAGAAGAAGTCATGGCTGCGAAATATTAGGGAGTGGACCAGATTGCCACCTCAGAGCAGTTCTTTTGTGTGTCTCTATGACTGAGGCAGATTTGCAGAGCGGACAGCCAACCTGTAGTTATGGAGAGGCACCTCAAAAAAAACCTTATAAAACATGCACTGGTTAAAAATGCGAGAATAATACAGATAAAAAACCCTCTTTATAATCAATTGCTTTGAAACTCATCACTATTTTTGTTCCAATTTACCCCCAGATTAAATAATTTAAAATACTCCACAACTTTTGCTTCTAAATTAACTTTGACTCGCTTCTATTTTGCATTGTGTAATTTGTGCTTGCCCCGCTGATAACCAAGTTAGGCCATGATATCGTTAACGCCATGTAACAAAACAAAATTGTATTTTGTATTCTTAGATATCTAAGTAATTTTCAATTACATGTACTATTCCTTTTAATTTACCATTTTCCTGTTTCCGTAGAAACAGGTTAATACAATTTATTTTGCATACAGTAGAGTTATTTTGCGGACCTGTGTAAGACGGATTTGTACGAGCGAATAAAAAACCCTCTCAGTAGGCACCGATAACACAAAAGGCACAAAAGAGATGTAAGTACCACTCCTTTGTGAAAAAAGGTTACGATCCAAATATTCGTCTTGAAAACACATTATTTAATATTTTGATGTATTATTCCAATACAAACTATAATGTATATTTCTATAGCTTAAGGTAAATTAAAACTTTTTGTTATTTTATTTTCACTGAAATAAAGTTTACTTCAAAGCCATTTCTAACAATGAGGGTCGAATTATGCCAAATGTGTAGGCTACGTTGAATATACAAGTCTAATTTGCATATTTGCTTCTAGTAGTTTAGTATACAAATATTGTGAAAACTTTGAATTTCATGTTGTAGACCAAGTAATCAATAAGGATATTGTGAAAAATATAATTTGCTTATTAAAAGTTTAACACCATTTTAAGAGTCCCATATCTCAAAGAAACGGGACCCTTGTAACATCACTTTTGTCTGTCTGTTTGTTAAGAAATTTTTCGCAGAAACGCCTGGAGGTATTAAATTTGAATTAATATTAAAAACTTACGTTTACTGTTTCATACAGCTTTGATACATTTAATAAAACGTAGTAAAAAAAATAATTATTAATTAAAAACCATTTAATTTTATGCTGCATATTTTAAAACTCGCAAATAAATCAAAACCATGGTCAATGAAAAATTGGGATTTTTTTTAATAGGAAATTTGTTAGTATTTTGAATTACAAAATTAAGTTTGTATGGCAATCTGATTTTTTTTATACCACTAAGGTAACAAACAAGCTTGCAGTCCGCCTGATGACAAGCGCAATCCGCAGCCTGTGGACGCTTGCAACACCTGGGGCATCACTCGGGCGTTGCCGACCCGTCAAAATCTAATAACTACTTTCTTGTAGGACCCCACACTCTAGTCCTTAGAGAAAAACTCCCACTCATTTCATAACGTTTGCGAGATGGAGGAAGTTTTTCTGAAACTGCACTTATCTTTTGTTTCAAGTTTGACAGGAACCCTCGGCGCACAAATTAGACTCGCACTTGTCCGGTTTTTTTCTTAAGCGTCCTTGTCTTAGATTTTTTTAAACAAAGTGTGCTACCCTACAATATATATTTCTCGTTAAAAGCTTAATTAATTTAGACAGAATATTAATTAGTGGCTAAATTAATGATGTTATATTATTATCTATCTCCTTTTGAAGTTTCGTATTTATATTTTGCGTTTTTAATCCAATTTTATAGCCAAAAATAATGGAACAGAGTAATTATATAACATAATATTTTCAATTTACTTTTAAAGTTAAGTTTTCTCAAAATGTTCCAAAAAACTATTTCTGCTTTAAAGATGTCAAAGACAAGTATATTGACTAGACTATAGACTGGCCAAGGACTGGATATAAGTATCAAGGACTGGACGTAGGATTACGTCGATAACCAAATTTAGCGGAGGCAAAGTCGCTGGCAAAAACTAGTATGGAAATGATTCAAAAAGTATTTGACATATCTGTATTATTATAATTATTTCTTACCAATTGATTAAATTCTTTCCTTTTTAAGTTTGAAACCACTAAACTCTTCGTTTACCACATTAAATTCATTATAATGAAACTTTTAGCCGAATCTAACCTATCCTTCCCTTCAATTTGTTGGTTAAAGGTTTGACTTACAAATAATTGGACTTGAATATTTTCACTAACCTGCACGTTTTCACTAATTTAACCCGAGAAACATTTGAAAAGCTAACGTAGTATATACAAGTTTTTTTTTAATATGGCTTTTATTGTGTTTCGAGATACAGTATTTTGCCAATGCCACGGGGTAAGAGAATCATTATTCAAAATTCATCGGTATCCGAAATGATTAAAAAGTAGCTTTTGCCCGCGGTTCTACCCTCAATTACAGAAAAAAAACTGACTCACACTATGTCCTTCTCGGGACTTAAACTATATGGCCATATAGACAGAAAGACATGGTTACTTTCGCATACAGAATATTTTTTTCTAAGAAAATGTCAATTTAAGTCACAAATATAAATGTTATGTGGACTTGTATGAAATGATAGACATGACGCAGGTTTACATTTGGAAAGCATAATGAAACAAGTGAAGTCATCACGTCATCCGAAGACATTAATACAAAACATCCATCAAAACCCTATTATGGTTCGAATTTGCTACGTCCAAATTAATATCTTTCCATTAACATTCGTAAATGAGTCAAGCTGGCAGTTTTACATTACAAAAAGAAAAGAATTTTGCTTTGCGTTAGTCATTTTAATATCAAAGAGAAACCTAAAATATGGAAACATGACCGTTTGCAATATTATCCTTGATATTGTTTTACTTTTTGCTAAGGATGGATATAAGCTTTTAACCCGCGATACGACAATGCATGTAACTTTTCCTGTTCCATACGAAATTCTACACGCCCTAGCTAGGTCCAGTGAAAATAGACAAAAAGATCAAATTTCAGAATTATTCTAGTAAAGACCTACAATGGAATTTACTTTCCAGCCTCAGACGTCCCCACTGTTGCACGGTCTACCCTTCTAGAGGGCGATTTGACCCATAGTCCAAAAAAATATATACACGAATATATAACCTCCTCCTTTTTTGAAGTCGGTTAAAAATGAGAATAATTTAAGGACATTTGTCATATAATATTTTTTTTGGATAGTTACAGAATATTGATAATCAAAACTATAGAACACAAAAAATTAAAAGGAAAAAAAGATGGCGAAAAAAAGGAAAAATGAAGCCATAAAGGTCCTGCCATATCTATAGTATACCATAGCTATCCTCGGTATAACCTTCCTATCGTTTTGTGCCTTCGTCAGTTACAATTTCGAAAACGCTGATTTGAGTCTAAGACTGAAATTCGCTATTTCAACAAAGAATGTATGGTAATGTAAGCCGTCAACTTTACATTTGAGAAGAGGCTTGTTTTCCTCTTTTGGATTTATCCTAGAACGAAGAGGTAAGCAGTATCTCTTTATGCAGGAAGTAAAGTACTCTTTAATATTATAAGGTGGATAATAGTAGAAAATTCTTGAAACAATCAGTAGGTTGGTATAAATTCCAATATTTATACAATTCTTCTATAACTGTCACTGAACACTTCCTAAACGGTAAAACTGATTTTGATAACATTTTTGGGTAGGTTTGAGAAGGTCCCTGTATGGTTAAGATTCACAATTGGAATTAGTTAGTCGCTCAGTGGACGATTTCTTTTATTTGTAGAAAAAAAAAATTATATAGGCTATATGCGTTGGTTACGTGCCAAAAAAGAAAATCGCAAAATTTTGGTCCGATGGGTCGCTGCGGTCAAGATAGTTAAAGTGACAGAGAAGGACAAATATTGGCCTTATATGCAAGTTCCCGCTAGAATAACTGTAACTGAATTCTTCTTCGGAAGTAGATGCCGCAGGAATCCCACGTCGATAACCAAATTTAGAACCGAGGATAAATATAACGTAGTAAGATTTATTGCAATTTATTATAAGCAGTTTTCTAATCCTGACAAATTTTTATTTTTACTATATTTGTACAAAATTACAAAACTTCTTCACAGCGCATTTTTGAACGAGGTTAATGAAAAATTAGTTCAGTTTTTGAAAAGATAAGAATAGACAATATTTTGCACGCAACAATGTCTATTATACAAACTTAATATTATATCACTAAGTTATAAATGATAATTTTAATTATGACCTGATGTAATCCAATAAGTAATCATTTATGTTTGTTTTATATAATATATTTTATTATTAAGTATTTGTTTTATTGTTGACTTATCATTGCACCTAAGGTTTAGTTTGTTAAGGTTTAAATTACATCAATCTGATCATTTGTTTAATGGACATTGAGTAATGGAGTAGGTATTGTAGCGAGTATTTATTTCCGAATTCATTAA
Organism: Apoda limacodes; assembly: GCA_946406115.1. Taxonomy (NCBI): domain Eukaryota; kingdom Metazoa; phylum Arthropoda; class Insecta; order Lepidoptera; family Limacodidae; genus Apoda; species Apoda limacodes. Next base: position 37,155,317 of record OX291541.1, on the reverse strand, counting down.
AAGCATCTGAGTTCGGAAAAGCGGTAATTAACGACTGGAAAAAGGGGCTCATTAGAAATTTAAATAGGAAAATATTTATTTTCTTCAGTTAAAAATTAATGTATCTTCCCTAATCAGATATTTTACGAATAATTGCTATTCTTAACTTTTATGGTAAGCAGTAATTAACCTCTGATTCCAATAAAGATTTGGTTTTGGAAAATATTTAAATCATATGTTTATCCGTTAATTTCAAAATGGAAATTCTGCAAATTGAAAATTCCAATAGAATAAGCAGAATCCATATGGAATCACTATTATGAAATAAAAAGTTTAGGTATTTTTTTTACTGACATACATATCACATCCAAGTATTTTGTATAAAGGTATGCTTCGACACTATGGCCATAGATAATAGACAGCGCATTTTCTAGACAGCTGTGAAGTAAAACGGTCACAAAAGTGTGAAAGAGGCTAAGTGAATCTTCGGTCCCTTGTCTCTTTCTCACGTTTTGTTTTTATTTTACAGAAAAGAGACAACCAGGCAGCAAATTTATCAGTTATATTAATTTTGAGGCACTAACAGCTGTGAAGTATAACAAAAGGTCGCAAAAGTGTGAAAGAGATAAAGTGAATCTTCGGTTCCTTGTCATCTAATTCTAATGTTTTGTTTTTAATTTACAGAAAAGACACAGGCAGGCAGCACATTCAGTTAAAAAAATATTTTCTTGAAGTTTAATAAACGAAAAACCACAGTTTACTATTATTTGTGGGTCAGCATTAATAATAGTAAACTGCTACTTTCTTCGCCAATCTCAATTCTGCTGAAATAATAAAATAGTTATTTGTTATACAAGTGAGTAATAGCATTTTCAGTAAAAGTATTAATACTGTGATTTACTCCTTAATTATACTTATGAAGTTTACTATATGAAGCTGTAGCTATAGCTATAGTTCGTTTAAGATCGGTTATAAATTGTTCGGGATAAAAAGTAGCCTTTGTGCTATTCCAGGATCTAATATATAGGTGTGCCAAGTTTCATCCCGATCCATCCAGTGGCTGAATCTTTATTGAGTAACAAACATCCATACTTACAAACTTTTGCGTTTATAATATTAGTAGGATAATAATAAACATAACTTTATTAGTTAAATGCATATTTAAACGTACATACAACGTTAGCACGTACCAAACGTCATTTGTAGTAAATTTTCCACTCTAGTTGATTACTGGTAGTTAAAACTTGTCAACAGAATAAAATTTGAATTTCAAACGATGTTGGTTGCAATTAGCAAGTTATGACCGTAATAATGTTTATTTTGCCGTGATATTAGGTTAATGAAGCGAGCGAATGAAATCGCTTTATTGAGATATTTGACTTCGGTGCTGATGAATACACACACACTTATTATTATTATTTGCGTTTTTTTTATTATATGATTGAAGAATAGTAGGTATATCATCCAGCATTGGTAGCTTTTTTTGGGAATAGACTTTTCTTTTATTATTGCTGAAAGAGTTTGAATACGTTTATATACTTTTTTACGGGCTTGAGTATCTGTAGTCATTACATAATTGTGACTTTTTTTAAAGGACTTTCAATAGACGAAGTATTACAGCTCTGGGTATGAGGTCCATACATTTATGAGCATTGTCCTTTAAAAGTAATCTTATGATTCCAAATCTACGGCTGAGTCAGCAGCAGCTTCTCGGTCTCACTTAAGGCGTTCCACGTCAAAAATTAAAAACATGTTTGCATACCTATATTTACTCCAAATAAATAAATAACTAAATAACTAAGCTATTAACAAAAGCCCTGGATGTTGCTGCCAGGTGATAAAGTGGCCAGAAGACTGGCAGCGTTGCCACGTTGTATGGCAACGCTTATTTGTTCTCCAAAATATAAACCAGCCTTCTGATTTTTTAAAGTGGAGATCAATCGCTTGGTTATTTTCTTGTAAAAACGATGGGCGCTCGGTCCCCAAGATCCCATGGTCTCCACTCCAAAAGCTTCAAAAATGTAGCCGTTACCAAGGGCTACATATTTTCTACGCTTAAGATGTTCCGCAGCGTCGGCTCCTGAACCAGCCTTTCTTAAGGTAGTTGGAAGATGAGACGTGGCCAAGGTGTCAATGCAAGTTGCATATTTTTTCAATTTTTTTTTATTTTTTCTTTAATTGATCAATATTTACACAAGAAAAATTATCTTATAAGTTAAGTCGCTCTTTTAAACCACAAACGTTTTTGTGCGAGCGAGAGTTCGCTAGATAATTAAAAATAATATAAAAAATAAATGTTACAAAGCTGATAAATTAATCCACTTAATAAGTACAATAAATGCTAAAACTATGTTAATTTAATATATAAATATAACTATTCTGTCCTTGAAATAGGCCACTGGACTCACTCTAATTGCACTATAAGGTTTTTAAGATTGGGAAGGTTGGGATAATATGACTCCCTCGCAGCCTACATGGTTGGGAGTGTGGTCAGCTGCTGTGCTGAGGGTGTGAGTTCGATTGCCGCACTGAACAAACATTTATGTGATTAACATTTGTGTTTGTCTTGAGAGTGGGTTATTTATTTACAAACAAATTTGTAAGGTCTGTGGTCGTAGTTTGTAGCTTTTCAACAACAAAGTCAGGAAACTCGTTCATCTCAAGTTTATTTTGTTTATAAGTATTTATAAATATTAACAAAAAATGGCAACACCGTCTGTGTTCAGAGAGTCGACCCACTAATGCAGGAGCAAGCACCCAAAGCACGGACCATAACAGGCTTGTAGTCACAATCAGTCTCTAAGAGTCCCACAAGTGGAAGCACTGAAGAAAGCAAACTGTAACTTAGGCGGTGTTATTAGCCGTAAGATATCTGTGCGTTGTCTTGTATCCGTAATTCATGCTTTGCTTACTTCGGGGCCAGGCGGCGCTGGGTGTAATTGTCCAAAAATATATATTTATATTGTTTAATTATTTATAAGTAATTTAAAGTAGTCCAATTATAGAAAAGAAACATATCCATAACAATATTTTTGATTATATATAAAGTAAAATCTGTCAAGTAAATAGTAAAACGCGTTCAACTGAAAATATTGTGCCGGGAAAATACATAGGCTACTTGAAAACGTCAAGTGTGAGTCGGTTTTTTATTTCTATAATTGAGGAGTTGCCGTTTAAATCCTACACCCATAACCGAATTTAGGGCAGGTGGAACCGCGGGCAAAAGCTAGTACATGAAATAAAAGTCTTCGCACCGGAAAGTTTTCGTTAGAAAAAAAACCACGTCAGCCAATTTTCTGTATATTAAATAGTCATTAAGATATTTTCTGTTGTTAGTGAAACCATTTTGCGTGTAAGAACTATAATTATTAGCTGATTCATTTTATGGCATACTGTAATTTGGTCGACGCCATGACATATCTACGATCTAAGGACACGAACCATTAAAATATGACCTAAATATTCAATCGCTGAGTTGTACATATGACACGTTTTTCGTTGATTTATTATTATAGCTTGTATAGATAATATTGGTCGTCGTTTATGCATTTCGGTGCTTAATTGTTTTTGTTACATACAATCCAAAATTACCGATTTTATTGACCTCTTTCAAGTCATTGTCAAGGTTTTCTTTGAGAACTACAGTATGGGGTTCTTCAAGAAAGAAGTTATTGGATTTTAAGGGTCGGCAACGCGCGAGTGATATACATGGTGTTACAAGCGTCCATAGGCAACGGCGACCGCTTACCATTAGGCGGACCGTAAGCTTGCTTGTCACCTTACAGATAAAATAAGTCGCTTTGACTCTTTTACTCTATTCTGTCATATTTACTTGACAAATGCACTGTCCCGTTGTCTATGTCTATGGTATTTTCTGTATATAGTAGGCACTGAACTTGCATATCTATGGTCATGGCTTCTGTGATGGCGGTGCATACAACAAGTTTATGTATGCAGTGACATCCATATTATAAGCTTCTTGGTTGAATACCAAAAATGTGTGAAAAAACAAAAATGTTGTTCATATTTTTTTCCCTTGTATTTGCATATTTTAAATGAGTTTTCTGCTATTTGGGGTGGAGATCTATCTATATAGCCGTTCTCGTGTTATAAATGGTGAACTAATACTACTTTGTTTTATATATAGGTACGAAAGTCTAAAAAGTAATCGATAACGTAGTAGACACTGCCTCGGGATATTTTAAGGATGACTTCACCTGACATAAATAGTTTTCGTTTAAAGCCAGACCTTAAGTTGCGTAATTGGTTACAATACGTCTACCAAAATTAAAAGAGGATATATTTGATTTGTTAAAAAGACCGGTCAAGCGCAAGTAAACTATCCAATTGTAATAAAATTTAAATTGTTGTGCACACGCCGAGGAAGGTTTTTGAATAATTAATACAACCCATTGCCAAACTTAGCACATCAAAGGATTTTTTCACGCTGAAGGTTTTTTTGTAGTCAATTTTGCTATAACTCACCATTTAAGATACAGAACATTTGGTAGAATGCCAAATGTTTTTTAGCCTGGTATATAAAAAAAAAAAATTGCTATGAAAATATTATCTAACATAGTATCGCTTGGTATAAAAATATCCCTCTTAAATTTATTTGATGGATCCACTTAGGACCAAACCTTCAGAGATAATATCTTCGTTGAGGAGTTCTCTATCAACCCTCGGAATCCAATTCATTAAGTTAATGAGCTATCGAACACATTACAGAGAGGAAAATAAAAGTCAGTTTGCTGTGTCCCCATGCAGTATTCCCGTTGGAACCTCAATTGTCAACTCTTAAACATATACTTAAGTGTTTGTCTTACCATGAACCTTTTTTCTGTTTGGTTGCAAGATTTCAGCGCATTTACATGCGCCGTGATCAAAAAAAAAATATAGTGGGAAGGCCTGATTTATTTCTTGTAATGTCCTACTGTAAATTGGCAGACGTTGTTGAACTAGTGGCCACTCGACTGTGAGAATTTTCAAGCCACCCGTAACACCTTGATTCGGAATAACAGCTACTGTTAAATGTCGATAGCAATTGGCATAACGTACTGTATAAAGTCTACACGCTTTCGCCAATATCAGCTATGTGTTTAACCACATACCTACAAAAATTCCACCACCAAATATGATCACGTAGAAAAAATAAATCTAAGAAAGATGGCGTTTCGTTTTTCCAAAATTTTAATAGCATGCAGTCACCTGCATCAGAAAATATTAAATCATAAAGTTATAGATTATCTTTCGATTTATGTCCCTAAAAAATACTACTACGTACTATGTCACTAAATAATACTACGTTTTATAAACTTATTTCATTTAATGACTTTTTTATTCTAAACCAGTTACAATCACTATTAGGTATTTTTTGACGAATTGATAAAAAAAATGTGTTCTCTTATTTAATCTTAAGCCTAATTTTTTTATATTTCTTGCATTTAAATTATGGAAAAAATCGGAAAAACCTTTTCTTTGCGTAAAGCTGGGATGATTTCTTTTTCTTGTCTATCCCATGGTGTGGGGTGCATTTGAATATGTCGTTCAAAAATATTGCGGGTTTTTTCAAGAAAATTTTGTACAAATTCCTTAAAAAATTACTTAGATGAAGTTTTTAAATGTGTAAAATGGGTAAAAAATATAGGCTAATGAACAATTTAGAATTCTGGAAACATAAAGGCATTAATACCTCAGTATAATAACAGGTTTAACGTTCGAATAACGCATTGGAGTAGGCGGCGCTTGACTGTACAAGGATCTAACAAATTCGGTTTATAAGTGTTTCAAATATCCGCCATATTTTTTATTCTACGGAACCCTAACCTTACGCGTGTAAGACATAGGGGGTTTTTCGACGTTGTTTTTACAGTTAAAATAAATCCATAATTGTTAATTAACAAAGCAAAAAGTTACTGAGTGACTACGTAAGTACGTCGTAGAAGAGTCGTTAAAGCCAGTTTTACTAATTTAGGTTAAGTGGGCACGGAAATTGTCACATGCCACTAAATTTCTCGAATAATAAAACTTAGGCAACTTTATGCGAATGGGGCGTATTAGACACTTGTCGTTTACTAGTCGTAAGTAATAATAGTAAAAATGACAAGCTTAGAAGAGTTTTTTTATTATTAAATATATACAGGATGGAAAAGAAAGGACGTAGTTGGAGGGAAAGTACCCTAAATGTTTGTGATGGCAAATACTTCAACGAAACATTTCTTTATTTAAAAAAGCAGGTAAAATTGTGTTTAAGAGTGTTATTCATAAGGATAAGTCTCTTTTAAATAACATAGTTATAAAATTATAAAAAGCACAAAAAGATAAAGAAATATTGATTGTCTATTGTACTTTATGGCGCTTGGTTGAAACTTGGCTTATTTTTTACAGTACAATAATAAATCATGTTTATTTCTATTTTTCCTTTATTTAAGAGAATACGATTCGCAACGTCTTGCAACGAGCGCTAATCATACGAATTTCCTTGTTATTTTTGACACTTACAAATCAAACGTTATGAATTTTTGAAGACGTGCTCTAGGATTTAATATTTAGTTCTGCAGTGTGCCAGTTTTCTATTAAATCATAAAGTTTAAAAGCTTTGCATGATAATAGTTTTTGATACAAATAATCTCAAATAAGTTTAAAAGTTAGTAAAAACTTTTTTAGGTTTTAGGAAAACCACAGACATAGATATTTGGCATGAGATCATGCCTACAAAATTTCACAGTATTTCATCAGTAAATGTCCAAAACAAGTAGGATCGTATCCTATTAAGATACTATGTTATACAGAAGAAATTGATCCCTGTAAATTTTTTGTTGTTGTTTTTTTTTCATATTTTACAAGTTTGATCCGTTTGTTTGAAACAGATTGTATGATGCAAATCTTTGAATGCAGTTTTACTTCTTTAAGAAATTGAAGTAATATTCCTTTGCTATAATCCATATTCATTGTGCTTTCTTTCCAACAATGGCCTTATTCCCCTCTTTTGTAATTGCCTCAATAATGAAAAAATTATGCAATGAATGATGAAAAATTTAGAATGTTAAATATTTATATACAGTTCGTGCTCATTTTAATCACCCCATATGCCAGACTGGAAAACGCAGAGTTGGAAGTCCGCCCACAAGGCGGTCAGACGACATAGCGAAGGCCGCAGGAAGACGCTGGATGCAGGCTGCCTTCAACCATTTCCCGGAGGCCTATGTTCAGCAGGGGACTTCTTGCGGCTGAGATGATGATGATGATGATATGCCGTCTGTAAGGACGTAGCTTTATAAAAAATCTTAAATTTCTACAATGTTTTTCACTAACGATTATAATAATTACTACGAAAAGTTTGTAATCAAGATAGATATTTTTTAATATAAAAAAAATTAAATAAGACATGAAGGTTTATTAAATAATTGATAGAAAATCACTTTTGGGACAAAACTACAAAAATCCCTTTTTAGTAAATTTTTGTATTAGATATCTACATTAATAATATAACTGTAAAAGCAGTTCATAAGAAATAATTATGAGTTTATTGTAACTGCTCTTTTGCACATGATATTCAAATTACGCATAAAGAAAAAGAAAAATTGGAACATTTTCAATTTACAAAATATATATTTTTTTATTTTTACCGAAATGTACACGTTTTATAAAAACAGATAGTTATTCACCTAAAACCAAAAATTTCGCAGAGAATAATGTTAAAAATAAATTAAACAACAAACGTGTATTTCAAATCCAAGAAAAGAAGCATTCAGTAACAGCACACCATATTGCTTTAGTGTTCCGCAAATACTGGTATATTTTCAGGCCACTTAACTGCACAAAGTTGTTCAACTGTAAACCTGGAATAGAGATTTGCTCCAGTCTCGAAATATATATCGATGTACGATTTTTACAATGAAAATTTATTAAAACTTCAGTTAAATAAATAATTACAGAATTACAGTGATTGATTATATTAATTTTGTATTTTTTGTTTTTTTCATGCCATCTTTTGAGCACTTAACCAATGAAAGTTCAGAATACAATGTGTTTTAAACATCGCTTAATTTTATTCATTTCTTTTTCTTTTGTGTATAAAGCATACTGCTTTTAATATTAAATAACGTCGCGTCGTTTTCCTGATAAAGGTGACCGTAAGCGTGTCCAGTGTGGTTTTGACTCAAGGGAATAGCGAAATTAACTAATTTGGTCAACCGACAGTGATGTGCCTTGAATGACTGATTAATGGATAAACTTGATGCCCAATCTGAAGCTACGAAATTCAATGTATAATACAGAGTACTATCAAAAAGGTTTTTAGTAAATTAGGCCTCTGAGGATTTGGGATTAAAACGGGAAAAGACAAATTTTCATTATAACAAAAATACTGCGCTATATACATTTTTTGCATTATCTTATTATGTGAAAATGTCCTCTGCAAAATTTCAGAATTAATAATAAAGTGGTGGGGTGCGTCACAAAATAGATAGACACAGAAGGCTCACTCAATATTAGGCCTGCTAAATTTCCCCCCCGCACGCATACACCCAAAACATATTTTCTTTTTACCATCTGCGCTTTGTTTCATTTTCAGATATGATCTTCAAAATAATAAAAGTTTTCAAAGTTAAAAAATATAACGAAAGTTGACAAGCGAAAAGCTGTAGCCTACAAAAACAACTGTTCTGTTTGCGATACGGCCTAATACTTTTTATTGAGACTGAAGGTTCACACGCGATTAGATTTTTCTCATGAGCAAAACCATGCCACACAAATTAATTATTAATAAAATAATTATTAATACACAAATTAAATTAAAAATAATATAAAGTAGTTATTAATAAGGCTTAATAAATGTTAGGTCAAATAGACAAATGTTTTTCTCGTGTTTTACGTGTTTTTTCCTCAATGACAATGACATCGTACCACTGAGATGTCTCCAGAAAAACCCTGTTATACTTACATTAATCTAGTTCTAAAGTTAACAGATTATACTATGTCTTTTTTTAACCAATTACTACCGTAAAACTGCCAACCTGCAAAGAATAAAGGATTTCAATGACAATTATGAAACAAAAGATTGTATATTTGAAACAAATTGTACGTGTGTATGTACATTTTTACGGTCTCCATCCCCAGGTGCAGTGACCCCACAATGTGGGGTACAGCCACTTTACATCTTGTAAATTGCTCGCTTGTAGTGTGCGCGTTGTTCATATTTTGAACAGATAGCTTTTATACATACTTGATAGAATAGGCACGTAATTACTGCCCGTGTGTTTTATGAACGCACGCTTTGCTTCGAGAAAAGTAAAGTAAAAAGTTTACGAGTAAGTATGATGAAAATAACAAAAAAAAATACTCTGCTAGCCTCATTTTATTTGAGTGTACAAATGCATGGAGATAGCTTGTGTCCCGGGAAAGAACATAGATTACTTGAAAACGTCAAGTGTGAGTAGGTTTTTTCTATAATTGAGGAGTTGCCGTTGAAATCCTACACTGATAACCAAATTTAGGGCGGGTAGAACCGCGGGCAAAAGCTAGTTGTAACATATTACCGACAGCGAAAAAAATAGCAAAAAATAGGGTGCAAGCCCCGTGTCGATAGGTGCAAAAGGTCCAGAGATACGATGGTGGCTACGCTAGCTTTAGTCTAAAGCTAGCAGGACCATGGTATCGCGGAAACCGGTGGAGCAAAAAAATCAATTTTTTGGAAAAGAAATAGCAAAAAAATGTGGTATAATTCGCATCGTGGCCTTATCACTTGGCTACGCCAGCTTTACAGATACCAAAATTTAGAAAATACCGATTACATTGAAATTATGAACGACAATGTAAACTTGAAAAAAAATAAAAAAAAAACTAAAAACAAGGTACTTACTATAGTATATAAACTGCAAATGGGTGGCTAGCTTTGTTGTCCGGCAGGCGCATACGAGCCGTAGTTGACGGTGTTGATCTGATAGTATGGACATTAATGCTGGTGACCCGCAAGGCTCTGTGCTGCCTCCTACGCTGTTGCTATGCAGACGACAGTACTGGAGACGCTTATTATACAGGTCGTGCAAGCATCCCTCGTTCCGTTGTGGAGGAAAAACGTGAGGAACTTGTGTCTCAAATCGAGACCACTCTGTCCAAGGTCTCCGACTGGGGACGGGGAAGCTTGGCCCGATTCAACCCTACAAAGTCTGTGCGTTCACCGCTAAGAAAACTCCATTCACTGTGGTCCCACCATTTTTCCAGAACACTCCTCTTCATGTCTAAAAGCATTGAGATCCTTGGTGTTGACATCTATAGCAATGTTCAGTGCCGAGATCATCTGCAAGACAAGGTGTAGCTGGCGTCCAAAAATCTTGGTGTACTCAACAGAGCGAAGCAGTACTTCACATGGGGCAAAGTTTGCAAGTTACTAGTCGGAAGGCCGGCCCCAAATGGAGTACTGCTGCCATCTCTGGGCGGGTGCACCCGGATACCAGCTTGGCCCTTTTGACTCGGTTTAACGATGGGCTGTGTGAATTTTCGTCAATCCCAAACTCACCTGCCGTATCTTAAGCCTGAGGAGAGACTTTGCCTCCCTGTATATGTTCTACCGCTTGTATAATGGAATGTGTTCTGAGAAATTGTTCGAAATGATGTCCCGGCTACTTTCTACCATCGCACCACTCGCCATCGGCAGGGAATTCATTCGCACACTTTAGAACCGAAATGGTCGCGTACAGTGCGGTTTCAGAGAAACTTCCTCCCGCGAACGCTTGGGTTGTGGAAACTGTCTGCCCAGTTTTTGCTAAGAACTACTGATTGGGGTTCTTCTAGAAAGGAGTAATTAGATTTTTGAAGGGCCACCAGCATACTTGCACTCATCCTTTTACCATAAGTAAAAGATGACGAATAAGTACAAGTTGTCCTTTATTTTTTTTGCATTTATGAACTAAGGTAACACCATCATGTTTTTTTTATTTTTATTTAAAAAATATATTGCACAACAGTGCTGCAAAGGGCGGACTTGATGCTTAATGGTATTATCTTACAGTCTACCATACAAACTTTAAAGTAAAGCAAAAATAGGTGGTGCACATATTAGCATAGTGGACATTAACAATTGTCAAAAAAAACTGTGCTGTTTTAATAGGTGTACTGATAATAATTTAGAATAATATAATGCAAAATACAGTAATATAAATAAGATAAAATAAATAATAATAAAATAATACACATAAAGTTCCAATGCTTTATGATACGATACTGTATACATAATAACATAATATTGTCTGAGTCAGTTAGAATAACTCTTCTGATAGTATTTGCGTATAATAATATGTAATTTAATATCTACAATCAATCACAATGTCTATCCATATACAGAATTAGAAAGTTCTAAAATAATTATTTGGTATATACAGTACATATACAGTAAGAAACCGCGTTATCCCTCATTTTTAGGAACTAAATACCTAATTAATTCTAATTTTATTGTATAGATATATAATTTTTTGTTTATATATGGCATTATAAGATTTGTGGCTCACGTTTTAGTGAGCAGAAATAGAGGCATTTTGTTTTTATTGTCACTTCTAACCACCTGCTTGCTGGTGTAGTAATAAAATGTATACGTGCCACTGTTTCACGCTCAGATCATTTTTATTTTCCTTTTTAATGGCAATCTTGCTAAGTTTATTACGACATCAAAAGATATATATCTTCTGAAATCTGGATAAATAGAAAGAATGACTGCCTGAAACACTAATGCCAACCGCTAAGTATACAAAGATAAAATTTTGCTTAATTACTGAATAACTGAAACTGGTGGAGCAAAAAAATCAGTTCTTAGGCAAAGTAAAAGCAAAAAAATAGGGTGCAAACCCCGTGTTGATAGGTGCAATAGGTCTGGAGATACGATCGTGGCTACGCTAGCTTTAGTCTAAAGCTTGCTGGACCATGGTATCTCGGAATCTGGTGAAGCTAAAAAATCAGTTCTTAGGCAAAGTAATAGCAAAAAAAATAGGGTGCAAACCCCGTGTTAATTAATAGGCTAGCAGGACCATGGTATCGCGGAAACCGGTGGAGCAAAAAAATCAATTTTTTGGAAAAGAAATAGCAAAAAAATGTGGTATAATTCGCATCGTGGCCTTATGACTTGGCTACGCCAGCTTTACAGATACCAAAATTTAGAAAATACCGATTACATTGAAATTATGAAAGACAACGTAAACTTGAAAAAAACTAAAAACAAGGTACTTACTATAGTATATAAACTGCAAATGGGTGGCTAGCTTCGTTGTCCGGCAGGCGCATACGAGCCGTAGTAGGCACTGTACGCGACCATTTCGGTTCTAAAGTGTGAGAATGAATTCCCTGCCGATGGCCTGCGGTGCGATGGTAGAAAGTAGCCGTGGGCATAATTTCGAACAATTCCTCAAAACACTTCCCATTGTACAAGCGGTAGAACACACATAGGGAGGTAAAGTCTCTCCTCAGACTTAAGGGTTCGATACGGCAAGTGAGTTTGGGATCGTCGACAATTCTCACAGCCCGTCGTAGAACCGAGTTAAAAGGTCCAAACTGGTATCCGGGTGCACCCACCCACAGATGGCAGCAGTACTTCATATACCGCGACCTCTGTGAGTCAGAATTAAGGTAAGTTCGTTTTGGGATGAAGAATCATTATTTTTGTTAATTTTGTCACCTGTAATCCATTCGTTTAGTATTGGTATCTCAAATATCAAAATTTTAGTATCATCTGTAATAAACTGTCAAGCGTTCGTTTTATAGTTTTGTTATGTTTGTTTCTTTTGCCTCCGAATAATTAAACTTTAGACCCATGTCTGGATGTGGGATTTTGGTGTTAATCTGTCAAACTGCTTGTACAAATGCGTAGTGAGTGTACGTCCACCGTTTGTTTTGGAACCAAAAATTTTGTTAGTAACGTTCAGCTATATAAATAGGTAGATAGGAGTCAGTGGCAAAACTGAAGTTGTCAGAAGTGTGACACGAATCAAAAATGGGAACTTTTTATTCCAAAACGAACACTCTCTTGAAAGCTTTACTTCACATAGGACAGGTATTGCCACTTTGTCAACAACATTATCCAAACTTAATATGTGTGTCAATGTCACCTTTAATTTTAAACAAACGTACATTTCAATTGTTGCTATTTCTATTTTATTGGAGAGACGTTCTAACATTGTATCAGGAAACAAGCTTTGCTATAAAACTAACTTTTTTGAAGAACTTTTATTTTATACATTATATGAATATAGTTACTCACATGCTAACATATATTCAGCAAATTTATAAACTCTTAAAATAAACGGAACATTTTATTTGGCTTTGCAAAAATACGTCGCAGGATCGAATATTGCTGACACAGAATTCCTTTTTTTGTTAACTTTGAGAAATTATAAGCGCAGTAAATATGCATTAATAAATTGGAAACTGTTATTAATGTGTCTACAAATATACTTATTAGGGTTTATAAAATTAGAAAGTATTAAGTGACAAACGTTTTATTAAAAAAATATTATTTAACAAGTGACAACTAAAACGTGGTTATAGTAAGGCACTGAGCCACTTTGTCCATAGGTTTTTAAGCTCTTTCTATATTACAATAGGCAACGCTAATAATAGCTTGGTAATTCCTGATTTTATCCGTATTAACATTATTAAATAAGTTTGCTATTGCAAGCCATATCTACAGATATTGTCCATTCAAGTAAAATTCGGTTATAGTTACTCCCGATTTTGAATTTTCTGGAACAAAAAGCTGGGGAGGGGAGAAAAAGGGAGCTTATATCCTTTTTTGTGTCTTCAACTATCTCGGTGCAAAATTTCAGGTCAATTGAATGCCCTCGTGTGGTGGAAGAGAACAAAAAACGTTATAAGTTATTCCCGTGAGGAATTTTGATATTTTCAAGGATTCCTCATCATTGCTATTATATGTTTAATATGTTAAAGTGTAATTTTGTATTTTAGTTTAATGTGTTATGCAATAAAGTGTATACAACAACAACAACAACAAAATGGTGCCTATGTTCTGTTCCAGACTATAATCTATCTCTGTACTAGATCGTTCCCTGATTCTTTCAGCCGTTCTTACATCCATCCATCCAAACTTTGACGTTCAAAATATGAATTAGTACCTATTTAAATTAGAATGTGCTTTTTTACAGCCAACCTCATTTGTACCGTAACGTTTTTCATATGCCTAGGCCACTAAAAACGAGCTAGCGCAAAGCTTCGGGCTAGCGCGAAGTATGTAGCCACCTTTATACCTAGGCCACATACATCACGATAGCATTAGTGCGTAAAAACTTCGCCCTCGGCCTACCGCGAAGGTGCACAATGCGCGTTGTAAAAATTTTCGCAAAAAACAAAAGCCAGACACGAAATGGACGTCGCGGTCACGCTGTATTATATTACAGCGAATAATTAATTTTTATTGTGTCACGTAAAAGTCTTTCTCCTGTGGCCAACATCTATTGGGTTCCACAATTTCGTCAAAGACACGTTATTGTTAATTAATTCCAAAATATTCTCGTTAATCCAATCCATGTCGAAATACGTCGCAAACCCTACCGTCGACCGAAGATCATCGCGATAAAACGCATTTATGTACGAGAGATTAACGACAGCGAAGCGATGTGCTGGTAACTTCGCACTTGGTGCCGATGAATTCACGAATCAATAGAAGGGGTGTTTTGTTGTAAAGCATTAAACGTATTGAATGCGCTCAATGTTCTCTCGCACATTCTGTCTATTGAACAACATGCGCTATGACGTCACTACCGGACCGCATTCAACGCATTGGCTGCACATGCTCGAGAGGTAGAGCAGTGGATGCGATGTCAAAACAGTGAACGGCCATATTGTTTGTTAAAAGTACCATGGACAATTTCAACCAGTTATAATTTTTGAAGAATTTAAATTTAACTGGCAATTAGTACACAGGTCGGTTTCAATGTTGGAGCATCTTCTTTTTGTTAATCAATGAAAATGTTAATTGAGCTTACGTAAGCTCAGGCCTGTAAAGTCACAAATCACATCGACCAAATCGTTGGTTTAATGGACACTGAGTAATGGAGTATTTTAGCGTGAATTTATCTTCAATTCCATTAAGCATTTGGAATAGCAGTCATTGAAGATTGGAAAAAGCGGCCTATTAAAAATTTAAGAAGCGTATTTTATGTAGTATTGTAGGTTTAATGACGCGTTATCAGATTTGTTATAGGTTCAATGACGCTTTATCAGATTCAATATAAGTTCAATGAC
This sequence comes from Apoda limacodes, assembly GCA_946406115.1. Lineage (NCBI taxonomy): Eukaryota > Metazoa > Arthropoda > Insecta > Lepidoptera > Limacodidae > Apoda > Apoda limacodes. The sequence continues at coordinate 37,140,092 of OX291541.1, read as the reverse complement.
GCTTTATCAGATTCGTTTTATTAACTGGTATATGAAGATAAAAGTTTTAAATACACAAATGTTAATACTATTCTGTTGTCAAAGTCACATGGGTCGAGGTTAGTACGGTTTTCAAATGCGATCCGGGTGGATAATTGTTGAATTTTTTGTTTCAGTGGGAGACATAGCTCAGAATGCTGCTTTCTGTAATACTTACGATGTCCATGTTAATGTTTTTAAAATCATAACACACTGTCATACACATTAACTATAATTGGAAGTTTTTTTTTACAAACATAAGTTAAATAACTAAGATTGGAAGTGACGTTAGACGTGGAACTAGATTAAAACCAATTTACTTTTATTACAACCATATGCAACACGTGCTTTGAAAATTTGCACAGGTGTTCAATCAACGTCACTTCCATTTTTTTTGTGGCACAATGACCTACACAAAAAGAAAGTTTTATAACATATCCTTGCAGATATATTATAGTTTTGCCTCAAAATTTTGCACAAACCAACCTTTTTTTGCCATTTAGCCTTTATATTAGGCTTAAAGATTTTTGGAAATAAGATATTTTATCTTTTCTTATATCACTAAGATGGATGGTAAGCGGTCACCGCAGCCTATGGACGCTTGCAATACCTGGGCCTTCCCTTCAAAAATGTAATAACTTCTTTCTTGAAGAACCCCATAGTCTTAAGAGAAAACTTTGGCAGGGAGCCCATTCAACAACCTAAGCGTTCGCGGGAGGAGGTTTCTTTGAAACCGCACTGTACGTGACCATTTAGGTTCTAGACCATTTAAGTAGCTTGAACAAAGCCATTTCCAATTTTTTGTGGCATAATGCTCTATACAAAAGCAAGTTTTATAACATACCCTGCAGATGTTATAGTTTTGCCAAAAAATTTAGCCTTTATCTTAGGCTAAAGACTTTGGAAATTAAATATTTTATCTATTACCTACGTAAAAAATAACAATTGAGTTTTATTACTATGATAATTAATTGAGCTCATCGCAAAATAAAACTTACAACAATATAAAATAAACATATTTTATTCAGGGGGCAGAATTTATTCTTACTGTTTGTCCTAAATACATACAGTGTTGGACGCAGAGAGTATGTATATAGTAGAGTACGGATACGTAATCATAATGTGTCCTTTCAAACAATAGACATAAATAAAAAAAACCCGACTTCAAATACTAAAAAGAAGTAAACAAGTGCCCCTAAAACATACCAAATATTTAACTTTAAGCGGATGGAACTCATTTAAAGGTAACTACTATATTGTGAGCAATATGTACTACTATTTGTTCTTTCATTTAAATGAGTCCCGCCTGCTTATAGTTAAATATTAGATTTGTTTTAGGGGCATTTGTTGACTTCTTGCAGTCGGGTTTTTTTATTATACTGTAATTATTTATTTTTATCACAGCTTTTAAGTGTTATTTTTTTTACTCGCGTTTGACTATGTTACTGTAAGTGTCATATATATTCGTACTCGCCTTTTAAAGCCCTTTATTTTGAAACCCAACTCGAGGGTCTTTAAAAAAAGGTTTTTTTAACCCGTAAATAGTTCGCCATTTTGATTTTTTAGAATTTTAGTATACCTAGTGTCACTCACACAACCACGACGAATCAAATGACACCTCGCATGTCAAAATCCGTCAAACCGTTCAGGCTGTAAGGCGTGCCAAAAAATGGACATACATGTACTTATATATGTATAAACGCTCGAAAAACATTAACCTCTTTTGTTCTGTCAGTCGGGTAAAAAAGGTCTTTATCACTTCGAAAGAGTTCTTTGTCTTTATATTTCCTCGGCACTGCATCGTGTCAACTGTCTATATCTCTTTTACAAGAAATTCACCCATATCACACGGAGAAATCTAACGACATATATATGATCTGGCAAGCGAGCTAGTAAAAGAATAAGCCATCTTCAATTATTGCCAGCCTTATGTCACACGAGATATAACTTATTTTTCAAAAAAACGTGGGAGAACGAGAGAGAAAGCAAGAAAAGTAGAAGACAAAAAAATATTTTTATCGCTACTAACGAGTACGTACTGCTACTTATTATCTTCTGAAATATTATGAATTACTATGGAAGAGGTACTGAATTTCGTAGGCTTGGGTGGTCGAGGCCTACTTTTAAAATTGGATCACGATAAATAGTTAAAAAAATATAGATTCAAAAAAAAAAAATTTATCGCTGCTACGACCTGCCTTATTTTGCGGTTAACTTACAACAAAGGTTAGCAAATGTGTCGTTTTGTAGAAAATTACTCGCTCTATTGAAGTACATCTGCGACCTTATTTGCACGACAATGAATTACCCTTGTCATTGGGGTGTGATTTATCGACAGTAATAGATGGAAGCGAACGTGGTTCAAAAAGAATTCAAGGTTCATGAATAGGCATCTTTTAATTTATTTTTTCTTTAACTGGGTTTACTACATTTATGTACAAGTGAAAAGAAAATGTTCTTCTATATACTACGTGTAATATATGTGTGAAATGATAATGCAGAAGATAAATTTTGCTGCTTATACTGCACAAATTTCCCCAAGGAACATGGGTCGAATGTTTAAGAAAAAGTATTTATAGGTACTTTATATCAGATTTTAAAGAGTAGTTGATTTTTTTTAGCTTTCGTAAAATTACGCACCTAACTTAACTCGAGGCGCGTTTAAGATTGGTGTCACATGTGCTATCTGAATAGAACTTATAAAATTGCAGTTTATGCAAGCTGATATCATTAATATCTCAGTGCACTAAAACACACCACCACTCGACACTCGATGCTTAAGTTTTATAGTCTGACAAAATTATTATTTAAAATATAATAAAATATACTTTATTGTACACATAAATATTTAAATCTAAACAATAGTAAAATCTCAAATATTTAGACTATAACTAGACGGCCTTATTGCTGTTAAGCTATCTCTTATAGCTAACCTTGGGGTAGATGAGATTAAGATAGAAGCAATTAGGTGTTGCAGGAAGAGAAATGTTGAAAAATAAAAAAATACAAAATACTTATGAATATTATTGTTTTTTTAAATAAAATAATTATATAGTATTATATTATATTCTAGTTTGTTCCCGTGACATCATCATCATGAACTTTTGAAAAAATTAATGGATTTACCTACAAAAACTCATAAGTATAAGTCTTCTATGGGATGATTTTCCAAAAACGGAAAAATTCGTCGATTTTAATTTTCAGCATAAGGCCCAGATATATTTATTTATTTAGCTTAAAAAGACAGATTTCCATATACGGGGTATACCCCCCATTTCATCTCTTTCTTTCTTATCATTCATTTATCCTTAGTGCTCGCCTACGTTATAAAAGAAACCTTTTTGCAAAAAAAATCTATAAAGTTTGGGCTGTGTGTTGATATTGATATTTATTAGATATTTCAGTCAGTCATTATGTAGGTTTATTATTTTATATATCGATTAACAAAATTATTGCCTTACATTACAGAACTATAAATTATTATTTTAAATGCATATTATATTTTATAAAATGTCAACATTTTACAATATTTTAACGCAAATATAAGTATTTACTGTCCTCCAAATGTGTTGAAAATAGTCGTATGACACTCGTGAGCTCTGCTCAATATACACTCGGCTAAATTCCGTCCCCGCCTTTGGTTCGAGCGGTAACCCACAACCTTGTCTGTAATGAGCAGCCTAGCTGGCTTGTATCATAATGTACTAATTCTACTTAAGATTTTGTGTTTAAAAATATATTTAAACAATGCCTCATTAAAATTCAAATAGAAATTATCTTCCAATGCTAATCGAAGTACTTATGCGAACGTTATCCTTACATTTGAATATAGAATAGATTTGTTTGTCAAGCTTGGCACCGATACATTTTAAATTCTTATTCATTCATGTTGACACTATGGTATAGATCGGACTGTTTTTTAAGCATGCATCATCTCATCAAACCAACATTTCATGTGACATTATCACTCATTTATTGATACTTAGACGGCGTACGACTAGTTAGCTTTAATATAGTTAGTTAAATTATTTAAAGTTTGTGCTTTCAAAACCAGACCATTTCAAGTATATTTTTTTCCTAAGGGGCTAGTGCGCTGGTTAACAAACACAAAACCCTTTTAGTTTCATCATGTCCGTCTACTCATCCGATCGTATGTCACCGCCTTATTATAATTCCACCGTCTTTTGTATCGATTAATTGACGTTCCACACAACCTGAACATAATCTCTAGTTTGTTATCGTGATTAATTGTTCCTCTTTCGTAAATATTTTTTTGCTTTACTGATATTTTAATAAAAGAAAACTACGAGAAACAGTACAAAAAATATTATTAGACAATCGAATCGAGCCGTCCATGTACTGTCCGATTACCATATTTTTTTTACAACATTTTACCGTAAATTACAGTGGCAAATAAGAACTGAATTACGGAAAACGCTTGCAAGAATTACGTGATTTGCCTTTGAAATTTTAGAGATATGTTCCGTCACGCACTTTCTGTCACGTCTTGATATAGATAAGCGTTAAATTTTTTATTTTTATGACACAAATGGGTCATGCAAATTTTATTCTAATATGTGCATTTAATTTGTATTTTTACTTTAGATGGATCTAACATCCGTCCCAAAACATATTATATTTAAAAAAATATATTGAATATTGTATGAAACCACCGATTAATTCTTCTTAACTTTATGCTTTAGCATTATTTTTTTTTAATTATTTTAATCTAATAAAATATAGTCGTGGATTTTATACACTTGTCTTCATTTATACATTTTTAACCGCCTACAATCATAGAAAACTACGATTCAAAATTATAAAACCGCAAAATTTTATTAAAAGTTTTAGCGCAGTAACAATAAACATTCTCTTTTAGAAAAATAAAAAAATAATTGAGATTTTAAAATTCATATACACGACTCCATTTTTATACCACAAAGGTGGCAAACAAGCTTACTGTCTGCTTATTGGTAAGCAGTCACCGTAGCCTATTATGGACGCTTGCAACAACACATGGGTCATTACTCGCGCGTTGCCGACCCCTTGGAAATCTAATAACTTCTTTCTTGAAGAACCCCATACAGTAGTCCTTAAAGAAAACCTTTTTAGGAGATTTTACCACAACCCAATAGGAAGTTGCTCTGAAACCGCGCTGTACGTGACCATTTAGATTCTAAGGTGTTAGGTTAAATTCCCTGCCGATGGCAAGCGGCGCGACGGTAGAAAGTAGCCGGGGGCATCATATCGAACAATTCCTACAAACATATCTCATTATACAAGCTGTAGAACTCACACAGGTAGGCAAAGTATCTTCTCAGACTTAAGGGTTCGATACGGCTAGTGAGTTTGGGATCGTCGACGATTCTCATAGCCCCTCGTCGTTGAACAGAGTCAAAAGGGCCAAGCTGGTATCCGGGTCCACCCGCCTCAGAGATAGCAGCAGTACTCCATTTCACTCAAGCATAAATTTTGTCAGTTGTAAATAATACCTATAATTTTTTCAGTGTAAATATCCATATTATTCGTATAAGTGTAAAAAAATATATTTTTATTTGACATCGAAATGCCCCTTTTTTTTTATTAAAAATATTTTGAAAATATTATGTTAAGGCATTAGATATCTTACAAAGCTTATTATTAATAGTTAAATACTAACAAGTTCGCTATAGTACCGATCGCCATCGTCAGGGAATTAATTCTCACACTTTAGAACCGAAATGGTCGCGTTCAGTGCGGTTTCACAGAAACTACCTCCCGCGAACGCTTGGGTTGTGGAATGAACTCCCTGCCAAGGTTTTCTCTGAGGACTACAGTATGGGGTTCTTTAAGAAAGAAGTTATTGAATTTTTTAAGGGTTGGCAACGCGCGAGTGATACCCCTGGTATTACAAGCGTCCATAGGCTACAGTGACCGCTTACTATCAGGCGGACCGTAATCTTGTTTGCCACCTTAGTGGTATAAAATTCGGGTTTCTGCTAAAAGTGGCCGCCTTTAGCAAATACCCGAATTAAAAGTCACAGACATGTTCAACAAACAATAGAAAACGTTTTAAAATAGTTCATAACTAGTAAGTATATTTAATTTTTAAAGAAATAAACAATACGTACCGATTGGCAGCGTCTATAGTATATGGGGTCTTGAGGGAACTATAATTTTAAACTTATATGTGTTTTAGTGTTATTTCTATTATAATAAAGTAGTTAATAAGCGTTTGCCTATTGTGTCATTTATTATATTTTTTTAATTTGATTATTTCAGAATTCGTTAAAAACTACTTTATAATTACGTATGCGTTTATATGTTATTAGAAGCATGTATTTACACTCTAGTTGATTAGATGCAGTTGGAACTTACTACTGAGAATGAAATTTGCATTTCAAATAATGTTGGTTGCAATTTGCAAACAATAACAGTAGTGGTGTCCATTTCGTCGTCGTGATAGCAACTCATTTATAAGTTAATGACCTAACATCGTTCTCTTGTAACGTCTAGGTATTTTTCATTTTTTATTTAAAAACCTTTTGTGTCTTGGAACTTGTTCCTGAAAGCAGTCTTAAAACCTTTTTAAAACTTACTTTTTTAACTTAAGTTTGGTTAAAAGAGGTACATAATTAAATGGATACGAGGGGATCGCTCATAGGCTTTTGCATTAGTTTTAGCACTACGGTAATGGAATTAATGTAAAGTTTTTATGTCATTTTGATTTCAACTGCTTTTTTTAAAAATCTCAATTTTATTGGTAATCAAAACACTGTTTTCCCATTTCAAAACGTTACGGGGACTTATTATTCCCACCACACTACACTACATCTAGCTAGCACCTAGGGGTTTGTGCACATAATTGTAATTCATTTAATAATACGCGATTTGTGCACATTTTTATTAATTATTATTTATATAGGGCTACATAGTAGATTAAGGCCTAAATTTTTTGTCTCTGTTCTTTATAACATACTATATTTATTAATATCTCATATCATGTAAAAAGTCATGAAATTATTTTATTTGCTGTTAACAGTACTTTATTATTTACAATTAAGAGACGGTAGACATGTCATGAGAAACTAATTAATGCGTTATGTCAATTTGTGAATTGTTTAAGTAAAAACTGGCCAAGTGTCAGACATGCAGAAGATATTACCATTTTAAATTACCGGTTCAACGCCATCTAGCAATAGTATTAAGAGAGACAGTAACATATTTGTTTGGGGAGTCCATATACAAGAAACACATTTTACAAGATTATGTCAACTCTCAAGTTTAAATTCCAGTTTAATACTAAAAAGACTGTAGAATAAACAACTTCCAATTGCTCTTCATAAAAAAAAATTGGTGTGGATTGGAGTGACATTAGGACAATTAATTTCATAAATTTTACGTTGTCAATAAATAAATTTTACCAACATTAAGCTAATTCAAAAATGATTCTTAGGCTAAAATTATTTTCATACAACGTATTTATTTCCAAATATGATATTTACACTACAATTATAAATACAATAAAAATAACCTAACTATAAATAAAAAATATCCTCTAAAAAATCATGCGGCATAGCGGTGCCCAGAATGCTGGCAGCGTTACCTCTTTGGATCGCCAAGGATCAGCCTTTGGCAGAGAAAACTGCCAGCCCTCCGGTCACCTGATGCCTCGACCAGTCGCGCGGAAAGGCCACGGACGAGTTTTTTTGTGTCCGGTCCCCACGGCCCAAAAGTCTCAACCCCAAACGACACAAATATGAAACCTGCCTCAAGATTGGCATATTTACGCCGCTTGCGGGCTTCAGCAGATGCCGCTGCCGCGCCATCGCTCTTTGAGGCCGTTGGTAAATGAGACGCTGCCAGCGTGTCAACGCAGGTGGCATCCCACAACAAAGACTTACCGAGCTTCCATGGCCCCAAAGTAGAACCATCAGGCCTCTTGCCATCGGTGCGGAAAGTTCCACTTGGCTCTAAAATGGCCGGGAGCCGAGACGAGGTTAGGACCCGACGGATAATATCATTTAGGGCGGAGTGTTGCGAAAAGCGGCCGGCGCTTTTCTCACAGGAAAGGCCGTGATAGCCAAACTGCTCGACCTTTTTGCCGCAAATACAGGTGTGTGGCTGCACTAATCGAAGCCCAAGGCGTAGGCACACAGCTAATGATAAAGTCTGTCTGTCAAGCAGAGTGCCTATCGTCGCGGAAGGCAGTGCCCTTAACCAGTGGCCTAATTCTCGTTCAGACACGGCCAGCAAACGGGCACGCTCAGGTGGTTATATAGCGGAACTAACTTTTTTGCATAAAGGTTCGTCCCAAATTGACTTAACGCATTATTCAGTTTATCATAACGTGTCTATCGTATCGTGTCTATTGTAAGTAATGAAGAAATGCTAACAGCAAATAAAATAATGTCAAGACTTTTTACATGATATGGGATATTAATAATGTATGTTATATAGAAAAAAACCAAGAATTTAGGCTTGGGTATACTAGTTTTGGCTTCCTAACAATAGCCCTATCTAAATAATACTGAATTAAAAATTTGTTCACATCGCGTATTATTAAACGAATTTCAATTATGTGCCCTAGGTGTGTTTTTGTTTAAATTATAGTGGCAGTAATAAGCACCCGTTACATTTGAAATGGGAAATCAGTATTTTAATTTTTTAAAAAAGGCCGTTAAAACATGACATAAAAACTTTCCACTAACTAAATAACCGTAGTGCTAAAACTAAGGCAGAAGCCTACGAGCGATCCCCTCGTATCCACTTAGTTAGATACCTCTTTGAACCAAACTTATAAGAAAAGTAAGCTTTGAAAAAGTTTTTAAAGCTCCTGTCAGAAACAAGTTCCAACATACCTAGAGAAGATACCTAGACGTTAACAAAGAACGATGTTAGGACATTAACTTATAAATGAGTTGCTATCGCGACGACGAAATGGACACCATTACTGTTATAGTTTGCAAATTGCAGCCGACTTCATTTGAAATGCAAATTTTATTTTCTAGTAAGTTCAAACTGCTTCTAATCAACTGGAGTGCAAAAGCATGCTTCGTTAGTATTATGTAGTAGTTTTTTAATGAATTCTGAATCAATGAAAATAAATAAAAATTTATAAATGACACAATAGGCAAATGCTAATTAATTACTTTATTGTACTAGAAATAATACTAAAACACTTATGAGTTTAAAATTCAAAGTAACTTTAATATTTGATATACTGTAGAATAGCGCCGCCACTAGGTAGGTATTGTTTATTTCTTCTTCTCACAAAACGCATATTAAAAATTTAGAGGCCCGCTCGGCTTCGCACAAGTGTGCGAAATAGTGTGAACTCTTAATACTATTGCTAAATGACGTTGTACCGGTAATTTAAAATGGTTATAGCTTCAGCCTGTCTTACACTTGGCCGATTTGTTGTTATACTTTAGAGTTCACACAATTTTTTAATGCAAGTTTGTATTTTTCTTTGTTATACATAATTACTGTTTTTACAATAGAGCATAAACAACGAAAATGTGTTTCTTGTATGGGGACCAACCTTAAATTTTAACTTTTCATTATTTGTTAGATAACCCCTTATTACAACACATATTCTGTGAAAAAATCGGCTTCTACCTATTTCAATAGAAAATATAGAGCCTTTTAATGGTCGGACAGACAGACAGACAGACAGCGTTGGCTTAATCATAGGGTTCCATTGGCAACCTCTGAGTACGTTCACCAAATAAATACCAGAAATAACAATACACTTATGGTGTGTGATACACGTCTACACAAAGTTAGCATTTATGAATCAATGTGTTCACATTTGCAAGAAATTGCCTAATAATTTGCAATAGTCCATACATAGTGTAAAGGTTAAAATTGCGTGGAGCCATTCTGTAAATCTCGCACTCACATATTAATATTATCAGAACTGTCAATAATATTAACCCTAAATCAACAAAATTAGGTTTAGTTTTCTTTATACTAACCAGTTTATTTAAATCGTTCTTATATCTTTTGGTTTATTAACCTAACAAATTAATTAGGTGTAAACTGCAGTGTTGTTCTACATACGTATTGTTTATTTCGCTGTAAATGTTATCTGCCCGCTGGTGTGATCCGTAGGCGCTGCGACTTAAACCTGCGAGTCTATGGTTCAATTTTTGTTAGGAATAACTTTTTTTTAAAGTTTTGACATCTAGTTATCTCTGAAAAGGACCAGTTGGAATGAGAACTTTTTGTTTTGTTTGCAAGAATTAAAACACATGCAATCAAATAATAATGGTTTTTATTAAAATTTTATAAATCATAAATAATGTTTTTGATAAATGTCTCTTTTTTCATATATATATATATATATTTCCTATGGTTATAGCTTAAGTATTCGTTTTCGTAATGAAAAGAAAATTGAAACTTTACCATAAGAATAAAAAAAAAAAGTCACCATTCATTCGGCAAGGGCGGTATATTATGAAAACCAACAAAGTAAAAAAAAAATATGTTATTTCTTAGATATATTGAAATGTAAAAAAGTATCTGTAAGAGAAATGGTACTTTATTTTTAGGGTTCCGTATAAATGTCTCTTTTTTCTATAGCTTAAGTATTCGTTTTCGTAATGAAAAGAAAATTTAAACTTAACCATAAAAATAAAAAAAAAAAACAAGTCACCATTCATTCGAAAAATAGTACTTTATTTTTAGGGTTCCGTACCCAAAGGATATTTAAAGGAACCCTATTACTAAGACTCCAGCTGTATCTCATGAATCACGATAGTTAGACAGTTAAAATTTTCACAGAAGATATATTTCTGTTGCCGCTAAAACAACAAATACTAAAAAACAGAATAAAATAAATATTTAAGGGGGCTCCCTTACAACAAATGTGATTTTTTGCTCGATTTTGCTCGATATTGATAACGGCAACAGGTAGACGCTCAAAATATTTACAGAATATTTAGTTATATAGTTACTTAATAAATAATTAAATTGAAATAAAACAAAAATTTAAAGGGGGCTCCGATATAACAAACGTGATTTTTTTGCCGTTTTTATAGATAATGGTACGGAACCCTTCGTGCGCGAGTCCGACTCGCCTATTTAATATAACCTCCAATATTTTCAATTACAGCAAGCAAGCGCCGCCACATAGATCCGACTATATTAGAACAGATCTGTTCCTCTAATATTGTCCCAAATTTCTACGCAGTGAGCCCTAATGACTCTGTAGTTCTTTCATTTCGCATGTCCCATCAAACCCCATAGGTTTTCTATGGACCAGCCGCAGTCATCCACCCCACATATTAAGTGATATCCGTCCAGATTCCAAATTTGGGACAACATTTTGTTCTGAATAATGGGTTCCATTTCTGCGCCACAAATAAAGCCTCCCGTTTTCAGATGATACAAACGACTTCTCATCGGTGAATGAGGTGTGCTCCCAGTCAAAATCTAAATTCTCCCTTGCAAACAACAATCTATTTTGTTTGTGGGTATTAGTGGGTTTTTTAAATTTAATTAAAAAGGGTTTTTTAGCTGGCTTTCTATGAGGCAATCCTTCAATATGCAGAGCTCGACGAACAGTGTGTATCAAACATGTTCCCAAACACAGCAGTCGGTATGAAACCATTATTCCACATTGATGCGACTCAAAGTCTTCTTTGAGTCGCATCAATGTGCCGCGGACGTCCACTTCGAGGTCGAGCTGATAAAGTCCCCTCCTCTTGGTTGCGTGAGATCCAACGCTTTATGGTATGTAATCCACTAAAAACCAAATAGCCAGATCAAAATAAACATTTTTCAAACTACTGAATTATATTTTAAATTTTTTTAATATTTTGATATGAGAATTATGATATAACATTAAAATCAAATAAAATACTTATGGTAAAACCAGTCTCATTTCAAATTTGAACACCGCAGCAAAAGTTTGTCCGCGTGTACATGTTAAGACCATCTGCGGCCAGCAACAGTAGTTAAAAAAAACATAGCCGCATTTCGAAATTAAGCTTCGATCAAGATATACCTCAAAATAGAAGAATCCGCTTGGCTGGCTTCTACTCTCACCGTTCGCCATAGTTTTACTACAAGATTGAATTTCATTATACCTCTCCTGTACTCGAGGTGGGACGAACGTTTAGCTTGTTCAATCGGGGTTCGACATCATTACAAAACTCACACTCTCAAACTGAAACTTTTTTATTCAAATAGACTTTTAAACAGTCTTTTCATTTAAATGAAACAATTACCAACGGATTGGAAAGATTTACTTCCGGGAAGAACCGGCAAGAAACTCAGCAGATAATCTTTTATATATTTTCAACTTCATTTTCATTAACAGTTCATTCAGTCCACTCCACATAGTTATAGTGAACCAGCGCACCTCCAGCGAGAAGACCGCCAGCGCCTAGTACCTACCATATATGTCCCTTATGTATAGTTTTCCTTGTACTAAAGTGTCCCAACCATATTAATGAGTTTTACTTAAGCTTAACACCTTTATCGCTCCATAAAAATAAATTATCCTTACATAATGTTCAAACGGCTTAGTCTGCTTAGGCGTTAAATATTTATGGGTAAATTTACTAAGCTGGCATAGCTCTACAAAGTCACTTGGAATTATATGATTTAGCGTACATTCAATAAATAATTACTTACATGTATTCTACTATTGGTACTAAACACTGACTGCATATAGCTATTTGACGGTTTTTCGGTTCTAGTGTAATTTGACAGCTATTCAAATAAGTTGAAGTATCATGTGACTTTTTTGGATGCTCGTAGTTTTACTTTCCAAGAAATGCTTGCGCGTTGCCGACCGTTTAAAAACCTAATAACTTCTTAATCGAAGAACCTTATACTGTTGCCCTTAGAGGCTCCTTGGCAGGGAGGTCATTCTACAACCCAAGCGTTTGCAGGAGGAAGTTCCTCTGAAACCGCACTGAACGCGACCATTTATATTCTAAGGGCCGCTTTACTGCTATGCGTTCGCAGAAACGATTGGCCCGAAGTAGCGGAGCGCTGTATTGAAACTAAAGCACGGGCGGTTGAACTGAGTTTTGATTTGTGCGGATTGCTACTCGGCTTCATCATACTACGCACACACAAACAAACACTTCTGTCTCAGTTATCAATTTCAGCCATTACCATCTTTATGCTGATGATCTTCAGCTCTACAGATTTTTTAGGGTAGACGAAGTTCTAGAGTGTATAAATATGATCAATAAAGATCTTGAATCTATAATAAACTGGACTGAACAATATGGCCTTTCTCTTAACCCTGCTAAAACGCAAGTCATAATGGTAGGTAATAAAGCACTCCTAAAAAAAGTTGACCAAAAAAATGTACCACCTTTAAGTTTCAACGGGGTGCAACTAAATTATTGCCAGCACGTAAAAAATCTAGGCCTTATAATAGCAAATGATCTTTCTTGGTCACATCATGTCACCGAGGTAGGTAAAAAAATCTTTTCGACGATGCATTCCCTAAAGATGAAACAATTTTTACCTCAATCAGCTAAGGTTACGCTAGTTAACTCCCTGTTGCTTCCCATAATTGACTATGCAGATTTATGCTATCCCGACATAACTGAAGAACTACTTAACAAACTCGACCGCCTTCTCAACTTATGCATTTTCGGCTTGCGTAAGTATGATCATGTCTCCCAATATCGTACACAGTTAAATTGGCTCAATATCAGTTTTCGCCGAAATACTCATCTACTGACATGTATTTATGGCATTCTTAATAATCCTTTATCCCCTCCTTATTTAATAGAACGATTTGTGTTCTTGGGTTCCCAAGAGCGACAGATACGGTTTTGCCGTTCCAATTTCCTCCGCACCCCTGCGCATAGTACATTTTATTCGGATTCGTTCACGGTCACAACAGTTCGTTTGTGGAATAATTTACCAGTAAATATTCGTAACGCAAAGTCACTAGAAAGCTTTAAAGCTTTACTGCATCGGTACTATATCGACATCCAAAATATATAGGTCAGGTATTAGTGCTTTCTTCTGAACTATGCCTAAATATATATGCATTATATATGCATATATGTATGTTTATGTATAAAATTATAAATAATTTATCCACCTTCTTATTTACATATTATACTTTATGATATTATTTTTTTATATACTATCTTTTATCACTTAATCTATTATCATTATTGAAGCTACTACGATCTATTACAAAAAACACTGCACAACCCCTTATTTATATCTACATTACCAATGGTTAACTGGTAGAAAATGCCTGAAGGCATTAAGTTCGCCTATGTACAAAATTAGTGCAATAAAGAATTATTATTATTATTATTATTATTAATATTATTAAGCACCTCACTATAAAGACGCACGAGCGGTTCAACCGCTCCAATAAACCGCCCTCGAAAAATTATTTTTGAGCTATTGAATAAATCTTAAATATTAAGTTTTTGATAAATTTACATTTATTTTTTAAGTAGCATTCTTCAGCACAATTAATGTGAATGTAATTATTTGTAAACAATAAAAATAAATCCTATTTTATTTCCGGAGTGGCTGATCGCAGTATTGAAACGGGCGACCGCTTTGATTTGTACGGTTCCATCATAATTCGCATAATTCGGTTTAACCGCTCCAGTAAACTGCCTAGCTCTGTCATCACGAAAAGTAGCAAGCGATGCGATGGTATAAAGTAGTCGGGGGCATCATAATATAATTTTCTTTTAAATTGTTGCGAGTATATCAGCAACTTTTTGTTTAAAAAAATAGATTTTAGCAAAACGTATATTTAACTGCCTAACATTAAATAATAAAGAAAGCAAACTTCTCGAATTAAATTGCCCGTTGAATGAAATTTATATTAGACATTTCAAAGAGAAATTTAAATAATCAAAGCAAATTCATTAAATTATTGGCTTTGTAGACGTTGAGCAATGGGACAATTTTGTAAGAATTTATCTTAGATTCGATTATTCTCGGCTTCTCGAGTAAACGTGATTACGAAGTTGGACGAACAAATTAAATTAAGATTGCACCTAATTTCAACTTGCCTTGAGCTAAAATAAATTAAGAACAAAAAGTTTACAAAGCCTTTATCAAAATTAAGGGCAATGTTGTTTTTATTTTTAGAAAAATATAAGAAATATAAGTTTTAAAAATATTAAAAGCTAAAACGAAAAAACTAATTTTAAAACTATTAAATAAATTTTAAATATAAAGTTTATATTTTTTAAGTAGCAAACTTTATCTCACTCTAAGATAAGATACATTAAGAGAAATAGTTTAATAAGCCTTTGTTACAAATAAGGTTTATAAGAATATTCCTGTTATTTTTCTGAAGAAACTATGTTTAAAAATTTTTAAACAAAGTGTGGTAGTAAATTGGAAACAAATAAAATAATATCTATTTTAACGAAAGTTTTTCTTATGTCACTAAGGTGGCAAACAAGCTTGCAGTCCGCCTGATGGTAGGCAGTCACAGCAGCTTATGGACCTGGGGCATCACACGCGCGTTGTCGACTCTTTAAAATCTAAAAAAATCTTTATTGAAGAACCTCATACTCTTCAAGTCAGGGGAGGCTTCAGCATGTAGCCTGGACATAGCAAAGACGTTCGATCGGGTCTGGCACCGGGGTCTTCTATCGAAGTTGCCATCTTACGGAGTGCCCGAGGGTTTGTGCAAATGGGTGGCTAGCTTTTTGTCCGGCAGACGCATAAAAGCCGTAGTTGACGGTAGTTGCTCTGATAGCATGGCCATTAATACAGGTGCCCCAAAAGGCTTTATGCAGTCTCCTACGCTGTTTCTACTGCATATCAATGATATGTTAGACATCAACAATATACATCGCTATGAAGATGACAGTATAGGATACACTTGTTACACAAGTCGAGCAAGCATCCCTCGTAAACAACTTGTGTCTCAAATCGAGATCACTCTGTCCAAGGTCTCTGACAGGGAACGGGAAAACTTTCCGATTCAACCCCACAAAGACACAAGTCTGCGCGTTCGCCGCTAGGAAAGCCCTATTCACTGTGGTCCCACAATTCTAAAACACTCCCCTCTCCATCTCCAAGAGCATTGGGATCCTGGGAGTTGACATCTCCAGCGATGTTCAGTTGTGTTCTGAGGAATTGTTCGAAATGATGCCCACGGCTACTTTCTACCATTGCACCACTCGCCAGTGGCAGGGAATTGATTCTCACACTTTAGAACCGAAATTGTCACGTACAGTGTGGTTTCAGAGAAACTTTCTCCCGCGAACGCTTGAGTTGTGGAATGAGCTCCCTGCCAAGATTTTCTCCAAGGACTATAGTATAGGGTTCTTCAAGAACGAAGTCATTAGATTTCTGAAGGGTTGGCAAACGCGCGAGCGATACCCCTGGTGTTGCAAGCTTCTAAATGCTACTGTGACCGCTTACCATCAGGCGAACCGTAAGCTTGTTTGCCACCTTAGTGGTTTTAAAAAAAAAGGAAAAAATTCTCTAGAGAAAACCTTGACAGGGGGCTCATTCTACAACCTAAGGTTTATATATTTTTTATTCCTTTTTTATCCTTTAATTAGTCCTTTTATTAGTATTTTGATTGTAAAGTATCCTTATCCTTTAAAAAGTTCAGAAGCATTTTATATCACAGTTTAATTAAATAAAAAAATTCCAATTTGGTGGAACAGTTGATGCTGACTGAAAAATTTATTATAAAACAGATAAAAATCACATCATTGTTATACACAGAGTTTAACAAAAAAGCTACAGGCAAACAAATTGTTATATTGCAAGGATTGTTTGGACAAGGCAGGAGATTGAATATTTTCATAACCGAAATTCGTTCAGCCAAATAACCAAATTTCCTTTCATATCTGCTTATCGGATAAATTAGTAAGCTTAAATTGACATTGTAGAAAAATAAATAAATTATTTTTCGTTTTTATTATCGCGTTGCCTAGTGGAACTTAACAACAGTCTTCAATAATAATTAAAATAGTCAATTTTTTCATAATGATTCTCGAACCTTTATATTTATTTATAATAAAATATTTTTGTTTTTTATTTTGAAATCGTTTTCGATAAATATTTGCCTTCTTTAATATATGCACTTATCTTTTTCGCAGTTTCGTCCTCACAATGATTATTGTCATGGTATTTTAACGGAAACTAATTAAATAACCAGGATACATTTTAATAAAGTCGCTCAAAAATGATATATTACGTAGGTAGATGTTTTGCTA
The DNA here is from genome assembly GCA_946406115.1 of Apoda limacodes. Lineage (NCBI taxonomy): Eukaryota > Metazoa > Arthropoda > Insecta > Lepidoptera > Limacodidae > Apoda > Apoda limacodes. Next base: position 37,122,894 of record OX291541.1, on the reverse strand, counting down.
GCACTTTTACTTTGCCAAATAAAAAAAATGTAATAAAAGTAAAAATAAAGTAATATATTATGTAGATATTTCGCGTGCCGGAAATTTGCGATTACGTACTAGCGCTTTTTACTTTAAGAAGCAAAAAAAATCATTCAGTCATTGCACCGTTGTGGCCGACTGCTGCGCAGAGGGTGTAGGTTCGATTCCCGCATTGGACAAACATATATGTGATAAAAAACATTTTGTGTTTGTCTTGAGTCTGGGTGTATTTATGTATAATATGTATGTATTTTCAAAAAAAGGTAATATATATGTATCTGTATTGTTGTCTGGTATCCTTAACATAAGCTTTGCCTATTTTGGGGCCAGACGGCGCTTTGCGTAATATCCATGAATATTAATAAAATATTTAAAAAAAAAATCTATTTATATGTACAGCAGTCTCACCATACCGTTGTGACGAGAAATAATATTGTCCAGCGATTTGAGACGTAAGCCCATTACGTTAGAGCACCCCATTCTAAACGTTATCATTATGCGTACACCGTAATCTATGGACGCTTGCAACACCTGGGGTTTCACTCGCGCGTTGCTGACCCTACAGAAATCTAATAACTTCTTTCTTGCTTCGTGTTAAATTTCATAATTCTAGGACAACGGGAAGTATCCCATAGGTTTTGATTTATTTGTGAACGCCAAAATATGTGACAAAAAAGGACATATTTCAGCAGTATTTTTTCAATTGCGTTGACTGAGAAGATGGATTTTTTTACACCTTCAAGGGACCGTAAACTTAAGAATTGATACCATTATACGTTCCTGAAAAAAAGGGTCTTGACATACACACAGACGTACAACAAAGTGATCCTATAGGGGTTATTTTTTTCCTTTTGAGATATGGAGCCCTAAAAATAAACAAACAAACTCTTTAGCTTTATTATATTAGTATACATGTGGTTTTTTCTCGGTTTTCTCAAACACGCAACACACAATATGCACCCTAACTTCCTTTCTGTGTTACATTCACATACACCTCGTATGGTCCACAGAACTGTTCAGGTCTTGGTGCCACTGACAGTACATGCTGGTAAAACTAATATTTGAACAAACTATAGCTGCAGCTACAGCTTGCTATAACAAACTTCATTAGTATAACCAAGGAACTGCCGTAAGAATCCCACGCCAATTACTTAATTTAGGGCGGGCTTACCCGCTGGCAAAAGCTATCTAATATGGAAACAAAAACTTTTATTCGTTACGAGTAATTCGTTTTATTTGCCTTTTTTAACTCGTGCGTGAATGTAATATGTACTTTAGTATTTACATTCAGTACCGCTGAGAGAGTAATTAGCGCTGAAGGTCGGTGAGTGTAATTCAGCTTTTATATATTTGACATTTACATGAAGGCATTATAATTAACTGGTAAAACTTACCAGCGGCTCCGCCCGCCTTGAATTTGGTTTTCGGTATGGAATTCCTATGGCAAAAAAAAATGATTATACTAAAGAAATTTGCTTTTGCAAGCTATAACTCAATTATGTAAAATTCGGTTATGGTTATTTCCGATATATTTTATTTATTTTGAATAAAAACTATAGCCTGTGTCCTTTTCCGTCTCTTGAACTACTTGTATCTCTGTGCCAATATTTCAGCTCAATTGGAAACTTCATTGCGACGTGACATAGTAACAAACAAACAAAAACATAAAAAAAATAGTATCAATTATATGTATGGGTATGGGTATCGGTTCTTCAAAGAAGAAGTAATTTGGATTTTTGAAGGGCCGGCAATGCGCAAGTGATGCTCCAGGTGTTGCAAGAGATGATATTTTATCTATATATCGTAAAAGCTAACATCAGAAATGGGATAAAAACCCTTTTCTGCCGATTATTAATTATTAATTTTGTATCTAGCTATTGATTGTGTCATTTTGGAGGGTTAACTTGAGGCGAAACAATGCTGACTTGTAAAACAACGGAGTGATGACATGGCCTTGCCACTCCGGCCAGAAAACTATTGGTATCGGTGCTGAGCTGGTAATTGGACATGTAACAAACAAAAGGCGTCGAGCTTAGAATTGAAGCCACATTCTGCTAGTTGTTAAAAGCCAGTAACACATCTCATAATAGTAATTTAAACTTTGTGAGGTAACGTAAGCATTAATATTTACGAAACAACTATGTATAGCCAAAACCTATCCTAAGCTTAGATATAAATGATGTCAGAAAGGTCTAAAATTGTTGTAACAATAACAAAACCCTCAAAGAAAATTGAATTTAGGGTAGAACAAACAAAATAAAATCACGTACAGGTACAATGTTGTTAGCTAAAAAACAAAATCTTCTACAAAGGGAGTTATCATAACAAACACTCCCTAACTCTGGAAATAAGGCGTTCCTTAGTCTGAACTGTGAACAAGTCAATATTATTTTAATGTACCTAGTTGTCTATCTGTTTCTGATGGTACATTGTGTGTTAAAGGTGGCAAGGAAAAAATTACTAACGAGAGGCTATTTAGAACGAAGTCTGAAGGCTTTATTGACTCGAGTTTGTAATTTTGGTACCACCTGTGTTACACACAATGTTTTACATTACATTTGCGTGCAAGTAAATAAATAAAAATATACGGTAAATCATGAATAAACTCACAAAAACACAATTGAAATAGCAAAAATAGAAGTACAGAAAACGACGCCACCTAGATATTTAGAGAATTTATGAATTAAGAAGATTTTCATATTTTGAACAGACAACTTTTATACATACTTGATGGAACAGGCGCGTCATTCCCTCCCATGAGTTCTATGAACACGCACTTTGCATTGAAAAAAGTAAAGTTTGAAAAGAAAAAGCCAGTGGGAGAAATTTATGTCTTAGCACCCGCTTTGCCTGGACGTAATGATACTGTTAATGACTTAGCGTGATGAAAATATACTTACAAGAATCTAGATAAACAAAAACCTGTCTAATAATATTTTTATGTGTCCTGTTGCGTCATCATATTAAGTTTATAGTTATATAACGGCAAGCTTTAATGAACATGTGCTGGTTAAGCCGCAAATTTAATTTCGGAGACCGTACCAGACGTGTCGTTATTATTAAGGTTTCGTAACTGACAGGAAATTCTTCTACAAGATTATATTATAACATCTAGCTACTGAGAAACATATTACTCAATTATAAAATAAATATGACATAATTATAAAATAATTATGAAACATAATATAACGTTATTATAAAATAATTATTAAAACATAATTGAATTTGTTGAGTTTATAATAAATTCAAATGAAGAAGAAATACCTAAATTTAATAATTTGAATTTTAAGTCAAAGTCTGCTCATATTTACTGAGTTTTTGGTAGACTTGTTTTTGATAGTTTCATAAAATACGGCTACTCAAGTCTACTTTTAAAAGTTATCTATTGTTTTATACGCTTTGTTATTGTAACCTGAATTATCTGGCAAAAGAAAAGTTCTGTATTATACTTGTTATATGTTAACTCTGATGGTGTTACAGAAATAGGTATCTTTGTCAATAGAATAACTCATTCACTCATGCTAATAAAAATAGTTGTGAGAGTTATTATTTGCAAAAAAAGGATAAAAAAGCACTTTTTTTTTAAATACTTCCCCTTGTACTCAACTACAATATATATAAATTAAAAAAAAAATGTTGTCAAAAATGTTCAGGCAAACGTTGTTACGCGATGGTTTACACTTGAAACATTGCTATAAATTATATATAACCTCCACTGCCTATCATCCCCCTTCTCCCTCTCTCACCTTTATCGCCTCTTTGCCATCCCCATTCCCCCATATTCCCTTATATCAATTGTCCACGCTCAATTCACACAAAAAAATGTTGGACTAGTGCACAACACAGACGAAACAAAAACTATGCACATCCTTTCCATGCACGAAGAAAACTATCATAACCCCACAATCGTGGCCCATACTTACTCTTGCTTACACCAAATTTTCGAAATTGTGATTGTCCAAACCTAGCTTTTGTGCAAGTGGATACTAACACAGGATTAAAAATTGATAGCAAGTTGAATTGGGGAAAACTCATTAACTACGTTTGCGACAAATTGCGTGCGATACCCATTTAGTAAAATATGCATTCGGAAATGCAAAATCCCATTAAGTATACAAAGAATTATATATCTGTCTTTAGTTGAGTCTGTAATAAATTATGGCTAGAGCACTTATTAATATAAAACATTTAAATAATATATTTAATCTACAAAAAAATATATAAAAATGTGTTGACAAATATTAACTCTGAGCTCTATAAATATTAAAAAATATTTCCATTACAACATAAAATAAAGCTAGTGATCTTGAAAGAAGAACATACCAATGTAAATGTGTTAAAAAACAATGTCGACCAAAAAACTTAAGAAAATAAAATAGATTTAGCTTACCCAAATGTAATAATGTATACATACGGCAAGAGAAATTATGAATATATAGTATATGAATTTAGTAAAAGCAAATATCACCATGTTATATTTCTTCATATTTATTCCTCGTCCTATCGCAAACAAATTCATACACTCCCTTTTTAGGGTTCCGTACCCAAAGGGTAAAAAACGGGACCCTATTATTAAGACTCCGCTGTCCGTCCGTCTGTCCGTCCAGTTAGTCAGTTCAAAAGTTCAAATTTTCACAGAAGATTTAATTTTTTTGCCGCTCTAACAACAAATACTAAGAAACAGAATAAAATAAATATTGAAAGGGCTCCGATACAACAAACGTGTTTTTTGCTTGTTTTTGCTCGATATTGATAATGGCAACAGGTATAGGCGCTTGAAATATTCACAGCATATTAAGTTATATATTCACTTTAAAAACAAACGTGATTTTTTTGCTGTTTTTATAGATAATGGTACGGACTCCCACTTGGCCGATTTTTAACAATTTGAACGCAGCTCCACATATTTGATACAAACATTGCTATTTACTTTTACCGGCACTAAACCAATATAAATTGTGAAAATTGATTATTTTGCTCCATAAATACGAATTCATTAAGAAATCTACCGGGCTCACGAACACATCAATGAATCATCAAAATCAGATGTAGGTACAGCCGCTGAGGTGGAGTTCAATATCGTATACACCTACAGTGTATGTATTGTATGTACGTATATATGTACAGTGTGAGTCTTCGTAAAGTGCACAAATAAAGATGAGAGAAACTAACTACTAATTTTTTTAATTTTTTTGTCGTTATTTTGTGGTAAAGATTTTTCTTAAATTCTAGGACGCTACGGCGACCTCAATGTAAATAAAACGATGTAACTTTTAAGCTAGTGCTGTGCGTTAAAGTGCTGTATATATTTCTGTTAAAGGGTTCCCTGTTTTTTAATTGTGTTTTCCTTTCTAAGGGTTCCGCACTAAGGTCTACGGTCCCTTTGAAGCTGTAAAAAAACGGTTGAAATACGGCCATATTTTTCCATTCACGAAAAAATTAAAACCCATGTGTTACTTCCCGTTGTCCTAGAATCATAAAATTTGACACAAAGCAAGATATAACATCCAAAACCTGATAATTAAGGCATAAATCTGTAAGACTGGGTCTCATGATGGAAGAACTATAAACATATAAGAGTGTGCGAGCTAGACTTACACTTGGCCAGTTTTTTATGTTGTGTGACATGCCTCAAGTTGAATATATTCCTGTTATCTCTGTGTCTGTTAAGTATAAAAAGGCATGACTCGATGTTTAGTTTGTGAAGCTCCAATTTTTTCACCTTTTTTACCTACCTTAACAATCGAAATAATTGGAGCAGTATTGATTTGATACTAATTTTAAAATCTGCTAATAAGCCATAGGTTAAAAAAATCACCCTCATTAGCGCCTTAGATTGTTTTTGTCTCATAATCGTAATCGTCTCTGACCATGCACTTTTTAAAAAAACTACCCATTTATTATACCAGAGTTCTGTAATCTGTCCTACCTTTGGACTGCGCAATAACCTTTCAAAATTGGCCACATTTTAAAAAGACACAAATTGAAACTGTGGCCTGCAATTGCAAGTCAATGCATTATACTAAATGCGGAGTTCTTTATTTTCGATTTTCGGAACAAAAGTGTTGGTATTAGTTTGGTTTTTGATTTCAAATTCTATACATACAACTGTATTTCAAAATTGTATCTTTAAAGATTTTTAGAAAGTTTAGTATTGTTCGTAAAATATATCGGTTAATAATCATAGCAATTCTACTAAAAACTGACCGGTTTTGATGTGAAGTATCTATTGGCGTGCCTTGGCAGTAAAATTTGAACCGTATGCTATAATGACAAATAGCATCATACTGTCTCATGCCGTTATGCCCACTTGCGACTCCCTTGCGTGTGTGCGAGCGCATAATAGACACTTCGTTGCTTTTCTGTATGAGCTGTTCTCTCTATGTACAATATACCTATCTATCCAAATATAGTATACTCGACAATTCCCGCGACGGTAAAAATATTTTACAATCATTTATTTCAAATGCTTCATGAAAACAACCGGAAAATGTAGATTTCAGGTTATTCTTTTATAGTAGAGATTTTTGAAACTTTTGCATTCTACGCCTCACCAAAGACTTCATTTATTTTAAAAGGGAATCAAATGCTGATTAGGTAATTGCTAAAGTTTTGAATCTAGCCATAGATAGAAGATCTCAAATCTCTTTGTTATTAAAAAAAAAAGTCGATAAATATTTCTAACCACCTTAGAAAAACACTATCAATTTGACCTGTATCTTCATGATATTGTTGGAATTGCGCTATATTCATATATATCTATTTAGTCTATTTAGGTTTCTGAACAAGTGTGATAAATTTTATAACTATAAGCCAAGAAGTTCTCAAAAACTAGAAATTGGATTGCAATAATTCTTCTTTATTGAAATAAATATCATTCAGAACAGGGGTCAGTACAAGTTCATAAAAATTGGTTCAGTTTTCAAGGTATAAGCTGTAAATATATTATTAGACTCTTATTAGTTTATTAATCGTTTTATTTTATTTATTTGGTTTATTTATTTACTCATTCTCTGTATATTTTACTTCCATATTAGCCTCTTCCATTTTCAGTTCGTTAAATTGTATCTTGACATCAGTTTAACTAAACCATAGCGTGACTGACCTCGATAAAATTTAGGTCGATCAAAAAATAACATCGTTTGCTTTGGATACGATATTCAATATTTTAAAGGCTGCCTTTAGCATAAACAGAGCATTATTCAATTTCTTTTATAAAATTTATGTTATTTAAAATTAACATTATTAAATAATAATTTAAATTTTTATTATGTTCTTTATCATGATGAGTATCCTTACTAACTAACATAAATATCTTATGCTGGGTTGCACTAAGTTGACGTTAACCAGCCGTCAAAAATGATAGATTGTATAAAAATGGGCATAGTCAACTATTCTTAAACTTAACCGGCTCATTAAAATTCAGCAACCACTAGCTGGTTACCTTTAAAAATAGCTGACGATAGAAATTTGCAATATACCATTTTTGGTAACTGATTAACCTCAAAGTTATTTGGTGCAACCCAGCCTTATAATATGAGTGTAGTTGATAAGGTTTGTTTAAGTATACAAAGTGACAGTGGCTACCTACTAAACTCTTTTTATTTTGGCATAGGCATTGAATGGCTTATAAGTTGACTAGAACATAGGTTCTTAGATTAAGCTATTCCTTTTTTTATCCGTTTTTGTTTATTTATAAGCTGTGTACATAGTCCAAATAAATGTTTTTCTTTCTTCTTTTTTTCTTTTCGAAAGTTGCTAACCGTCGTGTGGTAACACAATTTTAGTAGCGTGGTTGCTTAAATAGTTTCTAGACCTCCGACGTGTTTTAGACTTCTGATACATTTATATTTTTATTTATGTAAAATGGTTTTTGGTATTTAGCCTCAATCACTCACTTAAATGAAAAGGGATAATCAGGGGGGCAAGTGCCCACATGATAATATGGGAAACAGCCACTTTTTGTTCGAATTGTTTTAATAAATAGTAGTAGTATCAAGTATCAATATTGATGAAATACTTTAAATGCGTTAGTTTTAAAAGAGTTTTTTCACAAAATGCTTGTTTGCACCAGTTTTGTTTCTTTTAAGGGTTCCGTACTTCGATAAGAACGGAACCCTTATAGGTTCACTGTAGTCTATTTATCATTTTTTTCAGGAACGCGTGGAGCTATCAATTAAAAATTAATATTGAATACTTAAATATGCAGTCACTTAGAGTTCACTCACTGTCAAATAGTCCTGATTCTAAATCAACGCAATAAACAATACAACCATTTGCATATTTTTACCATCGAAAATTAATCAAAATCTAAAAACTATTTGTGTACTACTACTACTACTACTCTAAAAAAAAATAATTATTAACTTGTTAATTCATACAAAAAAATATTTGCCTGTCACACTCTCGAGACCGTTTTTCGGAGAATTGTGTAAATCAAATACTGTGATCTACGGTTCCTTAGGGCTGTAAAAGACAAGTTTTCATCCAAGTCAACACAACAAAAAATTACGGCCATTTGCACAAATACGGCTGTAAGCTTGTTTACCACCTTAGTGGTATATAAAAAAATGTTATTCCCCGTTGACCTGTAATCCTACAAATTTGGCAACAAGCATTAATTTGTAGTTATATCACGTAAAACTATTGCAAACTTACATTTACAGTTTGATGATTGACCGTGATGTATATCGATGTATATCTTTGAAGCTACGAAGCTAAGTTTGTCTTTGAAAAAACAGCTTTTCAAGACCTGGTTTACATGATATACGAACTATTTACACAGAAGTTTCTACGGAACCCTTGGTGCGCGCATCAGACTCGAGCGGGCTAGTTTTTTTTTTAAATACTCTACTCTCTACCTACTCTACTTTCTACCTTTTCTTAAGAAAATGTTTGTTTCATTTAACTTAGACCATTTCATTTGTTCATAATTGAATCTGATTTTATTCGAGTTATTTTATGTTACTTAGAGGCTCCTCTAAGTAATTCAAAATAAGTCAAATAAAATAAAAATAAAGCTGATAAATCTCGACTGCTGTCACAAGCAAATATAAATAAAAAAAAGTTTGCTGTTCAAAATCTCGACATTCAATATCGGCGTGGTAACGTCGCCAAGTTTCGTGGTTGACTGAACACTGGAATGACATTATATATTCCTGAAGCGTATTCTCGACGTTTGACATGAAAGTGTTGATGGATTTATCTAACAAACGCTCGTACAGTAAGTTTGTGAGATTGTATTTTGGTGATGCAGAAGTTTGTTTATTATTTTTGGACAAATCAGACTTCAGCATTTGGGCATAAAGTAAGCAAGGCTTGTACTGTGGGTACCAGATAACTAAGTAGTTTTTTTGTTGTAAATGCATATATAGAAAACACACCGACTCAAGATAAACATAAAATTTAATTCTATATATATATATATATACATATATAATCTGAATATAATCTGAATTGGGGAAATGGCTCCAACGATTTTCATGAAATATAGCATGCAAGGGGTTTCAAGGGCGATAAATCAATCTAGCTAAGTTTCATTTTTAGAAAACGACGTATTATCCGTGTATTTAGGCAATGATAAACTTAATAATATGACTCTTCCTGAAATCTACTGGCGAATAGTCATACGATTATTTTTACCGCCACAGCAACATTAAAGCTACTTGACAATAGATGGCGTTGTTAAAAAACATGCAAAGCTCGGTCCCCAGGTACAGGTTCACTTCGATTCAGTAGCCAGAGTTAACTTAAATAATTTTAAAATTGCCTTTTAAATCAAAATTATGTTAAAGACAACACTTTTGTTACAACCGTACACAATAATTATAACAATAATCTATTTATTTAAATCACAATTGTACAAGATTTTTGAAGACCCTGACGCTTGAGTATATATATATAATTATACTTAATGGTTATTTGTGTGTTCTTATTTTTTTATTCTATACTTATAATTACAGCACCTTTTATAGACTAAAGTTATTTAAAATTTCCTCGTAAATGGCACAGTGTTGTAGCAACATTATAAGTAAGGTTGTTTTTGCAAAAGGTTGTTTTTGGTAAAGTAGTGGGCCAAGTAGCGCAGTGGCACAGCGTGCTGCTGCCATGTCAAAGGTCCCGGTTTCGATTCTTGTAATGGGCAAACAATATTGTTGCAATTTGTTAATTCTATACTTGACTCGACTCTGGTTTATGTCCGGCATGGTGGCAATATATTTACCGCCTATCACCACGTTTATGGGTTGGACAACCATCGGTAAAATCAGATGTTACCTGTCATATCTCTGATAACGCCACTGTTGGGGCAGGGACTAGCCTCACCATAGTCTACACACGGGCCTTGTACGTCTTTTTATGTTTGATGCAGGTTTCCTTACGATATTTTCCTACACCGAAAAGCCAGTGATGTGAATAATCAATGTACTTGAGAAATCAAGAAAAAGCCTCATTGGTACAAGCCGGGCTCCAACCTCCGCCACTCAAGACACAAGGTGAAATCGAAACCCCTCACTTTTCACTTCAAATATTGTCTCATAATTTAAATATGGTATTAAAACTTTAATATTCTTGTATTGTTGTTATGGTCGGAAGCGTTTTACGACTTATCATTTGTAAAGCATAATCGTAAAGTCTTTACGATTTTATTTTTATAACCCTTGAGAGCTCTACAACCATTTTCATGAAATATAGTATGCAGCGGTTTTCGGGGGCGCTAAATCGATCTAGCTACGTTTTATCTTAAGAAAACGTTGTTTTATTCGTGTTTTCAGGCAATGATAAACTGAAAAATATGACTGTTCCTAAAATCTATTGGCGAGTAGTAATACAAATATTTTTTATATGCTGGTGAACATTTTAAATCAGTGTCAGTAAAAATGAAAAAGTTGTAAATCAAAAAATTGGTAACTTATTTAAAGCAGCTCTCCGCCTGATTACAAGTATTTCAAGTAGTCCGGGGAGATCTTCTGATATCAAATCGTAATTTGTACATTGGGTTTTTGCTACTTAGACGTAACTTACTTCTAACGGCCTAATAAAAATAAATGCAGAAGCAAACTAAGAATTTTGCTACAGTAAATTTCACAATCACAATTTTCTTTATTACTTTTAGTTGATGGAAGGTTAAATAAAAAGCTATTACTTTAAAATTCAGCCCCAACCAGAGAACGTCAAGCTGTTTCATACTGGAGTGAACGTTGAGATAGGAAACGCTGTTATTATGTATTCTCGAAGCGTGTGCTTGGCTTTCCGACGTGAGCCATCTAAGCGGCTTAGCTCGACAAATAGAGTTTACCCGTTTGTTCTTCATTGACAGGGATGTTTGGTTTGAGGGTAACTTGACATAAAGAGATGTTATATAGGACTGTGTATATTTGCTCGGTACGGCTATCTCTTGGAGAATGTTAAGTTAATTTTTTGCTTTCCTTTAAATATAATTTGACATTTTTTTACCAGGTACTAGGTGGCAAATAAGCTTACGGCCTCCAGATGGTAATAGTAGCCCTGGGGCCCTGAGAGTCAATCTTCAAGGTCACCTTGCATATCGAGATAAGGTTATGAAACTTGGCACCGACGTTCATTAGATAAAACCAGTTGATTTAGGCCGGTTACCCTCGGTTGAGTCACCTTGGGTGGGGAGGGGCTTGCTAGAAGAGTGCCTCAGTCGGGAGTCGAAAAAAAAATCTACAAGATCCAAGCAAGCTGCTATGACAATATTTGTATCGTTTTCGTTTAAATTAATGAGAAAGCATTTATTTAATAGCTCTTAATTGCATCTTTTGATAGTAAATTATGGAGAAATTAAGAGCGCTAGCTAAAAATGGGTATATATTTACGAATAAAACTATTAAAAGAAAGCCTTATTTATCTAGTTTCTTGCTGTGTATACATCATACATAGCTATTTTACAAAACTAAAAACAATATAAAACGTTGCGCGGGATGCGCCAGCGGCCCGCTTAATGCACAATGATGCACGAATTACCTAATCGCATTTGCCGTCGCACAAACAAAGCTATGTGCATTTTAAAGTTTCTTATTTGCATATGCACTTTTTAAGCTCGATGGAAGCTTCAGATAATATGGGTTTGATAGACCATGTTGGCACCCAAAGGTTGTTTTTTTTCGACAAGTACTACGTCAGCGCGGACTTTGAAAAAAAAAGAAAGCTTAAAACTGTTGCCTTACAATATTGCAATACTAATACAAATTTTTATCACCATTTTTGCCTTTTAGAAAATGATTTACGAATAACAGCAAAATAGGTCAACTTCAATTTCCAGGCTATAGGACAAATTCTAATATATATGTATTTCACTTTAAAAGCGGCGGAATTTTCATATGAATTTCCAATCCCAATTTTGTCGAATCCTACGTTATAACAAAAACCACAGTGTAAAATTTCAAGTATCCACACCCAGTAGTTTCAGCTGTGTGTTGATGTATCTCAGTCAGTCTCAGTTACTCTGCACCGTTGTGATGTGAAGGAAGGACAAACCAATATACAAACAAATTTATTTTCGAATTTTAATATTAGTATAGATTTTTTATGATAAAAGTTTAATATTTATAACACTAAAAACTTAAAAATCCATATCAAAAGATTTAAAACGGGGCACTGTATATGTTATTTGTGTTTTTTTTTAGGAATTGAACTGATAAAATATTCTATATATCACAAACAAGTCTCGTTTATGATATCTTAAAAGTATATCATTAAAACATAAAAACTATACATTTAAAAGAATTACGTGATATCGTATGAAACAAGAACACTAATAATAAACGATTAGTGCGACAATATATAATTTTATGTACCGGTATGTGCGGGCTAAAGCAATAAAGTGCTTCGTTAAAATTTATCTAAGCATAGAATCGTGTGTGGCTGACATAAAAGCTTTTACTACACTATATCTGTTATACTCTTGTTTATTATTAACTTCTTATTTGAAACTTGCTGTGAAGTTCCTATCTATTTTAACGCGATACTTAAGAGAATGTTACCTACTGTCTTAAACTGGTTTAATACCATCCAAGTGTCGCTTTTCATTAGGTGATTATTACAAGACTAAATTGGCTCTTAGTTACTATTTGTTAAACACATGAAATAATCTGGCAGAAATTATGTCATCGTCATATCAGTTTATTTTGGTTCATGACGCCATTTTGCTAGTCCTCTCTCTGCTTTGAACATCCAGCCGCCATTAACCACCTTTTTAAGGTCGGCAGTGCATTGGGCTAGAGGGTGTCCCACGCTTTGCATTCCACGACACGGTCTCCAATCGAGGACACGTCTTTTCCGTTGGCCATCGTTCCTCCGACAGACGTGACCAGCTCACTGCTTCTTCAACTTGCTAATTCTGAGAGCTATGTCGGTAAATTAATCTCTCTGCTGGATTTAATCCCTCAGTGTAATTACGATTTGTTGCAGAATGGTACTTAAAAGCTTTCGGAAGGATAAAAATTGCTACCGCTTGTATGATGGGTTGTGTTCTGAGGAATTGTTCGAAATTATGCCTTCGGCTTCTGTCTACTATTGCACCGCTTGTCATCGGCAGAGAATTCATCCTAAGAAACTCCTATCGCGAACCGGGAATAAGCTCCCTGTCAAGGTTTTCTTTAAGGACTACAGTATGGAGTTTTTTAAAATCATTTATTGTCATTATAAATAAATTAACATTTTGCATATTATTAGAAATACCCTTAATGATTAATTATAAAATAAGGGTCTCATAACTTACAGAAAATACTTGTCTTGTTTTTCGTTTTGTTAATCATCGGGCAAAATTTGCTGATTTATGTGTCGCAAGTCCAGCCCCACACACGTGGAGTACTGCTTCCATCTCTGGGCGGGTACACCGAGATACCCGATAAAATTGTCGACAATCCCACACTCACAGCCGGTACAAAACCTTTAAGTCTGAGGACAAAATTTATATTTCTGCGTGTGTTCTACCGCTGGTTTGGAATGATGTCCTTTGCCGTAAACAGCGAAATTATCTTTATACCTTAAAACTTAAATGGTCACTAAAAGGTTTCAGAAGTTCTATGAAGGCTTAGCTTGTGAAATTAACTCCCTGGTGAGGTTTTTTGCTCCCGCTCGGTGGCTGATAATGACGTAGTGTCAGACACGTGACCATTTTGATTTTGACCACTTAAAATAAAACTATCAGGCGCTGTTCTTATATCGTGAACTTTATAATATACTAGTTTTTGCCAGCGGCTTCGCCCGCCCTAAATTTGGTTATCGGCGTAGGATTCTAACGGTAACTCCTCAATTATAGAAAAAAAAACCTACTCACACTTGACGTTCTCCCTCTCTTTCTCTTGTTTTTTTTTAACTTTTAAAGGGGAACAATTCTGTTATACATGATTTTTGCGAAACTTTAACCGTATACGCAGCGCACGGAGCGGAAGCTCTTAAGAGGAAAAAAAACCCGATTTTGAAACATTCTTCATTGGTGCTTCGCTCCTATTTGTCTTAGCGTGAGCTTTTCTCAATAAATGAGCTATCTAACACTGAAAGAATTTTTCAAATCTGACCAGAAGTTCCTGAGATTAGCGCGTTTAAGCAAACAAACTCTTCAGCTTTATATTTTATTAGTATTAGCATTAGCATCAGCATTAGCATTAGCATCAGCATTAGCATTAGCATTAGCATTAGCATTAGCATTATCATTAGTATTAATATAGATAATAGTGTCTAGTAACATCATCCTCAGAGTCTAGGCATTGATAATAACAACTCGAAGAGTTAAGTTAGCTAAGAAGCTTGATTTTCGAAGTTTTGTTAACTTCTAAGTGGATTTAGCCTTTGGAACATTTAATCCGCTTAAAAATTACAAGTTAGATTAATTTTGCTCAAATAGTTTAAGTGAATTGTGTTAGAATACTATATTTATGTTTGAAAATACTTACTGAATTTTTTTTGATAAGATGCTTTACGCATATCTTGACAGGTACGCCATGTATTAATCAGTAAATTTGTAAAATATAGATATATTGGCACCCATTACATAATAGTATATTAAGAATCTTTTACACACATATATTGTCTTTACGTAGCTTCACCCGCTTTAAGCTTTTTAACCTTTAAGCGGGCGGGCGATCATTTGTAACGGCTTAATTACTGCGTCAAGGTTTTTAAGAATTAAAAAGACAATTATTTAATTATTTGAACAACAATGTACTTAAAAACATTAATTTTAGATATAAAAAAATATTTAGCATAAAACCTACAAACATTTATATTAAAGCACTTTTACGAAGTGCGTCGAGCGAATCTTCAACGAGCGACGTCAGGCGCGCGTTTACTTTGCAAAACCTACGCAGCATACACAACGAAAGATATAATTTAGATTAAGCAATGCACACAGAAAGGGGGAATGTATTGTTTTGAGTTCATAATGAATCTATGAGAGTCTACTAAAATTGGCAAACATGTGTGATATACGAATTTATAACCGAAAATATGTTAACCGCGATTGATTTCGCGCCGCGCGACTGCTTGAAGGCTAATAGTAAAATATGTAAATTATTAGGTAGTTTTTTAGTGTTCCGTACCCGAGGGAATAGTGGAACCCTATTACTAAGGCTCCGCTGTCCATCCGTCCGTCCGTCTGTCACCAGGCTGTATCTCATGGACCGTGATAGTAAGACAGTTGAAATTTTCACAGAAGATGTATTACTGTTGCCGCTAAAACAAAAAATAATAAAATACAGAATAAAATAAATATTTAAGGGGGCTCCTATACAACAAACGTGATTTTTTTGCTCGATTTTGCTCGATATTGATAACGGCAACAGATAGACGCTTGAAATATGCACAGAATATTTAGTTATATAGTCGCTTTAAAAATAATTAATTAAATTAAAATAAAACAAATATTTAAGGGGGACTCCTATAAAAACAAACGTGATTTTTTTGCCATTTTTATAGATAATCCGACTCGAGCGAGAGTCCGACTCGCACTTGGCCTATTTTTTATATTTGGCATTAATATAAAACAAAGGTTGTTTTTTTTATTTATAATTTCTATTTCTAAAATTTAAACAACTAAAGTTACTTGGTTTCAAAAACAAAACATTTAAAACTTCTTTTATTGATTTAATTAAAATTTATCCGTTTCGGTATGAAAAATATATTTCATTAAAAGTATAACTTAATTTTAAACCCTTTTAATAAAATACAGTTTAAACTAAATATTCTGTTTCTATCTTTGATAAAATTAATAAGACGTTTGAGTCAAAGGAAGTAATAAATAACAACGGATTTAATATTAAGTACAGAAATACAACGACTTGAAAACATAAATTTGAACATTTAATTATTTTAACCAAATTAATAAACGGGACAGCATTATTTAAAAAACCTTTAGTACAGGACTAAGACGGAGTATGTATGTACTTAACATTAAATCCCATATTATTTAGCACCCTAGCACTATCTTATCTTTTTGTAACTTCGGTTAAGGCGGGTGGGGCGGAGGCTTTTGTGGCTGAAAATCGCCAATGAGGTAGAAATGCTAATCTCGGAGAGGGTTACATACTTGTGCCGTTTGTTGTGAAGATATTAGATCCATGGTAGCCAAATGCTGATGAATTGTTTAAAACAATGTTCAAGTATTTGATTGACATATCTCATGACTGGCTGCCATATAGCTCAAAGGATTAGTTGAGCTATTCAACTATTCAACGAGAAAACGTTTTCCGCTTGAACGTTCTGTGTTCTTCGACATGGCAGTTTTCTAGATTGCATTTTAAATTTAGGTATTGCAAGCAATGTAAAACAATAAAATTATCTATACACAAACAATAAAAAAGCTAAATAGTAGTTTTTACAGAAATCATGTAGGAAACCACATCTACTAAATAACAAAACTATTTTATTACACATAATGTTATACGGGGTTCTTATCGTGATCAGCCGAAGAAATGAGCTCCCGATGTAAGGACCCCGTATAACATTATGTGTAATAGTGATATTAACCGTGAATCTTTAAAACAATACAAAATTATTATGAATCTAAACAATTTCACTATTATAAAAATAAAAACGTGTCGAAAGTTTAAACTGTCTTATATAGACGTTATAGTCGGCATTTTACAACGTATCATTTGTGTGGAGGTCTCGTAAAGCCTTAACGATTTCCTCTTTTATAACCTCCTAGAAGAATTCTAGTACACTGTAATTTATCTCAACTCTACACGAAAACCATTCCAAAGTATGACTTGGGTACTGAAAGAACTTTGTTTGTGACTCTTTTATATGCAATTTTGTTGAAACACAACTATTAAGAAGCTAACTTAAAATGTATGTCAACAATAAAATAAAAAAGTAGTCCATAATAAAACAGTTACATGGTTAGAACCAATGAGAGTGTATATATATTGGGTAAAACTTATATTGGACTAAAGTCTGAAATGGACATAACTCCCTCTTTTTTTTTACCAATAATATCCGACATTATCGGATGAGTTAAATATTTTATTTTATCACACTTACTCGTAAATTGTGTGATTACGTGCTGCCAAAGCGGAACTAAGACCTTAATTACTCCCACGGGCTATTTGTTTGTGAATTTTAATTCTCTCAAAGCAAAGCGCGTATTTATGGAATTTACGGACGGTAATGATGCACCTATTCTATAAAGTATTTATAACAGATGTCTGATCAAAATATGAACTGCGCGCACACTACAAGTTAGCAATAACAAGTTTTAACCTGAGTCAAAACTTTATAATTCATAAATTCTCTAGCCATCTGGTGGTGGCATTGTTTGCTCTACTTCTATTCCCGCCATTTTTATTGTGTTTTGGTAAGTTTACTTATTTATTCACCCTATATTTTATTTATTTTCTTTCAAAAGTGATAAAAAGCATTGTGTGTTACACTAACGCGGCCTTAGGCTTCTAAATAGCCTCTCAATTTTCTCCTTACCACACTTAATACAAAATGTACTATTTGTTTTACCCCGTTTTTCCATGGATTCAATATTTTAATACAGTAATTAAATGCGACAGGTATGTTGATCACAATATATTACTTATATGTAATGTCATACATCGCATAAGTTCCTGCAGAATTAAGCAGGTATGCAAAAATTAATAAAGTTTCTGGCATAATTACTGCAATGCTACAGTGATAACAAAATATCACTAAGAAAATTTATGTTCAGACAAATACTTAAAACAAAAATTTAAAAACCTATTATCGCCATATTCAAAGCTAAAACTGATAAATTTCTACATATCACACACAATACCAATTTAATATTAACTCGCCAACGTCAACGTATTGCAAAGTAAGACTATTCTATATTCCAAAAGCGTATACAAACCTTTCGAACGTGAGCCATCAAAATTGATTTACCCGACAAATAAATTCACTTACTATGTTTCACTGACAGTATGTTTTTGAGCAGCTTTAGGAAAATCAAATGGTTTGTATAAAAAAATCTACAAACCCTAACTATAATATAAAAAAAAAACGATTAGATTCCAATATAACTGATGCAATATATGTATTATTATAAGTATTTATAAACGAATTTTTGTGTTTAGAAACAAGAAAACAAAAGAAAAAAGATTGAAGTTCAAACAAACAATCGAACCTTACAGAAAAGTCATGTTGCACCAGTGTCTTTGGAATTAAAAATGAGATAGTGTTGTTTGCATATGACATCACTTCTAATCAAAGCTAAAAGACGCGAAACTATTTTGGATAATGTAAACAGCTGTCTGGTGAAAGCAGTCCACTGATATATTCGAAAAAAATTAACCATGAAAAAAACCAAACGCATAGAGTTTCTTGACACCAAATGTCCATCAAGTAAGAACTAGTGTAATTATAAACGGGAAGCAGTTACATCTTGTAGATAATACAGTACTTAAGGCAATCTATCTAGACACTAAGCTTTGATGGAGATCATAGAAACTGCTGGAAAAGTTCTTTGACCATTTTTTCTCACCAGAACGCCTTTTCGGTTCTGGAACAGTAGTAGTAGAAGAAGTAGCATGTAGTTTATTGAATTTAAAAAGGTAATATTAAATTTTATTTTATGGAGACAAAAACATTTTGACAAAAATATGACGTGAATTAAGACAGTATGTAACCACAGGGACGTGGGTATTACGTATATGCTAAAATATTAGACTGATACACACACACAATTTGTCTCAGAGAGGATTACATAAAATATGAAACACCTGATCCGCACCTAGCGTCTGGGTTAAATTTTCCAAGGACTAAGACACGTAAATGTAACTTGATACTATTTAATATAATTAAACATTCTGCTATATTTGTATAGTAGTTTTTACTAACAATACTAATTAATTAACTAGCTATGAAGCGGTCACACGTCTAAGGTTGCATACAGCAATGATAAACTTATGGATATTGATACGCTATTGTTGGGTCACCAGGTTCAACGACTGAATGAATGTACATTGTAACTTTAATCTTAAAATATAAGTGTCAATGCATATGGACAGATGGAATATTGAACTAAATTGTATTTATATAAAATAAATTGAATCAATTTCCATTTGTAGCCGCGGGCGTTTTCAGCTGGCTTCACAAAAAGTTAATGTTATCTTAACTAATTTAATCAAATCCTAAATAAATATGTATGTGATTTTAAAATACTTTGTTGTGAAATGATTTTATATGTTGGTTCAGCGCCGAAAGAGTGCCAACATTACCTAATTACTAAGGCTACCCTGTCTTTGTGCCTTTCCAACCTTTAAAGAGTTGTATTTTTTTTAAATATAATACGTATAATATTCAATATTATACACACATAATGTGTTATTATTCGACAAATAATAAAAAAACAACCAAAAAGTATAAATTTTAGACTGTTTTTTTTGCTATATTGTATTACATACAAATTTTTAAGTTGAAAAATAAAACAACAAAAAAACTGGAATTTCGTGTTAAATCAGTGTTAAAAATATATTCCGTATGCCTATAATTTGCGAATGTAGGTGTAATAACTGACAATTATTTATTAGGCACTGTATCATTTTTTTTAATACAATGAAGTATTCGGTCATGGTACCAGAACCTTGAGCAACTGCAACTTAGCCATTAATATCACGATTCTTCAAAATAAGTATTTGATTCCACAAACAGTATCATAATACTGAGAAAACTAAGTAAAATAATTATGACATTACTGGAATTTTACTACCCAATCACCATAAAGTAAAATATTTTATATTACAATATTACATTGTTTAATAATTAATCTACACTTATGTTTGTTTATTAATTTATCTCAACGCACACACTATCATGGAACTTTTAACGTTTTTTTAAATTCCTTCATCTTAAGGTTATCTGGGAGAGATCGCTCCATAGTCGCCATAAGATCGCCATTTGTACCTGTACATTAAAATCTGTTTTTATGTTTGATTTTGTGCAATAAAGTGTTTTTTATTATTATTAAAGTTTTTTGGAATATAGTATAAAAAAAAACAAACATATATTATAAAAAACTTAAAAACTAGAGTGCCGCCGGCAGCGAGGCAAGGCCCAAACTACTGGAGGTCAGGGCTGCAGACTAAGGAACCTCCTGACAATACGTGCCGTGTCCAAGATCACTACCTTCTGCATCCTACCCTTGAGCCAACTTTCCAGCGAGAGCTTCTTGAGATGTTTGTCGAGGCTCTTCGCTATCAAGCCGTTCGCCGAAACGACCATCGGGACAATGATCGTCGAATCAACATCCCACATGGCGGTTACCAGATCAAGGTACTTGTAAGCTTTCCTTTTCCACCTACACAAGGTTCTCGTCATGCAGTATTATGATATCGACTTGCGCTGGGATCGGTCGACCAACACGATATCAGGCTTATTGCAAACAATAGTCCCGTCCGTGATGATAGAGCGATCCCAGTAGAGCAATGCACGACCATTTTCGAGAACTGGCACTGGCGTGTACTGATAGTACGGCACCTCAGTTTCGACAAGTCCACACTGAAGCGCAAGTTGCTGGTGAATGATCCTGCTTACTTGGTTGTGCCTATGCAAATACTCGCCGTTAGCAAGATGAGAACAACCAGAAATGATATGCCTGAGTGACTCTCCGGGACGGTGATTATTATTATTATTATTATTTTATTATTTTTGCATTTTACTTCATAAAAACAAGCTTAGGAAATAATATATTTTGCTTCATCTTTCCGTGTGATTGAAAGTTTATCTGAACAAGATGTAACGAATAGACAGGACCCCTAATTAAAAGATGATTTTGTTGTATGGCAGCTCATTGATTATTTACATTTAATTGATATGAAGTTAACAAGACAACAATACTTTGGCCATTGTTTACAAAGAGGATATTCTCAATTTACAAGACAAATAACAAAATATTATGAATCCTCACTGAGCAGCATAAATGTTAAAGTAAAGCTTCGGTTTAAAATCCACTGGACTCGGTTATAAAGTTATTTTTCGAAGATATTACAATATTCTTGGTGAAAATTTTCTCCGTGCTACCAAAGTAAATGAGACTACACCTGAATAACCAGCTTTACTGAGGATTATTTTTGGATCCTGAACTAAATATTGTAACAAATTTCGTGCACTTTCTACCACATTATTACCAGATGGACTTGATTTGTTGTGCTACTGTGATTAATTTTTATTTAAGTAGTTTAAAATTTAATTCACTAAGCTTTGTACATAATAATTTTTTTCACTCTATTTATATGTTAACTCAAACACGTAGATTAAGTCTTTTTAAGTTAAATTTTTAGTTTTGATATGAATAATTCATATGATGCGCTATGAGGAAGTTTCTCTGAAACCGCACTGTACGCGACCATTTAGGTTCTAAAGTGTGAGAATGGATTCCCTGCCGATGGCGAGCAGTGCGATGGTAGAAAGTAGCCGTGGGCATCATTTCGAACAATTCCTCAGAACACAACCCATTGTACAAGCGGTAGA
Source organism: Apoda limacodes (assembly GCA_946406115.1). Lineage (NCBI taxonomy): Eukaryota > Metazoa > Arthropoda > Insecta > Lepidoptera > Limacodidae > Apoda > Apoda limacodes. The sequence goes on along the minus strand of OX291541.1, from coordinate 37,100,916 downwards.
ACACACACAGTGAGGCAAAGTCTCTCCTCAGACTTAAGGGCTCGATACCGCAAGTGAGTTTGGAATCGTCGACAATTCTCACAGCCCGTCGTTGAACCGAGTCAAAAGGACCAAGCTGGTATCCGGGTGCACCTGCCCAGAGATGGCAGCAGTACTCCATATGGGGCCGAACTTGCGACTTGTAAAGTAACAACCTTTGCCCCGACGTGAAGTACTGCTTCGCTCTGTTGAGTACACCAAGTTTTTTGGACGCCAGCTTCACCTTATCTGATAAATGATCTCGGAACTGAACATCGCTGGAGATGTCGACACCAAGGATCCCAATGCTCTTGGAGATGGAGAGGGGAGTGTTCTGGAATTGTGGAACTACAGTGAATGGAGTTTTCTTAGCGGTGAACGCGCACACTTGTGTCTTTGTAAGGTTGAATCGGACCAAGTTTACCCGTCCCCAGTCAGAGACCTAGGACAGTGTGGTCTCGATTTGAGACACAAGTTCTCCGCGGTTTTCCTCCACAACGGAACAAAGGAAGTTTGCACGACCCGTGTAAAAAGCGTCTCCAGTACTGTCATCTGCATAGCAATGTATGTTGTTGATGTCCAACATGTCATTGATATGCAGTAGAAACAGCGTAGGAGACAGCACAGAGCCTAGTGGGACACCAGCATTAATGTCCATGCTATCAGAGCAACTACCGTCAACTACGGTTCGTATGCGTCTGCCGGACAAAAAGCTAGCCACCCATTTGCACAAACCCTCGGGCACTCCGTAAGATGGCAACTTCGATAGAAGACCCTGGTGCCAGACCCGATCGAACGCCTTCGCTATGTCCAGGCTACATGCCAATGCCTCCCCCTGACTCTCAATGGCTAGTGCCCATCGGTGTGTGAGATACACAAGAAGGTCACCAGTCGAGCGACCGTGGCGAAAGCCATATTGACGGTTACTGACCAGATCATGTACTTCTAGGTATCTTAGAAGCTGTGTGTTAATCACACGCTCCATCACCTTAGAGAGGAGAGAGGTAATAGCGATAGGCCTGTAATTCGATGGATCTGATCCATCGCCCTTTTTGGGCACCGGGTGCACATTCGCAGTCTTCCATGAAGACGGAAATTGCCTAGTGTGGTAGGCAAGCGCGAAGAGGCGCGTGAGTACAGGACATAACTCAGGAGCACACTACTTAAGCACCACTGCTGGTATACCGTCTGGCCCACTCGACTTATGAACGTCTAGAGAAAGTAACGCCCGCCTGACCTCCCGCTGCGTTATGGAGATTTCCGGCATGGTCTTCCCGCACCACGGTATAGTAGGTGGTACAGCGCCTTCATCGTTCATATTCGAGTTCGAGGCAAAGAGACTGCCCAGTAGATCGGCTTTTTCTTAAGCACTATGGGCCAAGTCACCATCGGTCTTTCGCAGTGGTGGTAACGACGACTGGCAGAAGTTCCCTTCGGCAGCTTTGGCAAGCGACCGGAAAGCACGACTCCCAGAAGGATAGCTCGCAAGTCGCCCACCTATTTTGCCGATGAATTGGAATTTTGCTCTGGCAGTTGCTTTCTTACTGAACCTCGAGGCAGCATTTAATTTGCGTTTTAACTCAGAAATATTCGGATCCTTATTAAAACGAGCCGTGGTCCAAGCCTCATATGCATTTTGCTTAAGAATTTTAGCTTTTCTGCAAGACCTATTAAACCACGGTCGTTTTTTGACGCCGGCAGCTACTCGCGGGTTAGGAATATAGCATTCCATACCAGCAAGGATTGTCTCAGTGACTGCGGCTGCGCAGACGTCAGGATCTTCTGAGTTAAAGCAGATCTGCCTCCACGGGTACGATGCGTAAAATTCTCGCAATCCATCCCAGTCTGCCGACTTATAGTGCCACACACGACGCCAATTAGTTGGCCCAGAAGGATCAGGTTGGGTGCATGACACTTGAGTCCGAACGAGACAGTGGTCCGAGGAGCCAAGAGGCGCATCCACTGAGACGGAGTTTCCGTCCGGACGAGTAGTCAGCAGAAGGTCCGGTAAGGAGCTCGTATGTTCCTCTATATCTGGTATTCTCGTTGGAGAAAGTACCAGCTGAGAGAAACCATAGGTCAGAGCAAATTCATGAGCAGATATCCCAGCATAGTTATTGGTTCGAGAACTGAGCCACTCGCGATGGTGGGCGTTAAAGTCTCCCAAAATAACTAGTTCTGCTGTGGGATATTGCTCTAGAACTTTGTCAGTCGTCAAACTCAGGTGCGTGAAGAGTCGAGTTACGTCCGTGTCACCGCTATGAGACCTGTACAGGCACGCATAGATACGAGTGTGGCCGCCGTAATCTACGTGCACCCACAATATCGACAGGTCCCTGTCTTCAAGGCTATGAAGCGGCGACAGCAGATATCCTCCCGGACGAACATACATACACCGGCACGACTCACAAAATTGTGCTCAAGTTTGTAACCGGAATAATGAAGGTATGATATATCGGCCGGGCAGGATATCTGCGTCTCCGTTAGAAAAAGAATGGTCGGCTGCGCAGTCTCCAGATGGAGGTGGACTGCGTTAAGATTTGCGTGAATACCCCTAATGTTGCAAAAGTCCACATTAAATGTGGATGGAGCGGCCGCTAAATAAACTCTTTTTCTTTTATTTCTTGCCATATTTTTTGTGTTTTTTAAGGGTTATTTAGATTAAAGATGAGGATTCACTGCACTGACAGCTTAGAGGACAAAAGGTGCGGTACTAGAACTGCCCAAGCTCGCCACAGATGATACGGTTGCTGGCACGGCGGGCGGAAGGGCCCCTGATCCCCCTCTGTTGTAGTAGCCGGGTCCACTCCGGTCTCCTTCTCCGGCACGACTACCACTTCAGATACTTTACACAGGCTGGTTAATCAGCCTCCCAGGGCGGAGATTAAGTGATCCCTGGGTTCGGGATCCCGTTCCACCTGCGGGCGGCCAGCGGTCAGCCGTTTCATCAGGCCTCCCTGACCGCTGAACCAGCACGCCGCGTCTACGCCGAGCATGACAGCAACAAGAACCGCCGGTCCTCCGCTGTCCTCGCAGCGAATCCTCAAAGAGCTCCGGCAACCTTACTCACCGCCAGGAACACAACACTACTCAATGTTAGTGTTATTAGGCCGCGGTTTTCTGTAAGGTGGAGGTACTTCCCCAGTTCGGGCCGCTCATTCGAGCAAGTACTCGCTATGCCCTGCTTTAGTTGTTCGGGTGGCTTATTCGAGCGAGTACTTGCAGTGCCCTACCTCTCTTATAAGTCATTGCAGCCGCCAACACTTGAGCTTACTGATTCTGTAAATCCTTCCTTAACAATTAATTGGACTTCTTCAGATACCAGAAAAGTAGTGAACTGCGCATCATTGGTAGAAAAATTATAAAAGGTTTTTAAAAGAATACCGAATAGAGTGAATGTTTCAGTGGCCCGTTATCTTTCGGATTGCGGGGTAAGGGCTGATTGCCAGCTAATAAATAATTGTTCCAGCTAAACTGGAGACTCTAGAATTAATAGTGAGAGGGCACAATTATTAGCTATCTGGAAAAGAGTGGTGACTAGCTGTACGATCTTCCTTCTAATAACTTGGGGACACTTCTTGTTGCATGTACATATAGCCATTTTTTTGCTTAGGAACCAAAGTGCGCAAACTCCATCGTTGTCTGTGTGACCACAGCTTTGATCAGTTTGGTCACCACGGCCTTTCTTATAGTAAGAGTGCTGACTACGGCCATTAATGAACTTAATAGTCAGTTACTTGTCACTGTCTCTGTACCTACCATCAACTTTCGTAAAGATGGCAAGAAAATTGACAGCGTTTGTACCTTTGCGAATAAGACGTATTGTGGTATTAGATGACACTTGCGGAGACACGTAAGTTTCATCTTTTACATCAGCAACTTCCTTAAATATATTAGTTGTTAAATTGCTTTTCAAATATATTTAAAAAAGGTATTACTTTCTGTGTTTTAAGAATGCTATAACTTCTATAACGTATTATCCCGAAGTGACTCTGAATTTCAACGTAAACTGTGTAAGCAGTTAACCGAATTAATACATAAGTTTTTTATGGTACGTACGTTTGTGTAGGAGCTTTTGTTTGAAATTAAGATTTAGTAAAAAAAATACTGTAATGCAAATTAAACTTAACTACATTTAGAGACACCGTTGGAGCGACACGTATCATGAGCTCGCCGACACTGTCATCATTATTGGACATTCTGAAATACTTAATTAAACAATATGTCCGGATATTCTCTAAGATTACTGTAAAGTTTATAAAAAAAAAACTTTTGTCTGTGAGAGGATGCATTAAGTATCGATTTGTATGTTTTCCGCAGTGGCATTTTTTTTTCGATAACAAAGGATCAGTGCAACGGTACAAGGTTTCTGTGGGAAATCCATGTCGAAATGAGTAAAATTTCACTTCTAAAAATCAGCAGTGCGGAAGCGCAGCGCGGAATGATGAAACGCGGTTAAATATTCAGCCCTCAATAAAACCGCTTTGCGGAAGCACACAGTAAATATAAGGGACGCAGTACAGGAGAAGCCAAAGCTCTTTAACACATGACCTACCAGGTTAGTAAGGGGTCGCATCCTCGCTCCTCACCTACTTACAGTGTAATTTAAATGGTTTTATTGGACCTCTCTATAACCTCTTATCCTTATTATCCTCCTATAAGCCTAGTTGGTAGTGTAACCAGTTATGTGATAAAAATATGTGTTTGTTTTGAGACTGGGTGAATTTATGTATGACATGTATGTATTTACAAAATATATATATATATAAGTATTTGCATCCGTTGCTTGGTTTTCATAATTCAAGCTTTACTTATATTGGGAAATATATATTTAAATACGCAATAATAAAATGTGATCATTGTCGTTCATAAAATAAAAGCTTTCTGTCTTATGTTTTCTATGTAGTGCAATTTTAAAAATAGTTCGTGTTTTTAGAAATCAGCAGACACAATAAAGGATATTGCAAAGTTATCGTTCATTTTACGAGCCATCTGTACAAATTATACTTCTATCACAATTATTTATAAAGTTAACTGTAACGAAAACTGAACAGCGCTTAGACGTTTTTGAGTTATGCTAGGTTTTCTCTGAGTGCAAGTGACTGAAACGACCAGATAAGGCTGAACTATGCTTACAGGTGTATGTGTAGAGCGACCAACCTAACGCATCGGCGACCAGCATTCAAAACGGACATAACCTATCTCCGTATCAGTGCGAAGCGCACTAAATTTCTATCGCAATGACACAATTTATATACGAAAATCAATTTATAATTATATAAACAATTTATTCAATTTCAGTTACAAATATAAAAATCTGTTTTGTTTACCATGTGTAAATTCATGTGGTATTGGTATTGTAAAAGATGTAATTTTTTTTAACTTATTATTTTTAAGATTTTATTAATTAATTAGTTTTTGATTTTATGTAGTTGAGCAATAACTTAAGTGTATTTTTTTATGAATAAATTTCTATTTTTTTTTTCTACCAATTAAAAAAAATATGTTTTGCTAACCGTCTAAAATAAGACCAATCTTCAAATATTATATACATATTTTTATTATAATTTGAGTAATCATAAATTGAGTGATTGCAGATTGTTTTTATCTATTGCTGATAAAAAAGTTAAAATTTATTTTCCTTTTATAACATTACATAACACTTCTAGTTTTTGAATATAATAACCATTTCTTTGTAGTAAACATTTCAAAAGAACGGTCACCACATGTGACGAAAATCTTATTACAAATCAGACCCATTTCAGTCATCAGTCACCATCTGTCTCTGTCAAAAATATGGACACTATTAAAAATAATTAATTAAGCAATTATCTTTTAATTTATTTTAATATTTTTCACAGAACTGTTGCAAACATTTTTGATCTATTTATGTCTGTGTTGATCTGTTATGCAATCGACATCCATCGGTTTTTCTGTAATCGAAGTTAAGGCAGATTTACACACAGGGAGTGAAATTATAAACTTCCTAATATTATTACGTTCAAATTCATATGACCCATTTTAAGAAAATGCTTGTCCTTTAAGTATATAAGTTATTAGTCTTTGCCAGTGGCTCTACCCGCCCTAAACTCGGTTATCGGCGTGAATCTTCTTTATTAACTCCTTTATTATACTAATAAAGTTTGCTACTAATTATGTAAGCTATAGCTATAGTTTGATTAAGCTCGGTTTTAGTTATTCTCGTGGGAATTTTTGAATTTTTGGAATAAAAAGTAGCCCATGTCCTATTCCAGGACCCAATCTATATGTGGGCCAAATTCCGTCACGATCCATTCAGTAGTTGAAGCGTGATTAAGTAACATAAATCATCCAAACTTTCACATATAATATTAGTAGGATTGAGGCTACATAGCTTAATAATAATATATTTTATCCGCTTTTATAAATCCATTATAACTCTTGACTTAAACAACCGGCTTACAAATAACACACAACACCGTTAAATAAATAAACTTGGATCCGTTTTAACAAAGAACCAATTATTGTGTCGAAAGCAGCAGACACAGTTATTCGATCTGTTCATGATCAACATTTATTTTGTTGAAATAAGTCACGCGATGTTTTGTTTTAATCGAATACTTAAAACCAGAGTCGAGTCAACTTTACAATAAATTCACAGATTGTAACATTATCGGTTGCTACTACCAGGAATCAAACCAGAGACTTTTCATATGGCAGCTTTCATGGTACTTTCATTCGTATGATTACTCAAATTATTACTCAGATATAATATTGAACTAGCTGATCTGGCAAACGTTGTTCGAAAGACTACAATATATATACCTGAAACGTTGTTCTACCTTTTCTGTTGCTGCCACCGCCCTCGCATCGCTCGCTTGCACTATTACTTTGTTTTCGTTTAAGGTTCTTCCTAACTTTTTTTTGCTCGTGTCTTAAGCGATTTGAACGTTGTATACGTTTGGTGCGAGTTGATTTACTTTATTCACCTCTAGATACATTGCTTAAGGGTAGTAGCGTGATGTTAAAAAGCCTATAACCTTACTCAAGAAATGAGCTATCAAATGCAAACAGTTTTTTAATATCCGACTGAACAAACTTCAGCTTTATTATATTTAAGTATAGAAGCATAGATAGTTTCAAAGAAGTAACAATTGTAAAAATATTAACATACCTATAAGTACTTCAAATTCGACTTTGTATTTTATAGCATGCAAAAAGCATCTTTTATGCCAAAGCAAGCAGGTAAAAAAGGTAAATGGGACATATTGTACAAAATATGATTTACGACTTGGGACGATACTTTTACTATTGTCACATTTTTAGTTTTCTCGACCTTTTACGGTGTATGTGTATTCAATGGCGTGAGTAAGAGTATGACAAAGTTTTCAGGTTTTCGAAAGAATATATCTAAATACTTTTAGGTTGTGCATTTGGTTTGCTATGCAATTAATCCTGCAGAATTGGTTGGTCCAATATTCGGCACTTTTTCGGGTTCCGTATCTAAAAGGTGCCAGCGGAGCCAAATTACCGCTGTCTGACCATTCTTCTTTTTGAAGTGAAAACTTCTTTAGCGGCGTTGTGCACTTTTTTTGGTATGGGTAAAAAATGATAAACTCGCGTCAGGTCACGTGTCCTAATCGTGGAATTCGTAAGACGGAAACCGTAATGCCACGCCTATTATAATTTTTATTTTTAGTATTCGCGATTATAAGTAGTACAGGGAGGTTGTATATTGTTTGTTTGTTTGTTTGTTAAAATAAATATAATATTATTATTATCATAATTAAATAATTTATTAAAATGATAAAAAATCTAATAATAATACATATATTAAATTTTATTCATAATCTTAGTTTATATTTACGCTAGTTTCTCTAGCATCCATCTCGTATATTCTCTTGCACTCACTCATCAGGCTTGCTATTCGCAAAGCACTCTTTTTGTGATGGGTAAAGACTGTTAAACTCGCGTCAGGTCACTCGTCCTGATCGAAAATTCGTAAGATGTCACTCGCGTTAGGACACGTGACCTTTATTTACATTAGGTTAGTTTTTATTTTTAGTACATGGCGATTATGAGTAGTACAGGGAGGTTGGATATGGGATTTTAATTCTATGACAGATTGAGCTGTCAAATATACAACGTCAAAAAAGTAAATAAACAAAAGTTATTATTTTTAATAAATAAATATGGATAAGAAGTAATGGGAAGTAAATAGCGAGTATGTTTGTACTTCTGCCGGCACTCCCGGAGTGCAACCCGTTTTTTTTCTTCTTTTAGATAGAAGCCTAAAACACATTCACATATTATGCGTTATAATGTGTAAGCTCTAAAGTATAAAGACCAGCCAAGTGTGAGATGGCCCCAAACCATTACCATCTTAAATTACCGTATTAGGGCCATCAAGCAATTATTAAGAGAAACAGTAAGATAATTCTTTGTTGGCAACGATATTCAAAAACAACGTTGGGCTTGGTCAGGCATTAGATGGGTGAACTTTTAGCAGCACACTTTTTGGTGTTGATTGTGTTTGTAAATTACGTATATGGTGGTACAGAACCCACGGAAGGCAAGTCCGACTCGCACTTGGCCGATTTTTTTAATATCTGGTCACGTGTTTTCCCAATGTAGAATTGGGAAAAAGTGATGGTATTTAAATTGTGAGCATTAGTTACTTAGATACCTATATGTATTAAGGAAGCTAAGTTTCGAAGTTTAATTAACAAAGGTATTATATGTATATATACGTCGTTATTTGTAATTGCGGCGTATCATAAAAGACACAACATTTGACAAGAAACGGAGGCTTGACATAGGCCTACTTACAGAGTAAAATGATTTTTTAAAGTGGGCGCGTGCACGGCCAAGTCCGAAACTATGAATAATTTTATATACTTCTTTTGATAAATTATTATTTTTTTCATTTGTAAAGCTTTTCAAGTGTTTTTCATTTATAACATAAAATATATATTAATTAGTTGATGTTGTTCAAGTATAAAATATATTTTTGATATTAAAAATTTGTGTTGGCTTTTCAGATAGAATTCGCAATTGTACATCGGTGTTAAAATAGGTAAAGATTTGTTGACAATTCAAAAGCTTTCCTTAAAACCCTGCTTTATCAATAATATTTTGTCTTTAATGTTGGAAAAAGGTTTTGCTTTCGTGTTTGTCTATTGATATGTCCGTCTGCCACATAAGATTGTCTCAAGAACTAATGAAGCAATCATTTTGAAATTTTACATAATAAATTTTTTTATATTTTTTTTTCGACCGAAATGGAATTAAAAATTACAATAAATATATGAAAAAAAAATATATAAGCCTATACTAGAAACTTTCTAGTATAAACTTTCTGAAAAAAATCTGTTAAGAATTTATACATATTTGTAAACAATATGCATGTCTACGAAAATTTGAAAACAAAACTTATTCAAAGTAGAGAGGTTGATTAAATAAAGCTTCCTAATTTCAACAACATATTCTGTTGAAACTTTGAATTTGTTTATAACAATTTGGAACTTAATTTTAGTACATGCTTTTGACATATCATAATTGTATTTTAAACCATGCCGGAGACTTTTTCTGTGTGAATGTTAAAAAAAGCATAAGTGGTAAGCATCTGCAGAAATTTTATCAAATGCTTACTTTATTTATTTTCCCAGTTTTATTGAACATTATTTAAGCATTTGGCTATGCCATATGTAAGCATTTGGTTATGCCAATATCGGTTTCCATTGCTAACAAAAAAAAAATCTTTTTATGGTATACTAAACTTGTTTTTATTTTGCATGCTACTTAAAACCTAAACGATTCCAGAAGTAGTAGTCCATGAGCTGTGAGTATTCAGCAAGCTCTAAGATTATATCAAAAAGCTTTGATAATAAAATCCTTATATATTAATATAAAGTGTCACGTTGTTTGTCCACGATGAACTCCAAAACTTATGAATTTTGCTCACTGTGCAGTTTGGTCCAACTTGAGAGATAGGTTAGTTTTTATCTCAAATTAAGTCCCATTTCTTTTATTGCAAATTATTTGTTTATTGTGTGAAAAAGAGTTACAATTACCTGCTAGTTTCATAACTTTCTAACAGATGGAGGTGTATGTTTATCGACATAAACATGTCCGGTTTGGGTAAATTACTAATAGATGGCGTTATGTTAAAAGTCCAAACGTTTGATTTAAAGCTATATTTTATTTCACTACGGAACCAAATCCGTTGGCGTGTAGAGCTGTGGGAAATACACCTTTAACCCTTTGAACAGCGCATCAACGTTAAGGGCAGAACAACTTCTGTCTAGCGCTGGCTATAGTATAATATTGTAACATGCATATTGTTGTTTGCCTAATGTTATTATTTTAATATTTTTTAAAAAAGTTGCCTGGTCTTGCTCTTTAGTATAAATAGCCCATTTTATTTCAGTTTGAAGCTTCAGTCGCAGTAAAAGAAAATCCGATAATTTTATTTTATATGGCGGTCCAGGGAAAAGGTTTTATTACACAAAATGTCTTTACATTACTACACCAATACAGATTACAGTAACCCATTACCGTCGTAAGAAAGTAGACCTTTCAGGAAAATAAAGTGCTGATAACTAAAGATAGGAAAAACAGTTTTACGAACAAAATTATTTTTGAAATATCTTTTTTTTTTCTTCTACTCAGGGTGCCTCACCGACTATAGCACGGACGCTAGGCAGGAAGAATTTCGTACATTGACCTTTCACTTTTTAGCCTGTGTCAGTTGTCAAAATAGTAGTAATTTCTGATGACAGCTGAGATGTCGTTCATTGCATCTGTGCGAGCTTGACGGCAAATAATTATGCGCGTGCAACAGAGACAAATAGTATCCGGTCATTGAACGAAATTCTTCGTAGCGTCCATGTTGTAGGTTGGCAGTTTGTTCTGCATATTCCTATTTTTTAAGTGGCTTAATATATATTTGTCCCATAAGTTGTGAATTACGAATTTTGAGCTATGATAAATGATATGAAGATTTCGTTTTACCACTTATGGTTAAATGAATGACCAGTAATCGGATAACATAGGCCCTTTGCCAGTTTTTGACGAACTATAAAAAGTAAGTCAAGATTGGGCAAGGGGTTATTGTAGTCATCATTTTTTTCTGAGTATTTTTAATAGCAGTATATAGTCAGGGCATTTTTTCTAAGGAAATATTATTTTTGATCTGTACATAAAGTTGAATTGCAGCGGTGTCTTATCATATCCTAAATATTAGAATGAGAAATTCCATCTAAATATACATATGCGTACGTCGGAAACAGTTCTAACAATTTGGATAAAATTTTGCTTTTTAATAGTTTTTTTATATAGTGGTTTTATTTTTAAAAAGTAAAAAGTAGTGCTTTTAAACCATTTTTTTAAAATTATGATTGAGTCGATAGCACTGTACTATAGTATTTTTTTTATTTTTAAATTCTCGTCATATCCTATACCTTGACTTTTTTTTTCTTTTCTTTTTTAATAATCGTAAAGTTTTCATGGAAGAAAATATACTATATACTAAAGAAATAAATTCTTCACATTTTTACCGAAATGATCCCATTAGTAGGATAATAATACCAAATAGCTTGCGCATTGATGCTTGAACTGGGACAGGCATCTATTACACGCGTCATTGCTTCTCTGGTTACAATACTATTCAAGACAGAGTATTTTTATAAGAAACTATATATTTCACGAACATGCGAGGAAATTAGACATTAGTTGCAGAAAAGAGGAGTTAAGTGGTTTACTTATATATATCAGAAAAAAATAGATATAATAGTGGATTTCTTCATGGTTTTTTTGATATGTATTGTTAATGAATAATAAAAAATTATCTTATCACCCGAATGGAGTGCCGCCTACCAAATCCTATTCTGAACCTAAACTAACCCACACAAACATACGCGAAAAATTTCATCAAAATCAGAGCAGCTGTTCAGCGACATATACATGTACAAAAGAATTTTATGTAATAGATGTAGCTATTTACCCGGATGTGATAAAATTTTTAGTTTTACAAACTTATTTAGATTTACTGCTTTTGCAGCCCGACAGAAGGTCTCAGGCACTCCGTTTTTATTTACTAGATAACTTAGTTACTAATAAGTTTTTATTCAAGGAAAAGAGTTTCTTTTACTTTGATGTCAAAAATAACAAAAATGCGAGTAAAATACAACTACCGTTGTATTGAATACGATAAATAAATCAATATCAACTTAGGGTTCTGGAATATTTTATATGTTTATATGTAAAGTATGATTTTTTTTCGTTACATCAATATAATTGAAGTTTTTAAGTAAGTTTTTCCTAAGATTATGTTAAATGAGTCATTGGCTTTAAAAGTTGTTGAAAGTGACTTCTTCTAACTTTAAAAAACCGAAACCTTGAACTTTATAAATACATTAAACGAAAATTGTTTTAAACAAAATTCGCGTACTTTTTTTAGGTATCCGCAAAAATTTTTATTCTACGGAACCCTATGCATTTACGATACGCATTTGCCAATTTTTTTATTAACAAATGGAAATCAATTCAGGAACCAGCTGGGACATTAAATTTCTTCTTATTACTATTTTATTACTGACAAGATGTGCCCCACGGTTTCACTCGCGAATAAATGAACTTTAGTTGAAACTTTTGATCCCTATTAATTATTGATCTATAGTTACAGAGATATAGTCTTTCATAGTTTGACAACTGTCATCTAAAATGAAGATCTTTATGAGATTTATCACTTTTGTAATGAAACTACTAGTCTACGATCTATAGTTACGAAGATATAGCCTATTATAGTTTGACAGCCGGCATCTGAAATGAAGATCTATCACTTTCGTAATGAAACTACTAGTCTACGATCTATAGTTACGAAGATAAAGCCTATTGTAGTTAGGCAGCTGATACCTGAAATGAAGATCTTGATGAGATCTATAACTTTCGTAAGAAAACTACTAGTTTTCAAAAGTAACGGAGATATAGCCTTTTATAGTTTGACAGCTGTCATCTGAACTGAAGATCTTGATAGGATCTATCACTTGTGTAATGAAATTACTAGTCTACGATCTATAGTTAAGATTGTAGCCAATTATAGTTTGACAGCTGTCGTCTGAACTGAAGGTCTTGATAGGATCTATTACTTTTGTAATGAAACTACTAGTCTACGATCTATAGTTAAGATCGTAGCCAATTATAGTTTGACAGCTATCATCTGAACTGAAGATCTTGATAGGATCTATCACTTTTGTAATGAAACTACTAGTCTACGATCTATAGTTAAGATTGTAGCCAATTATAGTTTGACAGCTGTCATCTGAAATGAAGGTCTTGATGAGATCTATCTCTTTCGTAATGAAACTACTAGTCTACTAATAATATTTTCGGATATATAGCCATTTTCAGTTTGATTACTCTCTCTCTCTCTCCCCATCTCTCTTCCTCTCTCTCTCTTTCTCTTTCTATCTCTCTCTTTATCTCTTTAAAAATAATAGGTGGGGAAAGCATTGGGAAGCTTAGAGAATTCCTTGTCGACTCCTTATAAGCCGCAACTTGGATCAATCGATCGATGTTGTCAAAGCACAAGTTATTAATTTTCTCATTGTCTGTTTTCTTGCTAGCTAGTCGTAGGTATTCGATCTGGTCACTGTAAAGACACACAGCATGGCAAAGGTATCAGATTTAAATGATTGAAGACTTGAAAGATGGAATTGTGATAGTATACCGGTTTTTGGTTCGAATTTAATCGTGATCTTCAGGTTGGGGTTTTTAAAATGTTTGACTTCAATTGTTGTTATTTTTTGCTGTAATTTGTGTAACTCAAAAATAGTAAGCCGTAAGCGGTTCAGTTTAGAGAATCACAACGCATTTTGTATTTTTGGAATCGGACTTGTATCTCCCGAGATATTTTAGTTGTACCACAGAATTAGCAAATAAGATGTTTCGGCGCAGAACACCTTTATGCAGACAAAACTTACAGGCAACTGACGCCAGTGTTAAGATTATTAGTACTAATATTGGTAGGGGGCCAAGTGACTTGTTCACGTTGTAGTGGTCCCAAGCCTTTTATAGAGAATTGTAATAATCTGGACCCCACGACACGGTGTTGACATGCTAATTTAAGTTTTAAGAGAGCAGGTGAATTAAAGATAGAATTCATCAATAATAAATATAAATTTGATTAATCACCTTCGTAATTCATACCGATCGGATACTCCTAATAAATGGATAGAAAGGAGATCAATGAAGTATGAAGTAAGTGAGGGGCCCGGATGTCCTCACCGGGGTTCGATTAATATGGTTGTACCTACGTCATAAGGCGTAAATCGCAGTGGGATCCTAAAATCATCAACACAAAGAAAAATAATTACTCGTTAAATACGACCGATTCGTAAAGTAGCAGATAACCAGGAGGTTAAAATATATGGAGAATATCGATCGATTATTTTCAGTTAATTGTTATAAATATCGTAGGGTGCGAGAGGGATAGTAGAGTAGGCTCCGCGCCGCTTACGACGAGCCTTCAATGTGTAAATTAATCGAAGCTGTATAATCGAGTCACAAAGAAGCGGAGAAACTAGTTCGGCAGGTAAAGAGTTTAGTAGAATCGGGTGACGATTTCGATATGATTGTTCGATTATTACTATAAAGTAACTGGCCACTAAAATGCGAAGCACGTGGGTACACGTGGAAGTAAAATAAAGAAGAAATTAACTGGCGCCACAATCCCTAGACACGCCACGCGTTCAGGCCGCGTCTATCGGGGGGGAGGGGAGAACGGTTATAAGCGATAGGCGTCAGTTGCGGCACCCTTTTCCACTGTCGTCGTACCGAGAGGCTGGCCGTGCTCGAGATTCCTGAGGAAGCGGGAAGGACAGGACGAACAAAGATTTGAAGAAATTTAATACCGACGCCGTGCACGTTTCGCCTACATCAAATATCAGTAAGTGTCTTTTGTGAGAACTGAGGCTAGCAATGTCAACTTATTATTGATGGGTTTGTACTATGGGGCTTTGTGAGGGACTTCCTTTATACTATGGCGTAAGGACTGTGTAAGGGACCGTGTAAGATGCCACCTTGGTTAAAGTGAAGGGTTGGTTGGGGAAAATTGAAAGTGGTTGACTTTTTGGTTGGGATTCTAGTTGTAAATTTGGAGTAGAGAAGGAAAAAACCCTTGCTTATTAAAAATGCAGAGGTAGGTTGTTGACATTGTTGTCTATGTACTCTTAAAGGAAAAGAGATTGCCGATTTCTGCAGAAAATTTAGTGGAGAAAAGGGTTCCTGCCGGGATCGGCGTCTCTTAACATGATGTTGTAATTTTTGTGATACTTTGTGGGAAGAAACCCCGTAATTAGGCTCTGATCTGATTAGTTAAGAAATCGTTTAAGGTTAGGGTTAAGGTGACGGGGCATGCTTACATGACTTGGCAGGCAACCCTTGTGTAAATCCTGTCCTGTGTATATGTATATCTTATTGATGAAAGCCCTACGCAAGTCCTGAGCATCGACTTCGCGCTTTGATCGAATTCGAGGTGACGGGGCATGCTTACATGACTTGGCAGGCAACCCTTGTGTAAATCCTGTCCTGTGTATATGTATATCTTATTGATGAAAGCCCTACGCAAGTCCTGAGCATCGACTTCGCGCTTTGATCGAATTCGAGGTGACGGGGCATGCTTACATGACTTGGCAGGCAACCCTTGTGTAAATCCTGTCCTGTGTATATGTATATCTTATTGATGAAAGCCCTACGCAAGTCCTGAGCATCGACTTCGCGCTTTGATCGAATTCGAGGTGACGGGGCATGCTTACATGACTTGGCAGGCAACCCTTGTGTAAATCCTGTCCTGTGTATATGTATATCTTATTGATGAAAGCCCTACGCAAGTCCTGAGCATCGACTTCGCGCTTTGATCGAATTCGAGGTGACGGGGCATGCTTACATGACTTGGCAGGCAACCCTTGTGTAAATCCTGTCCTGTGTATATGTATATCTTATTGATGAAAGCCCTACGCAAGTCCTGAGCATCGACTTCGCGCTTTGATCGGATTCGAGGTGACGGGGCATGCTTACATGACTTGGCAGGCAACCCTTGTGTAAATCCTGTCCTGTGTATATGTATCTTCATTAATGAAAATCCTACACGCTTTGGTAGATGCTCATTAGAATGGTACAGTTATGTTACATGTAATTGATGGTTATGTTAATGATATCTCTATATCCGCTACTTACTATCTCAATCATTTTAGTCCCGATGTCTTCTTGCGTTGCGGTATGGGTGACCCCCAAAGCAAGCAGACCCTTGGTAGATAGAGGTAGGTGAGGACGGGGCAATCACAGTAGGGGTTCTTCAAGCGGGGTCTGGCTTGTTATAAGATTAGGGAAGATTGGGGCTTGATGTTAGAGACATACTAGAATAACTGCAGGCTTCAGGAATCTAAGGGTGTGAGGGGGCTGATAAAACCTAAATCTGGGTTGGCTCCAGTTCCACCCTTCACCGGCGTCGAGTGGGGAAGCTGAACTGTTAGATGCCGTTTAGGTAATGGGTGGCTAAAATTTAATGTGGGATTTTTAACCCAATCTCCTTAAGGAATTCGTATATAAATAAAACCTCCACTCCACCCATTACTGCGACGGATAGATTTGGAAAGCTAAGTATTATTGTGTTCATATTTAAATATTTGTTTCCTGTGTAAAAATAAACGTAAACCTCATATGTTTTTCAGGGCCGCGACATTAATCTAGCGAGTCTATTTTTTTATTAGACTATCTAGGCTTTATTTTATTGCTTTATACTGTTTAATTTATGTTTTGACTGAGCCATTTAAGATAAATATGACAGAACTTCAACCTTGACCAAACTTTATTAACAGGCTATGAGGTGACATTAGTGGGTCAGGATTTGTTCTATTCTTCACCATGAATCACCCCGTTGAAGACGTATTAGTATAATCATACACAATTCTCTACTAACTGATGAGGCTCTGAATTGTTGTATGGAAAGCCGAAACGTTAAGTTCTAAACACTCAGAAAAGGGCTAACCCTTACTTGATCTGGCTAATGTGCCAGGTCCTGAGTGTGAATATGTCTTCCTTACAATCCACCTTAAACATACTTATTGTGTGTCAAACTAGGTGTTCTGTCGCCTTAATTACTCTGATGAACAATTTACCACTTAACCATGTGCGTAATTGCACACCTATTTTATTATTTCTTGTGAACTTAGCTTGCACGGCATATGTTTCGGGCGAGCATAGCTTCTCCGGACTAGCGGCTATTTAAACTTAAGGAGCCTCGGGTTCGAACCGACCGATCGTAGGTTATATTCAAATAATAACGAAATGGTCCCCTTAGTTCCGTAGTTAGTCATAGTAGTAAGGATAAATACATGGTCGCCCGGTTGTTTGCCACCTCCGTGGCGTTATAAATGTAGGAGTAGGCGGGGAGCACTACTTACCTATCCTAAAGGACAGTTTAAGGCACAGTGCACGAAGGATAAAGGTTATCTATTAACTCGATTACTAAATGACAGGAAGGCGAAGCCACAAGGTAAGCTAGTTTGATTAAACCTATCTACGAGGCTGTCAGGAGTTGCTCGTTATATACCTTCCTTGTTAAAGGTTCCAAGACGTTAGTCAGATAATAGGTACGATACATTTGACAAACGCTTAAGGCCAGACGGTACCCTAGGCCCTTAAGGCTATTCAAATTCAAGTTATACATAATTAATTTTCAACATTCATTTTAGCGATCAAGTAGGAACAACCTAGGGTATAAGTTAGGCGAGCGTTAGGTTTTGTCTCAATTTTATAGTTTTGTTTTCATAAACTTTATATTCTAGTGTAGATAATCGCCATAGTTTGTAAACACAAACCCAATTTTAGATCTAATAACGAAATTCGTATTGACCGGGTCGCGAGATACTAAACCAAAACCGAACCAACGTAAATTAGTCGAAGGAAGGTCGAGTAACACGATTAGACTCTGTATCTGCGCAGAAGACTAAAGTGTGAACTCTGCGCACCCACGTGACCACGAGACGCCAGCTGGGCACTTCGACGCACAGGCAAATGTATGAAAAGTCTGACCGTTCAGTCTTTAATTGGCCGAAGGGATAATTTGGTGGCGGGCCCAACAATTCTGAATAGAACAACTTACGAACCCTTAAGGAATGGTTGTATATGTGAATTTTCCTGGATGATTCCCAGTTAGGGTTACCCGTAAACGACCTGGAAACTAGGATTGGTAGATTTAGATAGACTTCCATACTAAATCGTCCGCCCTTAGCGCCCTCTATAAGACCTCCTCAATATCTCCATTATTAGACAGTTAGCTAAGATATCGATCGACCGAGTAATTCCACGATTATTACACAGATGGCGTGAGTTTCAGTGGTAAAATAATAATCATGAATGTATGGGGATTTCTGGATACCTACGGTTAGGACTATGTTATAACTTTATTTAAAGGGTAGGCTGTAGATGTATTTCAGGGTTACATTTACTTCTAATTTGTTAGTTTGTCTTTACGGCGATTCTACATATATTATTATAAGATTAGATTAGAAGAGAAGCTAGTAAGGATAGTGGTAGTCTTTTTATATACTTAGATTGCCTTTGGGGTGGCTTCTCGAATACCATTACGACTTTATAATTTCACTTAGGGGTTGTTAACGGGTTGTCAACAGACTCTTTATGCAATTACTAAACTTATCGGTCAGTCTGTGGTGCATTCTTAAGTGTTATTAAGAGGGTTGTGTAATTTACGTAAGGGCCAGGCCGCGAGTATATTCGTGTTTTATCTATATATATATTCAATCTGTTAGTTCATCCGTATGGTGACCTTTCATATTACATTACAGTTTTATAACTTCGCTTAAGAGATCGATAGCTAGTCTGCTAATAATTTATCTATGTACTTAATAGGTCCGCTTGTCTCCCTAATGCCTTATATATGTTGTTATTAGTTCCGACCTTCACTTAAGCGCAAGCTAGAGAACTGGTGACAGGTTAGTTGTGTAGGTTATAGGTTAATTAAGGGATCAATAGCGTACCTGCTAATAATTTATTTAGTTATTAAATAGGTCTGTCTGTCTCTTAAATGATTTCGTTATATTATAAGTGTATAACTTTAGTTAAGGGGAAGCCAGTGAGTTTATTAGTGGTTAGTACTTTCATATGTCTAAGGGTTTTTCCTTTTAAGGTGATTTTCCTACATTACTATGAGGTTACAAGTTTACTTAAGGGCAAGATAACTAGTGTATCGATGGACTACTTACCGTTTAAGAGTTCTCCTTTAAGGCGATTTCATAAATTACTATAGGATTACGACTTCACTTAAGGGGTATGCGGTCATAGTCGTTATAACTTCAAGGCCTATCGTGTTCGAGGGGTAACCGTGTTATTACGAGACATGTTCAGAGTTGTAAGGAGGTAGCTAGGCTGGTGAATAGGGTGACTTAGGCTAGGGTACTTCGACTACGTTAGGATAATAAATCGCATATATTTTAATCTGAAACTCGCATTTAGTAATTTAAATTCTGGTCTAATGCTAATCAGGACTTAGTGGTTCTGCGGTTAAGGATTAGTTATAGGCCATTGCTTTTAATGTAGGTATAATGTAAAATTAGGGTTTTGATTTTGTTCTTTCACACCTGGGACTGATTGAATCCATACCTCTTAGGATCTGGGGTTATTATCGGTCACAACGAGGGGTCCAAATAGACGATTACGCCATTAGACGATCACAGCCAAATAATAATATTAATTCTCTGCATAGCTTTCTTTAATAATAACATTAATAACGGTTACAAAATATCATTAATGTTTAATAATAATAAAGGCAACAATAATATGTTAGGATTACACATGCCTTCACGTATTCAAATTGGCGAGTAAGTCGGTATACTCCACTTCAGATATAACTAATTTTATTTATTTTATGTGGAGGGGGGTTTCTACATTATGTGTTGCCGTTACCAGGATAGGATAAAGAACTAAAGGAGGCTTGTAAAAGCCTACATTTTGTTGTCGTACAACGGATGGGAGGTCATTAAAATGGATTCCAGAAGAACAGGGGTGACAGAATGAGAAGTAAGGTACATACCTAAGCTTTCACTTTAGTAAAGGTAGACGGAGACCAACGTTATATTGGATCCCAAGGCTAGCCAGCAGGCAGAAATACACAAAGATACTGAGATTAAGGTATGTTTAATAAAAGAAAATCAAAAAATCAAAAAATCAAAATGTTATTAAACCTGGGGACGGAGGTATTTAGGTAGTCGCACCACTCCCCGGTGATGTCCACCATTTTTTTTGCGACGACCTCGACGCTTCCGTCGTTTCCTCTTCTCTTGCGGTGCGGATTCCGGTGGCGGTGGCCTACCCTCGGCGTTGTGGTCAGGAGACGCATTGTGATTGACAGGAAGGTCACCGGGATTGACCACGCTGGAACACGTTGGAAAAGAAGGAGCGGAGACTCCGCCTGGGACATCGAGAATGTGGCGGATAACGCCACTGGACATAATAATAAGCTCGGAGGGCCTCCCCTCTACGACCAGACGAGAGCCGGTCTTCGAATACTCCCCTCGGGTCCGGGCCATTTGGGATTTCAGGGGTTGTTATTTTTTAAACAAAATGGGGTTATTAAAGGACGATTTCACGGCCACGGAGTGAATGATACAAATAATGCTGGTATAACATCGAACTATATTAAATTTTCTGGAAGGAGGGTAGATTGGAAATTGGATCGGTAACCTAAGGGGTAGATCGTTTTGTTTTCTCCCTTTTCCATGTGAGAGACCGAAAGGCGGAATAATAGTCTTAAATCCATACTATATCGAGATATCTTTTAGAAGGTAGGTTGTAAATTAGTTGTTATGTAAAGCTAATTATAGACACAAGTTTAGGATAAAACCATATTAAATTAGTGTAAAAGAATGGGTTTATTTTAGTTAGGTAGTACAGTACATCTATTTAGGTACTAGTTTAGTAAGATATATTCTACGACTTAGGCTTAGATATAGGAAGGCATTACTAGTAATATGTAGACATAAAATTACGGCTAATACGCAAAATTAAAATTACATTTATAGAATGGTAGGCAGGGGTATGTGTATGATCTAATAACCTTATTTATAAATACATATTCGTATATCTCAATCATCCGAAACCTAGGGAACGGTATTCGTAAGATAAATCTTACTAGTCTCGTTCAATCTGAACTTCTATGTGGTAGTACCTATATGCTTATTGTCATAACATAGGTTCAAGGAAATGTTTAAAAACTAGATTCGAATAAATTTATTATTGGATAGCACTATTCAATAATTATGGACCTTAGCTTAATGTTGTGAGTACGGTTCGAATAAGCTTGTGAGTGTTGGTTTGTACGTATATGTGTGCGTAAGTAGATGTGGATAAGTATATAAATTCGCAGGTGTTTTATGGAAGGATTCTTGAACTTGTGATTGTCAACTGATAAAGTGGAGGAGTTAGCCGTACTATTTATAAAAAGGGGAACCCCCTTATGGACTTTAGTGGCCGTCGCGAGGCATATTACCGTATGGACATAGATTAGAGATCAGTATAGTTGGGGTGGCCTTAATGAGCTGTCTATATACGTAGAATTATTATTAAGAGGGGGGGGGGGGGGGGGGGGGCACTGTGGAATAAAGGTCTTATATGCTGGGGGAGGGGGAGGACATAATAAAATAACGAGCACTTAAGAGGGCCCCAACGCACATATACCTTTGCTATACGGGTGTGTAGCGGGAGTCGACAATGTTAGGTTCAGATAGAGCTCGTTTTCCAGTGGCGTAAAAATATTATAGATAGGCCCACAACTTAGCGTAAAGGGGGGGAAATATTTGATTACAGTTACATCACATGCGATATAAAAATTAAATTACAGTAATTTTCTAGCTATGTAGTTATTTAACATGTCATGGAATAAATTATGCTCTCGCTACTTATTGATAACGAGTTATGAATTAAAAATAGAAAACGGGAAATTCGGCTGTAATTTTCTTAAAAAAAAAAAAAATTGGTTTGGACAGAAACCGCGCAACCAAATGCAGTAATCTGCTAGCCAAAGAATGTAGAAGGCCATGTTATTTTCGGTTTGGAACTTGCCATAGGACAGCGAAATCGATTTTAAACCCAAGCAGAAACCTGTACATTAAAGTAGGGTGCAGCCTAAATGTATCATTTTACTATTGAAGAGTTAGAGTGAGCTAATTTATGATTAGGGAATGCATTGAAAGGCGGGATAGCGAGCATTTGGAATGTTAATGCAGAAGTAAGGTCATAAGGTCACTAAGATATTAGCTAAAGTAGGCCTCATCCATCTCAGTACTTTAATTTTATACTAAGTAGCGCTGACTTAGTAAGTTGGGATCATCCCCATAGGCCATTTAGACATATCTGTATATATGTGTAATTATCGGTTTATAAGTTTAGTTAAAAGGGTATTCCAAAGTACGAACATCTAATTACTGTTTCACTTGACGGTGACGTCTGTTAAGCCCTTAGACCAGGTGAACTTCCTCCAACGGGAAGATTCATGTCTGGTAGAAGGTAACCTTAACAAAGTAAACAGTAGATGTTAAAACGACTATATGTACTTTGTGAGTTGTTAGTATAGTAATATAATTTTGTAAAAGGAAAATTTATAACAAATAATATAAACTAAAGAAAAAAAAGGTGTCCGCTCGAGCGTGGATTTGAACTCAGTTTCTCGAGGTCTTGGCGCGAGCGTGGGGTTTTTGGCCAACGGAGCTGTTTGGGGTGATTCTGTGCGATCTAATGTAGACGTTAGGTTTAGATTATCTTTTATAGATTCGTTGCTACCGTTCACGGGCTATTAGATTAAAATATTAGGATACTATTGGCTCATGCTTTTGCTTGCCAAATTATATTACATTTTGATTGTCGATAAATATGTTATTACTAGGCGGACCGGTAACGTCAACCGGTTTTAACCATTGTGGTACCATTTATGAAAGGTTATAGATTGACAGTGTGGAGGTGCTCAGGTGTAAACGAGAAGTGTACTTACTATGTATATAAATTTATACATCTCTGTTTAGGTAATTTAAAGTACTTAAGGGTAAGATAGAATAATGTCAGGTATTATTAGGTGGTGTTCAGGTCGGCTATGCCTGGTAGCGTGTTCCTTTTGAACTAACTAGGTTATCGTTAATAGGTGTTATCTGTTCAAAGGGTTTTGTTAAGTAAGCGATATGTAGTCATTGAGAAATGAGGTTGATGTCTGAGATTAGAAGCATTGGCGTAGGTCAGAGACCGGTTTTGTTAGTTTAGTCATGTTAAGGGCGGTTAGAAATAAAATGTACATTACGAGGGGGGAGGGTACCACAGGATAAATTGCTAAGTTGTTAGGGGAGGGGTCAACATAATAAGTGTTTATTAAACTGCATTAATGTTTATTCAGAATTAGGATTCGCATGAAATATAAATATATATATATATATAAATTAGGTTCAATGTAGGATTAGAAGTGAGCTAGAACGTGGATAGATACTATTACCTGCTATGTAGATGTGAAACTAAGGCAAAATTATTAAACCCAGCCGAGTAGGACAAGGTTATTATTTAATTTGGTACGAGTCGTGAATTGAAATGATTTTGGATTTTTATACATGGTTAGTGTAACCCCTGAGATTTTTGCCGTGTGAGTTGCAGGGGGTCGTAATGTTTCGGCAGGTACGATCCCTGAGTGACCGCGGGCGGTGCATGTCTATGTGTGCGTATACATATCAGTATGCGTACATGTGTATATGTGTCGAAGTTGAGGTCGGGCCCTGCCTTAATGGTGGGAGAGTCAGGTCCTTAACTGAAAGAGCGAAAAGGGTTATGCTGGGGATGTGTTTAAATCGTCGCGAGTAAAGATTGTAAGTTGTTAGGGCCTGAATTGAAATGATTTTGGATTTTTATACATGGCTAGTGTAACCCCTGAGATTTTTGCCGTGTGAGTTGCAGGGGGTCGTAATGTTTCGGCAGGTACGATCCCTGAGTGACCGCGGGCGGTGCGTGTCTATGTGTGTGTATACATATCAGTATGCATACATGTGTATATGTGTCGAAGTTGAGGGTCGGGCCCTGCCTTAATGGTGGGAGAGTCAGGTCCTTAACTGAAGAAGCAAAAGGTGTTATGCTGGAGATGTGTTTAAGTCATCGGGAAAAAAAATAAAAAAATAAAAAAAAAAATGGTGAGCTGTTAGATACAACAATGAGATGGTTTTGGATACGTGGGTGTGGCAGCCCTTACAAATTTTCCTTGTGGTATTCAGGGAGGTTTTAATGTTTCGGCAACTGCTGTTTTGATGGATCGCTTCCGGTGTATGTTTGTATAAGTGTGTGGAGGTATGCGTACATATGTATACGTCGTTAGTGGAAGCTAGGCTTAACGTGAATGAGGGGTGAGTAGTTAAGGGGAGGAGGGGGATATGCGGGGTATGGGTTTAGGCCGCTCTAGTATCAGCGTTATTACACAAGGTTCGAATTTTCACAACCGGTTCTTATAGTTGCTGATAACTATTTAATATTTGCTTCTTAATATCACGAAATAAACAACCCTCGAACGTCATTGCCCTATCCAGACTTTTATACATCATGACGAGCCGAGGTTGAGTGAGGCCCTTGGTCCTTAACCGAAGCATATCCGTCATAATTACCTACAGCTAATGATGGACAAACTCAACTGTTTGCTTCCGAACATCATCAAATGGGCAAACTCAACTGTTTGCGTCCAAGCATCATCGCTATATTCAAACTACTATGTCTATCACAATTACCTACGGCTAAAAATGGACAAACTCAACTGTTTGCTTCCGAATGTCATAAAATGGACAAACTCATCTGGTTGCTTTCGAACGTCGTCTAAGGGACAAACTTAACTGTTTATTCCTGAATATCATCGAATGGACAAACTCGACTGTTTGCGTCCAAACGTCATCGCCATATTCAAACTACTATATCTATCACAATTACCTACGGCTAAAAAAATGGACAAACTCAACTGTTTGCTTCCGAACGTCATCAAATGAACAAATCCAATTTTTGGCGTCCAAACATCATCGCCATATTCAGACTACAATATCCATCACAATTACCTACGGCTAAAAAAAATGGACAAACTCAACTGTTTGCTTCCGAATGTCATCAAATGGACAAACTCAACTGCTTGTTTCCGAACGTCATCAAATGGACAAACTCAACTGTTTGCGTTCAAATATAATCGCCATATTAAAACTACCATATCTATCATGACGAGCCGAGGTTGAGTGAGGCCCTTGGTCCTTAATCGAAGCATATACATTATAACGAGCCTAGATTGAGTGAGGCCCTTGGTCCTTAACCGAAGCATATCCGTCATGATTACCTACATCTAATAATGGACAAACTCAACTGGCTGTTTCCAAACGTCGTTGCCATATTCAGACTACAATATGTATCATAATTACCTACATCTAATAATGGACAAACTCAACTGTTTGTTTCCAAACGTCATCGCCATATTCCAACTACTATATCTATCATGATTACCTACATCTAATAATGGACAAACTCAACTGTTTGTTTCCAAACGTCGTCGCCATATTCCAACTACTATATCTATCATGATTACCTACATCTAATAATGGACAAACTCAACTGTTTGTTTTCAAACGTCGTCGCCATATTCAAACTACTATATCTATCATAATTACCTACATCTAATGATGAACAAACTCAACTGTTTGTTTCCAAACATCATCGCCATATTTAAACTACTATAACTATCCCGACAAGCCGAGGTTGAGAGAGGCCTTTGGTCCTTAATCGAAGCATATTCATCATAACAAGCCTAGATTAAGTGAGGCCCTTGGTCCTTAACCGAAGCATTTTCGTCGTTCCCGTCCTGATTATCTACGACTAATAATAGACAAACTCAACTGTTTGCTTCCAATCATATTTCCCTTCTTCGATCTACTATATTCTTCATAACTATCCATTATATCTGGTGTTTCCTATCGTAGCGTTGCAGGGGACTGACTTTGTTTCGACAGGGTGGGTTCCTGAGTAGTCGCTGGCTGAGGTTGAGTGAGGCCAGTGGTCCTTAACTGAAGCTGTGTTCGTCATAGTTATTTGCTGCATTTGAGTAAAGCACGATCTTAAGCACTATAATTTCCTTTTAATCTCTTACGTTCTATTTCGAGTAATTATTATGACGTGTCATTCATTATTATTAGGAGGCTCTTAGGTGATGATCGTAGCTTTTTGGGTACAGCGCTTTAAACCATAAATTAAGTTAGATTAATGAATAAAACAAGTTGGATTAGTGATCGTCTGGGTACGGTGCTATATTGGGATATTCACTAATATCTCAATGAAAGGAGACTTTGAAAGATGAGATAACCTTGGGGTTGAGGGTGATCATAGGATGGGAGTTGTCCTTTAAGTATGATTTGTTAGAAACCAGTGGTGTCGAGAGACCGATATAAGCTTAGGTGCTGAGACCAGTTTTAGTAGGGTGAATGTATGGTTATGTTTTAGGGTGAACTAAGTTGATGTTACGGCGGGGGAATGGAAGCAAAACCATCGATCATAAGCGAGAGTGAGTTGGAGGAAATGAAGGATAAGCCTAGGACTGAATGGGTAAAGTGCAGTAAAACGAAGGATGATCCTTATGAGAAGACACATTGAAAGGAACTATTTCAGTCAGGGAATTTGATGGAAGCGCGTAGAAATGATAACTCAAGTGCGAGGGTGAAGTGGATGGAGAAGTTTTCATTGTTGTATAGAGCCCTCGTGTATTAGTCGCGATACCGCTCCCGAAGGAGATTACGGGAAATTTCGATGCGATTTCTATTTTACTGACGGTGGGGCTAGGATTGGATTTAGGCTAATATTAGGTTTATCAGGTTTAGGTTAATTAGGTTTAGGTAGACATGAGGTTTGTAGGGTTTAGGTTAACATTAGGGTTATTTAGGCTTAGGTTAATATAAGGTTTATTAGGTTTAGGTAAACATGAGGATTATTAGGCTTAGGTTACAGATATGTTTAGGAGGTCTAGTTTAACATGAGGTTTATAGTGTTTAGGTTAACATAAGGTTTATTAGTTTTAGGTGGACATGAGGGTTATAAGGTTTAGGTTACGGCTATGTTTGGGAAGTCCAGGTCAACATAAGGGTTGTTGGATTTAGGTTTATGTAGGGATTTTTAGGTTAAGGTTAGCGTTATTGTTGAATTAAGGTTAGATTAAGTCTCGAGTAATTTATATGTCATTATTGAACTAGGTTCGAGTTGTAAGTCGAGGTCTTAAAACTTAGGTGTAGAGATCCAGTGGTTAATTAAGAAACAAGTCACAACTGATAAGTGTACATTTATGACTTGTTGGGGAGGATTGTAGTGGTCCCAAGCCTTTTATAGAGAATTGTAATAATCTGGACCCACGACACGGTGTTGACATGCTAATTTAAGTTTTAAGAGAGCAGGTGAATTAAAGATAGAATTCATCAATAATAAATATAAATTTGATTAATCACCTTCGTAATTCATACCGATCGGATACTCCTAATAAATGGATAGAAAGGAGATCAATGAAGTATGAAGTAAGTGAGGGGCCCGGATGTCCTCACCGGGGTTCGATTAATATGGTTGTACCTACGTCATAAGGCGTAAATCGCAGTGGGATCCTAAAATCATCAACACAAAGAAAAATAATTACTCGTTAAATACGACCGATTCGTAAAGTAGCAGATAACCAGGAGGTTAAAATATATGGAGAATATCGATCGATTATTTTCAGTTAATTGTTATAAATATCGTAGGGTGCGAGGAGGGATAGTAGAGTAGGCTCCGCGCCGCTTACGACGAGCCTTCAATGTGTAAATTAATCGAAGCTGTATAATCGAGTCACAAAGAAGCGGAGAAACTAGTTCGGCAGGTAAAGAGTTTAGTAGAATCGGGGTGGACGATTTCGATATGATTGTTCGATTATTACTATAAAGTAACTGGCCACTAAAATGCGAGCACGTGGGTACACGTGGAAGTAAAATAAAGAAGAAATTAACTGGCGCCACAATCCCTAGACACGCCACGCGTTCAGCCCGCGTCTATCGGGGGGGAGGGGGAGAACGGTTATAAGCGATAGGCGTCAGTTGCGGCACCCTTTTCCACTGTCGTCGTACCGAGAGGCTGGCCGTGCTCGAGATCCTGAGGAAGCGGGAAGGACAGGACGAACAAAGATTTGTTGAAATTTAATACCGACGCCGTGCACGTTTCGCCTACATCAAATATCAGTAAGTGTCTTTTGTGAGAACTGAGGCTAGCAATGTCAACTTATTATTGATGGGTTTGTACTATGGGGGCCTTTGTGAGGGACTTCCCTTTATACTATGGCGTAAGGACTGTGTAAGGGGACCGTGTAAGATGCCACCTTGGTTAAAGTGAAGGGTTGGTTGGGGAAAATTGAAAGTGGTTGACTTTTTGGTTGGGATTCTAGTTGTAAATTTGGAAGTAGAGAAGGAAAAAAACCCTTGCTTATTAAAAATGCAGAGGTAGGTTGTTGACATTGTTGTCTATGTACTCTTAAAGGAAAAGAGATTGCCGATTTTCTGCAGAAAATTTAGTGGAGAAAAGGGTTCCTGCCGGGATCGGCGTCTCTTAACATGATGTTGTAAATTTTGTGATACTTTGTGGGAAGAAACCCCGTAATTAGGCTCTGATCTGATTAGTTAAGAAATCGTTTAAGGTTAGGGTTAAGGTGACGGGTGCATGCTTACATGACTTGGCAGGCAACCCTTGTGTAAATCCCTGTCCTGTGTATATGTATATCCTTATTGATGAAAGCCCTACGCAAGTCCTGAGCATCGACTTCGCGCTTTTGATCGAATTCGAGGTGACGGGGCATGCTTACATGACTTGGCAGGCAACCCTTGTGTAAATCCTGTCCTGTGTATATGTATATCTTGATTGATGAAAGCCCTACGCAAGTCCTGAGCATCGACTTTCGCGCTTTGATCGAATTCGAGGTGACGGGGGCATGCTTACATGACTTGGCAGGCAACCCTTGTGTAAATCCTGTCCTGTGTATATGTATATCTTATTGATGAAAGCCCTACGCAAGTCCTGAGCATCGACTTCGCGCTTTGATCGAATTCGAGGTGACGGGGCATGCTTACATGACTTGGCAGGCAACCCTTGTGTAAATCCTGTCCTGTGTATATGTATATCTTATTGATGAAAGCCCTACGCAAGTCCTGAGCATCGACTTCGCGCTTTGATCGAATTCGAGGTGACGGGGCATGCTTACATGACTTGGCAGGCAACCCTTGTGTAAATCCTGTCCTGTGTATATGTATATCTTATTGATGAAAGCCCTACGCAAGTCCTGAGCATCGACTTCGCGCTTTGATCGGATTCGAGGGTGACGGGGCATGCTTACATGACTTGGCAGGCAACCCCTTGTGTAAATCCTGTCCTGTGTATATGTATCTTCATTAATGAAAATCCTACACGCTTTGGTAGATGCTCATTAGAATGGTACAGTTATGTTACATGTAATTGATGGTTATGTTAATGATATCTCTATATCCCGCTACTTACTATCTCAATCATTTTAGTCCCGATGTCTTGTTGCGTTGCGGTATGGGTGACCCCCAAAGCAAGCAGACCCTTGGTAGATAGAGGTAGGTGAGGACGGGGCAATCACAGTAGGGGTCTTCAAGCGGGGTCTGGCTTGTTATAAGATTAGGGAAGATTGGGGCTTGATGTTAGAGACATACTAGAATAACTGCAGGCTTCAGGAATCTAAGGGTGTGAGGGGGCTGATAAAACCTAAATCTGGGTTGGCCTCCAGTTCCACCCTTCACCGGCGTCGAGTGGGGGAAGCTGAACTGTTAGATGCCGTTTAGGTAATGGGTGGCTAAAATTTAATGTGGGATTTTTAACCCAATCTCCTTAAGGAATTCGTATATAAATAAAACCTCCACTCCACCCATTACTGCGACGGATAGATTTGGAAAGCTAAGTATTATTGTGTTCATATTTAAATATTTGTTTCCTGTGTAAAAATAAACGTAAACCTCATATGTTTTTCAGGGCCGCGACATTAATCTAGCGAGTCTATTTTTTTTATTAGACTATCTAGGCTTTATTTTATTGCTTTATACTGTTTAATTTATGTTTTGACTGAGCCATTTAAGATAAATATGACAGAACTTCAACCTTGACCAAACTTTATTAACAGGCTATGAGGTGACATTAGTGGGTCAGGATTTGTTCTATTCTTCACCATGAATCACCCCGTTGAAGACGTATTAGTATAATCATACACAATTCTCTACTAACTGATGAGGCTCTGAATTGTTGTATGGAAAGCCGAAACGTTAAGTTCTAAACACTCAGAAAAGGGCTAACCCTTACTTGATCTGGCTAATGTGCCAGGTCCTGAGTGTGAATATGTCTTCCTTACAATCCACCTTAAACATACTTATTGTGTGTCAAACTAGGTGTTCTGTCGCCTTAATTACTCTGATGAACAATTTACCACTTAACCATGTGCGTAATTGCACACCTATTTTATTATTTCTTGTGAACTTAGCTTGCACGGCATATGTTTCGGGCGAGCATAGCTTCTCCGGACTAGCGGCTATTTAAACTTAAGGAGCCTCGGGTTCGAACCGACCGATCGTAGGTTATATTCAAATAATAACGAAATGGTCCCCTTAGTTCCGTAGTTAGTCATAGTAGTAAGGATAAATACATGGTCGCCCGGTTGTTTGCCACCTCCGTGGCGTTATAAATGTAGGAGTAGGCGGGGAGCACTACTTACCTATCCTAAAGGACAGTTTAAGGCACAGTGCACGAAGGATAAAGGTTATCTATTAACTCGATTACTAAATGACAGGAAGGCGAAGCCACAAGGTAAGCTAGTTTGATTAAACCTATCTACGAGGCTGTCAGGAGTTGCTCGTTATATACCTTCCTTGTTAAAGGTTCCAAGACGTTAGTCAGATAATAGGTACGATACATTTGACAAACGCTTAAGGCCAGACGGTACCCTAGGCCCTTAAGGCTATTCAAATTCAAGTTATACATAATTAATTTTCAACATTCATTTTAGCGATCAAGTAGGAACAACCTAGGGTATAAGTTAGGCGAGCGTTAGGTTTTGTCTCAATTTTATAGTTTTGTTTTCATAAACTTTATATTCTAGTGTAGATAATCGCCATAGTTTGTAAACACAAACCCAATTTTAGATCTAATAACGAAATTCGTATTGACCGGGTCGCGAGATACTAAACCAAAACCGAACCAACGTAAATTAGTCGAAGGAAGGTCGAGTAACACGATTAGACTCTGTATCTGCGCAGAAGACTAAAGTGTGAACTCTGCGCACCCACGTGACCACGAGACGCCAGCTGGGCACTTCGACGCACAGGCAAATGTATGAAAAGTCTGACCGTTCAGTCTTTAATTGGCCGAAGGGATAATTTGGTGGCGGGCCCAACAATTCTGAATAGAACAACTTACGAACCCTTAAGGAATGGTTGTATATGTGAATTTTCCTGGATGATTCCCAGTTAGGGTTACCCGTAAACGACCTGGAAACTAGGATTGGTAGATTTAGATAGACTTCCATACTAAATCGTCCGCCCTTAGCGCCCTCTATAAGACCTCCTCAATATCTCCATTATTAGACAGTTAGCTAAGATATCGATCGACCGAGTAATTCCACGATTATTACACAGATGGCGTGAGTTTCAGTGGTAAAATAATAATCATGAATGTATGGGGATTTCTGGATACCTACGGTTAGGACTATGTTATAACTTTATTTAAAGGGTAGGCTGTAGATGTATTTCAGGGTTACATTTACTTCTAATTTGTTAGTTTGTCTTTACGGCGATTCTACATATATTATTATAAGATTAGATTAGAAGAGAAGCTAGTAAGGATAGTGGTAGTCTTTTTATATACTTAGATTGCCTTTGGGGTGGCTTCTCGAATACCATTACGACTTTATAATTTCACTTAGGGGTTGTTAACGGGTTGTCAACAGACTCTTTATGCAATTACTAAACTTATCGGTCAGTCTGTGGTGCATTCTTAAGTGTTATTAAGAGGGTTGTGTAATTTACGTAAGGGCCAGGCCGCGAGTATATTCGTGTTTTATCTATATATATATTCAATCTGTTAGTTCATCCGTATGGTGACCTTTCATATTACATTACAGTTTTATAACTTCGCTTAAGAGATCGATAGCTAGTCTGCTAATAATTTATCTATGTACTTAATAGGTCCGCTTGTCTCCCTAATGCCTTATATATGTTGTTATTAGTTCCGACCTTCACTTAAGCGCAAGCTAGAGAACTGGTGACAGGTTAGTTGTGTAGGTTATAGGTTAATTAAGGGATCAATAGCGTACCTGCTAATAATTTATTTAGTTATTAAATAGGTCTGTCTGTCTCTTAAATGATTTCGTTATATTATAAGTGTATAACTTTAGTTAAGGGGAAGCCAGTGAGTTTATTAGTGGTTAGTACTTTCATATGTCTAAGGGTTCTTCCTTTTAAGGTGATTTTCCTACATTACTATGAGGTTACAAGTTTACTTAAGGGCAAGATAACTAGTGTATCGATGGACTACTTACCGTTTAAGAGTTCTCCTTTAAGGCGATTTCATAAATTACTATAGAATTACGACTTCACTAAAGGGGTATGCGGTCATAGTCGTTATAACTTCAAGGCCTATCGTGTTCGAGGGGTAACCGTGTTATTACGAGACATGTTCAGAGTTGTAAGGAGGTAGCTAGGCTGGTGAATAGGGTGACTTAGGCTAGGGTACTTCGACTACGTTAGGATAATAAATCGCATATATTTTAATCTGAAACTCGCATTTAGTAATTTAAATTCTGGTCTAATGCTAATCAGGACTTAGTGGTTCTGCGGTTAAGGATTAGTTATAGGCCATTGCTTTTAATGTAGGTATAATGTAAAATTAGGGTTTTGATTTTGTTCTTTCACACCTGGGACTGATTGAATCCATACCTCTTAGGATCTGGGGTTATTATCGGTCACAACGAGGGGTCCAAATAGACGATTACGCCATTAGACGATCACAGCCAAATAATAATATTAATTCTCTGCATAGCTTTCTTTAATAATAACATTAATAACGGTTACAAAATATCATTAATGTTTAATAATAATAAAGGCAACAATAATATGTTAGGATTACACATGCCTTCACGTATTCAAATTGGCGAGTAAGTCGGTATACTCCACTTCAGATATAACTAATTTTATTTATTTTATGTGGAGGGGGGTTTCTACAACGTGACACCTGGTTTTGGTTGAGCGATTTGAGGTATACTGGTATTTCAAAAGTACTAGTACATTTAAAAAAAAAACAGTCAATTTTCGCGAAATTTCCGAGTAAGATATTAGATGTCTATGGATTCCAGGTCAAAAAAAGAATATCAAACATCAACAGGAATAACATGATTGGGTGTATTATATGTACATGATAAAAAAAATGAAAAGTAAGTTCTACCTGGAATTTAACAAAACTTATTAAAGTGTATTAGCTCCAAATGATTGAATAACGTTTAAATGGTGGTCGAGGATGTAGAGAAAAGTAAAAATTAATTTTCAATATCAGTATATTATTTTCACAATAGAAAATATACGTATATATTTTTTGTACAATCATTACTGTATTTGCTCCTCTTGCGTCTTTAGTCACGCATTGTGGGCCACTCCTAAAAGTACTCATAAATATTCAATGTCGATGTCTTGTATGATCTGATGACTTATACAGTGCGATTTCTGTTCCTGTCGTTTCCATACTTTACGATGCCTAGGCATATTGTGAAACGGCGGATTATACGATTTGCCTTCGACATGGATACCAGGATAAATCGTACAATTAGATGCTCCGTTCGATATATTCGGTGGAACTTATATTTTGAAAAAATATTTTCCATCTCACACTGAACCGGTTTCAAAAGCATCTTATTTTTTATAACTTTAATAATAAAGATAATAAACAACACAGCTTCTTTAACCAACCGAATAATAAGTTCAACAATTATAAGCTTTCCTAGTGCCATCTCAAATCGTTTTTTTACACGGAAAGAAATAATGTAAAGACAGACAAATATTTTCGCATTTATATAGTTAATAAACATTTAATAATAGCTTTGAAAATAATAAAATATTTATTGATCCGCTAGGTGATTACTAAATTTTGTTAAACTGTGCGGATGTTGTGTGTTATATAATCAATCATGAATTTCGTTAGTGATGGATCTTTTGTCAAAACCGATTAGTAATTTTATGATGGATCTGAGTTCCAATACTATTGGATTAATGCATTAATGATATTTATAACAGGGGCTTGAATATTTGAATACTAATATAATATTTTAGAAGTTATGTGTGTTTCATATTCAGAGTTTTATTTGCCAGAAGGGGTGACCAGCGGCTGGATCATAACGTGGAGGACAGCTCCTTCAAAGAAACTAAACTAAGTTATAAATATACCAAAACAACAAGGGAGGCGTACTCGATCCTCAAAATTATCAAAAGGTTTAGGGGAATTAAAATGAATGCACCAATCCTAACCGATAATGATGAAGAAGTGGTTTACATTATCAAAGTAATTTGTTCCAATACACACTGTCGAGTCTATTTCCTCAGGGGAAATTAAATAAAAATATTTGCTACAACACTTCACAATTATAATGGACTTCAACTTAGAAAGGGGGTAGAAAAGGGAAAGTTAGGGAAAAGAAATTAAAAATTGTGCAATAGGACAGCGACTAGCAGATTTTTTTAAAAAGGAAAGACGCTTTATGATAAGATTCTTCATTAAGAAAACGTAGTGTAGGTTTGTCTTTCAGTTAGTAAAGAAGTAATGAAATTGATGCAAGAAGTCAGACAGATGCGCTACTTTTAGAAATTTAAGGAGAAAGAAAGTAATGAATTTTAGTGGCATTTAATACCAAATTATTTCTTATTTGTACATAATATAACCGGTGTGAAGTTAGTGGCCTGAGTTAGCGGCCTTTTATAATCCGACTAAATTAAAAAGTAAAGGATTTTAATGAAATAATTTACTGAATAAAACGGATATAACAATAAATAGACCAAAATAATGAGAAACCGGTCAAAAATTAAACAAATATAAATATAATTTAAATAATAAAATATTAAAGTAAAAGAAAATTTCACAATGTGATACTTATCGGCCTAAAAGGTCATCATTAAAATGCGGTAACACTTAGTGACGCATATCAAATTGAGCCTCTTTAAACCAGAAACCATATCAAGTTTTCAAATCACACCTATCTCGGGGTTAACTGTGAGAAAAATGGTTAGCGGCCTAAAAATTATTTTTTTTCAAAATTTCAAACACACCGTAAATCGGTTAGTTGAGGAAAAAGTTACAATCAAATGTTGTTGAAACAAGCATTTTGTATTGTTCTAATTAATAAATATTGCTACATGTGTAATAGCTCTACAATTTAAATAATAAAAAAATTAAAAGTTGAAGAAAATTTCACAATTTGATACTTATTGGCATAAAAAGTCATCATGAAAATGCGGTAACACTTAGTGACGCATAACAAATTGAGCCTCTTTAAACCAGAAACCATATCAAGTTTTCAAATCACACCTATCTCGGGGTTAACTGTGAGAAAAATGGTTAGCGGCCTAAAAATTATTTTCTTTCAAAATTTCAAACACACCGTAAATCTGTTGGTTAAGGAAAAAGTTACAATCAAAAGCTGTTGAAACAAGCATTTTGTATTATTCTTATTAATAAATATTACTACATGTGTAACACCTCTTCAATTTAAATAATAAAAAATTAAAAGTTGAAGAAAATTTCACAATGTGATATTTATTGGCATAAAAAGTCATCATGAAAATGTGGTAACACTTAGTGACGCATATCAAATTGAGCCTCTTTAAACCAGAAACCATATCAAGTTTTCAAATCACACCTATCTCGGGGTTAACTGTGAGAAAAATGGTTAGCGGCCTAAAAATTATTTTTTTTCAAAATTTCAAACACACCGTAAATCGGTTAGTTGAGGAAAAAGTTACAATCAAATGTTGTTGAAACAAGCATTTTGTATTGTTCTAATTAATAAATATTGCTACATGTGTAATAGCTCTTCAATTTAAATAATAAAAAAATTAAAAGTTGAAGAAAATTTCACAATTTGATACTTATTGGCATAAAAAGTCATCATGAAAATGCGGTAACACTTAGTGACGCATAACAAATTGAGCCTCTTTAAACCAGAAACCATATCAAGTTTTCAAATCACACCTATCTCGGGGTTAACTGTGAGAAAAATAGTTAGCGGCGTAAAAAATATTTTCTTTCAAAATTTCAAACACACCGTAAATCTGTTGGTTAAGGAAAAAGTTACAATCAAATGCTGTTGAAACAAGCATTTTGTATTGTTCTTATCAATAAATATTGCTACATGTGTAACACCTCTTCAATTTAAATAATAAAAAATTAAAAGTTGAAGAAAATTTCACAATGTGATACTTATTTGCATAAAAAGTCATTATGAAAATGCGGTAACACTTAGTGACGCATATCAAATTGAGCCTCTTTAAACCAGAAACCATATCAAGTTTTCAAATCACACCTATCTCGGGGTTAACTGTGAGAAAAATGGTTAGCGGCCTAAAAATTATTTTCTTTCAAAATTTCAAACACACCGTAAATCGGTTAGTTGAGGAAAAAGTTACAATCAAATATTGTTGAAACAAGCATTTTGTATTGTTCTTATTAATAAATATTACTACATGTGTAACACCTCTTCAATTTAAATATAAAATAAATTAAAAGTTGAAGAAAATTTCACAATGTGATACTTATTTGCATAAAAAGTCATCATGAAAATGCGGTAACACTTAGTGACGCATAACAAATTGAGCCTCTTTAAACCAGAAACCATATCAAGTTTTCAAATCACACCTATCTCGGGGTTAACTGTGAGAAAAATGGTTAGCGGCCTAAAAATTATTTTCTTTCAAAATTTCAAACACACCGTAAATCTGTTGGTTAAGGAAAAGTAACAATCAAAGGCTGTTGAAACAAGCATTTTGTATTGTTCTTATCAATAAATATTACTACATGTGTAACACCTCTTTAATTTAAATAATAAAAAATTAAAAGTTAAAGAAAATTTCACAATGTGATACTTATTTGCATAAAAAGTCATCATGAAAATGCGGTAACACTTAGTGACGCATAACAAATTGAGCCTCTTTAAACCAGAAACCATATCAAGTTTTCAAATCACACCTATCTCGGGGTTAACTGTGAGAAAAATGGTTAGCGGCGTAAAAAATATTTTCTTTCAAAATTTCAAACACACCGTAAATCTGTTGGTTAAGGAAAAAGTTACAATCAAATGCTGTTGAAACAAGCATTTTGTATTGTTCTTATCAATAAATATTGCTACATGTGTAACACCTCTTCAATTTAAATAATAAAAAATTAAAAGTTGAAGAAAATTTCACAATGTGATACTTATTTGCATAAAAAGTCATCATGAAAATGCGGTAACACTTAGTGACGCATATCAAATTGAGCCTCTTTAAACCAGAAACCATATCAAGTTTTCAAATCACACCTATCTCGGGGTTAACTGTGAGAAAAATGGTTAGCGGCCTAAAAATTATTTTCTTTCAAAATTTCAAACACACCGTAAATCGGTTAGTTGAGGAAAAAGTTACAATCAAATGCTGTTGAAACAAGCATTTTGTATTGTTCTTATTAATAAATATTAATATATTTTTATTTGTATATTATTTATATACTAAAATGTAATAGGTCTGGTCATCAATGCCAGCGAAGCGATGAAATGGCTGGTCAATTGTCTAGTATTAGGTTAAACAAATAGTACGGACTAACACCATAATAATTGATCTGGCACCTTCAGACACTACGAATGGTGCGTGCGGACGTGACGTCACGCCACGCATCTGATCTGCACCGGCCTTTATTTCAAAGAAAATGTTTGCTCGCATTGATGACCAGACCTATTACATTTTAGTATATAAAATATATATAAATAAAAATTAAGGTATATTTTGTGTACAGGTAACAGGTGCGTTTGAGTATATAATTGTTTAGTTAGTTTCGTGTATTTTGTTATTGTAATTACATTAGTCTTAATAGGTTTATATCACAACTGAATTTGTAGGTAATAAAAAATTGTTTTTAATTATTTTTTGATGTTAGTGAAATCCTTCTTTCATACAAAAAATACGGCTGTGATTATTTAATTTTCTTTTTCTATTTTAAATTAGTATTATTGTTAAGTATAATTAAAACACCTAAATATTATAACACATTCTTGGTTTTAAGCGATTTATGCTTTTTTTGTTATAAAATTAATGACGTCTTTATTCTAGTAAATATATCTTTTTGATTAGCAAGTGTTAAAGTGATTTAGTTAGAGTAGGGTAATGTTGTGAAATCATAACAAATTATTTTCTTGTTTTATTGTTTTTTACAACAAATAAATAAAAATACGGTTTTCAAGTAATCGATTTAAAAATTAATATTGATTTTCTATTGTTAATTTGTATTTTTGTTAAATATAATCAAGTATTGTAGATTAGTGTTAAATATCTAAACTTATCCTTATATTTACTTCCTTATATAACTTTAATTTTTTTATTTTTTAAATTGAAAAGGTATTACACATGTAGTAATATTTATTAATAAGAACAATACAAAATGCTTGTTTCAACAGCCTTTGATTGTTACTTTTCCTTAACCAACAGATTTACGGTGTGTTTGAAATTTTGAAAGAAAATAATTTTTAGGCCGCTAACCATTTTTCTCACAGTTAACCCCGAGATAGGTGTGATTTGAAAACTTGATATGGTTTCTGGTTTAAAGAGGCTCAATTTGATATGCGTCACTAAGTGTTACCGCATTTTCGTGATGACTTTTTATGCCAATAAGTATCACATTGTGAAATTTTCTTCAACTTTTAATTTTTTATTATTTAAATTGAAGAGGTGTTACACATGTAGTAATATTTATTAATAAGAACAATACAAAATGCTTGTTTCAACAGACTTTGATTGTTACTTTTTCCTTAACCAACAGATTTACGGTGTGTTTGAAATTTTGAAAGAAAATATTTTTTACGCCGCTAACCATTTTCTCACAGTTAACCCCGAGATAAGTGTGATTTGAAAACTTGATATGGTTTCTGGTTTAAAGAGGCTCAATTTGTTATGCGTCACTAAGTGTTACCGCATTTTCATGATGACTTTTTATGCCAATAAGTATCACATTGTGAAATTTTCTTCAACTTTTAATTTTTTATTATTTAAATTGAAGAGGTGTTACACATGTAGTAATATTTATTAATAAGAACAATACAAAATGCTTGTTTCAACAACATTTGATTGTAACTTTTTCCTCAACTAACCGATTTACGGTGTGTTTGAAATTTTGAAAGAAAATAATTTTTAGGCCGCTAACCATTTTTCTCACAGTTAACCCCGAGATAGGTGTGATTTGAAAACTTGATATGGTTTCTGGTTTAAAGAGGCTCAATTTGTTATGCGTCACTAAGTGTTACCGCATTTTTATGATGACCTTTTAGGCCGATAAGTATCACATTGTGAAATTTTCTTTTACTTTAATTTTTTATTATTAAAATTATGTATATATTTGTTTAATTTTTGACCGGTTTCTCACTATTTTGGTCTATTTATTGTTATATCCGTTTTATTCAGTAAATTATTTCATTAAAATCCTTTACTTTTTAATTTAGTCGGATTATAAAAGGCCGCTAACTTAGGCCGCTAACTTCACACCGGTCATAATATAAACTCATTTCACACATATCTTTTTCATTACACTATCCTTAAACTTAATTTGAATAAATTTACGTCTTCATTACCTAAATTGTAAAAAGAACTGCTAAATCTTCTTGCATCTTGTCAAGTTGTTGTATCTTAATAAATGAAAAGTTTCATAAAGCATGTACGTCTTCACAAAGATGAAAAGGAGAGACGTGGATGCAATCTACTGAGTGCATTACGAAATGCTGACTCTTATGACAAACGAGAAATGAATAGCGCAGCATATCAAGGCACGTTTTCACTCTCACATACAATAGACATCGCTTTTTTAGTGTAAGACACTCATGTTAAGTGTAAAATTGCTTAATATCAGTTTCATACACAATACAGTACGTATAAGGTTTATTTGCATACGTATACTGGACACGTATACAGTCATAGCTGTATTTTGTAGAGTATACTTTTCATAAATATTCCGCGAATCCGCGGCTGCCCTCCCCGCAACCTTTACAAGGTTCTACGTTCCTGTGGTTGAGGGCCTTCTTGCGTCACCATTTGAGAACCTATTGCCCGTATCAGTCATCAGTTTGCTGCAATAAGTTATTGAGGTGAGCACTAAATGGCTAATTGGCATCATTTTTATGGGGTACAGTGTACTGAGTACAGTTGAGGTTCAGTGCAATTACAAATTTTGGCAAGTCCTACAAAACACCAAAATATATACATCTATGTGTGTAAGTAAGTTAGTACAGAGCAAAACTGTCAGTTAATATATGATAGTATGATAGTAAGCAACAAACTTAGTAATAAATAAATAAATATATTTGGACAATACACACAGCGCCGCCTGGCTCAAAGTAAGCAAAGCTTGAGTTATGGATAACCAGACAGCGGATACAAATACATATAATTACTTTTTTTTTTGTAAATACATACAGTTATTATATAAATACACCTACTACACTCTAGACAAACACAAATGTTTAATACATATATGTTTGTCCAGTGCGGGAATCGAACCCACACCCTCTGCACAGCAGCTGGCCACAATACCACCTAGGCTGCGAGAGAGACACTCTTAACTATATGAATATTACAATAACATACAAAACAGTTCGTTTATTTAGACAACATAGACTCGTAAAGTACAGTTGAGGGGCGCGCAGTTTTGTCAATATTTTGTAGGCAGTCTATAATACCCATTTAGTTTTATAAAATTTCATCACTAATTAACGTGTAATAGAGTTACCTCAGAAATATGTATTAAAGATTGTGGTTCCAGTTTTATATGTACAATTAATATTAAAATGTCACTTATACGAGCTAGAAAGTGGTGACACACGGATGGTAACTTTTACAAATGCTCAGGTACATCCTGAGCCTGTCATATCGAATGAATGCAATCAAGTTATAAAATGTTTTTGGTACATTTGTATGTTAAAATGGATAGAATAATACAAAAGTTTTTTAAGTCTGTAAGCGCATGTAAATTGTACATTAAAAATATATGCAAATGACCGCATTTCCTATCTGACCTGAACATAATTAAATTTTGTGCCTACACTTGTCAACTATAACGCTAATTATTCTTAAACTGAACATCCAGTTTGTAATTAAAATTAATGTGAAAATACAAAGGTTCATTTAATGGAGTTAAATTTAATTATTAAGAGCAAAAACAACATCAGGCTGTGTGTTGACTACAGCATTCATTCGTCTAAATTGAATTAAGCTTAATTTTTACTGTTCCATTTCAGGATCACGTTAATTAACGTCCTATTTGATTCCTGACGTAGACAGGCGTGCGTTATGGTTTTAATTATATTCATAAATGTATAAAGCGTATCGTTATAAAATTTTAATTTTTACTTTAATTACAAAGAACTGAAATCTCTGCCACTCCTATAACGATTAAAAAAATATTTTAGTAACTTCTCGCCTGTTAGTGCTGAAATTTCAGCTGCCTTTGTAAATACAGCTAAAATTACCGGCGCGAGCGGGTCAATTGACTAGTTTAGTTTAGACTTATTTATTTATGTGCAATAAGGATTTGGAGACAAAGAAGTATGTAAATCAATCATATTTTCATTGTAGCAATCTTTGTAGTTTCGACCTTAGAAAATTGAGGATATTCTTTTCAAGGTTTGACAATTCAAAATTACTTTTAAATCAATACAATCACATCACATCACATAAAAGTAGTGAATAATTCTTTGATTAACATTAAAAATCGGGGGTTAAAAAAAATTCAAATGTCATTGACAAGTCTATGTTCAATCTATGTCTATGAACATAGACTTGTCAATGACATTTGAATTTTTTTTAACCCCCGATTTTTAATGTTAATCAAAGAATTATTCACTACTTTTATGTGATGTGATGTGATTGTATTGATTTAAAAGTAATGTAAGATGTCAAACTTTTATGGGCATCGACTCAAAGTTTGCTAATTTTCTACTATCTATCATAAAAAATGGTAATATAACTTGAAAGCGATATTTTTTGTTTTTATATCCATATTTACAAATAAACAACTTTTTGGTAAACGGACAATGAGTACCTAATTGTAGCAATAACGAGCGTGAACGCGAATGTAAATAATCAACATACGCGCGTCGTTAGTGAGGTCTTTTGCCTCGTCGATCCCAAAAAGCTGAGTATCGTGAGTTTTAACAAGACGTTTGTGTACTCTTCTTGTTGCTAAAATCGAGCTTCTACTCATTGTTTGTCTCTCGCCACTTGCGCGAGAGTGTAAATGAGTTTTTACATGCAGTAGGGTATTTCGGGTGCATTCATATAGTTATAATTAATTAGTCTTCCATTCGGCCTCGTTTTTATGGACATGGGTAAAAAGTAGTGATCATGTCAAACACTTATTACGATTCTATAAACTACTGAAATCTTAGGATCTTAAAAAGCAAGACATTGTAATTTAAAATAGTAATCAGTATATTGGCCACAAGCCAAAGAAATGTATAGTAGTCCCTAAATGATTCAAGCTGAAACAAATTAATTTTTAATACGTATGTTTTTATTTCAGATAACATATCGAAATGTCAGCGCCAACTACAGACAGCACAGAAGCGATCACCAACTCTGGCTACGGCAGCAGC
The DNA here is from genome assembly GCA_946406115.1 of Apoda limacodes. NCBI lineage: Eukaryota > Metazoa > Arthropoda > Insecta > Lepidoptera > Limacodidae > Apoda > Apoda limacodes. The sequence goes on along the minus strand of OX291541.1, from coordinate 37,057,931 downwards.
GACGAAACCGCAAGTCTTCTTGTTTCGGGCCCATCTGTTACAGTAATAGTTCCAACAGAAAACAGAACCGCTAAACCAATACTACAAAGACAAGACTGTACCACACATCTCCGACCACAATTATCTGGTGGACCTGGTAGTGAAGAAAGCGCAACATCTATAAGAATGGAAGATGGCACAGCCCGGAGTGTTCCAGATATAGAGTTACAATGTCGAGATCAACCAGCAGACCGACCTCAGACACTAATATCACCTATCGCAACTTGTTCTCACAGAGGCTCCGTGACAGCATGTCAGTTAATGCCTCAAAGTTACACTAGATGTCGGGCTTGTGAACGAAGACAGTCGACGGCACCGATTTCAGCATTACAACTAGCGCGATCTGTTTCACGAGAAAGTGTACGATCTGCAGTTCATTATCACTGTGGTTGTAGTTCATTACACGCAGTCAGTACGTGTCCTGTTATTCAACCTCCTGCCTTATTGTTACCAACAACAAGTAACAGAATCATTCGGCAGAGTTCTCAACCAGAGTCGAGCGCATGCGCGGGGCACTGCCCACACCACGGACATCATCACCCTAGCGCCTCATTGCGACAACTAAGAGAACCAGGTGATGGCATCGCTGGCATCGCAGCGGACTCTTTGCGAATTAATGGCGGGATGCGGCCTTTTAAGCAGGTAAGCAACTTGACTACTAGATGGCATAACTCTCCAATTTTGTGTTTTCAGGATTAACATTGCATTGCATAACAAAGGTGATGAATGGTTTTTAAAGCACAGTCACATCGAAAATTTGCTCAAAATAAGATTAACGTTTGTAAGCATGAAACATCGCCTTAATAAAGATATACCGGCAGATTTTAAGAAATATTTATAAAAACTACATTTTT